>CM051376.1:12828189-13542052 GCA_028015245.1 Cardamine occulta | reverse complement strand
AACAAAGTAGAGGAAGCCGATGAACCTCGTAGCAAGAGAAAATATTTCAAGAGAAATCATGTAGCGGGAAACCAAAGACTGATTGACGAGTACTTTTCCAATCAACCTACATATGACAATGCAATACTTCGCCGGCAATTCTGGATGCAAAAAATATGTTTTTCTTCGGATCGTTGGAGACTTGTCAAGCAGTGACAACTACTTCACCCAAAGAGTTGACGCATCCAATAAAGAAGGTATATTACCATCAGAAAAAAATATCACAACCATGTGAATGTTAGCATATGGTGTGGCGGCTGACACAGTTGATGAATACATCAAAATATGAGGTACTACATCATTGTAGTACTTCAAAAAATTATTTCACAATATTGTGACATTTTATATAGGAAACTATGACAAAATTATATGGTCACAAAATCGTTACTATTGGGTCATAATTTTGTGACGAAACTGAGAGTAACTAAAGAACGTATGCAATATAATTATTTTTTTGTACTCGTATCTAAGGGCCCCAAGTCAAAATGACCTGCAAAAAAATTGGAGATGATTTCTAGTGTTGATTGCATGCACTGGGAATGAAAAATATTTTCTACGGCATGGGAAGGTCAATTTACTCAAAGAGATAAGGGAACTACCACTATTATTCTTGAAGTAGTTGCATCTTATAATCTGTGGATCTGACATGTCTTTTTAGATGTCCGGACACATTGAACGATATAAACGTTCTAGATTCTTCACTAGTGTTTGATGATGTTGAACACAGAAATACTACAAGAGTAAACTTTTTGATGAACCAACGTCCGTATGATATGGTATACTATCTAGCTGACGATATCTATCTCTCTTATCCAACTTTCTTCAAATGAATTAAACTTCCTCAGAGTAAACCAAACAAGTTATTTGTACAACATCAGGAGGGATGTCGGAAGGACATCGAACATGGATTTGGAGTGTTGCAGGCTTGATTTAAAATCATTAGCGAACCAGCTCGTATGTGAGACATATCCGATTTAGCTATCGCCATGAGGTCATGTACCATATTACTGTAATATGCTAAAATACGGCATGTACGACCGTATATACGGCGTATATACCCTATACAGTAGGAGACCGACTGCATTTATGCTGTACAGTTAATTTGTGCGCTGAACATAATACGGCCCTATAACACCATTAATACGGCATATTAACGGTACCATATATACAGTTTCCCTTTCTTTTTTTGTAAAGCCCTTTAACAAAACTACATAGTTTGTTTTTGCTATTAAAAAAAATTTAACCCTAAAAAGGTAATTAGAAGATCATCTACTTATTTATTTAGCATTTTGGCTATAAGCCTATCACGTTAGTTTTTTGTTTGTTTTTTTTTTGTTTGACTTTGATTTCTTACTATATTTTAAGACATTTTTGTTACTTATCCTGGTAATGTTTGATATTCAGCTATTCTAGTTTTCATATAAATGATATAAACTTTTGACTCATATCATATGGGTCATATGTGTATATAACTATATATATATACATTCAAATTGATTTTAGATATATATATTATATATATTTTTTTTTACAAACAAATATTTATCGTAGAGTCTCCGCATAAACGGCCGTATATACGTCTATAAGCTACAGTGCCTCACTGTACGTCTAGCGTATAGCTTATTTTACAACATTGATTGGAACTAATGGTAATTGTGGCACTTGTTATTGTATTGGTAGTTAAGACTTGTTGCATTGGAATGAGACTTGTTGTATTGTTAAGACTTGTTGTATTGGTACTTTTGGTTGCATTGGAATGAGACTTGCTGTGTATTAATTCAGACTTGTATTGTATGAATTCAGATTTGTAGTGTTTTTTCATAATTGAGAAGTAGCAAATGTGTGAGAAAAATGTATATATATACTATATATAATGTAATATCAAATATATTATATATATATATATTTATACTGAATATAGCCAAATTAGAGAGCTACATCATATTTGATTATAATTTAAAAATAGAGCTACTAAACAATAAGCAATAGCCAAAGAATATTGCTACAACATAGTAGATTATAATTTTTAAATAGAGCTACTAAATAATAAATTATAACATGGAAAAAAGCTACAAAAAATAATGAATAACATGTTAAAATAGCTATGTAATATATTCGTATAGCAAAGGAAATACGCTACAGAAAATGAAGTTATTAATAGCAGAAAAAATGCTATTTTATACGTTCACCCTATTATAGCTCTAGCAAAAAAACGTTTATGAAATCGCTATTAAAATCATATTATAGCGTTAATCGTCTGCTAATAATGGCAATATTTTTTGTAGTGCATACATACTACAACAAAAGTAAACACACTCTGGGGCATCGAATAGGGGATAACTGTATGTTGCATTGTAGTTCCCAGCAAAAGTTGGTCTAATTTCGGTTATTTGGGCCATCACCGCATCCGTTACCTCCACCACATTGCCTAGCCGGTTGATTTTGCTATACAACGTACCTAATGTTACCAATCCTTCATCACAGCGGCCAACACATATACTGAATACCCCTACTGTGAACTGTGCATATAGATTACAGTCTTCTACGCTTTGCATTAGCTCCAAGCTTGTTTTTGATGGTCCATATGTTACTGCAAGCCTAAACCCTTCTACATACTTTGCAGTTAAGTTACCTACTTCGAAACATTTTAAGAAAAAATGACGTTATAAAGACCCTTTGTCGGCAAGAGAAGGGACGAATATAAATTCATCAATATCAACATCAATGAGAACTGCTTTCTCTTAAGCAGCTCTCTTCCCTACCTTCCCACTTGCTATGAACGGAGCTAGCTCCCTGAATCATGAATTTCCTACTCTCCTTACTATATCTCTCAGTATTCCTTGAGGAACGAATGTCATTTTCTCTTCTCTTCTGTTGATTTTTTCCTATCTTGGCCACATTTGTTTCCTGTTTTTCAGTATACACTTTTACTCTTTTTCACTCTACTTAATGTTTCTTTCACATGCTGTAACTATATTAGTTTTTATTTAGTAACTACGAATTAACTATTTCCCTCTCTCTTAACGTGTCTTCCTTTACTATCACAATCACCTTTAATACATTTCAGTGGATAATACACTGCCTGATGTGATGGGCTTGATAGTCCATTGTCAATCCCTTCGTTCTGTAAAAATCTATATTTACAAATTTTTTCCTTTCAATTACTACTTATACACAGATAACTTCTACTTGTGCACCTTATTGTTATTGTATTCCACCAGCTCGATGTAAAATAAAATATTACACAGGATATCCTTTTGAAAAAAACAAAAATTTCTCGTTTTTTCAACTATGGATACTTTACCGGAAGAGTTATTTGTTGACATCGTTCATCAAGTTGGGAAACGTTCGTTTCGTGACCTTGGTCCTTTGTTGGATGTGATGTGGATGAAGTTTGTCAGGACTGTTTTGCTTTTTGGTTTTCTCCAATCATCCACTCCCTTTGCTGATTAAGAAATTTCCTAAGGTCTGGCTCGAATGTACTTTGTTTTGATGTTCTTTATGTATGTTCTATAGTTCCTACTATTAGTGGCCATGTACAAGAAGCTTTGCTTCTAATTTTGCCGATCATGTCATAGATGTAACGTGGTGGCTTCTATAAGCTTCTTCTTCTTTGCTTACCTACGGTTTTTTCAACTTTATGGTCATGTAGAATATACAATACCTTTTAATTTATGCATCCTCTTTAATCCAGTTATCACTAGTATTTGACTTGTTTTTTCCCCCTCTTATATTTTAAACAGTTCTTCATGTTTCAGAGTTTTACGCTCCACGAAATTTTAGTGGATATATTCGTCCCTTATTTATGTCTTTCACCAACCTTGTAATCCTATCAAACATATGTTTGTTACCGTTACAGCTGGTTATTCTCCATCATTTTCTTGTGGATTTTACTTAACATTTTTTACATTCCACTGCATGTTTTAGTTCGTTGTTCTTAGTAATGTACATTCATTCATCATAATTGTTGATGTTCTTTACAAAACTTTGGCTTTACAATCAAAATACCATTACTGCCTATCTGTTTCTTTTATAACTTCACCTCCCCTAAGTTTTGTAATGAAACACCAAGTTACTTTGGTTCAAACTTTCCCGAAAAACCTTCACACCCTACTCCATTCCTTCACCCTTTCTCGATGGCCACCCTTTGCTATTTACAACCAAAAACATCTTCCCAGTTCGACATCTTCTTTTGCACATAAATGCATATTATATTAATATTAAGCCTCATTATGTCTACCAAGTTATAATTTTAATATAATCGGTTACACGGTGGGAATGCTATACCTGCAGGTCTGTCCGTGTTGGCCACATTCTAGATTTTCCAAAAAACTTTTACATCATCTTCACAACCTTTAGCCTTTTCGCAAGCCATCCGGTTACTTACTGCATCATTACTAATATGCTTGAAACTTAAACATAATTCCCTCATACGAGCTTACTTATTTACAACAAAAGATCTTCACCCCCTCCCATTTCTTCTTTTACCTAGCCATGCATATTATATAAATATAAGCCTGTTTTTATGTAGCTTGTTTTGCATTTGACAATAAATACTTACTTTCATGGGGTTCAAAACTGTTATGGCCAAATCCCAAGCACCTGTTGCATCTCTTAAAAAATTTCCTCTGTTTTGTTGTACACCTGCAAATCATATTTTCAATAAACTTCACACATTATGTATCTATATTATAATTAAATAGCTTTATTTTATGGAATATCACCCCTCTCTCCCTGACTGATGGAATCCTTCTCTTCCTTGGATGGCCTGCCCCTTGCAATGTTTCAGGAGGGAGCAACTCTGAATTCATCAGTTGCTCATCGGAGACTGGCATCACAATCCCACTGTACGCTTTCCTCCAATACTCAGTTGAGTAAAAAACGTCAACTAGCGGTGTGATGGGGGTTCCATTGTGTCTTTCTGCAGCCAGGCCGTGAGGGTAAGGATAGCCAAGCATTTCAAACATTTTGCAGCTGCAAGTTTGGTTCTCTAGGTCTACTTTGAAGGATTTACCAACATTCGTATTGACCTCATAGATTTTTGGACTTGCTGGAGCAACGGTTAACCCTCCTGAGTTTTCAAGGTTTTCCAGTAGCTTTCTCTCCACCTCTTTTGTTACAGAACTGCGATGATTATTTGCTTCTTCTTGCCTTTTGAAGAACCATCTCATTAGCATCAGACGTATGCTCTCGATCATAGTTACAATGGGAAAGTCTAATGCTTTTCCCACTACTTTGTTCAGATTTTCTGCGATGTTGCTGTTGGTAACATTGTACCTTTTGCATGTATACAAAGCTCTTGCCCATCTTGATATTCCAATGCCACGAAGATAGCTTGCACAAGCAGAACTACGCCTTTCTATTTCATCAAATCCACGGTTGAAGTGTTCTTCTGTGTAAGCACTTGCAGCTTCACTCACCAGATAAGCTACACTCTGCCTGTATATATGCACAACACATGTGCCATGTGTAGCTCGTGGGTAAACAGACCTCAAGCCAGAAGAGATTGATGCATGTCTGTCTGACACAAATACCAAATCATCGCAGTCAGGAATAATTTCTGCAAGTTGAGTGAAGAACCAAGCCCACGCGTTATCATTCTCCCTGTTAACAACTCCAAAGCCTATAGTGAAAATCTAGAAATTCACATCTTGGCAGCTAGCTGTTAGTAAACATCCTCTGAACTTAGATTTTATTGTTGTTGCATCAACTATTACCACTTTCCTCATGTATTGCACAGTTTCCACGCATGCCCCTAAAGCGAAAAACAAGTACTTAAATTTGGTCTTTGTTCCAGCTGCTTATGTTTTCTCAACCACAGATACTGATCCCCCATTTGTACTTTAACCTGTGTAGATAGGACATGAGCAGCTTGTAATTGTCATCAGCTGTTCCGCGGGCTTCACCTACAGCTTGTTTCTTAGCGTGTCAGCCCTTCGTATATGAAACTGATACACTGAGCTCATCCAAAACAATTGCAGGTACATCTGCTGCCCTTGGGCCTGCCTTCCCATTTGCATATTAATATGCTCAAATTTACCCTGAGTTACTCTCTCAAATTAAGAGATCACTGTAGTACTTAGGGATCGAATCCACAAGGACTTGGTTACACAATAGATTGTCAGTAAAAGTATTAAGCTAAATAAGAAATATTGTAATTAAAGAAAATAAAGCAAATAAGTAAACGAGATATAAATCAATGGAGAAAGACGCTAGGCATAGGGAAATCTTAGGAATCGTCAGAACTGCGAATCAATCAATTATTGGGATTATAATTAAGAACCGTTCTACAACTCAAATCACTAAGCTATAATTAGCCAACTGTCGTTGCGAAAACTATCTAAATCTAGATTCCAGAATCCCAAATTTCTTTGCAAATCCTAAGAATATAAATCAGCCTTAACGTTCAGGTTCAATATGTTCACAAAATCCCTAAACCAAATTCCTTTGCGAATAAGTAATTTTGCTCACCTTAGATAGATCAGATTATCAACTGCACTGTCGTGCCTAATCAATCAACCTAAGATCTAAATTCCAATTGTACTGTTGTGCCTCCTAGAATTAGCTTTGAGAACAACCTAAGGCGAAGAACTCTAACAATTAATCCCAATAATATAATCAATTCAACAATTCATCAAAAACCCTTGAAAACCCTAAACCTAACTATGAAACTACTCAAACATGATCAATGAAACAGAAATCATAGATGAATAGAATTGCATAGAAGAAATCAATAAGAAACAAAAGGGTTCAGAGTTGTCTCCCAAAATCTCTCCAAAATAAACACAAAGAAGAAGATTATATAATAAAACCTAAAAACCTAATTTATAAGGCTAAACACGATCTGGGGTCTTTTGTTAACTTTCTGGAAGTTCTGGGCCACTTTGCAATTCATTAAATGTTAAATTCCGCATCAGAGTTGGTCAGTGTCGATCGTCACCATTGCTAGTGTCGATCGACACTCATGGTTATGAACTCGGCTTACTCTATTCGCGTGACAGACTGTACTGCTTCCACGAAAACTGGCATAACCTTTGATCGCACCGTTGGAATGACCTCAAACCACGTTCAGATGAAAGATAACTCATTGATCTATCTTGTGTCAAAATATGAGCTCGATCTATCGGTGGAAAGTTCTTCAACGAATGCCAAACTTCTGTCATCTTTGCATGACTCTGCATCTGCATATGCTCCAAAAGCTCCAGAAATGCTCCAAATCATCCAAAAGATCCCAAATGTGTATAAACCTGTAAAAGACTCTAAAAAGACTCGAAACAATATAAAAGACTCGATAAAAGACATATATCATGGCATAAAACCGGTAAAAACCATGATATATCACATATTTTGACCTAAGTACTTCTGCAATCACTTTGGCACTTACTTTCTTCCCATATTAAGAGCGCGTTGCCATATCGAATGTGTGTCTTAGTCGTGCAGTCCTGATTTCAATATTTTGACCAGTTCCTCCAACAACTAGTCCATAAACTCTCCATGGAAAACTTTTGTCAACACATTCAACTATGGGTTGCTTGGTATCTGATTTTACTTGTTTGAAGTTGAAAAATCTTTTCACAGCATATACTTCTAGGGCAGTTTGCATGGCTTGCTTGTTCTTAAATACTTTTCTAACATATATGACATCATTCCTCGGATCATACTCACCATTTTCGAATTCAGGCGTTTGTAAGAACTCATCCCAAAGCATGGGAGATAATCTTCAGCTCCTAGTATATCTGCATCAGTGATTTCGTTTTGCATTTCAACAAGTGTTTTTTTAAGTTCTGAATTTTCCTACATCTCTCTATCATTTCTTTGACCTACATCCCTGATATCGTCTTCCACTTCTCTCTCATATTCTTTTGTTATTGACTCTTTTCCTTTGCGTCTAGTTGGCAAACTTTTTTCTCCTGTTTCAGGTACAAAGACCAGAGTGATTCCATCTGATGGCTCTTCTAGCTCCATGGACCCTTCACCGTAGACCATGCCATACTCTCTGTCAATCAACATCTCCCAGTTATCGTAGTTGCTATCTTCCTCCTCGGCTGACATGTCTGCTTCAGATTCCTCACAATCATTATCTCCACTAGTCCAGTTAGATTGAAAGGTAAGTGTCTGTTTTCCTTTTTTGTTTCGTGCTTCCTCTGCTTCCAGTATCATAGCCTCCACCATCTCCACTTCTGCCAACATCTGATCATCTTCAAGGTTATTTAGGTGAATCACTCTTGTTAAATCAGATTGTCCATTCACTATTGGTTGAACAGGTTCCCGAAGCTGATACCTTCTATCATCTGTGGCATTATTCTCCTCTTCTAAATGTTGATTTGCAAATTCAGGAATTTGATCATCAAGTCTTATTATGTCATCCTCTGTTCTTCCTTCACTCCTGCCTTCACCTTGTATATGACACTCATTCGGTGCTTCAAATGTCACAAACATATTAATCCCTTTGGTACCTTGTCTGAGTTTCATGAAGGTATTCACTCTAGCGTTACTTGTTATTGACACAGGCGGTATTAAGTCACTAGAAAATATTGTCATTTGTCTTGGTAACATGTAAGTCATTCTTCCTACAACTCCTGACATCTCACCTGCGAACTATCTTTCAATTAGACATTTCAGTTCGTTGTAAGTTATTTGGTCCTCCACCATTACGCACTGCGCCATGCATTTCTTCTGTAACATGAAATCCCAGCATCCAAATGCTGAACACTTCCACTCTCCAACTAATACAACAACGGCTTTGTCCATGACCTGAAACTAAAACAACAACCATATATACTTATTAATACACAGATCCAACTCTGTTAGTTGATCTACCTCGGATGAATGTCGTTATGACACTTGGTGCGTTAAACATGTTTTTTTTTCATAGCAATTAATTCACAGATTTGACTATTCTTACATTTAAATCACCAATAAATACCCTTATCTAAATTAACTTCACCAACCCCGACTATAAACATTTAAATCAACCTTGCTCTGTACCAAATGTGAAAAACTTTAGACACTAATTTGTACACCATAATCATTTACCTTTGAAGAACAATGTTAATTACTTTGTTTCTCAGCAAATCTTTGGATCTACAGTGTCATCATCTCTCACCCTTCTCTATAACAGTACTTCCTTACAACTTCTCAACCAACCGATACAATATCCATATCTCTCTTATATCTTTAAAAGAAAACCCTTGTGTTAATTGTTGTCCACTAATTAACCATGGATTCTCGTGTCTTACTATTTCGAAATCCCGCCTAATTGGTTAATTAATTCAAACTTTCCCCCACTTCCGCTTACATCAGCTCCTTCCTCAGCCCCCCCCCCCCCCACGCGCTGAACAAAACAATGGATGTTAGTTTGAAGGGTATAATTATCTTTTCAATCTCAATCTCATAAAGTGTGCACTGTTACTTTTTACTGTAGAAAGTGGCATATTCCGAATCTCTCTCCTATATTGTGGCTTTTTTCGAGTTTTCCCATTATTTTTTTTAATTTTATTGGTTTTTCCCTCTCATTCTCTCACCTCTCTATTCCTTCAATTATTCTAGTATTCACCATTCACACCCAATTATATGACTTCTATATACTATTCTTTATCACTATTATTATACAAGAAAACTGTTACTATAATCTGCAAAATATTAGATCATCAATGAAAAAGATTTTACAATGAGATTCATTGTCGATGAAGGCTTTAAGATTGAAAGTAGTTGGTTAAAGAAAATAAAAAAATGAAGAGTTGTCCTTAAAAGTGAACCAGCATAGATCCAAAGATTGGTTGATTAACAAAAATAGAGAAAATCAGCTAAGAAAAAGGAAAAGAAGATTTTATACAGATTTTATATTTTTACCCTCTTCAAAGTTTTAGGTAGAATTGTTTTTTTCAATTCTAATGGAAATGCTTATTAATTAAAAAGAGCCATACTAGTGTTATATAAAATTTTAATCGAAAATAAAATCATTTAAGTAATAATTAAAAAAAAAAGTCATTCTAGTCAATTGTTTTCTATAATACACCACCAATCAAAGCTACATAGTTCCGAGCTTTGTTTTCTTTTTGAAACTTTGGGCTGGGTTGTGCGGTTGGACCTTGGCCCAATATGCCTTATAGAAGCTTCTTTGCTCTTAGTTCTTACTACTGATAACATGATACGAGGTCGTTTTTACATCAGCATTGTTCTCTTGTCCGCCAAGACGCCTTGAGCAAAAAAAAAAAAGAAAAAAAAAAGGCATTAGAAGAGAAGAACCCAGAAAGAAGCAAAGCACTGATAAATCTCTGGAACTAAGCAAATTCAGAGAAATCGAACTATGGAAGGTTCATCATCTTCTTCGTCTTCGTTGATTTCCAAATCGGACGGTGAGTTAGAGGAAATGCTCGATCGGATGCTAACGAGGCTCGCTCTTTGTGACGACTCCAAGCTAGAATCCCTAGTCTCTAATCTCCTTCCACTCACCATATCTTCTCTGTCTTCTCAATCTCCAGCTGTTCGTAACAAGGCAAGTCCTCAATTTATATGAATTTGCTCTTTCACTTAAATGTTTCATGATTTCAAATCGTACGAGGAAGAGTTTATTATATGTTAAGAATAATCCTAACTTGAATGGTATAAAAATTGAGATAGGCACTTTATGAGATTCACTTTGTATGGAATTGTATAACAACAAATAATTCTATGTATAGTTGCTGCATAAAGAGCTGTATATGTCTATATGTCTAGCGTATAGCAGTATTTTAGAATATTGGTTATATGTTAGATTAATTCTACTTGAATGTTATAGAAATTAGGGCGAGAGAATAGTGAATTCCAGTTTCAGTTCGTGTCAATTTCGTTTGGCAGGTTCTTGAGTCATGTGAACACAAATAGTGAAGCACCACTGTTTGATGATCTCAAATTTTTACGAGCTAGAGATATATGTTAGATTAATTCTACTTGAACGGTATAGAAATTTGGGTGGGCAATTTATGAGAATCACTTTGCTTCATCTCCATTTTGCTTCATCCCATCTCGAATTTATGAATTATAAGTTAGATTAATCCTAGTTGAATGTTATAGAAAGTGGGGATGTGATTCGTGAATTTTTATCTCAGTGTGTGTTGATTTTATTTAGTCAGGTTCTTGAGATACTGAGTCATGTTAACAAGAGAGTGAAGCACCAGCATGAGATTGGTTTGCCTTTATTGGCTTTATGGAAATTGTACACCGACCCCGCTGCTTCTCCTATGGTTAGGAACTTTGCTATCGTCTATGTTGAGATGGCTTTTGAACGAGCTCCTAAAAAGGTTTGGTTCATCTCATTAGTTGTTGGAATTTTACGTTTTATTGTCGATAATGGGAAATGAGAGGACTGATTCCTGTTTCGTATCATAGGAAATGGAGGAAATTGCACCGAAGACATTGGAGAATGTTTCAAAGCTTCCTAAGCAACATCAAGAGATTATTTTGAGAATCGCCATTAAGGTACTCCCTCAGCCCCTCCTTTTGTGTGAAATTGGATATCTGTTCTATAACCTCGATTTTTCAAAAAAAATTATAGTGTCTAAATTGTTATGCATTACTTAGATGACAAGGAAAATATGTTTGCTTTATTTTTTCTTTGTGCCGTTGTTTATGGTGACACTTACTTTTGCATTTTTTTTTTCTCTATTTGATGGGTTTCTCTCATTTTAGTAGTTAGTGCTGCATAAAGTGGTCCTCCTGAATGTTTTATGTGGGGAACCATATCAGGTGATCTCTAGACTGTTTTAAAAATTGAAACGGAGGAAGACCATTGGCAGCTTAATTGGTGGTATCACTTGGATAGATGATAATCTTAAAAACTGTAGTTGCACTCCATGCATTAATTGGCCTTTCAATATCCTCAAATTCTAACTGGTTTGTTTTCAGGTCATTGGAGAGTGTCATGCAAGCAAGATCAGTGATGATGTCTCTGCAAAGTATAGATCTCTGGTTGCATCTCAAGATAAAGAATTGTTTCTGGATTTTTGCCTGCATATGCTTTTGTATCAACCATCGTCTCCAGGGTATGGAATCAATTTTGAGCGTTTTCCGACAGTCTTTTGTTATACCAGTTATGCTTGTGTAATAAGAGTTGCTCGACCTTCTAATTCAGAGGAGGATCTTCTCCTGGGCTTTCAGCTTTTCAAGTTAATCGTGTAATGGGAAAGCAAGCATTAAGAGGGGACATGCTTACAAAAAGAAAGGTCTGTGGAATAACTTCAGATATTATCTCTTTCTAATAGCTTCTAAGCTATGCATTGGTCACTAAGAACTACCATTTTTTGTAATTGATCAATATCTTGAGCAGTTGGGGATCTTGAATGTCATTGGAAGCATGGACCTGCCTGGTGAATCCGTATATCCATTGTACATTGCTGCATCAGTGGATAGGTACGGTTTGTGTTTTTGCCGCATGACATGCTTTGTTTCTGTCATATGACATAAAATACTATTTTATCACTGCCCTTCTCGCACTTTATTTCTACTCTTCATATCTCTGAGAGTCGTTTTGGATTTTTTGCTGAAAATTCATTCAAGTCAAGAACCTGTATCTAAGAGAGGGGAGGAGCTTCTAAAAAAGATAGCTTCTGGAACAAATTTGGATGATCCCAAGTTGATAAACAGACTGTTCTTACTTTTCAATGGTGCGTTATCTTTTTTTTTTTACATTTTGATTAGTTTTTTGGACACTCAAATCATTTATATTCTAAGAATAGCTTAACAGTGATATTACTTAAGCCATTCTTAGCATCTAGGATCAGGTCTATGTCATCTGCAAATTTAAATAGTTGAAATTAAGTTTGCTTCTGCTACTTGTGGATGGCATGCATAGGGCACCCCCTTGATTATACAGAGTATTGCAAACTTGCCATGTCTGATGTAAAAACAGATTCATATAAATTTTTTGGAGATCTAGAGTATTGAGGGTATTTCATTTTTCTTCTTGTGTCCATGCTAAACTGGCAGTCATCAATTTGATTTGCATGCAGGCACTACTGCCACTGAAAATGTTGCTCCGGAACATATTATAACGCCAGGAAATACAGCCTTGAAAATGAAGCTTATGTCTGGTTTCTGTCGTTCTATCACAGCCGCAAATAGTTTTCCTGCAACATTGCAGTGCATATTTGGCTGCATGTATGGTATGTTGGTTTATATATATGACATACATTTAGAACTGTATTGTATAATGGTAAAAAATTTCTGTGACCATGGTCTGTATACATGTCAATTTAGTTAGATAATGAATATATATTCTTTATTTAAAGGTTGTTTTATTTAATCAATTGAATTTATACAAATAGGTTGCACTACTGACACAGCAAGCTTCTAAGAAAAAGTAAATTGTGTGTTTTGACTATTGTAAGAAGAATCATTTGGCTTGTTCCTCACACTAGTTTCTCTGTTAAGAGGATTCAATTATTAAGGATTAGGGAATTCCTTGGTCGCTTCGTGCAGTTAACAGAAGAGTTCAACAACCTATGAATTGGGTTCTTCATATATTTTTTCATGTTGATTATTGAGTATTTTCGCTATCTACCTTGTTTCCATGGAACAGGAATTGGAACAACCTTAAGGCTAAAACAAATGGGAATGGAGTTCACCGTGTGGGTTTTTAAGCATGTAAAGTCTTTCTTTTCTAAACCTTGTAATTATGTTTGTTGTGTAGCAGCAGAGAGTATGAATATAAGTATATATTCAATATTTTTTTGTTACGAAATAACTCAAAGATCTTTTACTCAACTCAATGTTAGATGCTTTTATGGGAAATTCCATGAAGTACCATACTGACAGTGTCTTTTTCTCTTTTTCTTTTGTGGGTTTCGAGAGTGTTTTTTTTTTTTACTTTTTTCCTCAATTTGATATACTTACGTCATTAGACTTGTTCAAAATGCAGGGGAAGATAGATCAATTGAAACTTATGGGCCCTGTTATACTGAATGCTATTCTGAAAATGCTTGATGGTTTCACAGGCTCAGAAGCAGGTTGGCTTTTTAGAAAAAAATAAGTCGTGATTTTCCTTGTATGTGTGTTCAAAAGAGGATTTAAATAGATATGTTACATGCTCTCTCCTTCAGATGCTCTATCAAGGGAGACCAAAACATTTTCTTTTCAAGCTATAGGTTTGCTTGCACAACGTTTGCCTCAGCTTTTTAGGTAAGGACTTCTCTCTACACCCCTACACTTGTTTTGCTGTCATTTAACCAACATTTTCTTTGTTGTGAACTTAACTTTCAGAGAAAAGACTGAAATGGCAGTTCGTCTTTTTGATGCACTGAAGTTAGAAACCCAATCTCTTCGTTCAACTATTCAGGAGGCAATCATTTCTCTTGCTGCTGCATACAAGGTGGGCTAATTTAACATTATATTGAGAATAATCATTTCCTTTTCTGTTTTGGTCCTCGGGATCCAAAAGTTATGCTATGATATCATTTTGTTTTTGCATTCTTTTCGAGGCTCACCATGTCCGTATTGGTATTCATCTCTTTAGGACTCCCCAGAGAATATTCTCAGAGATTTGGAGGTGCTTCTGCTAGCAAATTCTGTGGCGGTATGTATACTTTTCAGATATTATTTTTTTTCCTGTTTTATATTCTATTTCAGGAAGATTTTGTTACCAAATTATCACGAGTTTATGAATCTAGTTCTTTGTGGCTTATATTGACCAGGAACAAAATGAAGCACGCTTTTGTGCTTTGCGATGGGCAACTTCTTTGTATAACTCACAACATTGCCCAAGTCTCTATATTTGCATGCTCAGCGCAGCAGATCCGAAGCTAGATATTAGGTACTAGAGTTTATCTAATCTAATTGCATATTGTTGTGACTGTGGCATGCTGATTGCAGCAAATGAATGCTGACTGTTTCCGAAGAACGCTCTCCAATTCAGTTTTTATTTTCTCTGGATAGATTCTCCTTATGGGTATATATATTATATAATATATCAAAGCTGAAATCGAAACCAACACACATGAGGAAGCCCTAGCAACCCACACATGAATGGAGTGTAAAATTGTTTGAGCTTTGTCCAGTGGAGGATATACAATCCTCTAGTCTGATCTTTCCTTCTAATTTTGTAGTACATTTGGGAGTTCGATCTACCTTAACGTTAGACACCTAATGGAGTACCAAAACCTATGTGATATGAAAAAATGACTTTAATACTTAAACAAATCCTCTTCCGTGGATCCACCATGACATAGTCTTTGATGCTTTATTTGTTTCTGGTTCTTGATATTTTATTTAAGTGATGTGTAATTTTCCATTTTTCTGCTTTCAGGGAACTAGCACTAGAAGGACTATTTCTGAAAGATGAAGGTCACACTATAGTCACGAATCATGACTATAAATACCCAAAATTTGTTGAAATGCTGGAGTACATTCTCAAGCAACAGCCAAAACTGTTAGATTCTTCAGAAATGCGAGGCCAGAAGCTTCTCTTTCCATCGCAAGTATATCTGGTCATGATTAAGTTTTTAGTGAAGTGTTTTGAGTTAGAGATGGAGGAGAGCAATGCCCAGACTGTAGGGACTGAATTTTTGGATTCGGCGCAGAAGATGTGTTTCTTGTTGGAACATTCCTTGGCGTTCGAAGGGTCGGCTGAATTGCACGCTTGTGCTTCCAAAGCATTTGTTTCTGTTGGCTCTTACCTTCCGGAGGTCTGCTTTCTGATTGGTTGTTTAACCTTTTAATTTCTCCAGTTTTCTTTTGCGTTTCAAATCTAGTTGAACTTAATCGCCCCTATCTTCCTTTTTTTCTTTGCATAAAGATGGTTGAAGTTTACTGTTCCCAAAAAATTGTGTGGCTAAGGCGTCTGCTTAGTCATACAGACTTAAGTACTCGTGAATCTGCATCCCGATTACTCGGAATGGCATCATGTGCTCTCTCTGATACTGAATCATGTTCATTGCTTTCTGAATTGATATCTTCAGTTTCCCAACAGCAGAAATTAAGGTGCTGTGCATTTCTTTTAGAATCTGTATTGCAACAAGGCTTGTTGTGGCTGCAGGAACTAGACATCTCATCATTTATAACAGCTAACCACTTGCTTTGTTAGGTTTGAGGCACAGCATGGGGGGTTATGCGCAATAGGATATGTTTCAGCACACTGTTTACATAGAATTCCCGCTGTAAGTTATTGTAATTTTTTATAGACTCACTTATATGATTGTTGTTGCATAAGTATGGTGATATCCTTGGTACTAGGAATCTCAATGCTGTATGTCTCTCTTATATTGTAGCTTAATTAGCTTGTGGTATGACATCCAGATACAGTTGCTGCCTATCATTGACTATTTAGTTACTTGTACATGCTAAGTCACATATTTAACAGTAACATGGAAAATCTCTTGGTTAAGAACCTTTTCCACATATGAGGTAGCATACTTCACATAGTAATAAGCCATTTTCAAAAAAACTTATTTGCAATTCGTCAAAAAAAGTTCATAATGCATTGACATTGCTTGGTAATTCTGGTGAATATACTACTCCCTCTGGCATTTCTTGCCTTTGAATTACGAAACAATTAAGGTGGTGCTGTTCCTTTTTATCTCATTCGTTCTCTCCATGTCCACTCTTCAAAATTTGCTTGAGATCAATAAACTAGCTAATGCAGAAGTCCGATATGTCACCCTTCAAGTGTCTTGATTCATCTTGGTTTCGTTTTAGTGGATGTCTGTCCAATGTTATAATTTATTGATTCTTTTCTCTAGTCTGCCTACAAATCACGGGTTTATTCTGGTGCGTTAACAGTCACTTTCCAGCTTAACATGTCTTAACTTCTGCTTTTGAGGTGGATACATATTTTCATTATTTTATATATCATGATTAGGATTCTCCTTGAAGCAGGTTTCTGAAGCAGTTACTCAAAATGCGGTTAAATGTTTGGTGGATGTTGTTAATTTGGAGACCGCACCACTGGCTTCTGTTGCTATGGAAGCTCTGGGTCATATTGGCATCTGTGGCGCTTTACCTCTTCTTGTTAATGATTCTAGTCCAGGTCAGTTTATTCCAAGAGCCTGTCTGTAACGTGTATGCGAGTTTCCAGTTGACTGACTTGCTTTATCAGGGACTCAAGTGCTGGAAGTTCTGCAAGAAAGATTGAGCAAGCTACTTTCTGGTGATGATATAAAATCAGTTCAGAAAATTGCTCTTTCTCTTGGACATATCTGTTCAAATGAAACATCATCTTCGCATTTGAAAATAGCGCTTGATCTTTTGTTTAGCCTTTCACGGTCAAAGGTGGGTTTGTTAATGCCACTGCCCTCTGCCGTTTTTATTTGATCCAGAAGAGTTCAAGCAGAACTGAATAAAGCTCTAAATTTTGTTCATTTGTTGGCCAGGCTGAAGAAATTTTGTTTGCTGCGGGTGAGGCGCTATCTTTCCTCTGGGGTGGTGTACCAGTTACTGTGGAAATGATTCTGAAAACTAATTATACTTCTCTTTCGACGGACTCAAATTTTCTGATGCGAGAAGTTAAATCTTTATCTGATGCCAAAAGTGATACTGATGAAGAAAGCCGTGTCATAACCAGAGAAACAGTTACTGGAAAACTCTTTGATAGTCTTCTGTATAGTAGCAGGAAGGAAGAACGATGTGCTGGTACTGTGTGGATGCTATCTTTGACCATGTACTGTGGCCAGCAACCATCAATCCAACTATTGCTTCCTAAAATCCAGGTTAGCAAGCGGCAAGGGGAAGCTTCTTTGCAGTTGTAACCTGCCCATGTACCATCACAACTATGAGGAGAAATTGAGAGCATTGTCGTTACAGTTTATTTAGATGCATTACCCATTTGGACCCTGGAACTGTTATCTCGATTACCAGTTTATCATGAAATCCCGATGACCATCTTTTGCCTATCTTTTTTTCTGTCAGTTTGGTGTTGTCAACACCACTATGGGTAGAAGCTTGTACAAACTGCTGTTTAACAAAAATATTTTTTGCAGGAGGCTTTCTCACATTTGTTAGGGGACCAGAATGAACTCACACAGGAACTGGCATCCCAGGGTATGAGCATCATCTATGAACTTGGTGATGCATCAATGAAGAAAAACCTGGTAGATGCTCTGGTAAATACTCTAACTGGCACAAGCAAAAGAAAACGAGCTATAAAGGTAAAACCTATCCATCTAGGTCCTTCCTTCTGGTACTTCATTTTTTATATTAGTTTCTCAAGTATTTTTGTAATCCAGCTTGTTGAGGAGACTGAAGTGTTTCAAGAGGGAACTATCGGTGAGAGTCCCAGTGGAGGGAAGATTAGCACTTACAAGGAGCTTTGTAATCTTGCAAATGAAATGGGGCAACCAGATTTGATTTACAAATTTATGGACTTGGCCAATCACCAAGCTTCTCTTAATTCAAAAAGAGGAGCTGCTTTTGGGTTCTCCAAGATAGCCAAACAAGCAGGAGATGCTCTTCGACCACATTTACGATTGTTGATTCCGAGGCTGATACGTTATCAATATGATCCTGACAAAAATGTGCAGGTTAGATTACTAAGTTTTCGGAATGTTAACCTGTTATTGTCTAGCGCTATTCAATTGGAGGCCCTATTCATACTGAAATGCTCATAATTTTATGGTTCAGTCTGTGCTGTTAATTTATTTTGCATATTGATAATCTTTCAGCGTATCGAAGCTATACATTCATCACTGGTCTCACAACTAAAAATTGGCTTTTTAAAACTAAACTGAGTGACACCATTTCTAGCATTTGAAAACATTTTATCTTTCCTATATATAATTAGTAGACTGGTCTAGTTTAACATGAGAAGTATTTAGCTGTTGTAGTTCTACAAGTTGCTTTGGTCCTGTATGTGCTACTTTTTTCTTAAATTTTTTTTATGTTGAATTATTTCTGTCTTATATATGAAAATAAATGGAAGGTGTTTTACCACCAAAAATATAGCTGTATAAGTGATATCACTTACTCATGCCTGGCGGTTCATTTCGTCTTAAAAGGTTGCCGCAGGGGTGCGTATGTTTGCTACTTTTAGTAATTCCTACTTTTTATGTAATCTTGGCAGGATGCGATGGCACACATTTGGAAAGCACTGATACAAGACCCTAAGAAAGCTGTTGATGAACATTTGAATTACATCCTCGATGATCTGCTGGTACAATGTGCTTCACGGCTTTGGCGCTCCCGCGAGGCATCCTGTCTTGCCCTTGCTGATATTATTCAAGGTCGGAAATTTGACCAGGTGGGATCTTCGTTTTTAATAAATAGTTTAAACTAAATTTCTCGCTGCTTCGGCTCTGCATACTGCATCGGTATATTCTAGTGCATGTATGAAGTTAACTCCATATCATGAGCACTGGTTCTGGGTTTGTATGCAATAATATATGCTGTTAATCCTTTTCGCATATCAATTTTCATACCTGTCAGTTTCTTTTGGCATCTCCAGAACCAGCTTGTAGTGAAGTATGGGTATATATTCATTTAGCTCCGTGGTTGTTTCTTTCTTGTATGTAACTATTGTTGTTCCATCAGATTTTCTAAGTGGTATTGTTTTTTCACGTACTCATGTTATTAAAGGTTGGGGAGCATTTGAAAAAACTATGGATAGCTGCTTTCCGTGCTATGGATGACATTAAAGAAACTGTGAGAAATGCTGGTGACAAGTTATGCCGTGCCGTGACATCCTTAACGATAAGGATTTGTGATGTCACACTCACTGAACTATCAGATGCAAGACAAGCTATGGACATTGTTCTTCCTTTTTTGCTTTCAGAAGGAATAATGAGTAAAGTCATCAGTATACGTAAGGCTTCAATTGGAGTTGTTATGAAGCTTGCAAAGGTTAGCCCTAACTTTGGTAGATTGATGATCTAAGAGAGTTGTGCTCATATATAACCAATTTGTCTCCTGCTAATAGTATATTTCCATGTCATGCCTTTTTCTTAGAAATTGTTGTTGTGACATTAGTAGTAGTATATTTTATTTTTATTTCAATACAGCTGAGAGATCTGTAAACCAGATTGCAGAAATGAATCTTGTGGTGTCTGTTTGACTGTTTCTAATGCTTTTGGCTGGGAGGACAGATTTTGAGTTGAATGTTAATTAAACAAACGATCATCTTCGATCTCTTCATGTGTTGTGTTCTTTCAGTTTGAATCCAAACATGAAGCTATTAATCAATTTAAATTGTATATAGTTGCATTTTCTGTACTTATTAGGTATCACGGTAAAGTTACTTGCTAGTTTTGGTCAACTGAATGTGCTCCAGGGAAATATTTTTGATCCTTCAAATGATTCATTGCTATTTGTTTCGGTTTGCAGGGTGCAGGCGTTGCCCTCCGTCCACATTTGTCTGACTTAGTTTGCTGTATGTTGGAAAGTTTGTCTAGTCTTGAAGACCAAGGACTTAACTATGTTGAGGTATCATATACTGTTGGCAACTCCAGCTTGAATCTTTGTCTTGTTCTGACATCCTATTAAACTTTAAATCTTTTCATTTTTCAGTTGCATGCTGCCAATATTGGCATAGAAACCGAGAAACTTGAAAATTTACGAATTTCAATCTCGAAAGGCTCTCCAATGTGGGAAACGCTTGATCTGTGTATTAATATAGTGGATATTGAATCACTTGATCAGTTGATCCCTCGTCTCTCACAACTTGTTCGGGGTAGTGTTGGCCTCAATACGAGGTCAGTTATTTAAAACCTTCCGTTAGTAACGAACTAATTCATCTACTATCTTTACTTGAGACTACCTTTCTTGTTTGGGTTTTTGGCTGTTACTATTGTTAAGTTTACTACCGATAGAGATAAGAGAACTTGAGATTCTGGTAAAAGATTCCCTCGTCAAATTGATTACATTCAAGATCTTAAGCTTTTTGTTAGTAGTGGCCAAAGATCATTATAATGTAAGTAGTTACTTGCTAGATATTCATTGGTTTGCCATCATTTTCTTCTGTTCGGCTCATCATTTAACTTATAGTCTGATCAACTAATATGAACTGGATTTCAAACTTTGTCTACCCCTCTATCTTTTTTTAACTACAACCATCATGTATTCACATAATATGAGTAGTATTATGTCTATCATGTATTCACATAATATGAGCAGTCCAGTATTTTTATTTGTGCAACATTTTGTATTTGCTACTGTGGTTCCTTTGCTGAGAATGTAGTCTGACAGTCACATTCTAGAAGTAGGAATCAACAGCAACCCAGGTCTCATTCTGTTAAGCCATTTTTTCCCAGTGTTTTGTCTCTGCCATCTTAAAACAAAAACAAAAGGGGTTTAGGGACGTGTATAGGGGATATGATTTTTCTCATGACTTGTAAAGAGTTCCCAAGAGAGAACTGAATTCACAGTTTAAGTGACGTAATTATATACCTTCCCGTCCATCTTCATGAATTCATACTGCCTCAATGGACTCGTCTAACTTTGACCATTCAATTAGGTTAATATAAGTGATGTAATTCTATACCTTCCCATTCATCATCATGACCTCAGACTTGTCAGCGGACTTGTCTAACTGCTTTTAGTGTAGTATAGGAGTTTTGTCTCTTTTATTAGATTTTTCAATTGAAGATGTTGGTATTTTGTGGAATTTTTTTTTTCTTGAACAGGGTTGGTGTTGCCAGCTTTATCTCATTACTAGTTCAAAAAGTTGGTACCGAGATAAAGCCGTTCACTGGAATGCTGCTAAGACTTTTGTTTCCTGTTGCCAAGGAGGAGAAAAGCTCTGCTGCAAAACGTGCTTTTTCGAGTGCTTGTGGCATTGTATTGAAGTATTCTAGCCCCTCTCAAGCTCAAAGCTTAATCGAAGAAACTGCAGCTCTGCACTCTGGTGATAGAAGCTCCCAGATTGCATGTGCTAGTCTTTTCAAAAGCTTCTCATCTACAGCTTCTGATATTCTGAGCGGTTATCAGTCAGCTATTGTTCCAGCTATATTTATTTCCAGGTAAACCATTGGAACTGCAACCTGATGAATCTGATGCATGTGATATATGTTGCACAGAATTTGAAACCTGATAATAACTGATATCAATTTGAAATACAATCAAGAGATTATAGCTGTAAATTCGTAACTCCCGTGTTCAAATACTATCCCAAAGTAAGATACACAGAGTCTTTTGCTATTGGACCAAATAGTATTTTTTCTCTCTTCCAAATACTTGGCAGGTCGTTCTGTACTCATCTTTAAACTGTTAGCTGATTTTTCTTGGTGCAGAAACCTCATTATAGAATCAAAAAATATTTCTTCTATTTGTGACTATACTTGAAGAGCTTACAGTGACTATAAAATGCAGATTTGAGGATGACAAACAGATTTCAAGTCTCTTTGAGGAGGTATGGGAAGACATCACAAGTGGTGAAAGCGTCACACTGCAGTTGTTTCTGCAAGAAATTGTGAATCATATTTGTGAGAGCATTACATCATCCTCGTGGGCAAGCAAAAAGAAGGCAACTTATGATCTTTCTCATGCCAGTCTTATTTCTTCTTTGTAGTAATTAATATTTCTGCTGTTGTACTCATAGAAGATATAAACTTCCTTTCAGTCTGGTAGGGCAATTTGCAAACTAACTGAAGTCTTGGGTGAATCATTATCGCCACAGCACAACAGATTACTGCAGTGTCTTGTCAATGAAATTCCTGGACGTTTATGGGAGGTTAGACAATTTCTTTCATTTTAACATTTACTTTCCTTGAAGGTTCATAACAAATCAATTGAGACGAAATTTGTAGCAGCAGAAGGATAAAATTCGAGAGAATAAATTTGTAGCTCCAGCTCTGTTCTACTTGTCCATGTAGATGGATAGAGCTGTTGTGTGATATGGAGGCACTTTTATTTCACTAGTTTTTGAAATCAATACTTGTGATTGCAGGGAAAGGATGCTCTTTTGGACGCCCTAGGTGCTCTTTCAGTCTCTTGCCACGAGGCAATAGTTAATCAGGACCCAACAACTCCCGCTACCATCTTGAGTCTTATCTGTTCTGCATGTAAAAAGAAAGTCAAGAAATATCGTGAGTCAGCCTTTTCTTGTCTGGAGAAGGTAAATAAAGACTATCTGCGGTTAATATGCAAAATTTAAGAGATGGCTCATGATATCTTAGTCTGCTGATAATGCAATTCTTATGCAACATTATTCTGTTAGTGGATCTTTGAAGATTTTGATTATGTTTATCAGGTCATTATAGCTTTTGGCGATCCAGAGTTTTTTAATACCGTTTTCCCGATGTTATATGAGATGTGTACTACTGCCTCTGTCAGAACGAACAATCAAGTTCAGTCAGCAAGTGCTGTTGTCAAAACAGGTTGTTACCTGACCACTTTTATACTTTGATTAATAACACTTTTGCATCATTTGTGTGGTCACATTGAAATATATGTTGAGTACTAGTCTTTGGTACTTGTGTGTTTTGTCTCATCCAGCTTTGTGATTATTAACTTAGATTAGGAAACTTGGTGTGGAAATTGTCAGATGCATGTCTAGCGTTGCCTCCTGAAAATTATTGTTTAATGACCATAAACCAAAAGTTAATTGTACATCTGTTACCTCATTGAGTAGCTCAAAGGAGATAAGTGCTATGCCATCAGAAAATATTTTCAGTAACCTGAACAGGCCCATTCACCCTTTGTTTTCAGAATCAGAAAATGGAGAAGACGGACATGTCCCACTTGAACAGATTATGGAATGCGTCAAGTCTTGCATCCAAGTGGCAACCATAGATGACATTCTCCGCCGCAAAGCAGATTTGATTCATGTTCTTCTAATTTCGTTATCACCTGGTTTTCTATGGACTGGTACTAGTTTCTTTCTCGCTTTATTTTCGAGAAAACTTTTAATTACTTTTAACAATCTTATGTTCATTGGGCAGTAAAAATGTCTGGAATTACATGTATGGGAAAGCTTTTTTCAAGGTTTCAGAGTCTATGGAATGACTCTATGGATGGCCTTTTACCTTGTGACGCAACAAAATTCGCTCATGAGGTAATTAATCACATTTACTACATTGTTTACCCAATACGTCTATAATTTTTGTACTGTATATTAAGTATTCTACTTGCTTTTCAGTTATATCATTCACTAGTTCCTAAACTACTGGAATGCATACATACAGTGAAGATAGCACAGGTATGTTCTTCTCTGTTCTGTATTTAATTCCTATGACTGTTTGCACAGAATGAAAACTGAAACAAATTTCTTCTTTAACGGACCACAGTTCCTATCATTAGAGCATAGATAAACCTATATAGATTGAACTTATATGCATTTTGATTCAGCAAGGTTCCATCTACCAGTGGTTTGCATATTGAAATCATTTTGACGACCTTCATATCAGCATTTGCATGAACAGAAATTTGATGAATGTCCTTTGAGAAAACCAAGTGATTGTAGTAATAATAATCTCACAAGCTATGTACAGTCTTTTAACTAAATCTTAATTGAATGTTTTTGGACAAAAACGTCAGTTTCATGTTGCTGCTTCGCAATGCCTGGTCGAGCTCATCGAACTGTATAGCATGGTCTCGTCTTTGCATCCTGTGGAAGTAGATTTCAAGGCTGAGATTGTCTCTTTGCTTGAACTGGAGAAAAGTGAAGAAGCCAAGTCATTGTTGAGAAAGTCAAGGGATGCGGTTGCAAATCTCCCCTCATTAAACTAATTAACCACAGAGAAGAGTTTAGTATTATGCCTGTAGTTGTGATATAATATAAACTGGGAATCGAATCTCCTACTTTGTTTATTTTGTTTACTTATACAAGTTTTATTAGAAAACAAGTTGGTCGTTTTAAAATGGAGACATGGTAATGATACGTGACATTGCAATGATTCCTTGATGGTAAAAGTTTCTCCAATGATTCCTTGATGGTAAAAGTTTCTCCGCAGCTTCTTTAGCTGATCTATCTGCATCTTGCATTCGAGTTTTGTGAGCTGAGAAACCCAAAATACAAATGACGATTGGCCAAACTATGAACCATTAAACATTGGACTTCTCCAACTCAATTGACACTAAATAAATTTCTGGTGTATTACTTTGGTAATTAATATATAATTTAGGATTCCTGCGAGTCCTATTTCTTTCAAGATTTCTCTCAGAACGCACAAATTTTGTCTTCACTAGGCTCAGTTTGTTCAATGTATATCTCTCAAAAAGGGCCAATTGACAACAATACAATGCATCACATAAGACACGAAAAATATATTCTATGCCGTTTGGAATGCTAAAAATTCCATGGCAATCAACAATCACATGGGTGAAGAGATCAAAACAAGTTATTCGACAACCAAAGAATTGCAAAACCCTGATTTATGTAAACTAATCTCAAGTGTATGTGATGGAGCTAAAAGTCATAAGGGTTCGGAAATGTAGGAATAGAAGTGATTTTATTGAGAGATAGGATTGAAACAGAGGAACAAAGACAACCATTTCGCTCCTTACAAGAACTCTAAATCCTTATCCAACGTGACAACTTTGTGAAAAAAAAAAATTCGATACCTTCCAAAGGATTTGGACAAGACACCAAACACTATAAGGAGACCATGGATGCTGCATCGTCCTACAAGCATTGTTAGATAATTGATAATCAAACATTTGGCGTTTGTTCCATTGCTCATCCTCTCTCTCTTTCTTCTTTCAACAGCATGTCATCCTCAGTTCAACTATGTAGATTTAGCAAACACTAGTCTCATCTGTGAGTTCACATATCAAAATCACCAATCTCGCCCTAATGACCATTTGGAAAACATAGCCTTGGAGGTTGTTGCCTGGTCCTCATTAACCAAATCAAGTCTTTTTGATTCATGACTGAGTTTTGCAGTGTTCACAAACTCTGAAGGCCTTTATTGTTAATGATCTTCTCAGATGATTTTCCACATCTAAGAAGCATAAACTGATCTTCCACAACATCCTTTTTTTTAACCGCTCTGCACAAAGAGAAAACATATCATCTCTCTTATTAGGATGTGCGATCGCAAAACCAACCAAGGTCAATAAATGTATTGTTTATATTTCTGCATGAGAATTCAGAAGCCCAGACATATTTTATTGCAGTCTATGTGACACAGAAAAATCAAGACCATTTTGGGAGCTGAGGGTTAAGAATTATTAGTGCTTAGTGATTAAACAGAACGTATCATGCATCAAGATTATAAATATTTTCTTTGGTTTGGTTATGGCATTGGGTTAACAATCACTCCTATGTCAAAAATCATCTGCCGATAAAATGATTATAACAGATTAAAGCAGCATTTGAACTGACCACAATAAGCATTGTTGACTCGATCCTTAGCATTGTCCATGAATTGCATCCACTCCTACATCATGGAGTTTGTGCTTTGACCACTCTTGAGAGAAGAGAAAACTCTCGGCAGAGTAAAGTCAGGAAAAGAAGCGCATTTTCATTAATACTCTTCCAAAATCTCTCATTCATGCAGATGCAGATCCAAAATTTCTTTTCAATATGCTGAATCTTACCCTTTAACTCCAAATGAGATGCACACCATGTATAATATCCGATCACCAAAATCATACTTGACCTTCCAAATATACACTCATTATAACCCTTCATTCCCGATATTGAAATCTCTCGGCCTTTAAAGCAGCACGCTTAACAGCAGCCCCAAAATGTTCAGTCGGTAAAATATCCTTTTTTGACAGTTCGGTAACAAGTTTGACTTCCTTATCTATGTATCCTTTGCGACAATAACCACCTATTAGAGCTGTGTAAGCCACCATATCAGGCTTCAGCCCACTACGTATCATTCGATGAAAAAGTTTAGTGGCGTTTTCCAGGTTGTTAATCTTGCACTGACGATTTATCAAAACTGTATAGCATACAACGTCTAGTTCAATACCGGCAGCTGTGAACTCTCTCCAAACTTCTGATGCATTCCTTTTTCGCACTTCCCCTTTAACAGAATCTGTTTCATGATGCTCTGGATCCAACTTTGGATAACTATCAAGCAAAACTGTGTATGTTACCACATCAGGTTTTATTCCTCTCTGCTTCATGTCCTCAAAAAGATCATCAGCTTTCTGTAACTCATTTAACCTACAGTAGGTGTGAATCATGATTGTATAAGTAAACAGATCAGGGATGAGTCCTCTCCCAACCATTGTGTCAAATAACTTCCTGGCCTCTCCCACATTATTTAACCCACACAACACCCCAATCATTTTTCCACACATGCTCCTCCCAGGTACACCATGATAAGCCCACATTGATTTCAGTACGGCAAGAGCTTTGTTGACATAACCCTCAATGCAGAGACTATTGAATAGTTTGAAGTACACACTCTTCTGCAGAGGGCATTGCAATCTAACGAATAGTTTATAGGCCTTTTTAGAAAGGCCAGATTCACAGTAACCTTTCACCAAACTGGCATAATTTTCTGGGCATTTTTGTTCCAGATTCATGATGAAATCTTCGGCTTTTTCTATTTCACGTGCAAAACACAAGCTTTCAATGATCACATTGTGTGTGACATCATTTGGCTTTAGACCGTCCTTTTTCATTTCATTGTAAATAAAAAGTGCCTCATCTGCATGACCATTTCTGGCGAATCCACCAGCAAGCACATTGTACATGATTACATCAGGAGAGATGCCATTTCCTCTCATTTCGTCAATCAAATCAAGGACATCAGTTAATTTACCTTGAATGCAGTAGCCACCTATCAGTGTTGTGTAGTTGATGAGATCAGGAACCATTCCTTTACACCTCATTTCTTGGAGCAACTCAATAGCTTCTTCCATTCTGCCCAGCTTACTAAAAGCATCAAAAGTGACATTGTAACAAACCCTGTCAAGGAAAATATTCATGTCTCTAAATTCTTTGAACTTTTGTAATGCTTCCAAATACATATCCATCTTACAATAACACTGAAGGATTGAACTTACAATCACACAATTTTTTTTCAGTCCTTTTCCCAACATGTGATCTAGAAACCCCAATGCCTCAGGTAAATTCATGTTCTTGCAATGTCGATCAATCATCGCTGAGTAAGCATAAACATCAGGACCAATCCCAATTTCCTCCATTTCAAGAATAAATCTTTCAGCAGCTTCCATTTTCTTCTCTTTACAGAATCCGCGTACCACCATTCCATACGCAGTTCTAAGGCCATCACCATCCAAAGTTTTAATATCAATCATTTCTTTAATCAAAGCAACAGCTTTCTCTGTCTCCCCATTTACACAAAGCCCATCAATAAAAGTCGTATACACAAACACGCTAGAACTTTCCACAACCAACACAGCTGCTCCTTCTAAATCGCCTTTTCTACACAACGCCTTAACCACAATCGCATTCGTATACTCATTTCCACACAGCCCCAATTGCTTAAGTTGTCGAAAAAGAGCCACCACCATATCAATTTTGCCAAACTCGATCAAACGATTCATCAAGAAATTGCAAGCCTTAATATCTGGAACACAATTAAACCGTTTACTCTGAAACAAAACATCGATCGCTTCGTCAAACATCCCGAGACTAACATAAGCTTTAACCAAAGCACCAGAGACTCGAATCAAGAGCAAATAACCATTGTTTTCATCAGCTTCTTCTCTAATAAATTCAATCAAATCAATTACACTAAAACCACGCTCCTCATTCTCAATTAGTTCAACTAATACAGAATCTAACTTCGTGTCCAAACCCCAACTAGATAGAACTCTGACAAGAGTTGCGTAAGCTTTGACATTAAGTGAAACACCTTGTTGTTTAATCTGTTTCAAAAACGAAAAAGCGAGACTCGGGTCATCTCTCGTACTATTCAGGACTCGTAAAAGACTAGCTTGATTGAGCTTGGACAGATTAAGTTGATTCTTCACCTGTTGTTCAGAATTTGAGAAATTAGGGTTGAGAGCAGAGATGGTGTAGAAACGCGGAGAAGCTGCTCTTCGAATCAACCGAAACTGTGAGAGTAATAAGTTTGAAGAAACCCGCATCAGAAATCGAAGATGATGATGACAAGAAGATGTGAATTGAGTACCGGAGAATCTTAAACCCTAAACCCCATGTATAAAACGCGCCCGCGGAGCCCGATTAGGCGCCGATTAGGCGCTCCACGGTGAAGAGCCGCCGCGATTTTCCCAAATCGGAGAAGAAAACGGGATTAAAAAAAACTCGATTTTTCCTTAAAATAGGAGGTTAAATGTTAGATCTATTATTATTATGTTAAATACAGATGAAAATAAGAAGAAATCGGTGAGAATTAAGGACAAACAGGATTGGCGGCCATGAAATAGAGTTTTGAAGCTTTGTCATCGTGTGTGAAGAAGCTGAATTGAAAATTACTAGTTTGCCCTTAATTTTAAAAACACGAAAAAGCGTAAGATGCATAGATGGTAATTCGAACTGATAACTTCAATGACTAATACTGAATAATGTACCAATTGAGCTGTCAAAAATTTTATAATATTGTTGCTAAGAAATATATTTGATCACTAAAAAGGATTTTTAGTACTAATGAAGTATAATATTAAAAAAGCCTTAAAACAAAATCTCGATTAATCCCCATTTAATTTATGATTTTTCAATTATACGTTAGGCCCATACCGAGCGTTCGACTAGCGCCTAACAATTTTTTAAACATGGCCTAAACCCAACATTAGATATTATTTATTTACTTAAATATTTTATAAATACTATATGTTTTTTTTGTTATGTTCATGATTATTTATGTTATATTTTCTTTTGTCAACTGTTTATGTTATATTTTCTTTTTATTATTTTATTATAATTAAAACATTTTTATTTTTATGTGATAAATACTGTAAAATAATATATATATATATATATATTTGTAACTTTATATGAAATAAATACTGTAAAATCATATGTTTGGTTCTCCATTACATGTAGTAGGGTATAGTATCATTCTTTTGTAATTTTGTTACAAAATAAATACAGTCAAATCATAAATTCAAAATTATGATATAGTTTTTTATTCATTTATTCAATCACAATGACATCAAATTTTTCGCTCTTACTCCATGAATGAGGAGAAGACGTCAACAATGTTAACAAAAAACTTAAATATTTTCTTCTTTTTTTTAATTTGTTTTCTATGTTTAATTTTAATTTAATTTATTATTTCTGTTTAAATATAATATTATTTGATACATTCTCATTAGCTAAACTTAGAAGAGTTAAAATAAAAAAGTTCACCTCTCAGACTGAATAAAAGGGTCCAAGAATTGTTTCTAGGAATGAACCCAAAAATTTTCTTAAGGATTTGAGAATTATTCAACTAATGATTTCTACATCTCCTCTTATGTTATTGAAAATGAATTTTATGTAAAATCATTTACAATCCTATGTTATTCAGTCAACAATTTGTAAGTCATATCAATTGACATTTGACCGGCTGGTAAAGAAATAATGTTAAAATCCGTTGCTCTAGCTATGCCGGTATATGCTATGTCTTGTTTTAAATTATCAAATCAAATTATATCAGAAATAGACATCATTATGCTACAATATTGGTGGGAGAAAGGTGAAAATCAACGGGACATACTTTGGGTTGCATGGAAAAAGTTACAATTATCAAAACAAGATGGTGGTTTAGGTTTTCGTAATTTAGAACAATTCAATGATGCTCTTCTAGCCAAGCAAGCATGGAGATTACTCAAATTCCCGAATAGTCTTTTTGCGAAACTTTTTAAATCTCGTTATTACAGAGATGATCATTTGTTTGAAGCAAAATCCCGACCATACCAATCTTGTGGTTGGTCTTCAATTTTAGGTTGGATTAAGCTACTGAAAAAAGGTTGTTTAAATACTATCGGAAATGGGCGCTCCACAAGAGTTTTCAAGGATATATGGATTCCATCGAACCCTCCAAGATATGCGGAATCAAGAGAATTAAATAATGAGATGCTGATCAGCGATTTAATTAAAACTCAAGGAACGTACATGCTATGGAATGAAGAAGCGTTGGATGCTGTTCTTACAAATGAAGATAAGGAACAAGTTTGAAGGATATACTTAGCGCAAGAGGAAACAGAAGATAAGGTTATTTGGAACTTAACTTCTCATGGGCACTATTCGGCTAAAACATGATATAAATTAGCAAGAGAAATAATTAATATCCATCAACAACCATTATTGGCACCACATGGAAATACAGAAATTAAAAAACAAGTGTGGAAACTATCAATAATGCATAAACTCAAACACTTCATTTGGCGTATTTTACCAAAGGTCATTGGAATGACAACAAGATTAAATACACGTGGAATAAGGATAGACAAAAAATGTCAACGATGTTGTGAGAATGATGAATCGATTAATCATCTCATGTTCACTTGTCCTATTTCTCGTCAAACGTGGAGATTGACACAATTACCGTTTATCTTCCAATTCAGGCCAACATATAATGTTGAAGAGAATATTAAGTTCTTCCTTCAATTGCAAAGTGATAGGAATTTAACAAAGGCACAAAAATTACTACTTTTCTGAGTTATGTGGAGGATTTGGAAATCAAGGAATAATTTATTATTTAATAAAAAACCAATAATTCCAAAGAATGATACTGATCTTGCTAAATCAGATGTCCATGAATGGATTCAAAATAATAACTTACCAAAAAAAAAGAAACTCTTTCAATCAAGTTAATAATCAAGCTTTTGCGGATGGATTCTTTGTGATAAAAATAGAGTTTCAAAATTTTGGGGCTCTTCAAACCTTAACTATACAACATCCCCTCTTGAAGCATAAAGTAAAGCTTTATTAGTAGCACTTCAAATGGTTTGGAGTAAAGGCTATAAAACAATTATATTTGAAGGTGATTGCCAAATACTTGTTAATGCTTTGACAAGTAATCATGAGGAAATTACAATCCTAAATATTTGTAAAGATATTAAAACATGGGGAATTAAGTTCGAGGAGATAAGTTTCACCCTACATATTATCACAGAGAAGCAACAATGAAGCGGCACATCTTCTTGCTAGAAATGGACCTCGCAATCGTATTTTCTTTTCAGATTGTATTTATCCGCCTGTTTGGTTAACAAACCGTTTGTACTATGACTTTGTTTGTTCAAATTAATATAATTTATTTGCCGTAAAAAAAATCAATTGACATTTTATTTTTGTAAACTTCTTAAATTGTAGAGATTTTAAGCTCACACTTTTACCTTTGATGACTTTGTTTAAATTGTTTTCTAAATGACATTTTGACAATCACATTCTGTAGAGATTTTAGCAGTGTTTTAAGGTTATTTTTAAAGTTGTACTTCCCAAATAATATGTAGGGGATATTCCAAGGAACCAAGAATAAAACCATCATACATTCCAATGCATCATTTAACTCAATGAACCATTCATATATCATCTTTTATATAAAAGTTACATTCACTCTCTCTTTGTATCGTATTTATAACATATGTGAATACTTTTATAACACTCATATCTTGGAGGCATCAGCTGTGATCCTCCGGTTGAGGGCAACAGCAGCCTTAGAACCGTTTGGACGGCCGAGATGCTTACTGATGAAATCTCCAGCAGCTATAAGCTTTCCCAAGTCGACATTGGTTTGGACACCTAAACCGTTCAACATATAAACCACATCTTCTGTGGCTACATTACCTGAAGCTCCTTTTGCGTATGGACAGCCGCCTAATCCAGCAATCGATGAATCTACTATGCTTATTCCCATCTGTTTTTGCACCAACGCAAGTTTAATCCATCAATGAAGTTATATATAAATCAAATCTTCTTCTATTAGTGTTTGACTTACTTGGAGAGACACCAATATGTTTGCAAGAGCTTGCCCATATGTGTCATGGAAGTGAACAGCTAGCTTGTCCGCTGGCACAACTGCCATCACTGCTTCAAGCATCGGAACCACAGAACCTGATTTATAAGAAACGAAGCTATGAAACCATATTTCTTATTCCAGTCACCAAACAGAGAGAATTGATTAATGAGAGACTCTCAACTCTCAACCAAATGCGCAGCCCCCAGACTGACTCACAACAGCTTTAATCAGCTGCATTCAGTTCTAGGCTAGGTAGTAGACTTATAACTAATAGTTTGAGCCGCTGAACGTCTTCAGAGTTTATCACTCCCATATACAAAAATGTGTACTTGAATAAACTGCGCAAGATTTGCTATAAAGAAATTACCAGGAGTGCCGGTTCCAATTGTATCACCCAGAGAAATCTCAAAGCAGCCCATGTCATAGAGTTCTTTCACAACATAAGCCACTTTTGAGGGTGGAACGGCTCCCTCAACTGGACACCCCACTACGCAAGATACATACCTTTGACATTGGGAAACAGTCGTGGACATTAATTAGAACCAACTGTTTCTGCTATAAGTGTTATATGAGGGTCGAAAATTGGAAAACAGGTTGATTCTACCACAAACAACACTCAATTTTATGTCATACGGGCCCTATGATAAGATTATCACATGTATGTATGGATTAAAATTTTGCCAAGTCATTCATTCTTATGTTCATCACAAATTTAAATTAGACAAGGTGGTGAACCATCAAACGGTTGGATAGGGAGAGACTATAATCAAATAACTAGGTAAAAGAATTTAAAGATGTCTTGTCCACCAGCACAAAAGTACCAAAAACTTGATTGGGAAAATGGTAACATTATATTCCTGTGCCAATCTTGATAGACACCAACTAGAGGGAACAGATAATGTACAGAAGCAAAAAAATACAGAGGAAACATACCCACGAACAGGAATCGAATGCTCTTTTGCAGCAGTGGTAACAGCACGATATCTCAAGAGACTCTCTTCAATGGTACAGTTAATATTTGACAAGGAGAATGACTCAGAAGCCGATGCAAAGATTGCAACTTCCTTAGCACCTGCAGATACAGCCGCTTCAAAGCCCTAAAAAGAAGCAAGCACTCCATGTTGGTGTTCAAAAGTAAGAAACCAAGAATTTTTTGAAGAGCCTTAAGAGATAAACGATACACACTTTTAGATTTGGTGTCAGAACCGGCAATCGAGCCCCATCTATAGTATTTACTGCATCCATTACATCCTTTGCATCTGCAAGCTACAAGGCAAAATAGAGTAAATTTCTGTTCAGTCAAACTAGTTTCACGTAAGCATACGTTACAACAATTGTTTCTATAATCTAAACGGTACCACACTTTCTCTACTTTGAAAATGCTTGTTGCTCAGTTGAATGGAGGCACAAGCAAGACCATAAAAGCAAGCAATGGACTTGTTTTTGAGTTGCGCAGCTAGTACTCAGGTAAAGTTTTGTTCCATGATGTGTGATAAGACACTGTTTTACCAGATTTTTATTCTTTTCAACACAGGTTCCTAAATACACTCTTGTTGAGATGAAAATCTCAACAAAACAAACTGAAAAACTATATCTTTGCATCTTGAAGAACTATTGGGATACAGCAAACTCTATAAAGGGAACTTTATGAAATTTATAAAAGCTACAATAAAAGAAAATCATTTCTTCAAAGTGGTCACTCTACATGCTTAATTATAGGAGACACCAAACGTATGATCATATGAGTGTTATAATTTATAACCACCATCATAACAGCATTACCTGGGGAACCCATTTCGGTGATACAAAACTTGAAGCCTCGACCACGGGCAATCCAGAAGAAACTAATCTCTGAATTAGTTCCACCTTCACAGATGTGGGCACTATATTTTTCTCATTCTGCAGGCCATCCCTTGGACCAACTTCTACAATCTTCACAAACTTAGGTATACCTCGAGAGATCTGAATTTCATACAGAAAAGGCAGAATAAGAGAGACAAAATTGTTGTTTTGTAGAAATTTTTTCAGCAGAAATAAAAAAACATGAATCACTTTGAAGACATGTTTAAAAACAATCTTACATAGACAGACAAAGAGAAAGAAAAAATAAAGGATATGTGGCTATGGTTTATGACAGCAACAACAATTTTCCACCATCAAGAAAATTACCTTATTACTTGAATGCAGTATGCCATTCTCATTGCTAATTGTGCTATACTTATGCTCCTGAAAATTTTTGGATTCCCTCAAAGTCATAGAAACTGTGGAACTCCTCCCTGAAGTTGAAAAATTCCTAAGTAGAAGTTCTCCTTCAGATATTTTCCGAGTATGCCTTCTCCATGGAAACGACTCTTTACCAAAGCTTTTCTCATCATCACTGTAAGTCAACAGATATTTCAAGAGTATAAGAACCGAAAAGTTGACATTTTCAAAACGATTAAGAGGAAAGCTAAAACTGATAAAGCCGACTCACTTGCAACAGTTTGAGGTGCTACAATCTCTTCCCTCAATCCATCGGTTTCCCATGCCAAAATCATCCCTAGGGCGACAAGCACCAGATGAAAATCTCTGAATTCTATCAATAGTGCTCATACTTGGCAACTTGTCAAACGCTAGCGGCTCCTCCAAACTCGACATGGTGATAAAGTGTAAGACTGGAATATTATAAGGATGATGCAAATGAGTTTTGTTTGTTAAACTCTTGCACCATAAAGAATGGGCTCTTCTCACCCCATTCCAATGCATTTCAGCAATAGGTTTGAGAATTTTTCTGGAGAAATTGTCAGGTCCATTGCTCAACAATATATTCCAATATACCACAAAAAAGGATTTCACAAATTTCAAAATTTTCTATCAAATCTGATGTTGTACAAGAACGTAATCGAATTCGCAATTCATAACAATTCCAATATAATTAAAGATTCAAAGACAGATTCTGAATAACCGGAATCGATAAGTTCAACATGAAATTTCACCAAAAATAAGACAATTGTTCTCCTTTTAAAAGAGAATCGTTACTTTTCGTGATCAGCCTTTAGTGTTCTATTGAAATCGAATAGCCTAATAGAAGTGCGGAGAGGCATAGAATTACCGATTCGTCGGGAGGAGTAATTCCGATGAAGAATCTCAGGGAATGAGATTCGTTTTCCGGTGACGTAAAAAAGACGCACAATGAAGAAGGACGCGTCAAGTTAATCTCCTCTAATTCTGGTTGGGAAGTTTTTTTCTCCTTTTGGAGAAAATAGTCGTTGTTGACTGGACAGAAAATTTTTAAGTTTTCAATTCTTTCAAATACGTGTTTATGATTCGTTAACTTTATAAAATAAACTTGTGTTTTCTTCTTTGCTGATTGGACCCCAAATTTTAAAATAGAGTATATTTATTAAATTATATCGTATGGTGGGAATCTTTTTAAAAACTGACCTCTATAAAAATCGTAAATAAGTGGAGTGTGTGTTGACATCGCAACTTCAATACTAGAAACAATTTTGCAAATCACGTTTTTATATTTTCATCTACCTAAATCACATTTGTTTTTGTTAAAGGCGTAAATAAAATTATACAGAAACCCGAACATCTTGAATTTCTAGAATTTCTTCCAATATGTGATTCTGATTTGTCAATGCATTGGCCCGACTTATTGCCTCAGCAACAAATACTACTACGGGGAAATATTAATTATATTTTTTTGTGAAAAGTTTAGTTGTAATTTTGTAGGTTTTTAGAAATTTTTAACATATTAATTTATATATAATTTAAGTATCATTTATAATTTATAATTTATTCATTGATTTTAAATTAGTTCTTATTTTATTAGTATGTATTTCGTTATCTTTTTTTTATAAACGATTTTTTTTTGGTATTTGGTTGTGTAATGGATATATTGAGTAAATATTTGTTTGTTGGAAGTTAATTTTAAAAAAATTAAAACTAACGATTGTGTACATGTAAGCAACTGATCCAAAGTATAATAGAATATACATAGTAATAACTACTTATTGTGAATATAGATGTAAAATAATAACTAAAAAGTCTAAATCATACGTTAAGTGGCTTTTTACCTTATATTTTTATATTTTATTCTAATTTTTTTTTCAGAGTTTTGTTATAAAATATTTAGTAGAATATAATGTATACTTGTCAATAATCATATAATAATAAAATTAAAAATACTTAATAATATTATCTCTTTAACAAATGAATCCGTTTAAACCATAATAAAATAATGTTACACAACAAATTTAGTAAACAGGTAGAGTTAATAAGAGCAATATTCTTAAACACTTATATGGTAGACTAATACCAAAATATGGTTAAATGAGAATGTTGATTTCTCACCATCTTTGCTAAACTGAAAATGAGAAGAGATACAAAATTCATGTAAAGTACTATAATATGTAAGGGATAAACTGAGGGAATATTAGATAACATCTAACTGAAATTCTGAAATATCTCTTTATAAACGACATTTAATGTCTTTTTCTGTAGTTTGCCATTTTCATCTGTGATTAGAATCTTCAAACCATTTCTAGATGTCACTCTAGAAATAGTAACATAGAGTTGTCAATGTGTAAAAACTGGGTAAGGCAAGTACAATCCAACTTTCGAAAGTGTTTATCCTTGACTTTTATTAATAGTCATTACAAATGTAATAGTTAATGGAAATTGCCTTCGTCGCATTTTGAATGGAAGTTTAGCATCAAAAGGTGTTATTAACATCCGAGGAATAAAAACCTTTTCTCCAACTGTATTTTCTGTTATAATCTTGGCTTCAACAACGTGATTAGCAAGCTGAGTTATCTGCAATCTTGTTCTGTTACACAAACCTCGTAATGGATCAATACCAACCTTGAGTTTTAATTCATGATTAGGTAATCCAGACGCTTTGATGCTATTAAAAAACTCAGATGAAAAAACAGAATCATCTCTCGATTTTGTATTTGAAGAACATATACTACCAGAGGATAGATATGTTTTTTCGTCTCTTGAAAAATTTGAAAATGATTACATAGAAAGTGAGATAGTAGGTAACTATAACAGAAATAAATGACATAATAAGATTATTTACCTGAGAGCAATTTAAGCATATGTTCATTGATTATGTCAACATCTTGATTTCGAGGACACAAAATAGCTTTGCTCTGAAAGAAACTTGGTTCTTTGCCTTCATTGATTTCAGAACCATAAATTTCTTTTACAATACCTTCAATAGGATCATCGCATTCATTTATAAATAGATCTTCTGGAATATCGATGAACACTTCTCCATCGTTTGGCTCATTAATCTTTCCATCTTCAATATCCAAAATCCATTTGGAAAACTCTGCAATCTCTTTTGCTTGATTAGTATCTTTTTCTGACATTAGTCTCATATTCTTTGTTAAGTACAAAACTTCACAAAACTCCCAAATATCAAAAGAGTTTATAGTTGCTAGAACAATTTCTTCACGACTACCTTTAGGAATAACTGGGAGGATTTGTTTGAAATCGCCTCCAAAGACAACAATTTTACCACCAAAAGGTCTACTATCTTTCATAATATCACGAAGACTCTGATCAAGAGAATCAAAACAATGCTTACTCATCATAGGTGCTTCATCCCAGATAATTAATGATGCTTTAGGTAGTAACTCAGCAAGATGACTTCTAGGTTTAATATTGCAAGTTGTGAACTCACTAAGACTGAGTGGAATATTAAATCTCAAATGTGCAGTTCTGCCACCTTATAACAACAGAGAAGCAATTCCACTTGAAGCCATATTGATTACAATCTCATCTTCTGTTCTTAGTCTTGTGGCAAGTAGCTTCCATATAAACGTTTTCCCAGTTCCTCCAAATCCATAAACAAAGAATACCCCTCTTATCTTCTCCAAAGAAGCTTTCATTATCTTATCATCTGTTGCTTTCTGCTCATTTGTTAACTTGCATAAAGAGTCATCAAAATCTTTTAACATTTCATTATGGTCATAACTTTTTTCATCGAACAATAACAAATTCTCATCTCCAGCTCCATAATTATCTTCAACCATTGGCATGTTTGCAAATTTAGCCAAAGTACTTCCATTTCTTCTAAGTAGTTTCTATAACTCCATGAGAGTGTATTTCTTTAACTGTTCTGAAGTTAGCTTAAGCCCTAAATATCAAAACAGTTATGTTATTATTAGTTTATTCTGGTTTATGAATGTAAAAATTTTAACTAAATTATAAATAAAAGAAAGATTCAAACAGAGTATTTGTACCTGGTCTGTTGCGTTCTTGACGTTTCTTATCAAGTATATCTTCCGATAAGAGATGCCATGTCTTATCCCACACTAAAATTAGTTTTACTAAACTGCCAGATAACAACATGATGATAAAAAGATTTCTAACATAAGTAGCATTTTCTATAAAGTTTGCCTCTTTTAGACCTTCAATATACTCTTTGTCATCATCTAATAAGTCTAGTTTATAACATGCCTCCTGAAACGAAGGCTGCACTTCCTCATTCACAGTCTTCAAATCTTCATATGATATCACACCTCTTTTATGATTAAGCATTACTCTAAGGAAAAAATATTCACCACATGAAGGAGGAACATACTGGAGTCTCCCAATTGCAAAATTTTGTTTCTTGGAGTAAATTTTTTTTCCTTTGCATAGTAAACAAATCTTGTTAGAATTTCGGCATACAACAATTCCCTTGCAGAAGGATAATTCTGATTACAATCGAACCAAGCTAAGAACTATGTGTATCCAATCAAATGGACGATTCAAAACATTTTCCATAGAATCTCTATCTTTGTAGACACATACCATAGAATCTCTATCTTTGTAGACACATAGAATCTGTTCTTCTAGGCAAAAAGTTAATTTTTCAACAAAAGTCTTCCTAAAATATATAAGATACTCTAAAATTCTCTACACGGCTTTGGGAGCAAAAACATACATAATTCCATGAATAATCATTTTAACATTATAATAAAGAAAATAATAACATAATTAAAAGAAATTTTATGTAAACATACCTTGCATCAAAATATTTTTTGACCTTGTTGACAAGTTTTTCTTTAACTTTTTCTACTCCACTAACACCCTCTTCACCAAAATTTTGATTAATCTGTTCTTCCCTCCAACTCCATCATTAGGAGCATTAGAAATGAGTGAAGCTGAGATACAATCATTTTTTGTGAACGTATTTGAACAAATACTTAATTGAACGTGATTGATTGCACCACTCGACATTAATATGAGCACGGTAACATGTCAGTAACTCAGGGTTTTGTGGAACTACAAACATGTTATCACACTGAATACCTTTTTTCACCATAAATTTTCCTTTGTCTCTTTTTTTGTAAACAGGATATCCATCCTCATCAATTAAGGTTCTATCATTATACATTTCTGGATAAAATTTTGAACATTTACCATCCTTCATACATGGTAGGTTTTTGTTAGCCGATCCACATGGTCCATGGATCATAAGTTCCTTCACAACTTCATGATAGTAAGGATCTATAACTTTATCCGGAAGCTCAGCAGAAATAATGCGGTCAATGTCATCAGAAGTTGGTAATTTGAACTACGCATCCATAAACAATAAGATGTGTGTATGTGGTAGTCCTTTTTTCTGAAACTCAATAGTGTACACTACTGTCAATAGCAAATAAAATATTAGTATGATAACAAAATTAAATAGTAAAAGATAATGTACTTTTCAAAATAATTATGATCTTTATGATTAAAAGTATAAATACATGCCTTTGTTTTCCCAAACATATTATGCTTCGTAAAATCTTCAATCATATTATCGAGTTTCATTTTAAAAATCCTTGCACAAATATTTGGCCTATCCTTAAGATTATGTTTCGTAAGAAACCTCTGTATTTCAGGCCACTTAGGGTTGCACGTGAAGGTTATGAAAAGGTCTGGGAAACCATAGTGCTTGCAAAGAGTCATTGCATCTAAATAATTTGCATGCATATATCTTGGACTACCAGTGAATGATGATGGAATATAAATTCTTTTTCCATCTTCTGCTAATGAGGATTTGCCTTCTTGTGCTGCTTCAGTGAACTTATTGTAATTCTCATATCTCAATTTATACTGGTTTTTCCTGATAAACCGTAGCCTATTTGCCTCAATCATGGTGAATGCATCAACCAAAAACTGTTAGAAAACACATCTAGACAATGTTAAAACCTGAGATCCAATCTTTCTAATCGATAAGCAAACCACACTCTCATGGTTATATCCTTCTATTTCCTTGATTGATTCCTGTGAAACCAACTGGAATCCCCAGACGATAACCATCTTCTCCATAAGAAAACAACAAAGGATATTGCAGAGGCAAATAACATGGATGCAATTCATCTATTCTTTTTAAATTCTCAAAAATATCCTCCATAACTATATCACGCATGTCCATACTTAAAGAAAAATCCCCAACAACTAATGCACCAACTTGAGAAGAGGTAGGAAGATTATAAATTCTTCCATCTTTTACACAATTATTAATAAGAACCATACAAACTCCTTCACTTTGATCAGTGCCAAACCTATCTCTAGCAGTTCTGAAAGACTTAACATATGCATTATATTGATTCAACATATTCATTAAAGAATCTACCAGTTCTGGTATTATTCTATTAGATCTTGTTTCTTCGGCATGGTAAGTATTATTACTGCGATAAAAGAAACAGATTATGAGAAGTGATTAAAAAATATTACAATAATAATTGTTGAAAAATACTAAACATATTTTTAAAAATACATACCTTATTGCTTCAATTCTATTAGAAACTTCATTCAGAGTATCATGCATATTCAGTTGCATAAATTTAGCTTTGTTATTTGTTAGTGGCTTCATGCTTCCAATCAAATGATAATTCTCACCATACAACTTGAAGATCTTAGGACACCTATCTACATTGATGGAATTATCAATCTTACTTCCAAGAGATGTAAAAGCAAAAATCATATGACTCACCAGTAACTTGGGTGATACCACTTTGTTGCATATTTGTATTTGTGAATTCTATCTCTTTTGATTGACTTCCATTTACTACAGCAAAGTAATATACATAGAGGACACTGTAGATAACTTATACTATATAAAAGTTATGTTCAAAAAAATTATATAGTAAATAATCTCTTTACTCTGAGCTATAATTTTTTTTCTTTTCTAATAATACGTGCTTGTCTTATCCTCACATGTTTCGAGTTTTTAATATCTTCAAGTACATTGGATTGACAAGTTATCTGAGTATTTAATCTAGTGGTTTGTCTGAGTGTAGGAGTAACATCATTAGGAGGATTATTATTTTCTGTAGCTGTATTAGTAGGATTAAAGAAAGTTAGAAAATCGTAGTAAAACCTGCAATCGGAATATGATGCTATAAATAATAGAGCTTCTATTTTTTCCTTCTCTTTGATGTAGTTTTGATTGACGAAAAATCAATTAGTCTTTTCTGATTAGGATTCATAGCATCTAAAAAAACATATGTTAAGTATAAGTTGTATATATTTAAGAATAAGATTAGCATAAAAAATATTAGGTTGGTGAAGATCAAACCTATTTGTTTTTATGATGAAGTAACTACTTCTCTGTATATGAATTTATAGAATTAAAAATAGATAAAATATTAGTATTGTAACATTCAACTATATTTATGAAAAGAATAAAGATTTGTATATTATAAATGTTAATTCTCAATAAATTGCATTTCTATATTTCGTCTACTTAAATCTTTTGTAGAATAATTTTTGAATTTGAATATTTGATCATATAAATTAGCTTAATTATATGATATCCTCTCATTGATGCTACTATTTTAACAAATAAATGCTACTTTATTTCAGATTTTAACTAAAAAGTGCAAATATTGTTTAGGTTTCTGTGAAACTCTCCGTATTATTTGTTTTGTATGTTGTTATCTACATACATCTAAACAATCTATTTATTTTTTATTTAACATCTACTAAAAAATATATTGTTTAATTAGAGTATGTTAACAATATAATATAAACTAGATTCCACCCGCGCATCGCGCAGGAGATAATTTGTTCTTGATATTATATTTTGTTTTTTAGATTCTTGTTATTGTTGATATATGTTTGGTTTGACATAAATTCTATGAATTTTTTTGGTTTTTGTAAATGTTTAGATTTGTTTTTATAAATTATATTTTGAGTAGTAGTATTTAAGATGTTTTAGTATATATTTATTGTTTGGAGACGAAATTTGTTATTTTGAATAAAATAAGTTCAAAGTTTATTATATTTCTTAATTTAATCTCTAAGATTTTATGGAATAACACTTTAAATTGGACCTATTAAAAAGAATATATTGTTTTAGTACGACATTTTAATGTTGGGTTTGAACATAACTTACTGCTTTGAAAAGAATATGGAAAATATAAAATATTATTGGGTTTGGTGTTGTTAAATTAGGCCCATTTGAGAAAAAAAGTTGGGAACAACAAAATCTTACGAGTATTAATTAGAGTATGTTAACAACATAATATAAATTTGTACATGATATTTTTCTAATAAATTGTGAGATTAGATATAAATAAATTCATGTCCATTTTTTAAAATTTAAATCATAACATATGTGAAAAAATATAGATAATTTTTGTGGAAAGATAAGTTGATTATTTTGTTATTTATAAAACATATGATCAAATTAAAATGAGGAAGGAATAGTATTAACAGATAATTAATATGATTTAATTCAAAAAAAATCGGAAGAGAGAGAGAGAAAAATTAGATAATTAATATTTAATTTAAAATATAAATGAGATATATAAGGAAAATACAATTAGACTAAAGTTATAAATCCAATGGCATGTTATATAATTATTCTAGTAATAGTAGCATTGTTTAATAACTTATCTAAGAATTTATGTGGTAATGACACCTCAACGTGTAAATACCACGTTAGTGCAAAGTTACTTTTAAAAGTGTCTCTCTAATAATAATATAAGAGATTTTAAAAATGTAGTTTTTTTTATATATAATAGAAATTGATCTAAATATTTATAACCTTAAATATTATTATTTTTAAACATACAAAATGTCACACAAGGATAAGCTTCGGTAAAGATGATCCAATGAAGTGGAAAACATAAAGATAGTATACAAAATGGAAAATATTAAGATAAGATTAGGTGTAAAATCAAGAATTGGACATTGATTTGTTAGTTGCAACAGTTACTCAACAACCTACTAATGTGGATTCACTTCAAAGCATTAACAATGTCATTGCGTACTTTTCAAACAGCAACTTAGTTATAAGTTTCACCACATGTATGCATCTAACTAATTTTTAAAAAATGTTACAAAATTCTTAGGGATCAATTGAAATTACTGCAAAACCGATGGCCTTTCTTCTTCTATTGAAGAGTGATCTCAAATATAACCCCTTCCAAGTTTCCCACGGTACACCGAGTCCCTGAAACTTCATTCATCAGCATTCCGTGCTGAGCGGCTTCCCTCAAGATGGCTGAATCCATTCTGAAACAACATTTTAGATCATATAAAATTACAGCCATATGAGGAAAATGCAAAAGTTATGGCTGAAAAGCTTACTGTCTAGCTCGTGATACGTATGCTAGTATGAATTTGCATTTTCCTTGTCCTCTGATATGCAAAAGCTGCTCGACACTGTTAAATAGCAATGGCACACTTGATTGCTGAAAGCTTATGTATTGTCAAGGCTGTTTTTTTCATTCCAGTGTAAATCATAGAAGTACCCAATGCCCATCACGGTTTAACTGATCCGAACTGAACCAAAACTAAACCGAACAGAAGATAAAACCGACTAAAACTGTTATATCTTTGTCAATCTTCAAATTAAAGATGTATTTTATGTGTGTCAAAATCAGGACCAAAACCTTAACTGAATAGAGAAAACTAAGATCTATCACTGTACTATACTGATAGATTAAAAAATCGTTATTGAAAATAAGGATATAGATATCAGCTCCAAGAATAAGATCAAAACCCTCATTGTGTTTCTGTAAAATTTCACCAAGATGATCACTATTTCCCCATTCTAGCTTTGCAGCCTCTAATTCTGTAGATAGAATTGTGAAACAGAACCCATCAATAACATGAAAGATGAGAATCAATAGCTTAGTTGATTATCTTTCTCACCAGCTGAGGGGTTGGGACTGCTCGAATGTTCATGAAGCTCGATGTTTTTCTTCAATATCTGAAAAGTTCATTTAAAAGACCTGATTATATCCAAACGAATAATGAATTCTCAGAGCACATTGTTTAGCGACGCAACCTTGCCTTAAGCACTTCATCATTATGGTCAGTAAATATAACTTTACGGCAAAATTTGCTACAGAGGACTCCGGTTATACCTGTGTTATAAAAAAGATTATAGATCAGCGACTACACAAGAATTAAAATGAGGAAAGAATCAGTATGTTCTCAAAGACCAAAGAAAGAGCACACGTTTAGGAGTTTAAATATGTGAATAATGGCAATAGCAGGCAAGACGAGTATGCAAAGACCAAATCTAGCAAGAAAATATACAACAGTTCTAACATGGAGAGGTGATGTTTACGATATAGAACTTTTCTAATTGATATGTGAAGGTGCATACACAAGTGGTGATTAGCCATTAACTACTATGATACATAAGATACGTTACTGTGTCTAATCAAAATGGACATTAGTGAGATGAGTAAAGGCACTTACCAACGCCAGATCCCAACTCTAAAACTGAACATCCCTGAAGAATCTCAGCATTTTCTGAGAGATAACCATTCATAAGCATAGCACCAGGCCAAACTAGCTGCCCTGTTAAGTCAAAATCAGCTGTCCCACAAACATTTTAGACATCATGTTATGTAAAGAAAGCATATAGCTTTACAATAAATACAACGAACGTGAAGATAAAAAAATCTCTGAACTCATTGCTCATATTTAGTCTTTCATAAAAGATCAAAGAATACACCAACAGAAGTTCTCCATGAACAATAAATTATAAAGTATAACTCTTTCTTAATCAGCTCAGATCATAACACAAACCTCACAACAACCTAATAAAAAATTAACCAATATAGTTTGCTGTTTTTCCATTTAAGAAAAAAAAAAGATACAATGAGAGATTGATACATAAGAAACCATATAGCTTTATGATGAATACTATACTACAACGGTGCAGATCGAAAGACCTCGCAACACATTGCTCATATTTAGTCTTTCTATGGCAATAAAAGGTCATAGAATACACCAGCCTAGAATACAGATAAGTAACTCCAGATTGAGTACTGAGGTAAGTTATTTCTTAAGATTACAAGAGCATATAAACAACAGAAGTTCTCCAATTTGGAGTTTCGACATTTAAAGAAGGAAGAAGTCAATTAAAGAAGAGAGATCCTATATAGGTACATCAATCTTTGTTAATCAGCTCAGATCATCACTCAAACCACACAACAGCCAATAAAGTTTGTTCCTTTTCATTTAAGATACAATGCAAGATTTGATACAAGATAAAAATGTAACTCACTTGAAGCTGATTGGAGACAGTAGAGCTCAAGAACATGTGACCCAAATGTAAATTTCGTCAATTGATAACTGAATTCACAAATACGAAATACAAACCAAACACTTGATTAAGGTTAAAATTAAAAAAAAAAAAAAAAATTGGTTTCTGTAACACTTACTCATCGTTGATGAAAAAAGACTCATCCAAGCAGACTATTTCTTCTTCATCTTCTTCATTTGCTTCTCTTCCTTTCTCACTTTCGTTGCACATCTTTGACTTATAAAAAAAAATCAGAATGAAAACTTTCGGATTCCAAAATTAACTATGCAAAGAGTTGAAGAAAACACAATCAGTTAAGGGAACCGATAAGGCAAAGTAAATTAAAAATGGTTGATTGCTACTTTGTCAGAGAGACTCGGACGGTGCTGCAATGGCATCGATGACTACTGCCGCGACGGTTCTGTGGGAACTAGAAAAGTGACTAGAAATTTAGAGAGTAGAGCATACCGATGGTTTTTACGGTTCTTTAATTTTAACCGGTTTGAGACAAACAGAACTTAAAACATAGACCGAACTGGACCGGTTTGGTTTACTATGTTCTGAATCGCAGGAGATACATTTATTTTTTTGTACGAATGTAAAATTATATTGAGATAATGAGGTGAAAGACAAGAATCTATCGAGCCGTTAGACTGTTTCATAACTTTAATTGAGTGTCTATCTTATTTGTTGAACATAATGCATCTGCTAATTGTTTAATTTTTCCCTTCTCGCTATTGTATTACAAATCTCGTTCAAGATCTCTTCCTAGAGAGACCCGAATTAAATATGCATGTATTCGTCTAGTTGACGCTTTGTTGTGTCGTCGCTCGTATCATATGAAGATTCCAAAATAGCATGTTGAAATGATTCGTGATCTTGGCACCTTCCTTTGTTAACCCTGGGGTAGATATGCCTTTAACATGACAATTTCTTGCATCAAATCTCGGTTTCTTTCTCAGTTAGCCCAGCCCACTGTGGCTATGCAAGGTTTTATCCACGCGCTTCAGCTTATTTTCCTAGAAGTTGTACCACATACCATTTCTGTTGTTGGTGAATGTTTAGATCCAGAGTCCGGTGAAGAAGATGATCGGGAAATCTGTTTATGAAACTGGATAAAGTTTGGGCTATGGATTCACAGGGAGAGGTGAATTGTTAATTTTTCATGTAAATGCTACATATATCTATTGTATGACCAATATTTGTACTTATATCTCCAATTATTTTGTGTAGGTCCATGTGCTGTCTATTATACCTGAGAATGATGAACCTGTGGATGAAGTTGACGATTATTGTTGGCCCAATGAGGTTAATGATCCTGCAGTTGAGAAAATGGTGAAGTTAATAAGTGATGGTACTTTGTTTACTAGGGATATATTTGTTGGTGGTATTAATGGTGTTGACGTGCCAGTTGATAATGTGACTAAGTCACCTGGTAGGGGAAAACGTAAAGGGATGGCTAAACCCAGCCGAATAGGGAGTGATAATGCTGAAGCATCTTCTTCTAGGAGAGCTAAGCGCCATATGAGCAAGGGTAAGGAACAGATTGAGAGTGTGGATCCCAGACTTGTGGCTGTTGTTTCTGCACAACTGAAAGACGAGATCAAGGGTGATTTGAAGCTGGCTGAGGCTAACCTTGATAGTACTCTTAGGGTTTTGGTTCCTCAATTGGTGGATGATTGTTTTAAGTCCCATATGGCTGCTAATGTTGACATCCGTGGTGATGGTGGATTCCATGGTCCTAGTAGAGTTGAGGAGAATATTCTCTATGCCAAAGAACAAGGCACCAGGACCTGGCAGTTTTTCAGTGGAGTTCTTTACCTCTCCTTGGGATATAGTTAGTTCTGATCAAATTCAAGTTGTGTCTGATTTCTTCATCACTTTAGTTCTGCATCATCATGCGAATACCACTATTATTCCTTAAGAAGCAGGAAGCGGGAAGCGGAAATATTGTTGGATTTTTTGGCATATCTCTTTGTGCAATACAGTTTATAAGATAATCTCGAAAATCTTAAACGTTCGCCTTAAAAGCTTTTTGCCTGACGCAGTGCAAAGGAATCAAGTCGGATTCGTCAAGGGTATGATGCTTTGTGAGAACGTTCTTCTTGCTTCAAAGTTGGTTTTAGACTTTCATAAAGTTGGACTAACAACTAGAGGGTGTCTCTAGATTGATCTTACCAAGGCTTTTGATAATTTGGAGTTGTCCTTTGTTCTCAATTTTCTCAACACGTTTGAACTACCTTTGGTCTTCATTAATTGGATCAATTTTTCTGCATCGCCTCACCTTTTTACTCAATTGATTCTAATGGTGAATTGATTGGTTTCTTTCAAGGAATGAAGGGATTGAGGCAAGGAGATCCCATCTTTGCTTCCCTTTTCGTGGTGGCAATGGATATTTTAGCCAATGATCTTGATAGAGTGATCAATTCTAGAGTGTTCAATTGACATCATCAATGTGATGATCCACTATTAACTCATTTTAACTTTTTGGATGATGTGGTCATCTTTTTTTGATGGTACATAATCCTCTTTGCAAGGTATTCTCTCAGTGTTGAGGAATTTTTATCAAGTCTCGGGACTTGATCTCAATTTGCGAATTCAGTCCAATCTTTTTCTTGATGGAAACAACTTATCTCTATTGCGTAATCTTGCTCATAGATTTGGTTTGACTCAAGGTAGCCTTCATGTTAGGTACTTGGGTCTTCCTCTGCTCATGCATAACCTCCAACGTATTGATTATCTTTAATTGATAGAGTTCGAGTTAGGATCTCCTCTTGCATTGTCATACATTTATCATTTGTTGGACGTCTTCAATTAATCCAATATGTTATGTTCAGCATCGTAAACTTCTGATCAGCTGTCTTCCCATTACCAAAAGCATGCTTGTCATCCCTTAAGCAAAATTTTAGTGTGTTTTTGTGGAGTGGTGCCTCCAATTCTGCTAGAGGCGCTAGGGTTTCATGTGATTTTGTATGCACGCCAAAGAAGGTTGGAGGTTTAGGTCTTAAGAGACTTGTGGACTCAAATGAGATCTTTGGGCTGAAATTGATCTGGATGTTGTTTGTTAGAAGTGGCTCATTATGAGTTTCCTAGTTGGAGAAGGCCATTATAATAGGAAGTTTTTTTTAGGCTAAAGATTTTAATCGCTCATGAAGTTAGATTTGGAGATTATTGGTTAGGCTACAGTCACTAGCTCGACTTTATTTTTTGTGTCAGCTTATTTCTCCATGTAATGATCTCTTTTGACATGACGATTGGACCATCCTTGGTCCACTTATTGACCTCTCTGGTCCTACTGGGCTTGTAGTCTCCGGTATCTCCTCACTTGCTACGGTCTCGTAGGTGATCTTCTCCATCGTATTTTCTTGGTATTCTATTGTGGTTGCATAATTCATCTTCATCTCCTAAAATGAACTCAATATGGAAATTACTCTTTCAAGCCTTGGTTTATACTCTTTAGAAAGAGAAAAATGCAAGGCTGCACTATTCTACCTCAAGATCTGCTCCACTTCTATTCAAGGAAAACCATCTCACTCTTAGAGCAAAGCTTGTAGGCTTGGATCATAAAAAACTGGCCATTGTTGCTTCATCATCCAGGTCTCGAGCTCATCATAAATCATATCTCTCCACTTGGTTCAAATACTTCCAACTGTAATCTCAGGCATTTTTCTACTTCTATCTCATTGTGCTACTTCCCCTTATTTTTTTATTAATTTGCTTTGTTTCATCAAACTCTCTTTTTCTACTCACACATGATACATTTTTAAGAGAGAAAAGATAAATACAAAACATATCATTCAGAAAAAAATGTGATTGTTTTTATCTGATCTTTGTTCGACGTAAATTTTGCTTAATTCAGGTGGATATCTCTTTACCAACAAAAGAATTTGAATCTACCTAATTTTGTTTGACGTAAATTAGGTAAAAGGGATAATTTGACCTTACATTTGTGAATCTAAAAACTAGTTTCCCATTTTTTAGGGAATCTGTTTTTAAAAAAACCTTGAATGGATAAAAAATTAGTTTTTAAGAAACAAAAACCAAAAACTATTCTAAATTCTTCTTGCAATTTAAGGCCTATGTCTTTTTTAGAAGAGTTTAGTAACATAAACCTTATATTAATATAAGAACAAATCATTGGTAACTACACTAAGTATTCTCCAACACATGACTACACATCCAAACTATTTTAATGTGTTAAAACCTACACGAACTATTGAATTTACATGGTGACATACACAAACTAACATTAATTATATGTGCAACACCATAATTATTCATTAATTATGTGTGCAACACCATAATTATTCATTTTGTACATGCACAAACTAACATTAATTATGTGTACTTCAAAACAATAACAAACTGAAGCAAATAAATTTTTGTTTTGGTTTTTATGAAAGGTGCTGAAGCAAATAACAAGAACAAGGCAAGAAACAAAAATTTTATTTGATTTTCGATTTTATGAAGATTGAAATAACAAAACAGAAAATTGAAAGAGATAAAGGTTGAAGAGATACAACCAGAGGGATATGAGCTTTTGAAACTCTGATACTAGATGATGTAGGCTCAGAATCACACCGATTTTAGATTACTTGATGATCAAAGGATTCCAAAAACCTAGTTTGAGCGGAAGGTGAAAGAGATAGAGATGGGGTGAGTTAATTGACTCTCTCAATCGATGAACAAGACAAGTTAGATGAATCACTCAAATAACTCGAATTGCAGATTTAAAAAGACTTAAATGAATCACTCAAATAAGAACTGATGAAAGGAAACACAAAGAATTCACAACTTTGTAAAAGAGAAGAAAAACTGTTTTTCTTATAAACTTAAAAATCTTGAGTAAAGGTCCTTTGTACAAGAGGTGGAGCTGAGCTTACATAGGGCTCTTACACAGCAGTAACTAAGCTAAACCTAGCAAAAGAAATCGCATAAAATTAAATAAAATAGCCGTTGGAACTTGATGATGGAATCGGTCCAAATATGGCAAGTAATGATTCGCTTGAGCCTTGATAACTTAGGTGCGAACTGATGTGCTCTTGGGATGTCCAGGTTCAGTGAATGGGTCTTCAAAATGTGCAGAAGTGATGGAGAAAAGAGCCGTTGCTGAATGAGCCGTTGCTGAATGATTCTCTTTGGCTCCAAACAAGGTAAGTTTTGTCCCTTCCTTTGAATCATGCGTGGAAGCAGAATGTGTGTTGTCTTGGCAGCTTCAAAACGTCTTGTAGTCTTCTTAGGAGTTAAATAAAACATCAGGGCGTCGATCTCCAATTGGTTTAGGGCTTCACTTGATTTAACCCGGTCGGTTACGAGCCAAATTAGAGCATTTATGCTAACTCAGGGTTTAGCTTGGTCTTCACTTGGTTTTCTTCGATCAGATCTTTCCTTATATGGCATTTCTTGATGAAAATTCATGTAGAGGCTGAATGCTCGACTGACTTCTTTGTAGGTGAGCTTCTCTTGGTCTTGCTCGGCTTTGGAGGTGAGTCTTCGGGTATCTTCGATTTTAGCTCGCTTTTGATGCATTCGGACTCGTTAGTTAGCTTCAAATTGTGTGGTTTGCTCCAGGTCTGGCATAGTTCTGATGTCCTCATCATTTTGTATCATATACTGTATATATATCTCTGTGAGGAAAGAGAAGAAGAGTTAAAGAGAAGCAACCTACCAAGATCATCATAATCACGAAAATCAAATGATAGCACCAAAAGATGAGCATGTGGATATAAATCTATCTAACCAAATGGATATCATGTAAATGATAGCACCAAGAGATGATCATATCAGATCATTCACATTGTATAGCGAAATCCACCTATCCTTCTAACTTCAATACACTAATTCATGAACCAATCAATGAGAGATTAAAGCATGTAGAAGCAAAACCTAGCTCAAGAAACAACAAGACTAACTTTCAGCTCGGAAACAATTCTGAAACCTCTCTTTCTACATCACTAATAATGACGAGCTTGAACCTAGGGGAGTTGCTGGCTACGAAGAGGTTAGAACAAGAATATATATCCACAACGAAATTAGAAGAAAAAAATAACACAAACGGTGGATTTAAGAAAAGGACCAAAAGGTATTGTGAAAGCACCTGATCATTTCATATATGGGAAGTTGTGAAAAGATGCGGCAAAGATAACATTTAGCAACAAGCTAAACTACACTTTTATTTGCCACAAACTTACCTAAAATTACATCAGAATCAAAAGACTCTTAAATTCCGTATATATGATTAAAATTTGACAAATGTTACGTGAAAATATATGACTAACATCACATTTGATATGTTGCATGTCATGAAAATTCGTTTAATATATAAAATTTATTTAAGGTACACTCTCCTGCTTCTCTTTCCCTCTACCACGAATCCGCCGATTATGTAAATCTCTGAACCATATGAGACAACAGTTGAGCATTTGGGATATGGGTAAGGAAACGAAGGGATTGGTATCAATTTATGTTTGTGAGTTCGGGAAAGTATGAACCAGCTAGGGTTAGGGTTTGGGTTTTTGTTATTCAGCTTTAAACAGACATAGAGGCAACTCTCGGTATTCCCGATGCGGGATCGTGCGGCTTGGAGTTCAGGCGAAGCCACGAATGATCGTAAACTCTTGGACACGAGAGAGAGAACTGGATCATGGGTTCTCGAGACACGAGATAGACAGTTGAAAACAAGGTCGTGCGGTAATTAAAGACGTAAACGACTTCGGACAAGACTCTGATGATTCCCTCATATTTTTTATGTTTCTTTGTCAACGATGAGGAGGATTTCCTTATCTCTTCTTCCGAAGTCGTCATTGTGTTCATGCCTTCCGAAGAGAGGGTTGTATTTTGGGTTCTTTATATAAGAGCCTTTTTAACCTACAGAGGAATATCCTACACATTATAAATTTCTTTATTTCTCTTTAATTATTTTCAAAATTTTCTTTATTAATTTTTAGAAATTTTCTTTATTGACGTTTATGATCGAAAGGTTTTGGATTTGTAACATTCAAAGACGAGAAATAGATGAGAGATGTTATTAAGGACGGCAATGAGCTTGATGGTCGTATAGTCAAGAGGATACATTGTGGAACAGGCTTAGCGGTGATGAGATGCCACACTTGGACCACGAGGATTTCAGTAGATCAAAACGTTATGTACAAACAGGGCCGGCTCTGAGAGCAGCTCCAACGAGCGTCTCTATAAGTAGGAGAAAGAATAAGAGACGTATCTCAAACGAGATACTTGAGAGATGGTTTTTTAACTCCTTCCACACATGTTTTATTTTAAGTGGTCAGTTGTTTTTAAAAATAATAATATTTTAATTTTAAGAGACTAAGCTGGATCTCTCAACCGTTGATGCTGCTTTGAGATGGCGAAGCTTTAAACAAAACAAAAATGGGAGCCCTATAATGTAAAACATATTTTCTTACATTTTTATTTAATTTAATTTATTTATTTATATATATTTTTTTTTATAGAATTTCTAAAAATATTTTACCTATTAGATAGATAGCTTCAGATTTGCACATTAGTCTTTTTATTTTGTCAATTTGATAGTGTAGAAAGCGAGGATGAAAGAAAAGTTATCCATGTAAATCGATTTGTTTTGCTCTGAAATTATCACATTTGATAGTGTACGTAAGTCCAATTATTATAGAAGCACATTGGGTCATATATGAATATGGTCACTTGCATACAATAGTGATACCATGTTAGTGAAACATGCACAGACAAAAAAAAACATTGCTCACCAAGAAAGACTGGTCTGCAGCTTAACAAGTCTACTGAAGGCTAGATCCGAAAGAGTATTAAGTACACTAAAAACGTAACATAAACACACTAATCGAACGGAGACTCATCTCATCCATGTCACTGAAAAAATCAATACGTAACAGCTACGTACGGGAGTCGGCTGAGTTTCTTGACTTCTTCAATATCTTTGCTGTGGAGCTATTGCATCTCTAAAAAGAAATAAACTTGTAATCTTCTTATTTTGTTGTGGAGCAGAAGAATACGGTCTTATGCATCAAGAAGAGTGTCATAAAAGGATACATTAAATGGAGTGAATTTATGTTATCTGTTTGCTAAGGTTATGGGGCGGATTGTTTATCCGGTGATAGATAATGCACCTAACAACAAAGCTGCATGTTTTCATCATTATGCATATGTTTTCACTTTAATCCAATAAAAATGTTTTACCTACAGCTATCTCTATATATTTAATCAAAATATATTATATTTTTCTCAACTCACTCAATTTGGAAAATTTTAATTTAATTAGAATTTATATTTGCTTAATTTTTTCAGATTTACTGTTTTTTTTTGTTTCACAAATATTTATGTTTTTAATTTAACATTTAAAATTTAAAACATGAATAATTGTGAAACAAAAAAACAGTAAATCTAAAACATATGAAGTTATGTTTAAAATATGGAATGAAATAGTTTATTGATTAGAAAAACATCTTAATTAAACTAATAAAGTATTTTAGTTAAAATATCCAAGACAAATGCATGCATTGGCGTTTTTTTTTTCTTTTTCTGGGTAATGAAGCATGCATGAACGTTACGAAAAGGTAAGGGTGACAATTTGACACGTTACAGCATACTTAGGTTTAGGGTTACTCCAAAAAAAATTACATATTTAAGCACCTCTGGAGAAGTATAATGAGCAGCCAGCCCCAAGAGGCAAATAAAATGGCTGGGATTTTCTAGGGAGAGTACTGAACCGGTGGTTTAAACTACTTTGAGATTTACTTCCGTCGATCAAGATTGTTGGACACTCCGCCGATGCTCCTCCGCTTGAGAACAACCGTAACCACCGTCGATCTGGAACCGAGTAGTGATAGGAAGATGGAGAAATTGTTGGATCAACTGTTACGAATCTGGTTAGTTAAGAATTTAAATCTGATTTCGAATTCCATAATCTGGTTAAGATCTGTACAACGGCAGTTTGTGGTAGGAGAAGAGAATCTTCATTTCTTCTGCATTTTTGAATAAATATCTCTTTAGTTTCCCCTAATTTTCATCTTCTAGAAAATTACTTACTAACTATTTTTTCGTGATTTAGGTTGCATGAGTGAGTGGAAGGAAATGGTGGTGAAGAACTTCCAAAAAATGGATAAAGAAATTAGCCACCGACACTGCAACTTAGTTGTTTCATGATCTCAGTGCGACGCCGTCGGATCCACCGATGATGTCTCTGTTGAACGCCTGAGAAGACCATCGTCTCCAACTGTAGTGAATCTCGTGCCGTAACGGTGTAGCATCCCTCTCTCTGTAGATAACAAGGTACTTAATTAATACAAAGTATATCTAATTAGTTAGTATGAACCAGGTCGAGAAGGGACTCTGACTCTTCTATTACAGTACCAAAGTACCAAAGTAATGTCTGTGGAGATGGAAGATGCCGAGGAGTTGAAACCAGTTGATAAATTTCGCCAGGCCCTTATACAAAAAGGTTTGTTTTCTTTTCTGTGCTCACTTAGTTTATTAGGTACTCATATACAAGTTTGCTTAGCCAAATTCCCTTATTACTTTTTACTTAATTTTGGGTTCCAATATTGCTGGATGCCAACTTGAATTTAAATTTATTCAAGTATCATTTAAAAAAAGCAAATTAGATAATTATTAGAGTGCAAGTGTATATATGTTTTATTTCGAGTGTCATTTTCTAACCTTTCAGCATTATGGCGTTTTCAGAAAATTCAAAAAATCTGTAGGATATTATCTCTTTATAAATCAGTAAATCTTACCCTCATTCTCATCTGTACATAATATCTGCTTAAATTGATTACTTAAAACTTAAAAGACATCCTTTAAAGGTCTTAGAACTAAAAAAATATTTTCTCGCATCATATCAGTTTGTTTGTTTCCTCGGTATTCAGTTGTCGTATGGATCTGTATCCATAATTGGCAGTGAGTACCCAAGAGAAGTAGTGTTTTTTTCGCTCTAACTGTCTTTTTCAGTGTTCTATGTATTCATGAGGCACACATATATTTATCATAATGTTAGCAAAATATTTAACAATGTAGTTATTAATACAAACTATATCTAATTGGTTAGTATGAACCAAGGAAATGGGCTTTGAAGAGGATCTCTTCTAAGAGTTTGAGGAGAAAATTACAAGTAGCAAAATAATGTCTGTGGAGATCGAAGATGTCCAGGAGTTGAAACCAGTCGATAATTTTTCTGAGGCCTTTATACAAAAAGGTTTGTTTTCTTTTCTATGCTCACTTAGTTCTTTAGGTACTGTTATATAAGTTTGCTTAGACAAGTTTCTTTATTGTTTTTTACCTAATTTTGGGTTCCAATATTGCCGGATGACAAATTAAATGTAAATTTATTCAAGTAGCATTTTTAAAAAACAAATTAGATAATTATTAGAGTGCATGTGTATAAATGTTTTATAAATCAGTAAATCTTACCCTCGTTCTCCTGTAAACATCATATATGCTTGAAGTAATTACTTAAAACTTAAAAACATCCTTTTAAGGTCTTAGAACAAAAAAACAAAACAAATTGCCTCATATCAGTTTGTTTGTTTAACTGATCATTTATTATTAGATCATTAATATAGTATCCTCAGTATTCAGTTGTCGTATGGATCTGTATCCATAATTGGCAGTGAGTACCCAAGACAAGTAGTGGCCTTATATATATTGATGAATTCTCGTGGACCTATGTTTTTTTTGCTGTAACTGTCTTTTTCAGTGTTCTATGTATCCCTGAGGCACATATATTTATCAAAATGGTGCATTGGTACTAATTTAATTGGTACTAATTTAATATTCAGCAGAACACTGTAGGATTAAACCCATCTTCTCCTAGATAATCAAGATACTTCAAATCATAGTATAATGCTGATATGATCCTGGAAAGAATCAAATATAATCAAGATCATACATTTTTCAAACATTGGAGAAGTCACAAGATCAAGAGCTAAACATTGATTCGGACCGATCGATCCGAGTGCTAGGCGAGAAAACTCATGTGTCTTGTTCAGTGAAAGGACGTCCAAGCTCAACTGTTCCAGCCCAAAGACCACTTGGAATATATTCTCACCTCATCTAGAGCACACCTCGAAGTTGAATCGGTCCAATCCGAGTTCAGGTGAAAAAGTTATTCAACTTCCAAGTCAAGTGATTCCCAGCTTACGCGATTCAGACATGCGTGCGTTGAATAATTATTTCCGAGCAAACCAGAAGGAGTTAAGCTACGAACTAAATTTTCCTGGAATCTTGATCCATTCCAGAATCACGTCGAATTGAATTTCCATCAAAATGAGTTCAGACTTGGGAGATATGAATTTTACAATTCCATGGATCTGCTTCAGGCCCTATTGCGCGACTGAGCCAAAGATCATGATGCACAGCCCAACTCAGGTACGATCTCGACGTAAAACCAATTGGATAATCTTACTGGATCTCTTAGCTTTCCAAGAAGCCCAAAAACAGAAGCAATGGATATCGGACCACAAAGTTTCAGCCCATTTACCAAAACGGGTTAATCTGGTTCTAAACATGAAGAGTTCAAGGCCTAATTGGTTTGCAAGCTTCTAGGCTTATGTTTGGCATCTAGGAGGTATTTCTACAAAATCCAACAAGCCCAATAAGCTCCAGCAAATGAATATCTCGGCCAAAGAAGCATGGAGAAGTCCAAGGATCATTTCAAGGTGCATGCATGAGGAGTCCAAGGGTTGAATTCACATTCAACACACTATCTTTATTTCTTTTCTTTTATTTCTCTTTATTTCAAGACAATAATGACTTAGCTTAGTTTCTAAGTTTTCTTTTCTTTATATTCATGTAAACTCATTTGAGAAGAAGATCCAACTTTTTATTTTCAAAACCTTGAGAGTGATTCTCTTTAGTTCTTTTAGAACTTTTCGATTGTTTGGTGTGTAATATCCAACGATCAACTCGATTCATCTCGGTGTGTCATATCCGGGGAATCAAACCTTGTCTCGTCTAGGTGTGTCATATCCTAGGAGGCATTGAGGTATATCAGGAGCTATTCCGCATCTCCTGTGCGACCATTCGATCCATTTTTCTATCCATCTATCCTTTCTTTTGTTTTACCCCTCGAAAGTGCCGAATCCTTGGGAGGATCATATCAAGTGGTATCAGAGCACACTTTCGGGATCGGTATTTGTATCTATCATCTTTTGATCTTAGATTTTTCATTTCTCTCTTGTCCTTCTAATCTAGTTGATCGGATCAATCAATTAGGGGATTTAGTCGAATTGATTTTTTTTTTTTTTTATCTTTGATCATATTTTTTTCTGTTTGATCTTTCTATAGTTCTAGTTTTATTTATGAGTTGTTAAAAAAAAAAAAAGAGAATTTGATCGGACCAAAAGAAAAAAAAAAAAAAGAGAAAAGAAAAAAAAAAAAAAAGGGCCGATCTGTTCTTCCTTAGATCGAAAAAAAAAAAGAGTGATGTCTTTCGGTTTATTGAAAAAGAGCAGACCAGAAAAAGTTCAAAGGAGATCACAAGAGAGTCCCCTAAGAAGAGTTCAACCACGCCCAGAAATGAATGAAGAGGAGCTGGATTGTTATAGTAGAGGCATTCTTGCTTCAGATCAAAGTCGGAGAAGGCCCAGATGTGACCAAGAAGCAAGGAGACGAGATGAAAATATTCTCAGTGTTCTTAAGTTGAAGATACCACCATTTCATGGGAAAAATGATCCGGATGTTTACTTGGAGTGGGAGAAAAAGACTGAGCTAGTTTTTGATAGCAACAACTATTCTGAGCTTAAGAAGGTACGAAAAGCAACCTATGAGTTTTATGGTTATGCTAATACTTGGTGGGATCAGTTGGTGACAATGAGGAGACGAAATGGCAAGAATCCCGTCAAAACATGGGCTGAGGTGAAGTCTGTTATGAGGAAACGTTTTCTGCCCTGTGGCTATCACCAAGAGCAACATTATGTGGACACTTTTCGGAAGTTAGAGGACTTGATGCTTGAGTATCTTCAGGGTGAGCAGCAGCAGCCCAAGAAGAGAAACACAAAACCAAAAGTCGAAGCCAAACCGCCCACGGAAGTTGCAAAGTTTGTGGAACAATCTGATCATGAAGAAGTGATAGCAGTTCAAGAGAATTTACAATCTGCTCTTACAGCGGAAGAGGAGAATCAGGGTCAGAATGTACAAGGAGAAGAAGCCGAAGTGGTTTTTGATTCATTGTCCTCGTCGGAGAAAAAGGAGGAAGCCATGAAGCAAAGTCTAGGGAGCATAGATGATTCAGCTGATGAATTCGCAGAGAGGTATAGCTTGTCTCCTACACTTGATCCTTATATTTTGGATTTTGAGTTGCTGGAAGAAGTCGATGGAGATAAGATGCTATTGTCGGTTCAATATGAATGTGAGATTCAAGAAGTCGAACATGTTGATTTTGTTTTTGGCGATGCAGCATTTTGCAAACCCAAGAGCAAAGCTATGATATTTGATTTTGTGATTCAAGGCAATGGTGAGCAAACTCAAGGTTTTGATCTACTTGTCAACAAGGGAGATTTTCTTGATTTTAGCCGCAATAAGAGTTCTAAAATAAGAGTGGCGCAGCGGAAGCATGGAAGTTTCGAGCTGGTCTTGGAAAATGGAGTTTCAAAACCGTTTTCTTTTTATCAGTATATGATTCTTAAGGGTCTTAACTTGCGGGATTTCAGGAAGAAACATCTACACTCACCGAGGAAAGGTATTGGAGTAGAGGTTCGACGCCAAGGTCCTATAGTGGACAAAGTGAAAGATGGTCGAAAAGCTATAGAGCTTGGAATTCTAGATGATTATGGAGTAATGTCTGAGCCGAGGATGCACAAGGCAAGGCGTGCTATACAATTTTTGATATCTAGCGGAGTGATTAAGCTACCAAAGCTTAGGTGTCTTAAACTCATGAAATGTTTGAGCCATCCATTTGATCCCGGAATCAAGATTTGAGGACAAATCTTTTTCAAGTGGAGGGGATTGATATGATCCTGGAAAGAATCAAATATAATCAAGATCATACATTTTTCAAACATTGGAGAAGTCACAAGATCAAGAGCTAAACATTGATTCGGACCGATCGATCCGAGTGCTAGGCGAGAAAACCCATGTGTCTTGTTCAGTGAAAGGACGTCCAAGCTCAACTGTTCCAGCCCAAAGACCACTTGGAATATATTCTCACCTCATCTAGAGCACACCTCGAAGTTGAATCGGTCCAATCCGAGTTCAGGTGAAAAAGTTATTCAACTTCCAAGTCAAGTGATTCCCAGCTTACGCGATTCAGACATGCGTGCGTTGAATAATTATTTCCGAGCAAACCAGAAGGAGTTAAGCTACGAACTAAATTTTCCTGGAATCTTGATCCATTCCAGAATCACGTCGAATTGAATTTCCATCAAAATGAGTTCAGACTTGGGAGATATGAATTTTACAATTCCATGGATCTGCTTCAGGCCCTATTGCGCGACTGAGCCAAAGATCATGATGCACAGCCCAACTCAGGTACGATCTCGACGTAAAACCAATTGGATAATCTTATTGGATCTCTTAGCTTTCCAAGAAGCCCAAAAACAGAAGCAATGGATATCGGACCACAAAGTTTCAGCCCATTTACCAAAACGGGTTAATCTGGTTCTAAACATGAAGAGTTCAAGGCCTAATTGGTTTGCAAGCTTCTAGGCTTATGTTTGGCATCTAGGAGGTATTTCTACAAAATCCAACAAGCCCAATAAGCTCCAGCAAATGAATATCTCGGCCAAAGAAGCATGGAGAAGTCCAAGGATCATTTCAAGGTGCATGCATGAGGAGTCCAAGGGTTGAATTCACATTCAACACACTATCTTTATTTCTTTTCTTTTATTTCTCTTTATTTCAAGACAATAATGACTTAGCTTAGTTTCTAAGTTTTCTTTTCTTTATATTCATGTAAACTCATTTGAGAAGAAGATCCAACTTTTTATTTTCAAAACCTTGAGAGTGATTCTCTTTAGTTCTTTTAGAACTTTTCGATTGTTTGGTGTGTAATATCCAACGATCAACTCGATTCGTCTCGGTGTGTCATATCCGGGGAATCAAACCTTGTCTCGTCTAGGTGTGTCATATCCTAGGAGGCATTGAGGTATATCAGGAGCTATTCCGCATCTCCTGTGCGACCATTCGATCCATTTTTCTATCCATCTATCCTTTCTTTTGTTTTACCCCTCGAAAGTGCCGAATCCTTGGGAGGATCATATCAAATGCGCATTGATCAATATGATTGAAGGCAAACTAGATTTGTTTTGTAATTTTTTTTCTCAACTTCACCAAATGTTTGATTGAAAAGCATGTTGAGGAGCATCACTTATATGCATTGAACTATTGTCACTTTGGAGAGCCAAAAGTATGGCATATAGTTCTAGGAATCTATGCAACTTCCCCAGAGAAGGCGATGAGAAAATATATACCATATCTCTTCAATGAACAACCATATATATTTCATGCACTAGATACTCAATTTTCCTCCTGTGATTTTAAAAGATGTAGGAGTTCCAGTTTATCGGCTAATTCAACATTCAGAGAGTATTTTCTCCTAAGAATTTTGGAGCTTACTCCCCTGAATGTTGAACCAACCGATAAACCAGCATTCATTCATCTTTTAAAAATGGAGAAAACTGAGTAACTAGTCCATGAAGTAGATCAGGGTTTTCATCAAAGAGATATGGTAGATGTTTTTTCATAGCTTTCTCTAGGGAAGTTGCATAGCTTTCTGGAACTCCATACCATACTTTTGGCTCTCCAAAGTGATGATAGTTCGATGAATATCGGTGATGGTCCTCGACATGCTTCTACAGTCAAAACATTTGCTGACGTTAGGAAATAAAAATTACGAAAAATGATTAGACAATGAAAGTGTAAACTTACCCAAGATGATAAACACATTACAACATAGAGCCATGGCACGAGAACACCTTCAAATCATAACAATGCTCTCTCTCACTTGAATTTCTCAACAATCTTATAAAACATAAACAAGAAAAATATTGATCAAAATGATTGTTACATAAGTTTTGAAAATGTATCTACAAATTTAAGAGGGTAATTATAATCATCTCTTCTTTTAAAATGTAAGTAAAAAATATCGATTGAATTGATTTCTTAAAACTTAAAAGACATCTTTTAAAGGTCTTAGGACTAAAAAAATCTTTGTCGCCTCATATCAGTTTGTTTCGGTGGGACCGGTGGTTTCAACTACTCTAAGATTTACTTCCGTCGATCGAGATTGTTCCCAACTCCGCCATCGCTGAATCCTTTTGTTTCTCTTTGGTTTCACCCTCAAGGTGGCGGCCAGCCTTCAGATATCGGTTTAATCGTATTCTCTAGGATGGTTGAGAGATACACCAAGGACCCCGACAGTGAGAACCAATCACGATATGTGATGTTCGCAACCATTGAGACTGCCTCAGTGGACATGGCACTGATAGCTCTCACGAAGAAGATGAATACTCTTCCAAACTTCTTCGAAATCTCAAGGTATCATATGTTTCTCATACGTTAATGTTTGATATAAAATATCTAAAGTATTAAACTAATGTTTGATAGAGTTTGGTTCGTTGTGCTAATGTCTTAGAGAGATATCTCATGATGAACGCAACGAGGATTGTCCAAAATGAAAATATGTATTATCCGGAAGTCGAATCAAAATTGCAAATCATTGCTAATGAATCGGTTTTTTCCGGCTATGATGCAGCTGTATGCAAATCTAGCTAGAAGAAAACAAAACTAGAATCGTGTACTTGTCCTACTGGTACCTTTTTTAATCTTAAGTTGATTTGATCCTTTGTAAAGATGCAAATTATTTGACAATAATGATTTGTGGGAAATGGTAACAGGGGAATATGAGTATTTGGATGTGATGCTTGAAGGTGAAAGAGTGTTGTGAAAAGCAATGTCGATCAACACTCTTTCTCCTCTAAGCATCACATCCAAATACTCATATTCCCCTGTTACCATTTCCCACAAATCAGTATTGTCTAATAATTTGCATCTTTTCAAAGGATCAAATCAACTTTAAGATTAGAGAACACTACAACAAAAATACCGCAAAACTGACGGCCAATTCCATCGGAAATCCGTCGGTTTTATCCGTCGCTTCTATCTCGTCGAAAATAAAAGCTGCGTTGGAAATCCAACAGAAATTCTGACGGATTTTCGACGGAATACCGAAATCAGGATTCCATCAGAAATCCGTAGGTTTTCTGATGGATCTAAAACCGACGGAATTCCGACGGCATTAAAACTAACGGATTTCCGACGGCTTTAAAACCGACGGAATTCTGACGGATAAAAAACCGACGCAATTCCGACGGATAAAAAACCGACGAAATTCTGACGGATGGAAAACCGACGGATTTCTGACGGAATTGTTTAATTTTTTTATAATTATATAATCGAATTTTTAAAAATAAATTCATTAATTTTAAAATTTTGTTTTCTAATATAAAATAAAATTAAAGAAATAATAATTATAAAATAATGCAATAATTCAAATAAAAATTCAATTGTTATAAAATAATTCAAATAAAAAACAAAAAAAAACTAAAACAAACTAAAACTACAATGGCGGGAATCGGGAAACGAATTCCTCCATGCGTTGCTGCAATGCCAGGTGATCCCGCCTCCAATTTGCGGGTTCTCTCGCGTTCCGTTTTTTGTTGGAGACGATCCACTTCTTGTTCTTCTGCGAGGTGTTGCAGCTGCGTCTTCATGGCGTCCATCTCAGCGTCTCGTTGTGCGAGCTGTGCCCTAAGATCGGGAGAATCGCCGTAGAAACACGAAGTTGCAGAAGAAGATCCGTCGTCCGGAAGACCAAATACACGACCTTTGGTCTTCGGAGTACACTGCGGTAAGAAACGAAAAGTTTGTTAAAAATTAGAAATTACAAAAAAACGATTTAAATATATATTTTACTTACCTTATAGACGAATTCGTTAATCTTCTCGAACGGGACTTCGGTCATTGGAGGCGTTCCTTCGGTGAGTGGCTGAGAAAGGAGGAAGTCTTCCTTCATCTTCGTGACGTTGTCAATGATCTCCCGAACCATCGGATCTTGGATTTCATGGGTCTTCCTGCTGGTATGCGCATCCTTGAGCAACTTGAGAGCGGAAGGTTTGACACCGTCTTCCCGAAACTACAAAAATGAAAATTTAGTAAAATATAAAATTATAAAACTAAAATAACAATATTTTAATTAAATAAGAAACTTACCAGTTGTTTGGCCCGTGTGACCAAACTAACCGCTCCTAGATTATGCGTCGCCTTGCCTCTTCCTCTGCGATCGCTGTTTCGGCATGCAGAATGAGTTGTGGAGCTTGTCTTGGTCGGTTCTTCATTCCAATAAGTGCATAACCCGCTCCATAGGCTCGGGTTGGAAACCAACTCCCTTGGGACATCATTCTTGTGCCACTTCTCCTTCCACTCGTTCAGCTTCCATGAATACATTCTCGATGCTTTTCTATCGAAGCATCGTCTAACCGTGGCGGTCATGTGGCTGTCCCAATTAAATTCTTGCTGCAAATCAAAAATTAAATTAAAATAAACTATATTAAATAAAAGTAAAACAATTTAAAATATGAGGTACTTACCGCAAATTGGCGAAACCACAATTCCTGATCCGCCATCGGCATTTGGCTGTACGTCGGGTATGGATGCCAAAGCATTCCATTGAGCATCCGGTTAATGGACTTGGAAATCCCATTTCCGGAATCATCAAACCTACAAAACAAATTATTGCAAATAATTTGAATTGTAACTAAAGTAATAATAGTAAATAAATATTAAAATTCTTAAAATTAAAAAAAATTGACCATGTGTCTCTGCCTTCACAATCCAGATGGAGACGAGGCAATCTATCTCGTCCTGGTTGAGCGACAAAGTCCTCGATGCTCATCTACGTCGGTGCAGTAGGTGAAGGCGTCGGCGTAGGCGCTGTCTCCGGGATATGTGTCTCTGGTGTAGGAGAACTCCTCGAACCAGAACTACCTCTCCGTCGACTACTACGTCCGCCGCCGCGTGATTGGTAGTACCGACCGTAACCCTAGAAAAATTAAAAAAGAAATCAAACATTATATGAAAAAAATTATACATCATCAAAATAATAAAAAATTATCAAAAAAATATTTTAAATTCATTATTAGTCCAAAACAATTATACATTTATAAAAGAATGAATAATTTATGGAAATACTTATAAATTACTAAAATCATCATAAATTTATATTTATAAGTATTAATTCCAAAAAAATTATAAATTTGTAAATCAATGATTATTACATGAAAAAATTATACATTATCAAAATAATAAAAATTTATCAAAAAAATATTTTAAATTCATTATTATTCCAAAACAATTATACATTTATAAAATAATGAATAATTGATTGAAATACTTATAAATTACTAAAATCATCATAAATTTATATTTATAAGTATTAATTCCAAAACAATTATAAATTTGTAAATCCATGATTTATAAAAGAATAAATAATTCATGGAAATAATTATAAATTACTAACATGATTAAAAATTATCAAAAAAAATAATCATAATTTTCTAAAAATAATAATTCATACCAAAATTAAGAAAATTTTAATGAATGAAAATAATTATAAATAAGTTAAATAAATAAATAAATTCTAAGAAATCTAAAATTCCAAATCAAAATCATTTATCTAACAATCCATGTTATAAAGTAGGTAAATCCTAAAACTAACAAACCAAATCCTAAATCTAACATTACAAACATAATTCTAACAATTCTAATTTTCTAAACCAATCAATCTAACTCAAAACCTAACAATCCATAATATAAACTTAATAACTTACAAGTTTGGGGGGTTTTGAGTCATTGGGATGAAGGATCGGACTTTGTAATGGAGATTTGGCGATTTTAAGGTTTTTAAGGTTTTTGGAAACTTTCTGCGAAAGTGAGGAGGAAGAAGACGAAGTCGGAATATATTACGATATTTCCGATGGATATATCCGTCGGAAATCCATCACTTTAAAAAAAAAAAATTACGCACGTTCTCGATAAGGTTTTGGGAACGTTCGCGCTTAAATTTTCGCAAATCGATTTGGTTTAATGGTTTATGTTTATATGTGGTTTAATGGTTATTTACTTCTAACAATAAAAAAATATAAATATATATTTTAATTTGGTGACTTCATAAATCATAACTCTTTCTCTATCGGGCTCTTCATCTTCTTCTTCTCAGTTTTACTCTACTCAAATTCTTAATCTTTTTCTTCAGATGAAACATATACCGCTCAAATGGATACATCCAACGGTATTGAACCGGGCCTCCTAGTTCTGCTTCTCGTGGGAGGTGGATAGGAAGATGTTACATCACATCAAAGAAAGATGGTGGAAATATCTTCTCCAAATTACAAAGGATCACCGGGATATTGGCCTGTAAATTTTGGATTCCCTCAACAGTAAGTGTTCTTGTGCATAAATCGCGAAAGAAAGCACCTACTCCTGCAATTGCTTGGTGGACGTCTTTATGAAGAAGATGAGCAAAAGCGAATGGAAGAAGCCTCTGCATCACAACGTGACAATCATGACTCTTCATTCCAGTAAACTTTCCTTCTCCATAATCGATGCAGTTACGCAGATTAGATGCGTATCCATCAGTGAATTTAACATCGTCGTGAATCCAATCAAAAAATTATGTTTTCTTTGCTGATTCTAACCGGTATAATGGAAATGGACATTGACCATTTGGGAGCACTTCAAGAAAACTTCGATCGCAATATGCTGGCAAGTCTAATCTAGATTTCATATTGTCTTTCGTCTTCCTTTAGACGTTTAAGACAGTGTTCATGATGTTCTCAAATAAGTTCTTCTCAACGTGCATCACATCAAGATTATGCCGCAATAAATGGTTCGTCCAGTAAGGCAAATCCCAAAATATGCTCTTCTTGTGCCAGCTATGAAATTCACCGACACCATAAATAGGTTCATGTCTATTACCCCCACAATAAGGAGTCATCTCAGCACCAAAATCTCTCAACTGCTCCAATAAAGTCTCACCGTCTATCTCAGGTGGTGGACCATCAAAAACTTGCATACCCTTCGTAAACATTGTTCTCGAATGACGATACGGATGATCACTCGGTAAAAATCTTCTATGACAATCAAACCAACAACTTTTTCTGTCGTGCTTCAGTTGGAATGCATCAGTGTTGTCTTGGCAATACGGATAACATACCATATGCTGGAAAATCGCTTATGGTCCACATAAGCACCGCACGCATCTTAAAGTTTTGCTAGGTTGAAACATCGTACGCTTCCACACCATGCTCCCATAGCATTTGTAACTCATAGATCAATGGCTGGAGGAATATATCAAGTGATCTCTTCGGATGCTCTGGGCCAGGAACAAGAATCGAGAGATATAAAAACTCTCTACGTATGCACAGAGATGGAGGCAAATTGTAAGGGGTTACAATTACGGGCCATAACAAATACTTCCTTCTACGTTCCCAAATGGGTTAAAACCATCTGTACATAACCAGAGGTACACATTCCTTCGCTCATACGCAAAATCCGGATACAATGATTGAAAATGCTTCCAAGCTTCTGCGTCTGAAGGATATGTAATATCTCCATCTCATTGGCTCTGCCGTGCGCTGAGAAGTATATATAACCTCTTCAACCTCTCTGTTATTGGAAAATACCACATACGTTTATATGGAATTTGAATTCTGCCACTACTTTCCTGATACCGTGGTTTACGACAAAATCGACATCTTTTGCGGTTTTCATCTTCTCTCCAATATAGCATACAGTTGTCGATGCACACATCTATTACCTTATACGGTAAACCAAGACCAGATACAAGTTTTTGTACCTCGTAGTATGATCCGGATAAAAGATTATCTTCTGGCAATAAATCTTTTGCCCAATCTGTTATCGCATCAACGCACTCCTCTGCCAAATTGTAATTCGACTTAATCGTCATCAATCTACTTGCTGTAAAGGCGAATGACCTTCTTTACACCATTTATATAGTGGCTGCTTTGCATCATCTAACATATCAAAAAATCTTCTTGATTCTACATTAGGTTCTTCGAACCTATCTCTTTCTTCACCGCTAAACTCGACATTCTCTCTAAACGCATCATTCACCATCTGCACGCTCCCTACACCTACATCTATTTCCGTGCTACCTCTTAAACAATCTGAGACAGTTGGTTCACTAGTACTACCATACTCAACATTTTTTTCTCCATGTAAATACCATATCTTGTAACCCGGCGTAAACCCATTACTATACAAATGGTGTCAAACTATCTCTATCGCAACATTACGAGAATTCCTACAAATTGAACATGGACATTTTAACTTACCTGATTTTTGAACACGTGGTTGCTTTCCCGCCACTTCCATGAACTTGTATATGCCTCGTGCATACTCCTCGTTCAAGTTGTTCGTCTCCGGATCCATCAATGGTTCGTCCATCCATGATCAAAAATATCTAGACATATTTTTCACTTTTTTTTTAGAATTTGTATTAAGTAAACAAGAAATGAGAGAGAGATATGAAATTAATCTTGTTGTGTAATGGGATAGAGGAAGGGAGAAACATATATATAAACTCGTTTCCATCGGATTTCCGTCGGAAATCCGTCGGTTTACAACGGTAAATTCAACGGCTACATTAACGTTCATATTATCCGACATATTTCCAGAAGCCGTCGGAAATCCGTCAGAATATAACGGCATGGATATCCGTCGGAAATCTGTCGGAATATAACGGCATGGATTTCTGACGGATTCCCAGAATTTTCAAATCTCAGGAATCCGTCGGGAAGCCGTCGATTTTTTCCGATGGAATTATTGTCCGTCGGAAATTCTGTCGGTTTTGCAGTAGATTTCTTGTAGTGGAAACGTACCAACATGACAAGTACATGATTTTAATTTCATTATCTCCCAGCTAGATTTGCATATAGCTGCATCATAGCTGAAAAACACCAATTTGTTAGCAATGATTTGCAATTTTGATTTGTCTTTCGAATAACACATATTTTTATTTTAGATAATCCATGTCGCGTTCGTCATGAAATCTCTCTCGGAGACCTTAGCACAACAAACCAAACTCTATCAAACATTAGTTTAATGCTTTAGCCATTTTATATCAAAAATTAGCGTATGAGAACCATACAATACTTTGAGGTTTCGAAGAAGTTTGCAAGAGTATTCATCTTCTGTGTGAGAGCTTATCAATGCCACATCCAGTGAGGCAGTTACAGTGGTTGCGAACAGCACATATCGTGATTGGTTCTCACTATCGGGATCCTCGATATAGACCAAACATCACATATCATGATTGCTAATGAATTGGTGTTTTCCTGGCTATGATGCAGCTGTATGCAAATCTAGCTGGGAGAAAACAAAATTAAAATCGTGTACTTGTCATGCTGGTACGTTTTTTAATCTTAAGTTGATTTGATCATTTGTAAAGTTGCAAATTATTAGACAATAATGATTTGTGGGAAATGGTAACAGGGAAATATGAATATTTGGATGTGATGCTTGAAGGTGAAAGAGTGTTGTGAAAAGCAATGTCGATCAACACTCTTTCTCCTCAAAGCATCACATCCAAATACTCATATTCCCCTATTACCATTTCCCCCAAATCTGTATTGTCTAATAATTTGCAACGTTTCAAAAGATCAAATCAATTTTAAGATTAGAGAAACGTACCAGCAGGACAAGTACAAGATTTTAATTTTGTTTTCTCCCAGCTAGATTTGCATACAGCTGCATCATAGCTAAAAACACCAATTCGTTAGCAATGATTTGCAATTTTTATTCTTTTTTTCGGATAACATATATTTTTATTTTACACAATCCATGTCGCGTTCATCATGAAATCTCTTTCGGAGACATTAGCCCAACAAACCAAACTCTATCAAACATTAGTTTAATGTTGTAGCCATTTTATATCAAACATTAGCGTATGAGAAACATACAATACCTTGAGGTTTCGAAGAAGTTTGCAAGAGTATTCATCTTCTTCGTGAGAGGTATCAATGCCACGTCCGCTGAGGCAGTTGTAGTGGTTGCAAACAGCACATATCCTGATTGATTCTCACTGTCAAGATCCTCGATACAGACCAAACATCACCTATGTAGAGAACGAAATGATATTTGAAGCACTTAATACTATTATTTATTAAGATCTGATTTTTTGTATCATACTTTATATATTGTTATGTAGGATGATGAAGAATCAACTGGTGTTGATTCTGGCTCGGCTGTTGGACCAGAGGATGAAGAGAATGTTAAGGTTAGTGAGGATGTTGGTGATGAAAGTAGTTCTGAAGCAAACACTAGTCCCGAAGTCCCGAAGCCAGTTAACAATAAGTTTTCTATTATGTGCCAGCAGATCAACATGGCTAGGTAAGACGTGAAAGTTGAAGGTCCACAAAAAAAAGTACATGTCTAACAGATTTTAATGTAAGTTAACATGATTTCATTTTTTCCTTCAGGGAGCTTTGTTATAGACCTGGTTTGATGTTGACTGGATCTGACTTGGAACAACTTCCAGTATCTACTCCTCCTGATCGTCCAGAGGTTTGTGGTATTCCAAAATATCTACTTCCACAACTTTAAACCACTATCTCAAATATCTATGTTATAATTTTTAGGTAATGAACTCAGCTGTTATAGTCCTTAGAGAGACAATTTTAACCAGTGTAGAACTCATCAGTGATCCGCGGACTAATATTCTCCCTTGTCAGTTTATTGTGTCTCTCGCCAAGCTGTTATAGTCCTTAGAGAGACTGTATATATAGTATATAAATTATAATGTTAGAGTAATTGTTGTGAAAGATGTTAGATCTAATGGTAATGTGCAAGCTTAAATGAGTTTGGGTCACACGTTCGAGTTGTAAGAGTCACAATTTTTTTAAAAAAATTTAACTCGTTAGGTATGTTTATATATTTAAATGTTTGGGTTAAATCTTGTGAATTATTAAAATATCTCAACTGGTAAATGATATGCGAATGCAGGTTCGAGTCTAGAGTGCACCATTTAAAAAAAAATTAAACCCAAGCACCAAAACGACGTTGTTTTGGCCACATCATCAGAACGCGTGTCAGCTGAGTCAGCATCTGTAACGGTTGACTGACCTCCGTTAACGACGACTCCGAATTTAGCATGAGATATGAAGATTGGATCAAAAATTTGATTTTTTGTGGTTTGGGTATATATATGCATCATATAATTGTACATGTATGAAATGACACTTTAAAAAATGGTTAGCGTCAAAATTAACCCTTTCCCGCAAAAAAATTCCCCAGAATTTCTCTAAGTCTCTGCACCAATTCGAAGACAGTGAGAGAGCAATAATTTTCTAAGTCTCTAAGTCTCTGCACCGATTTAAAAAACTGGTGTTGATTCCGGCTCGGCTGTTGGATCAGAGGATGAAGAGAATGTTAAGGTTAGTGAGGATGTTGATGATGAGAGTAGTTCTGAAGGAAACACTAGTCCCGAAGTCCCGAAGCCAGTTAACAATAAGTTTTCTATTATGTGCCAGCAGATCAACATGGATAGGTAGGCATGCAAGTTGAAGGTCCACAAAAAAAAGTACATGTCTAACAGATTTTAATGTAAGTTAACATGATTTCATTTTTTCCTTCAGGGAGCTTTGTTATGGACCTGGTTTGATGTTGACTAGATCTGACTTGGAACAACTTCCAGTATCTACTCCGCCTGATCGTCCAGAGGTTTGTGGTATTCCAAAATATCTACTTCCATAACTTTAAACCACTATCTCAAATATCTATGTTATAATTTGTAGGTAATGAACTCAGCTGTTATAGTCCTTAGAGAGACTTTTTTAACCAGTGTAGAACTCATCAGTGATCCGCGGACTGATATTCTCCCTTGTCAGTTTGTTGTGTCTCTCGCCAAGCTGTTATGGTCCTTAGAGAGACTGTATATAAAGTATTTAAATTATAAAGTTAGAGTAATTGTTGTGAAAGACGTTAGATCTAATGGTAATGTGCAAGCTTAAATGAGTTTGGAATGTTTATATATTTAAATGTTTGAGTTAAATATTGAGAAACATTAAAATATCTCAACTGGTAAATGATAAGCGGATGCAGGTTCGAGTCTAGAGTGCACCATTTAAAAAACAATTAAACCCAAGCACCAAAACGACGTTGTTTTGGCCACATCATCTCAACGCGTGTCAGCTGAGTCAGCATCTGTAACGGTTGACTAACCTCCGTTAACGACGACTTCAAATTTAGAATGAAATATGAAGATTGGATCAAAAAATTGATTTTTTTGTGGTTTGGGTATATATAAGCATCATATAATTGTACATGTATGAAATGACACTTTAAAAAATGGTTCGCGTCAAAATTAACCCTTTTCCCGCAAAAAAATTCCCAAGAATTTCTCTAAGTCTCTGCACCAATTCGAAGAGAGTGAGAGAGCAATAATTTTCTAAGTCTCTAAGTCTCTGCACCGATTTAAAAAACTGGTGTTGATTCCGGCTCGGCTGTTGGATCAGAGGATGAAGAGAATGTTAAGGTTAGTGAGGATGTTGATGATGAGAGTAGTTCTGAAGCAAACACTAGTCCCGAAGTCCCGAAGCCAGTTAACAATAAGTTTTCTATTATGTGCCAGCAGATCAACATGGATAGGTAAGACGTGCAAGTTGAAGGTCCACAAAAAAAAGTACATGTCTAACAGATTTTAATGTAAGTTAACATGATTTCATTTTTTCCTTCAGGGAGCGTTGTTATGGACCTGGTTTGATGTTGACTTGATCTGACTTGGAACAACTTCCAGTATCTACTCCTCCTGATCGTCCAAAGGTTTGTGGTATTCCAAAATATCTACTTCCATAACTTTAAACCACTATCTAAAATATCTATGTTATAATTTGTAGGTAATGAACTCAGCTGTTATAGTCCTTAGAGAGACTTTTTAACCAGTGTAGAACTCATCAGTGATCCGCGGACTGATATTCTCCCTTGTCAGTTTGTTGTGTCTCTCGCCAAGCTGTTATAGTCCTTAGAGAGACTTTATATATAGTATATATATTATAATGTTAGGGTAATTGTTATGAAAGACGTTAGATCTAATGGTAATGTGCAAGCTTAAATGAGTTTGGAATGTTTATATATTTAAACGTTTGGGTTAAATATTGAGAAACATTAAAATATCTCAACTGGTAAATGATATGCGGATGCAGGTTCGAGTCTAGAGTGCACCATTTAAAAAAAATTAAACCCAAGCACCAAAACGACGTTGTTTTGGCGACATCATCACAACGCGTGTCACCATCTGTAACAGTTGACTAACCTCCGTTAACGACGACACCGAATTTAGCATCAAATATGTGAAGATTGGATCAAAATTTTGATTTTTTGTGGTTTGGGTATATATAAGCATCATATAATTGTACATGTATGAAATGACACTTTAAAAAATGGTTCGCGTCAAAATTAACCCTTTTCCCGCAAAAAAATTCCTAAGAATTTCTCTAAGTCTCTGCACCAATTCGAAGAGAGTGAGAGAGCAATAATTTTCTAAGTCTCTAAGTCTCTGCACCGATTTAAAAAACTGGTGTTGATTCCGGCTCGGCTGTTGGATCAGAGGATGAAGAGAATTAATGCTAAGGTTAGTGAGGATGTTGATGAAGAGAGTAGTTCTGAAGCAAACACTAGTCCCGAAGTCCCGAAGTCCCGAAGCCAGTTAACAATAAGTTTTCTATTATGTGCCAGCAGATCAACATGGATAGGTAACACGTGCAAATTGAAGGTCCACAAAAAAAAAGTACATGTCCAACAGATTTTAATGTAAGTTAACATGATTTCATTTTTTCCTTCAGGGAGCTTTGTTATGGACATGGTTTGATGTTGACTGGATCTGACTTGGAACAACTTCCAGTATCTACTCCTCCTGATCGTCCAGAGGTTTGTGGTATTCCAAAATATCTACTTCCACAACTTTAAACCACTATCTCAAATATCTATGTTATAATTTGTAGGTAATGAACTCAGCTGTTATAGTCCTTAGAGAGACTGTTTTAAGCAGTGTAGAACTCATCAGTGATCCGCGGACTGATATTCTCCCTTGTCAGTTTGTTGTGTCTCTCGCCAAGCTGTTATAGTCCTTAGAGAGACTGTATATATAGTATATAAATTATAATGTTAGAGTAATTGTTGTGAAAGACGTTAGATCTAATGGTAATGTGCAAGCTTAAATGAGTTTAGGTCGCGCATTCGAGTTGTAGGAGTCACAATTTGTTTTCAAAAATTTAACTCGTTAGGTATGTTTATATATTTAAACGTTTGGGTTAAATATTGTGAAACATTAAAATATCTCAACTGGTAAATGATATGCGGATGCAGGTTCGAGTCTAGAGTGCACCATTTCAAAAAAAATTAAACCCAAGCACCAAAACGACGTTGTTTTGGCCATATCATCACAACGCGTGTCAGCTAAGGCAGCATCTGTAATGGTTGACTAACCTCCGTTAACGACGACTCAGAATTTAGCATGAAATATGAAGATTGGATCAAAAATTTGATTTTTTTGTGGTTTGGGTATATATAAGCATAATATAATTGTACATGTATGAAATAACACTTTAAAAAATGGTTCGCGTCAAAATTAACCCTTTTCCCGCAAAAAAATTCCCAAGAATTTCTCTAAGTCTCTGCACCAATTCGAAGAGAGTGAGAGAGCAATAATTTTATAAGTCTCTAAGTCTCTGCACCGATTTAAAAAACTGGTGTTGATTCCGGCTCGGCTGTTGGATCAGAGAATGAAGAGAATGTTAAGGTTAGTGAGGATGTTGATGATGAGAATAGTTCTGAAGCAAACACTAGTCCTGAAGTCCCGAAGCCAGTTAACAATAAGTTTTCTATTATGTGCCAGTAGATCAACAAGGATAGGTAAGACGTGCAAGTTGAAGGTCCACAAAACAAAAGTACATGTCTAACAGATTTTAATGTAAGTTAACATGATTTCATTTTTTCCTTCAGGGAGCTTTGTTATGGACCTGGTTTGATGTTGACTGGATCTGACTTGGAACAACTTCCAGTATCTACTCCTCCTGATCGTCCAGAGGTTTGTGGTATTCCAAAATATCTACTTCCACAACTTTAAACCACTATCTCAAATATCTATGTTATAATTTGTAGGTAATGAACTCAGCTGTTATAGTCCTTAGAGAGACTGTTTTAACCAGTGTAGAACTCATCAGTGATCCGCGGACTGATATTCTCCCTTGTCAGTTTTTTGTGTCTATCGCCAAGCTGTTATAGTCCTTAGAGAGACTGTATATATAGTATATAAATTATAATGTTAGAGTAATTGTTGTGAAAGACGTTAGATCTAATGGTAATGTGCAAGCTTAAATGAGTTTGGGTCGCGCATTCGAGTTGTAGGAGTCACAATTTGTTTTCAAAAATTTAACTCGTTAGGTATGTTTATATATTTAAACGTTTGGGTTAAATATTGTGAAACATTAAAATATCTCAACTGGTAAATGATATGCGGATGCAGGTTCGAGTCTAGAGTGCACCATTTAAAAAAAAATTAAACCCAAGCACCAAAACGACGTTGTTTTGGCCACATCATCACAACGCGTGTCAGCTGAGTCAGCATTTGTAACGGTTGACTAATCTCCGTTAACGACGACTCCGAATTTAGCATGAAATATGAAGATTGGATCAAAATTTTGATTTTTGTGTGGTTTGGGTATATATAAGCATCATATAATTGTACATGTATGAAATGACACTTTAAAAAATGGTTCGCGTCAAAATTAACCCTTTTCCCGCAAAAAAATTCCCAAGAATTTCTCTAAGTCTCTGCACCAATTCGAAGAGAGTGAGAGAGCAATAATGCACTCGAGTCAAGCAGAAGAAGGCGAAAACAAAAACATGTGTGTATCAGGAAGAAAATGTCATTTAAACCTTGAAGTTAGGCAAAATGGCAAAAAAAAAAAACTTAAACTTCTTTTATTCCTAAAAAAACCCTGAAGTTTGAGTTGACCAAGCCGTTTTAACCTCAAAAATAGTCAACGTTTCCTATATCGTTAATGAAAAATTATCATTAGTCTCAGGATATAGAACCCAATTTAGAACACGATTTTGGGATGAAAAATCTTGAAATCCGAAAAGTTAATTTCAAAAAAAATCATTATGTAGAGAGAATTCCGATGACGGTGGATGATATTTCGGCGGCTTTCTTATCTCTGTTGTGGTTATGATTGGTCGGAGAAGGATTTGTTTCTTTTCTCGATGGCTATTATGGTAAACAATGGGTGGAGGAAGGAAACACTTCAAATTCGTGGGCTTGAGATAGCCGAAGCAACGGCTAGAGGAGCGACTGATATAATGGTTTCGCTGAGGAGTGAACTGCTGGCAATCAAACCGTTTTAGATTGTTGTTTTGTCAAGGATCAATCTTTTCTTTTTAAGACTTTGGATGATATAGTGTTTTGGATAATCTTTTAAATGTGTTTTTTAATATCGGAGGTTGAGTTGTCAGAAGCTACAATGTCAAAGCTTCTGCTACTGGTTGAGTTGGTTCACTCCCTAGCCCAGCCACCGCCTCAGTCGCTCCTCCAACTGTCTCACACCAGTGAATAACAACAAAAAAAACAAATTCTGCCTCCAACCATTTTTTACCAGAATCGCCATTGAAATGAAAGTGAATCCATCTCCAACCAATCTCAGCGCTGATATCGAGAAGAGATTATAACACCGGCGAGAAATCACCCACCAAGCCGGAATTCTCTAGGCAAATTGAATTTTGGAATTAGGTTTCCAAATTTAAGGATTTTTTTAATCCCAAAATCATGTTCTAAATCGTGTTATATATCCTGAGGCTAACGATAATTTTTTCATTAACGATATATGAAATGTTGACTATTTTTGAGGTCAAAACGGCTTGGTTAACTCAAACTTCAGGGTTTTTTAGGAGTAAAAGAAGTTTTGTTTTTTTGGTCATTTTGCTTTACTTCAGAGTTTAAATGATATTTTCCATGTGTATCAGTGTATATATTTATAATATTTGGGGTTTTAGTGAACCTCACTCTATTACGGACCCAAATATAAAGCCTGATACGAGAAAAGCGAGAATGCATGTATGTTTTGTATTTAAAAATGTATTTGAAAATAGAGTAATTATATAAAAAAAAACACAATTGAACAATAGATAGCAATATTTTTTATCTGTTATAAATAAAAAGTAAATAATTTTTCATTAAAAATTAAAAAATACAATTAAACTTGAAAAGTAAAAAATAGTCACTTCGAATAATAGTTTAAAATTTAGACGCAATAGTTCGAATTGATGTCAATTTTGTTAGCTGTTTTTTAGTATCGAACCAGATCACACGATTTAATTTAAATTCGGGTTTTGACTGAAAATAAACATAGCTAGGTGCCCGATTACCTGTTGGACAGTGTACTCTATTTTACACAATATTGGTGAACATTACCGATTTACACAACTTTTGGTATAATAAGAATTTAGGTGGTTGGTAGTCTAAGCCACAAGGATTGGAGGTCATTCTGCTATGAGTAGGAGTGGATGCCAAAGAACTTGGATGCTAATAATTTAGTTGATGCGCGGAAACCTCACTGTGTTTAAAGTGAGAGTCAATATCTAATCCAATTTTCAAACCATTGATGTAAGTTTATTTAAAGTGTCACATTTAAGCTGCTTTCACCTTCAAATAAAGAAAAAACGACTTTTTAACTATTTAATTCGGTTAACGGTGAGGAAGGACAATTGTTTCTAATTTATTCTCTCTTCTCTCTCCTCAGTAGAAAGTAGATCTAGGTTTTTTTGTGTTTGTTCTTCTTGCGTTTAGATCTTCAACGCCGGCAGTGATGGGTGTGGAGTATCCGACATTGTAGCTCCAGTGGTGATTTCATGACGGTCAAAGGAAGCTGTCGATGACTCATATTCTGGTCGAGGGCGCCGGAATTGCTATGGTGGAGTTCCTGCGGCTCAGCTGCTCGTGGAGGCTGCTGCAGATAACGGCGGAAGACACTATCAGATCAGTAGGTTTTAGATGCAACTCAAGGCGATTCACGGCAGATCCGTCTTGATATGTAATGGCAACCCTCGGATTTTGGTGGTGGAGGGCAGGTATTAGCCACCGCTCTTCTCGGCTACCGTAGATTTGTATTCGCCTCACCGGATTGAAGGTGATTTGGTCTCAGCGAAAGAAGCGATGGTGGTCGGCGAAGGGTGAGGGTTAGAGTTGATAATCTCTCTTTTTACTAGCTAGGTGATTAGAGGGGTTTGACTATCGGTTTTTTTTTGTTTCGATCTATTTTGGAAGAAATGTTGTGGGCTCGGCTAGGTTGCAAGAACGACTTGGGACTGGAACCTATTACTCTGGTCATGAGGGCACGTCCCAAATGCCACTTTTGTGAAAAAAAAGACCAAATGCTGAACTAATCTTTTTGAAAAAAAAAAAAGCTGCATAACCTTTATGTAATCTGTATAAATTTCATTTAACCCAGAAATATGATATTCCCATTTTAACTTTGATTTAATTGAAAATTAAATTGAAATTTAAAAAAATCAGATATCCATGTCATCGGGACGTCATCGTTGTCTTCATCATCTTCCTGACATTGAAGAACGAAACAAAGAAAAATCAGTTTTGATTCCTGCATCTTCTCCGACGATCCTCCTCCGTCACCGGCGATCTCCTTTTCTATTCTCCGGTCATCTAGCTCCGAAACTCCTTCCTCTTCTCAGAAATCCTCAAACTCCTTTCGCCATTGTCAAAGAGGTGAGATTTTGATCTCTTCAATATGTTAATTATGAGTTTTAATCTCTTCAATGTAAGTGTTATATATGAGTAATAGTTTAAATTCGAGTTTGGATTAGAGCCATTGTCAAATCTTGGTTTGGAATTCGAAGAGTGGATCTGGGTAGAATCGCAGTTACTGTTGGTAAAGTAAGTTCAAAAGTTAAACTCAGATAAACTGAAGTTAAACTATTTTACAGGGTTAAACTAAATTAAACTAAGTTAAAACATGTTGCAAGAGTTAAACCTAGTTAAACTGAAGTTAAATGACAGTGTTAAACTAAGTTAAACTATGTTGCAGGAGTTAAACTAAGTTAAACTGAAGTTAAACTGAAGTTAAACTAAGTTATGCTGTAGTTAAACTAAGTAAAACTGAAGTTAAACTAAGTTAAACTTAGTTAAACTATACACATTATACACTGATGTTTTTTTATTATTTGTTTGCAGGGGACAATGACGCTCATTTATTTCGATTATGGTGGACATTATTCACATAGGGGAGATGTTGTTAAATAGAATCCAAAAGAATTTGAAATATATTATTTATTTACGTATGGTAGTGCGGAGGAATTGAATTACTCATCGTTGGTTGAGAAAATACGTAGAAAAATAAATGTAGATGAAGCGACGAGGTTGAAATTAAGTTACATTCATGGAGTATTGCAGAGAGTATCTTATATATACGATGAAAATGATGTCTTGGGATACATATGGTTATGTGAAAATAAAGAGCAAGTTGTTTTGCACGTGGAGGTAGTGGAAGGTGTTGAACAAACCCGGAAAAGTTCACAAGCTTCAAGACAAGAGATAACGTCTGGTAAATCAAGTAGAGTTATGGGAATTTGTGACGAGGTTAGGAATGATCTTCGGAGATAATGTAGATAGAGTTGGTTGTTTCCCGTAAATTGGAGAATCATCGTAATCTTTTCTTTGGATGGGATATTGTTCCTTGTAATCCGGATATTGGAAACAATGAATCGGGTGTAGATGATTGTGAAGGTACACAAGGTGATTTGGATGTCGATGAATATCGAGGCATAATTGCTTATCCGGTGTCGATAACTATCAAGGTTCACCTGTTGTAGAACCGATGAGGTCGTGGATGTTGTAGAGGTTGAATGGGATGATGGCATTGATATGAGGGTAAAACAAGAATTTGATAGTAAGCGCAAAGTCCAAGATTTAGTTGATAGAGCTGTACACAAGCATTGCTTCGAGGTCGCTACGATCAAGTCAACACGTAAGTTGTTAGTGTATAAATGTCGAGGTATTGGTTGTAAATGGTCAAGACGAAGTCATGACGAAAAGGGTTCAGATCGTTGGTCTGTTAGAACATACAACAAGATGCATACATGCTCTCGGCTAACTACGAGTACAAGCAACATTTAAAAAAAGGGAACACCACGATTAGTTGCATCAGTTGTGCATAAGGATTATCCGGATGAATATGAAACTCCAACCCCAAAAATGTTGATTGGTTTAGTGCAAAGAAGGCTTAGTTGTGAGGTCTCATATAGTACCGCTTTGAGAGGGAAAAAACTAGCGGTAGCTGACTTTCGCGGCAGCCCAGAAGATTGCTATAAAATGTTGCCTTCTTATTTGCACATGTTGGAGAAGATGAATCATGGTACGTTAACACGGCTGGAATGTGGTGAAGGAAACAAGTTTAAGTGTGTTTTCTTCGCATTGGGTGCTAGTATAGAAGGATTTCAAGTAATGCGGAAAGTTATCATTGTGGATGGGACTTTTCTTAAGACTGTATATGGTGGAGTTCTTATTGTTGCAACTGCTCAAGATCCAGAGCATCACAATTATCCTCTTGCTTTTGCTGTAGTAGACAGTGAAAACGATGCAAGTTGGAGATGGTTTCTCCAAACGTTGAAAACAGTTATGCTAGATCACCCTGAGCTTGTGTTCGTTTCTGACAGAAATAAAAGCATCATAAAAACTGTAGGGGAAGTGTATCCCAATGCTAAGCATGGATATTGTTTGTGGCATATGTCTCAGAATATGAAATCACGTGCTTATGGCGTTAACAAAAAAGAAGTTGCAGCCCAGTTTAGAGAATGTGGTCGGATTTACACAGAGGTTGAGTTCCTCCGAGTTTATCATGAATTTAGGATAAGGCATCCTAAATGTGCAGAGTATCTAGATGAAAGTGTTGACGATTGTAAGTGGGCAAGATGCTATTTTCCAGGAGAAAGATACAACATATGCACCACCAATTCTGTTGAAAGTATCAATGGTGTGTTCAAAGATCAAAGAAAATACTGCTTTACCATTGTTTGATTCGATCATTGCCAAGATCTGGGAGTGGCCCAACAAGCCCAGGAAGGCTGCCGAGGCGGTATCACCTACACCCCAACTAGTACCTTCTGTGCATAAGTTATTGCACACGAGATGTGAGATTGCAAAAGAAGCTACCAAAGAATCGAGCTAAACAGTTTTATGCTCGAATACACGGTGATTGGAGAAGATGACAAACGTCAAATGGTTGATCTGAGAAGCAAAAGTTGTAGTTGTAGGCGTTATGATATAGACAAATATCCGTGTGAACATGCGATTGCTGCAACTATGTTTTATGCAAAAACGTCAGAGGTCGATCTACACGAGTGCTGCTCACGTTATTATTTTTCTGAGAATTGGGTGTCGCAATACTGTAAGACCATTTATCCTGTACTGAATACATCTGCGTGGGAAGTGCCAACTCATATTTCTGATATATGCGTTCTGCCTCCAGATTACCCAAAAAAAAGGAAGAACTCAAGAGGCTAGGTTTCCGTCAGTTGGGGAACATCGAGGAAGACAGAGATCCTGAGGACTTGGAGGTTACTTTAATATGTCACTTAATTTATTTATTTTAATTTGTTGCAATAAGACTTGTGGTTGTTTTTGTTGTTGGTAGATGTGTATTTGATATATCAGGTATAACTTCTTAAATCAAGTAAACTATATCAAATTTATTATTACCAAGTTAAACTGATGTTAAACTATGTGAAACTGAAGTTAAACTAGTGTTCAACTACAGTTAAACTACTGTTAAACACGGTCATATTCTTAAAGGTTTAACAAAAAATAATTGCCACATATGGTTAAGCTTAGTTAATTGCCACATATGGTTAAGCTTAGTTAATTGCCACATATGGTTAAGCTTAGGTAATTGTCACATATCGTTAAGCGTGGTAAAAATAAATTTTAAAAATAAATGATATATTATGCATGTTCACCTTCATATCTCGGTAAAAACCATATACAATGTATGTTACTTAGCTATTACTCTCATATCAATGTAAAAATAAAATATAACTTCTATTTAATATACATAGCATCATAAGATGATTTTAAATGTGTGTTTAAATACTAATTCTGTACGGTAAACTAGAGAAACTCATTTTAAATAAGGTTAAACTAGGTTTTATGGTTTCAGCATGAAAGTTAAACTATGTATAAAATTGTTAAACTAGAAAACTAGTTATAATAGGCAATTAAACTATATGAAACTATTAAATGGAATGACGGCGCCGTTTTATTTATGGAATGATGGCGCTGTTTTTTTTTGGAATGACGGCGCTGTTTTTTTTTTGAATGACGGCGCAGTTAAATATATGAAAATATTAGATGTAATAACATTGTTAAACTACAGTTAAACTACAGTTAAAAAACATCATCGTTAAATTGAAAAAGCGAAGCAATACAATATCATAATCAAGCACTTATACCTTTTGTTTCTTCCTAGCCCTCCCGCCTCTTCCTCCTCTTCCTCCTCTTCCTCCTCTTCCACCTCTACCTCCTCGACCTCCTTTTTCCCCAGTGTACGGAGTGCTCAGGTGTTTGGACTGCTTTCGTTTCCTCTTCTTGCCTAAACTTTCGTCCTCATTCTCAGGACGATTGGACGTAAACACGTCATGAGGAGGAATCCAAATAACCATGGCAGTTTGAGGATCTACTACTACACAAATAGTTGAAATGAAGGTAAAGTAAATCAAAATGACTAGGTTCAACCATATACAAAACAGAAGTTAAACTTCTTTACCATCTTCATGAAGTCTGTGGATGGTAGCACCAGCAGTTGCAAAAGCATTTGCACTTGAGCCGCTAAAATAAGACCAATCTGTATAACCTACTAGACCATGAGGAGTGGAATCGTCATGGTCCATTGTCTCGGGCACAACAGTGGCTTCCGCCTCCTCCTTCTCCTTCTCCTTCTCCTCCTCCTCTTCCTTACCCACCTCTACCTCCTTGACCTCCTTACCCTCATCATCCTCCTCTTCTTCCTCCTCCTCCTCCTTCTCCTTCTCCTCCTCCTCCTCCTCTTCCTTACCCACCTCTACCTCCTCCACCTCCTTACCCTCATCATCCTCCTCTTCTTCCTCCTTCTCCTTATCCTCCTCCTCCTCCTTCTCCTTCTCCTCCTCCTCCTCCTCTTCCTTACCCACCTCTACCTCCTCCACCTTATCCTCTTCCTCCTCTTCATCACCATCATCACCCATCTCCATAACTTTCAGATTATAATTAGCCATACTCTCATCAACAATTAAACTAGATAAACACATTCAGATTATTTGAAAATTTTAACTTACATCTTCCAGGACTCTCGTTGTGAAACTCTTGCTCCACAAAAGATGGTTCACCACTCTTGGATTTCTCTAGGTTTTCAATCCTACTTGTTAAACCACCAACCTTATCATTCAGTTCACCAACCTTACCATTAAGGGTTTTGAACCCTTCCATCACTTCAGGGTTGGTATCATAGGGACTATAGATGATGGCACATGCTTTGATTCCACATAGTGTGGACAGCTCGTTCACTTTCTTCATCAAACCTTTGTTTCTCTTTTTAAAAGTTGCTTTTCTCGAAGAATCATTAGAAATAAAATCAAGTTTCACCTTCTTTCTCGTCATTGTGAGTATTTTTTTGTTAATTGTGTTTTGTTTTAAGTTTATGGATGTATTGCTTTATATATTGATTATGAAGATTTATCTCTTTTAGTTAGAGACATTTAATTTAAACTACAGCGAATAAAAAATTATTAATTACAACCAATAAAAGTTGAATTATGTAGGATTGGTAAACATAAAATTATTTTAGAACAAATAATTGTAAATATTTGTAATCATTCTAAAGATTTGGTTTTATTAGTAGGTCAAATATTTATAAGAATATATTTCCTAATTAAGAATTTTGAATATGGGCTATTGACTTCTAAATTAACCATGAACTAGAGAATTATAGAGATAATCTCGTGCTTTTGTAATATATTTGATACCAAAGATTACAAAATCATAGTCAAATTATCAAAAGATCATAGTCATTAATAGATACATGTATTTAAGTATTGCAATAAGAAACATAATTTAATCAAATCTTTAGAAATACTATACCCTTTTGGACAATAGAATTTAATTTATTTTTATTATTTTTATTATAGAAAAAATAAAATATCATATGTGATAGTGACACCTTCTTAGAGGTATTTATTATTATTGAGTTTTTGGAACTTTTAAAAAAATGTTATAAAAATGTAAAAGAATTTGAAGATTTTTTTCATTTAGTATTAGATAGTGTAATATTAGATAGCATTAGATAGTGTGAATTTTAAAATTTAAAAGAATTTTAAGATGTTTATCTAGGTACAAATTTAGTATTAGATATTTTTCTTTTTATTAAAAATAAACAAAATCATTGAAGTTACTTTCAGTGAACTAGTAGATGTTAAATGGATACAACTTAAAATATTGTATATTCTACTAGCAAAGAATAATTCATATATTGTTTTTAATATTAAAAAATTTAACATATTTTAGTGGAAATAAATAAATAGTTAAGGTATTTTTATAAAATATTTCCAAATATAATACAAAATAAGTCCAGTTTGAAATTTTCAATAAACAATTGTATATTTATGTTCCCCCCCCACCCCAAGAAAAAACTAGGCAAAATTAATCAAAAAATTGTTGCATAAATGCATCAAAGTCTTTTTTTTTCCTTCTACATCGAAGTCTAGAAAGGTTTCAGGTATACTTAAATAACTAGATTATATGTAACTCCCTGATTTCGGGAATATGAATGTATATGTGGAGAAGTTTAAAAACATTTATTTAGCTGATTATGTCACCAAAGTGCACTTATCTTTTCAGTCACTTTTTCAAGAGAACTCTATAATTAAATATACTTGAACTTGAGCAATTTAAGGGAGCGAATTTCTCTCGTGCCCCTTTCTAAAAACTATTTGTCTTCAATATCCCTCTTATGTTTTTTATTTAGTTTGTAATTAAATTTTAATCAAAAAGTTAGTAAATATCTTAAAAGTCAAGAGAAGTTACTTAAATTACAAAAAAACCTGTGACCCTCAAATAAAAATATGGGCCTTAACGTCTCCATTAATATTGAGCCTATTAACAAGTCCAATAACCAGAATGAAAATAGAAATTGAATTAAATCAGATCTAATCTCACTCCTTCCTCATTTTCGTTTCTTCTTTCTCCTTTTTGTATCCTGTTTTCTTCCGCCCCTTTTTTTTTCACCATAAACCTTCACCTTTTGTAACTCCATTAGACCACCTTAAAAACCCTCGTTTCTCAGCTCTGTTACTCATCTGCCTTTAGTTTTCTCGGATCGCCATTCAGTCTTTACCAGCCGCAATTTTAAAACCGTCGACTATTTTAAACTCCTCTGTCTTTGGATTTAGTTGACTGTTTTGGTCCGGTTCTTCTTTGTTCTTTACCAGCCGCAATTTTAAACCCATCGTTCATCATCCCCTCTGAAAGGTCAGTCTCTTGAACCGTGACCTCTAAATTTGAGGTTTACAGTAAACGATTAATTGAAAATTTATTTAGGGTTTTATGGGTCTGTTTGAAATAGAGAAATGAATTTCGTCTGAAATCTAATAATTTGGATAAAATATTGTGAATGAAAGTCGTGTTTTAGTTGATTGATGTGGTGTGTGAGAGCCCGAGAAATGTAGAATAAGGATTTACAAATATCGTGTTTGAGTTAATTGATGTTGTGGAGTGTGTTTTCATCTTGCGATATAGATATGGCGAGAATAAAAAACCCCGAAGTTCAAAGCACGGCTGAGTCTTCACCAGAAGAAGTAGAATCTTTGTCCTCATCAACTGGAGATGAAGATGAAATCTTAGACAGCTCAACGAGATCATCCCCAGAAGTAGAAGAGGAGTGCTCGGATAGTGGACATGATGAACCATCGAATCAGGTAAAACTAGTACGACTAAGTAAACCTAGTAGGGAAATGTTTAATTGTATATGAAGTTTGAATTTCCCGCATATTTGATGAAGTTTAAATTTGGTAAAAATAAAATAGTTATGACTTGGTAATATTGGTACAACTACTAATCGGTATAACTTGGTAATCTTGGTACAACTCTTACTCGGTATAACTTGGTAATCTTGGTACAACTTATAATTAAGTGTATTGTTTTGGTTGTAGGAAGATAGTGACAAGGGGGAGGATAGTGACGACGAGGAAGAGCAACCTCAACAACCTCGACAAGTTCTATCTCGCCCAGAATTACAAAGAAGCTTGCAAATTCAGTACTCGATGTTGGATCTCTGAACCAGTGGCGAAGTTGAAGAAGACCCTTAATGATTTAGAGATGGATTGGTTTAAGGATGACGAAAATCAATTCAAGCATATTATTCACATGCCGAAGGAGAGGACGAGGAAGTGCATGGGGTTTTGGATGCTTTGTTTGGGATCGTCTGCAAGCGCCCATGTTTGGTGGTTTGTGGTCAACGGGTACCCGTCCGATACTCGTGGGAGCATGGATCGATTTCGCCTCAATCGCCGTGAGTACCCCGAGAACCATATAGAGCTTGGGAGTTTAACCTTTGATAAAAGAATGTTTAATGGGCGAGAGAGTGGGATCAAACTGTCAGAGGTAGAAGAACAGTTGACCACGATGATAGCTTGTGAAGATCGGTTAAAGATGGATGTGCTATACGCCTTGGCTCGATGATGAAAACACATTCAAGTCACCGGAATATTTGATCCTTTCTTTCTACGCATTGTTGATGATTTGGAAGAATGCAAAAAGTTTCCTTGGGCAGGTTTACTTTTGAAGATTCTTCATATGAGTTGGAGCATATGTTCGAGAGGTTTAAAGGTAAAAGTCGAGAAATCTTGGACATTTCGGGGTTCATAATTCCTTTGGAGGTAATATAATTCAAAACTTGTGTTTAATGTAAATTTGATCTTCACTTTGAATCCAATCTATATAACCTCCGTTATTAGAATAATATCCTCCATAATCAAAATATATGATGACGCATCGAATATTATTCATTTTATCCTGAAACCAAAAAAAATATCATTAAACATTAGGTTTCTTGGTGTCTGAGTAGTATGATAGTTGTATCGGTTTTACTAGTTATATATAGTCGTACCAGTTTCACTAAATGTTCACAGTTGTATCGGTTGTACTTGGTTGTACTAATTTCTTGGTGTCTCAGTAGTACAATAGTTGTACCAGTTTTACTAGTTATATATAGTCGTACCAGTTTTACTAAATGTTCACAGTTGTATCGGTTGTACTTGGTTTTACTAGTTCTGGGTAATTTTGAGTTTACCAACGATTTTGATTACTAACTACTTTAGATTCACTATGATTTCACCACGAGAATCCTAACAATACCAACTATAAACAATGTAAGACATTCATCTATCAACAAAACGAGTTTAATAGTCACAAAAAAATACACAATATTTTTAAATTTACAATACCCATGAACATTGCTATTTCAACATCCCAAAAAGCTTCAAATAAAGATGGAAGAAGAAAGGAAAACAAAATACCTCAAATGAAGATGGAACAAGAAAGAAAACAAAGAAGAACAAAGATGAAGAAAGAAGAAAATGGTGGGGATCGAGCAAACAAGAAGAAGAAAGAAGAAGATGAAACACATGCTTAAATCCTATTGGTTGAAAATTTATCATTTTCATTAATTCTCATCAATTTAAACCAACCACCCTTTTAATTCTTAATCGGTTCTCTTTTAATTTTTTACCACAATTTTATTTAAATTAATTAGCCATGCGATTTCGGTTTATTCGGTTATTTCGGTTCGGTTATATCGGTTTTTCGGTTAATTTCGGTTTTGGAAATCTTACCGAAACAAACCGAAATTAATTTCGGTTCGGTTCGGTTCGGAATCCGGTTATTTCCGGTTTCCGAAATCTTGCCGAATTAAACCGAAAATAATTGAACTAGTTGGGCCAAGCCCAATTACAAAATGTTGTAAAATTAATTGGGCCCTAATTACAAAACGGATTAAAAAAAAAAGATTGAACTAGTTGGGCCAAGCCCAATTACAAAACGGATTAAAAAAAAAAAGGTTGAAACAGTGAAACGCGCGTGACCAACACGCGCCACCAATCCGCGAAACTTAGGGTTTCGCTCGTCGACGGCGGCGTCTCTTCCTCCGGTCCTCAACTTCGTTCGTCCCGTTCGTTGGTGGCTTCTCCTCTTTCCCGTGGCAGCGCTCTGTCTTGTTCGTATTCTCCGGAGCTTGATTCGCCGAGTTTTGCGGTTTCAGCGGAGGTCTTCGGTTTCGGGTTCGTCGAGGATCTCGACGGGGTTCCCTTAGGCGCCTTCGTCTCCTTCCTCCTTCGATCTGCTGGCTTGGCTATCTTCTCTTTCGTCGGCGTGGTTTAGCGTCTGTGGTCTCGGCAAGGGTGGTTGTTTGTGGCAAAATCGATCAAGATTTGGAAGAGATTGGGAGAAACAGATCAAGATCAAGGCAGAGAAATGGCAAAATTGTCGGTGAGAGATGAAGAAATGAGAGTGAGATACAGATCTAAAGAAGATGTCTTCTTCTTCTTCTTCGTCGGCAGCGAAAGAGAGAGGGAACTGAAGAAAAATGAGAGAATTAGGTTTAATATGTATATATACCTAGGTTTAATTTCGGTTCGGTTAACCGATCGGTTACCACTAAATCGAACCGAACCGAAGCAATAACCGAAATTAATTTAAAATCCTGCCGAATTGAACCGATTGCTGAACCGATTGTGAACTGAAAACCGAAAAAATCGGTTCGGTTCAGTTTGGTACAATCGGTTCGGTTTATAACCGCAAGGCTAAAATTAATCATTAGTTAAATGAGAGAAAAAAAGGTTAGTTTAGGTAAAGAGATGGAAGATTAAAGAGGGGTATTGAAAAATTTTTTGTGGCTTGAGGGAGATTTTAGATAAAAGCTCTCTCCCTTGCGACGCCGTCGTTAATGCACGAAACTCGTTTCTTTTCTTTGGCGGCAAGATGATTCCCTCAACTTCAAGCATAATCGCCGGTGAAGAATCGGTCGTATCACCCCTGGCAAGTGTTTCCGGTGAATCTTCTCTCCCCGATATGACTCAGACAGTTCATTTTTCCTCTGGAAACCCTAGAATCGGGGAGACACGCGGCGTAATGCATCTATATTCCGACGATGCCGTTTCGTCGTCTTCTTCTTCAACCTCCTCGAATCTCCCTGTAAGTTTCCTCTCTGTTATGAATCAAATCCGTCTGAGGTTTCTTTCTCCTTTGGTTTAATTGCATCGATTTTTGTTTTTGAATCTGGAAAGTTTTGTTGTCCGGAACCCTCTTGTTTGCGTTCTTGGGGTGCCGAACCATATGACCTATGCAGATGTTTGCCAGTTCTGCGGCTCCTTCATTCAGCACATACTGGAAATGCGAACGGTGAGGTAAGAGAAGAAACTCAAACGGGATATCAATTCTCTTCATGGCATTGTAGATTTAGCAAAAAAAATTGAGTTCCATTTGTTTTCTGGCTTTTGATCTTTACAGGAATGATGGGATTGAAAATAGATAGCATTTTAATAAGGTTTGATAGTCAGGATTCTACTGATACATTCTACCAGCATTTTAGAGGGAAACAATTCAATTCTCTGGAGGTATGATTTTGTTGGAGTCAACCTAAGTCAGAAGTATATCTACATTGAATATGAAGTCAATTGTATCTTTGTGATTGATTAGCTGCTGCCAATTCTGTGCAGGAAGATGTCTGTCCCCTGCTTTTTACTCTTGATGTTCAGTTTACCAGTTATAGTGGATCCATTGACCATACACAGCCTTCTGCCGCTGGCCCGATAGAGCAACCTACTTGCCCAGTTTGTCTTGGTAAAGTCTTAACCTGAGTTATTCAAGTTTGTGCAGAAATAAGGTTTATTCTACCTCTAGAAACTGTAAAATTAGGTCTTGATATTAAGATTTAAAAGTATCGCCGGTGTCATATATTAGCTATGTAGGTCTTGTATTAAGATTGACAAGTATCACCGGTATCATATATTGGCTATGTTTGGTTCAGGTGTAATCTAAACCTTTTATGCCCATGTTTCAGAGAGATTGGACCAAGACACTGGTGGCATTCTCACAACCATGTGCAATCATTCCTTCCATTGTTCATGTATTTCTAATTGGCCAGATTCTTCTATATATACTGTTTTAATCTCTTGTCGATCTTCTTCATGTATCTTTATGGTTTTTTTTTTTTTTTTTTTTCAGGTTTGTCGATATTGCCAACAGCAACTTGAAAATTCAGCATGTTGTGTTTGCCAAACAACGGAAAATCTCTGGATGTGTGTTATCTGTGGGGTTGTTGGCTGCGGGAGGTATGGATTGTATTTTCCTGTTATCAGCAAAAAAGATTTGTTTCCCTCTTGTTCTTCCTAAGTTAAATACTTCTCTTTGTTAAATACTTCTCGTAGGTACAAGGGAGGACACGCCAGAAGGCATTGGGAGGAGACAGAACATTGCTATTCACTTGAGCTTGAAACACAGCGTGTTTGGGATTATGCTGGTGACAATTATGTTCACCGGCTTATTCAATCCAAAACTGATGGCAAACTAGTTGAGTTGAATTCTCATAGTAGTCTGAGCAATGATGGTTGTGGAAGCTGTGAATATTCTGACGGTGGAATGACTGATGCTCTCTTGAACAGCAAAGTGGACATGGTAGTGCTTCTGTTTCATGTTTCATAATCTTCGTAGTTATTTATTCTGAACTTAATTTAGTGCCTCGTCATTTTTCTTTTTTAAACCACAGATCATTAGTGAGTACAACGAACTTCTCCAGGCACAACTAGAGAATCAAAAACAAGTAAGCACCTATCCTGTTAGCCTTTATTGTCTCGATAACTACTAGCCTCTTGAAGTTTCATTGTCTGATTCACATTATCTAAGTGTTAATTCTATCTACCAAAGGGACTAAGATTTATTTTCTTGGTTTTCTTTTTTTTAAAATCTTTTTCCTCTGTGTTAGTATTTTGAAAAGTTGCAGGCAATAAGCCAGAGACTACAAAAGCTACAAACCAGGTTTGACAGATGTGTAAAAGAGAAGCAATTTCTTGAAGATGTGAGTTATCTAACTTTCATTTTGAAAGTTTTCTTGATGACATACTTACAAAGAAAGATGTACTTAACATTTCTGTAGAGGACTGACTTGCTGTTTTCTCATATGTAGTTGAACGAGAATCTTGTGAAAAATAAGGACGTGTGGAGCACCAAGATTACAGAAATGGAAGCAAGGTATTCATTCATCTATCCAGCTCATGCTCACAAGGCTCCATTATAAAATAAATTAGCTACGTTATTTTTGGCTGGATTCACACTTATGACATTAGTAATTTACAGTTGAATGTTGTTATTTTCCATTGATGAAATTTAGCATTGATTTAGGGAGAAGAAGGCAGTTGGGGAAAAGGAGGAAAAATCCAGGGCTTGGAAGAACAGGTAAAGAAACATCCTATAGACAATACAACCTACGTTCTTGATTTATATAATAAAACCACCTACTCACGATATGTTGTTCACACTCTCAGCTTGGAAAACTAATGGCCCAAATGGATGGGGAGAGTGAAATCGAAGCTCAGAGACAAAAGTGGTCAAGGACGTCGTGCCCATATCTACCAATACCTCTTCTTCTTGAAGCAATCTGGTAAAAAGAAGAGCAACAGAAATCAAGATTCAAACTCCATTCTGGAACCAAATCTCAGTTAGGCTAGTAGACTTACTTGAAGCAATCTAACGGCAGGGAATGTCTAGATCTAAATAGTCGTGTTATTTGTGCTGTGAGAATCTGAGCTCATTCATTCTATTTACTACGATGTACGGAACATAGGGGAAAGGAATACAGGTGTCGAATTTTGAGTGGATGCGCTTCACATTTGAGCTTGGTGGCTACGCAAACGCAAACGAGGTAATTTCAAAATTTCAGCATAATATTGTATTTTTAAAATAGAGAAAAATTGAGGGAAATGAAATACTGTAACGGAAATTCTTTCTAATTTAGTAAAAATCCACACTGAAAGTCTAATTAAGTCTTCACTGAAAGTCTATGTATATAAACTTGCTAAACTTTCTAACCATAGATAAAAAAATATGTATATAATCAGTTCAACCAAAACATTTTACGAGCTGTTGCAATAACGTTACCACTCCACGTCTCCACCATATATCAGTCTCTCTTTTATCGATCGTATTATAAGGAATTTCTCCAATCGCTTAAAACCGTCATAATTAAATAGATCAAAAACTTCTGTGTATGGTTTTTAAGATCATTTTCTCATCTTTTACACTACAGATTTTGTCACACTGGACGTGTTAGGGGTTGTTTTTATTTGCATTGAAGGTATCTTTTCTTATAATTCTCCAAACAAAAACTTCGCAAATCTAAGGTAGGGTCCACTCAGAGCAACGAACTTTTGGTAGCGCTTGTACTACGTGACTACAGTCTAATACTATATAGGACGTTAGAGGTAAATTGGTCGATATTACCCCTACTATTATTACCGAATACCAGCGTTACCCCTAAATATCTTCGTGACGTTAAAGCAATTCGTCGATATTACCCCTGCTATCATCACATAATTACCAACGTTGTCCCTAAATATTCTTCTCCATTTCCTGAAGAGACTCACACACTACCATTTTCATTTCAATTTTTTTTGAAAATTTGTCTTTTCTCCCTTTCTCTCTGAGATTACTGCGTTCACGAATCACGTTCTTCGTTTCATACCTCTGCAAAAATGGTGAGCAGAAGACTCCGACCATCGATTTCTCTTCTTCGCGTTGTTCTCATAGTCTGGGAAGTGTTTTCTCTGTTTCCAGTTTTCTCAATCTGATTTAGTTTCTCGTTTGTTTCTTTCTCAGGTAGTAGTTCAGAAGCTGAAGGAAGCAGAGATCACTGAGCAGGACTCGCTTCTTCTGGTAAGCTACGCCATCATCGAGCTTTCAAGTTTTTGTTTCTTAACGTTAAGTGAAATTTCTCGTTCATTCCTGGTGATTTTCGCCGATATTGATCTGGATTTAACATATCGTTCTCTTATTCTGCTTTGTGTGACTGCGATACATTTAGTTTTCGCTTAATCTGAGAAATCGTGAACTGTTTCTATGTTTGTAGCTCTTTTACACTGACGTCTTTGTTTTGGTCGTCGTTTTGTTGAAATAGACTAGGAATTTGCTTCGTATTGCTATCTTCAACATCAGTTACATCAGAGGACTCTTTCCTGAGAAGTATTTCAACGATGAATCGGTTCCTGCTTTAAGTGAGACGCTAATCTGGAAGTTTCTAGAGCTCTCGCTCTGGGATTTAAAGAAATACGCTGTTAAATGTCGATTACAGAAACTAATAATTGGCGGATGCTTTTGTAGATATGAAGATCAAGAAGCTAATGCCTATGGACGCTGAATCACGCCGATTAATTGACTGGATGGAGAAAGGTTTTTCTATACTTACGATTTTGGAATTTCACGCTTCATTTGAACTGTATCATCGTTTATATTTGATGGTTTTGTTTCCTCATCATGGAATCTAGGAGTCTACGATGCTTTGCAGAGGAAATATTTGAAGACGCTCATGTTCTGCATATGCGAAACAGTAGATGGTCCGATGATTGAGGAATACGCATGTAAGTTCTGGCCGTTATGATTGATTAGCTTGTTAAGAGTGTGGTTCGCTAGTGGCTGGTTCTTTATTGATTGATGAAGAGTATGTGTTATTGCAGTTTCTTTCAGCTATTCAGATACGGACAGCCAAGATGTCATGATGAATATCAATCGTACTGGAAATAAGAAACATGGAGTAACTTTTAACACCACTGCTGACATTACACCAAATCAGATGAGGTGTACTGTTGAGATATTTCTTTCCTATTATGAGGTCTATATGGTTTTATCTTCAGTAACATGCTTTATGATTTTTCTTGATTGTACTGAAAATCAGGAGCTCAGCTTGCAAAATGGTTCGTACACTAGTTCAGTTGATGAGGACTCTCGACAAAATGCCAGATGAGGTAATGAATATTGTAATTACCCTTCAGGGGTATTCCATTTATGTCAGTTTCCCAAATTGCTGGCTACTGAGATTACTACTTTTTTCTTCTGCTTCAGCGCACCATAGTGATGAAGCTTCTGTACTATGATGATGTAACGGTATGGTTGTAGCCTTCCTAAATTTCTTTGAACCTTGGTGATATTATTATGATCTCAATGCAGCTTGAATAGAGCTTCTTTCATGTAATAACTCTGACTTCTAGACTGACACATTGTGTTAACAAGCATTTGAATTTTGTGCTTGTGAATTTCCTCATTTACTGATTGGTTTTACACTTAGAACGCATTCATGTATCTTTGAATTGTTGTGTTTGCATACAAATTTTTGCTTTCTACTTTCACTTTCCTCTACTCTGCCGAAATTGAATGCCCTGAAGAAAGACTGACAGCTGTTATTGGGACCTTTTTGCAGCCACCAGATTACGAGCCACCTTTCTTCAGAGGCTGTACAGAAGATGAAGCTCAGTATGTATGGACAAAGAATCCTCTGAGAATGGAAATTGGGAATGTTAACAGCAAACATCTCGTGTTAACGCTAAAGGTAATATGATTGAAGAATATGCAACTCGCTAGACATATTTCTCAGTCTTATGATGTCAATCTGTTGTGGTTTATCTGTGCAGGTCAAGAGTGTGCTTGATCCTTGTGAGGATGAAAATGATGACATGCAAGATGATGGGAAGAGTATTGGACCTGATTCTGTACATGATGACCAGCCTTCTGATTCAGATAGCGAGGTTAACAAAGTCTTTTATTTGCTCATCCTGCTTTTTACTCAGATCCTTACATACAATTTGCTGTGGCTGAAACATATTGTTCATTGTTGTTTCCAGATCAGCCAAACACAAGAAAATCAATTCATAGTGGCGGCGCCAGTAGGTAAGGATGACTAACAAATCCTACTATGCTATTCCAGTCTAATTAAGTCTTCACTGAAAGTAACCTTGATAATCTAACAGACAAACAAGATGATGATGATGGAGAGCTCAATGAAGGTGAACTATTATTCAAATATTACCACAAAATTTTGATTTCACGGAATTAGAAAATCTTTCTTCTAATTTTGTTACCTATCTGTGAAATGCTTCAAGATGACAACACACAGGAAAATGAGCAGCAATTAGCAAGGGTGAAGGACTGGATCAACTCTCGTCACCTTGATAATCTGGAGCTCACAGATGTTCTTGCAAACTTTCCAGATATCTCCATAGTAAGGAGTTGTTCCTCTTCATTTCCACAACTTAGAAAGTGTAACTTAGCTCTTGCATATATACCTAGCTCTTGCATATATAGTTTTGTTGTTAATGCTGTTAATTCCTCTCGCTCAATTCTGCCAGAATTAAGACTGAGAGCTTGTGAACCTTTTTGCAGCCACCAGATTACGAGCCAACTTTCTTCAGATCTGTGCAGCTCAAGAGCGTGCTTGATCCTTGTGATGACGAGCAAGAGCAAGATGATAGGAAGAGTAGAGGACCTGATTCTGTACATGATGACCAGCCTTCTGATTCAGGTAGTAGGCTGATAGGTACTCACTATGGTGAAATTGAGTTGAGATTTGTGCAGCACCAAATGGTTGGTCTGCCGAGGCATAATTCAAGGAAGAATCGGCATAAAAAATGGATTCAGAATCGGCATCATAGACAGAATGCTCAGACACTTTCAGCAGCAGACATACAAAGACTAAAAGATGAAGATCCAGAATTTTCAGATGATGATACCTCCTATTACTTAAACACTGATCGAGAGCGTCAAATGGTCAAACATGGAAGATCTGAGAGGTTAGCGAAGCTCCCAAATGATGTAAAGAGTAGGTTGACTCAGAAAAAGTCTGTTCCCCTCAACCGTCGTTATGCAGCCAAACTTATCAGTAGGGATAGATTGGATTACGTGAATAATACAGATCGTGCAGACAAGAATTTACATCTGTCTGACTCCAATGGGCAAGTACTTTTGTATTGGAAGACAAATGCTCCAGACAAGGAATTTTTATCAAGCGAGGAAACTAGAGAAGAGCACGAGAAGGCTGCAGGTTTTATCAGATATCAGGGTAATCATCCACTCTGCTGGGACTTTATCCTTTGCGACTTGATAAGTTCCTCTGCAGTACTGCATGGAAAGCTCGAGTCTTATGTGCCTTTAAGTCACTTATACGTGTGCCAACATGCACAAGGCAACATGCCTGTAACAGACCAAAGCGGGCACATTTGCTACGAGTACTCTCTTCACGACGGATTGAAATTTGCGAAAGAGTGTAGTGGAATACCAATAGCCAATGCTGAAGAGTGCAAAACAGTTTATGATTGCAAGCTGCCAAGGCCATTGCTTCCCAATGAAGAAAAATTCAAGATTTCTGAAGTGTTTAGGTACGATACGTTAGAGCAAGCTCTGGAACGTTTGAAGACTCATCCAGTTGCAGCAATCTTGATATGTTATGAAAATTGGAAGGATCCAGGAGTCTATGTTGGTCCTAAAGAAAATGCTGCATATGAAGGTCTTCATGAGGTATTGATGTTGTCTTGCAATCTTGTTGATACGAAGATGGTAGTTAGGTGCAAGACAAGTAGTGGTTCTCAGATAGGTAATGGTGGATACGTAGATGTGTCGGTGGAAGTGATGTTGCTTGAAGTTGGCAGCACACGGAAAAAAAGGGTTCCTTTACGTGTCTCATAAAACCAACCCATTTACTATATGATTTTTATTCCATAGAAATGGATAAGGGTAAACATGGTCTGCGATTTGAAGAGAATGAAAGCCAGAAAGAGAAAAACAGTAAGTTTAGGGTCGACTTTACAAGAGTTGCCAAAGGTGCTGGATCTCGAAGCGGGATGTCTTCTAGTTCTGATCCGACTGGCCGGTACATCAGGGTACGCCACTGTTTTTCATATCATTCTCTCTAGTAACAGATGACAGATTTTGATCATTCAGAGGTGTGCCTTTCCTTACAAATTTGTGGATACGTTAGTTTGTGCTAACTTTTTCTCTCCCTTTATCACAGCTTTTGGAAGAGGATGAAGTTGAAGTTCCAGTCTCAAAAGAACAACCAGAGGAAACTACTAAGATGGACACTGACAAAGCTGAGGCAGCTCCTGCTTCTGGTGACTCTTATATTAACATGCAGGACGCCAAGGAAACCAGTGATCCAGCTGGTACTGACAATGGTGTTCCTGAGTCTGCTGATAAGCCGGTGCAAATGGAAACTCATTCAAAGGCTAGTTTCTTTACTTAACTGATGGTGTTTGCTTTATCCATTTGCTTATGACCTTGTAATAATGAGTTTTTATTTTTAATGGGATGTGTAGGCTGATGCTCTGAAGAAGAAGGTGAAGAAAACTAATGTTGCTTCCAAATCTGTGGGAGCAGAGGATATTGTAATGCTCAACAATGGCTGCCTGTGTTGCACTGTTAGGGGTGATCTTGTGAGGATGATTTCTGAAAAGTGATTGTACTTTCTTGCAGATTGATCTTGTTGGTGAGTCAGAGTTAGGTTCGGTGGTCCAACGAATAAAGGTTGATCCTGCTTCTTCTACTTCATTAGATGATTATATGTTTCCCATGTTTCTATTAGACCATTCTTGGTTATTTTGTTCCATGTTAACGTATTTACTATGGTTATCTACAGTCAATAAACAGCATGGCTCAGATGACCCAGACAAAGTACGGAACTGTTGACTTGGATTATGTTCTTGGGATTGGAGGTTTTGATCTGGAGAGGTCTGCTTCTGATTCAACTTATGATAATATATAATTTGGTGTCTCGTAGCTGTATCCATTTATTAAGGTTTTCTTGATTGTTTGTTATGTAAATCCTGCTTTATCAGAATCGAGAGCTCTGTGAATGAAGATGATAAGGGAGATCATGATGAGTGTCACGACGATCATAACCATGATCATGACCACAATCACCATCACCACGATGAACATGGTAAGTTTATTAGGAAAGCCTTTATCAGCTATACTGACTGCATGCTTCAGCTTTACAGACATAGGTTTTTGGATCGCGTCTCTCACATGACAACATAATCAGTCTCTGATTCTTAAACCGCAGAGCATCATTCTCATGATCATACCCATGATCCCGGTGTTTCTTCAGTCAGTATAGTTTGCGAGGGAAGCTTAGACCTTGAGAAGGTAATATAGAATATATGCAGCTTGAGATTGATTGATGAAACCGTACTTTAACCTTCAAATTGTGCCACAATCCATCAGGCAAACATGTGCCTGGGAACGTAACTGATGGAACGCAGTGAGGATATCTACAGACCGGTTATGGGTATCAGACGAGGCGAGAGTGAACAAGATCGTCTTCATTGGCAAGAATTTGAACAGAGACGAGTTAGAGAAGGGTTTTAAAGCTTGCTTGATTTGATTTTTGAATTAAAACCATCCGATTTTCTATATTATATTTTTCTAAAAGCTTCGAGAAGAGAACCTGAAATAAGGTTTTTCAAACTTTCTTTTATTGCAAGTCAAGTAGAGAAAGCACATAAAACTGTGGAGTTCACAATATTACTGATCTCAGACCAAATAATTGAAAACAATAGGGTTGAAACTCAAAACTCTCGCTAGTCAACCTATTCAAAGACAAGTCTCATATGTGTTTTTTTGGTAAATGGTTAGATGCCATTAATTCTTCGTTTGACATTCTTGGAAACGTTTCTTTAACAGCTTGCAATGCTTCGACCCAAGCTATACGATCCTCCCTCGTTGCTGCTCGTAGATGCATACTCTTCGTACCAGTGAATATAGTTAATCTTTTGCCGTCTGATATGCTTTGTCCAATCGACGAGACCTGTTACACAAGTAATTGGGTGTTAATTTGATAAATTAAAAATATTTGGGGTACGTTTAAAAACATTTGTAAAATACAATGGCATTATTTCCAAATAAATCGAAACCTTGAGGTGAATTTGGCCAAGAGGTTTCCCGGAGCTATGAAGATCACCGCGTTTGCTATGACGGCAAATGAACCGTAAAGATTCGGCGCCGATCAATTTGGATCTCCGATCCATTTCAACGGAGAGAGATATTTTGTCGGGACCGTGGATTCTGTAATACGACAAAACACCGTCCTGAAGAACGAACCACCGTCGTTTCCACCCTTGGCCGTAGTTTATCCATTTCCGTTTCCCGACGGAGGGAGATCTTCGTTTGTACGAGGACCAGCGGAGAGGCTATACCGGAGATCACGGTTGTGATTGGTACGACGAGGTGAATGGGGGATGTTTAAAGAAGTGGATCGAGTCGTCGTTGTGTTGGATTGTGCGACGACTGGAGAAGACATTGTTAGGGAAAAATCGGAGAAATTAGGTTAAAAGGAGTGAATGAGGAGGAAGATAGAGATAGAGAGAAATAAGGAGAAAGCAATATGCAAAGGTGCGAGGTTTGCGTGGGACGCAAGATTGCTTTAGGTGCTTTCCTACACGTTTAAAAAAAATGCAACAAAATATGCTTTTAGGTGAACTGTTTACCTATTTTAAAAATAATAAATTAGTGTTACGTATTAGAAATCATTTTTGTTTTTGGTTTCTTGGATTAAAAGAATTGAATCAGAGACAATTGTGTATGAATTGTTTGGACTTTGAAAGCTATAAAAACTTGTGTAAAAGAGAAAATTAATGGAAAATGAAGCAGGAATTGAGTTGATGGAAAATGAAGCAGGCTCTGATACCAGAATATAAGAACCATAAAAGAACCATAAAAGAACTATAGAGAGAATTCCCAGAATATCTTATTGACTGCATAGATTCTAACGATAGATCGTATTGACAAAGTCCTATTGACAGACGCGGAGTATATCTCAAGTATTGCGAGCAAAAGAGGCCTCACTAGCCATGACGGGCTCAAGCACTTTTAGAGATACTACCCCACGAAAGTCCTATTGACCGTCGTGTTGATCTACCGGAAAATTCTACCGTCGTATTGATCTACGGGAAAATTCTACCATAGTTCTCCGATGGATCTTACACTAAGAATATAGATCGCAACCTATGCTTGAATGAAAGAAAACAAGGTTTATGTCGACGTTTGATCTATGGGAAAACTAGAGAGAGTTTAGAGACCCATTAGAGAGAGAAACTAGAGAGAGGTTTTTCTGGAAATTTCTCAATGCATTATAGTGAAGCGGTACACACATATTTATAGTGGAGGTTAAGTGCGCGCTGACATAAGCGCTTACCTCAGCCATAAGTCATTGCCTCATCAAAACCTATACTCGGAAAACCCAGTGGGACAAAACCGAGCACAGGGAAAAGAGTACAACAACTTACGCTTGACACCTCAGCGATATATTATCGCTTATTATTATTTATGCGATTACATCATCGCTTACATCATATACTACATAGTTGAACACATTTATTATACATAATTTACATGATATTATACCTTTGAGATGCCTGCTCAGTGATCTATCTCGGACTCGAGAATATGTTTTTCGCAACAACCATATTCATCTCCTGGGCATTCGTACTTTATCTCAGGTTCTTGAAATTCTTCTGTTGTTTCCATATTTACGTTAATGAGCATTCTTCCGATTTCGTCAAGGTCCATGTAGGGAGATTCAGGGAGTTGTGCATCTTGGAAATACTCTGGTGGACAGTTTTGAGACGGTGGAGCTGGCTTTATCTTCTTGGGTCGGAATTTTCTTTTTTTTGCATTATGCTCTTGTTTCGTCATGTAGCACTGTAGGTCTTCATCAAGGCTCATCTGGTAGTCTATTGGATAGTAAGTCCAATTCTGGTTGAATGGAATTGAGAACGTTTGCTGAGCGTTGTTGAGGCGAAACGCATGGGTTTGGAAGTCTTCGTATGCTTTGTTATCACGAACGTTGAAGTCTGGGCGAATACCATTCTTGAAATCGGTATGGTGAATGAGAGTTGGTAGGGTATGAACTTTCTTTGATTTTATATTGACTTGTACAGGCCTGTGGAAGAAGTAGATTGTGTGTGGGTTGAAGAAAGGGTTGATACCTCCTTTTGCCTTAAGCTTCTTGAATGATATGTTCATCGCCTTTGCCGAATTCCTTAGCTTGCCGCTCCAGTTGACTAACGGGCTGAACCAGGTCAAGAACGTTGACAGGCATTCTTGTTGACCTTGATTTGAGTTAATGTATTGATATAGCCATTGAATATCGAAGGTGATGCCGATGGTGTATACCGAGCACAGATACCAAAGAAAACAAAGGACTTCTTCTGGTATGTTTGAGTTTTCTATTCGGTATAAGTGGGCATATGGGAAGTTAGGATGGATTCCCATTGGCGAAATGTAGTGACAGTTGATTCCATGGTTTGATATGATGAGTGACTGATATTGGAATATCTTGTCTTTTAGACGCTCGTGAAAATTCCCCGTATTGACTAGGTGATGAACGTCTTCAGGTACGTTGGCATTGAAGTCATAGTAGCTTTTGTTTGAAGAGGAGGAGCTTGTCATAATGTGAATTTCTTTTAAGGGATTCCTGCTGAGCATGTCTGCTAAAACATTCTTTGAACCCTTTAAATAGAACGAATCGAAGTCGTACTGAGAAAACCATTCACTCCAGCGTAGCAGCTGTTGATGTGGGACCATTTTTTGCTTGAATTGTAACATCTTTGGGAAAGAAGACATGTCCATTTCGATGCGAAATTTATGTCCAATCAGATGAAATTCGAACTTCTCAATAGCTCGTTTGACGGCTAGGATTTCTTTGAACGTTGAGTGGTAATGCATCTCTGAATCTTTAAAGCGTCCACTTTTATATCCGCAGATTTGACGTTTCCCATTAATCTCTTCAAATAATATTGCTCCCCAATATTTGTCACTTGCGTCAGTCTGAAGGATACGTATTCCCGAGGAGGGAATCTTTAAAGGTGGTAGCTTTTGTATTTCTTGCTTTAGCTTTTTGACTGCTTCTGTTTGTCTTTGTGTCCAATGTGGGGGATTCTTTACTAACATCTTTCGTAATGGCTGGGTTAGCTGCGAGAGTTGTGGGATAAAGTCGCTGAGGTAATTGATTACTCCAAGGAATTGCTGGACTTGTCGTTTTGTTAGATTATTCTCTGGAAAGACAAGAAGCTCCATAGCTAGATGGGCTTGAGGTGCAAATTGGCCCTTTGAAATTTGCATTCCAAGGAAATCGATTTCGGGCTGGGCTATAATCATCTTTCGGGCCGAGAGCATTATCCCGTGTGTTTTCACTATGTCGTGAAACTGTTGGAGGGATCGAGTATGATCTTCTTCATTTGTTGAAAATAGGAGGATATCGTCAATGTATATTAATGCGGTATGGATGAGTGGCTTAAATATACGTAGCATCGCCTGCTGGAAAAGTGATGGTGCTGTTTTAAGACCGAACGGTAAAACTTTCCATTGGAGGTGGCGATTAGGCAAACAAAACGCTGTTTTGAATCTTTCTTCTGGTAGAACACCTAGTTGCCAAAATCCTGACTTTAGATCAAACATGGAAAAGATTGTTGCTCCAGAGAGATGTTGAAAAAGTGATCTTCTATTTGGAAGTGGAAATTTGACATCTTTGAGATACTGGTTTAATGGTTTGTAGTCGATGACCAGTCTTAGTTTTCCTCTTGCTTGTTCTGCTCGGTTGTTAACGTAGAATGCCTTGCATGCCCATGATGAATCTGTAGATGAAACTATTCCTTGGCTGATCAGCTGGTCGCATTCTTCATTGGCTTGTTGTAGTAATGCAGGCGGCATTCCTGCGTGGCTCGCTCTTGTTGGAGTTGTAATCACATTTTCTTTGAAAGGTAATGACACAAAAAACTCCTGATTCAGCCATAATGGGTTCTTGCATTTCTGAAGGAATTCATTGTGAGAATCTGCACACGAGAGTGTTGCAATTTCTGTCTTAATTGTCTCGAATGTTGCCGTCATCGGGTTCGCAATCGTAAATAGTCGCGGTATTGTTGTAAAGGCTTTATAGAGAGCTTTCCATTTGATTCCTCTTGGCTCGATCGAGATATCAAACTTTTTCTTTAATGCATAATAGGAATCCCATCCCAAAGATAAGATCTTTTCCTCGAGCTGAAGATCCGAGGACTTCGTTGTAATTTGACATCCCGGAAAAGTTCTATAGTGATTGGCTTTGATATAAGTTTGATTATCAACGAACTTGAATTTGCAACCTTGAACTCTTGGTGGTATGGTAGCCACATCGAGGGCGGAGAATCCTAGGATTCATTAACGTTGAATGTGCTCCGGTGTCGATGAATGCAATAGCATGAATTGGATCTTCAGCTTTTGCTGGATCGAAGATTGTTACCGACAAGTGTGGTGTTTGTATCTCTTCTTGTTGGGGCACTTGAGTGATTTTGAAGCAACACTCATCTTCTTCATATGATGATTCATAATCATAATATGAATATCCACATATATCGTCTTTGTCTTCACTATCGTACGAGAGAACTGACTCAAGATCATGGTTATCAAAATCGATATCCGGTGCTAATCTTGATATCGAATTGATAAGATATTGCCTCCTCGTTGGAGATTTGTTTGGACAATTTTTTGCGAAATGTCCTTCCTTGCGGCATAAGAAACATTTTGTTGATTTCTTGAAGTTCTGTTTCTTTTTGAAGAACCGCTTACGTCTGAACTTGGGAAAATTATCCTTGCGCGATGATCTTCTAAATCCGCGTGATCCCTTTTGATTATCACACGAGCACATTTTTTTGGATTTGGAACACTTGATTGATAGATCTGGTCTTGCACATATCTTGGACATGCTCTTTGATCTATTCATTAATTCCATCCAGAACTCCTTTTGTTTACAAAGCTTGTCGAGTGTTCTGAATACATACTGTTGTATCTGTCCAATAGAGATTTCTTCTATCGTTTGGCCTTGATCTTTGATATACAGCTTTGTCTGTTGGCTGAGATAATCGTCAATGGATGAAAGATATACATGCTTCAGGCTTGGGTTGTTGAGACCATCAAGCGCATAGTATCTCTTTGTTTGACTTTCGAAGTGTTTTGTCAAATCTTTTTTCTTCAAGGAACAACATTTTGCAATGAAATATTCTTCTTGCAGTTGCTCTTTTTGATGACTTGGAGTGCCTATGAATTCTCTGTGGATTTCTCCTAGTAGCATTGGAATGGAAGTTTGAAAGACTTGTTGCTGTCTATAATCACCAAGAGAATTCCACCATTCTTTTAGCGCACCCGATAGCCTTGCTGCGAATTGTTGTATGACGAGGTATGATGTTGAAGTTAAGGCTTCTGAAGTCATCCATGCATGAAATTCGTCTAGACGATTATTCCATTTATCAAATGGAATGTTATCGAATGTGAATGTCATGATTTTTGAAGCGAACTCCTTTGCTGGCTTTTCTCGAAAGGATTGATTGGCCATTTCTTCATCGCTTGAGAATACTTCGTGTATACTTGGCTCCTTTTTTGGTGTAGCTGACCCTTCACCTATGACAAATTGATTTGGTAGAGATTCATCTTCGGAATCAGAATTAGAGCCATATGAACTTGAGTCGGAGAAGTGTCCAATCATAGGAGTTTTTGTTGTTGTTTTAGCTATGAGTGGAGAACAGTTTTGAGGTTCTTGTACTGACTCAGCAGAGGATTTGACTGTATTTGTCAAATTGTTGAGCAAACTGGACATCGAAAATTCGATGATTCCTATTTTTTTTTTTTTTTTCTTCTGATCTCCGAGAGATTTTTGGCTAGATTGAGAAGAGGTATGAATTTTGGTTGGATTGACCGGAAAATCCGGTTCTCGGTAAGTTTGTGTCCTGTCTCTTGCTAGCGTGGACTTGTAGTTGGGCTTTGATGGCATTGCATATCGAGATGTGAATGCCTCATCGGATGATAAAAAGAACTATAGAGAGAATTCCCAGAATATCTTATTGACTGCATAGATTCTAACGATAGATCGTATTGACAAAGTCCTATTGACAGACGCGGAGTATATCTCAAGTATTGCGAGCAAAAGAGGCCTCACTAGCCATGACGGGCTCAAGCACTTTTAGAGATACTACCCCACGAAAGTCCTATTGACCGTCGTGTTGATCTACCAGAAAATTCTACCGTCGTATTGATCTACGGGAAAATTCTACCATAGTTCTCCGATAGATCTTACACTAAGAATATAGATCGCAACCTATGCTTGAATGAAAGAAAACAAGGTTTATGTCGACGTTTGATCTATGGGAAAACTAGAGAGAGTTTAGAGACCCATTAGAGAGAGAAACTAGAGAGAGGTTTTTCTGGAAATTTCTCAATGCATTATAGTGAAGCGGTACACACATATTTATAGTGGAGGTTAAGTGCGCGCTGACATAAGCGCTTACCTCAGCCATAATTCATTGCCTCATCAAAACCTATACTCGGAAAACCCAGTGGGACAAAACCGAGCACAGGGAAAAGAGTACAACAACTTACGCTTGACACCTCAGCGATATATTATCGCTTATTATTATTTATGCGATTACATCATCGCTTACATCATATACTACATAGTTGAACACATTTATTATACATAATTTACATGATATTATACCTTTGAGATGCCTGCTCAGTGATCTATCTCGGACTCGAGAATATGTTTTTCGCAACAACCATATTCATCTCCTGGGCATTCGTACTTTATCTCAGGTTCTTGAAATTCTTCTGTTGTTTCCATATTTACGTTAATGAGCATTCTTCCGATTTCGTCAAGGTCCATGTAGGGAGATTCAGGGAGTTGTGCATCTTGGAAATACTCTGGTGGACAGTTTTGAGACGGTGGAGCTGGCTTTATCTTCTTGGGTCGGAATTTTCTTTTTTTTGCATTATGCTCTTGTTTCGTCATGTAGCACTGTAGGTCTTCATCAAGGCTCATCTGGTAGTCTATTGGATAGTAAGTCCAATTCTGGTTGAATGGAATTGAGAACGTTTGCTGAGCGTTGTTGAGGCGAAACGCATGGGTTTGGAAGTCTTCGTATGCTTTGTTATCACGAACGTTGAAGTCTGGGCGAATACCATTCTTGAAATCGGTATGGTGAATGAGAGTTGGTAGGGTATGAACTTTCTTTGATTTTATATTGACTTGTACAGGCCTGTGGAAGAAGTAGATTGTGTGTGGGTTGAAGAAAGGGTTGATACCTCCTTTTGCCTTAAGCTTCTTGAATGATATGTTCATCGCCTTTGCCGAATTCCTTAGCTTCCCGCTCCAGTTGACTAACGGGCTGAACCAGGTCAAGAACGTTGACAGGCATTCTTGTTGACCTTGATTTGAGTTAATGTATTGATATAGCCATTGAATATCGAAGGTGATGCCGATGGTGTATACCGAGCACAAATACCAAAGAAAACAAAGGACTTCTTCTGGTATGTTTGAGTTTTCTATTCGGTATAAGTGGGCATATGGGAAGTTAGGATGGATTCCCATTGGCGAAATGTAGTGACAGTTGATTCCATGGTTTGATATGATGAGTGACTGATATTGGAATATCTTGTCTTTTAGACGCTCGTGAAAATTCCCCGTATTGACTAGGTGATGAACGTCTTCAGGTACGTTGGCATTGAAGTCATAGTAGCTTTTGTTTGAAGAGGAGGAGCTTGTCATAATGTGAATTTCTTTTAAGGGATTCCTGTTGAGCATGTCTGCTAAAACATTCTTTGAACCCTTTAAATAGAACGAATCGAAGTCGTACTGAGAAAACCATTCACTCCAGTGTGTTGATGTGGGACCATTTTTTGCTTGAATTGTAACATCTTTGGGAAAGAAGACATGTCCATTTCGATGCGAAATTTATGTCCAATCAGATGAAATTCGAACTTCTCAATAGCTCGTTTGACGGCTAGGATTTCTTTGAACGTTGAGTGGTAATGCATCTCTGAATCTTTAAAGCGCCCACTTTTATATCCGCAGATTTGACGCTTCCCATTAATCTCTTCAAATAATATTGCTCCCCAATATTTGTCACTTGCGTCAGTCTGAAGGATACGTATTCCCGAGGAGGAATCTTTAAAGGTGGTAGCTTTTGTATTTCTTGCTTTAGCTTTTTGACTGCTTCTGTTTGTCTTTGTGTCCAATGTGGGGGATTCTTTACTAACATCTTTCGTAATGGCTGGGTTAGCTGCGAGAGTTGTGGGATAAAGTCGCTGAGGTAATTGATTACTCCAAGGAATTGCTGGACTTGTCGTTTTGTTAGATTATTCTCTGGAAAGACAAGAAGCTCCATAGCTAGATGGGCTTGAGGTGCAAATTGGCCCTTTGAAATTTGCATTCCAAGGAAATCGATTTCGGTGGGCTATAATCATCTTTCGGGCCGAGAGCATTATCCCGTGTGTTTTCACTATGTCGTGAAACTGTTGGAGGGATCGAGTATGATCTTCTTCATTTGTTGAAAATAGGAGGATATCGTCAATGTATATTAATGCGGTATGGATGAGTGGCTTAAATATACGTAGCATCGCCTGCTGGAAAAGTGATGGTGCTGTTTTAAGACCGAACGGTAAAACTTTCCATTGGAGGTGGCGATTAGGCAAACAAAACGCTGTTTTGAATCTTTCTTCTGGTAGAACACCTAGTTGCCAAAATCCTGACTTTAGATCAAACATGGAAAAGATTGTTGCTCCAGAGAGATGTTGAAAAAGTGATCTTCTATTTGGAAGTGGAAATTTGACATCTTTGAGATACTGGTTTAATGGTTTGTAGTCGATGACCAGTCTTAGTTTTCCTCTTGCTTGTTCTGCTCGGTTGTTAACGTAGAATGCCTTGCATGCCCATGATGAATCTGTAGATGAAACTATTCCTTGGCTGATCAGCTGGTCGCATTCTTCATTGGCTTGTTGTAGTAATGCAGGCGGCATTCCTGCGTGGCTCGCTCTTGTTGGAGTTGTAATCACATTTTCTTTGAAAGGTAATGACACAAAAAACTCCTGATTCAGCCATAATGGGTTCTTGCATTTCTGAAGGAATTCATTGTGAGAATCTGCACACGAGAGTGTTGCAATTTCTGTCTTAATTGTCTCGAATGTTGCCGTCATCGGGTTCGCAATCGTAAATAGTCGCGGTATTGTTGTAAAGGCTTTATAGAGAGCTTTCCATTTGATTCCTCTTGGCTCGATCGAGATATCAAACTTCTTCTTTAATGCATAATAGGAATCCCATCCCAGTATAAGATCTTTTCCTGGAGCTGAAGATCCGAGGACTTCGGTTGTAATTTGACATCCTGGGAAAAGTTCTATAGTGATTGGCTTTGATATAAGTTTGATTATCAACGAACTTGAATTTGCAACCTTGAACTCTTGGTGGTATGGTAGCCACATCGAGGGCGGGAGAATCCTAGGATTCATTAACGTTGAATGTGCTCCGGTGTCGATGAATGCAATAGCATGAATTGGATCTTCAGTTTTTGCTGGATCGAAGATTGTTACCGACAAGTGTGGTGTTTGTATCTCTTCTTGTTGGGGCACTTGAGTGATTTTGAAGCAACACTCATCTTCTTCATATGATGATTCATAATCATAATATGAATATCCACATATATCGTCTTTGTCTTCACTATCGTACGAGAGAACTGACTCAAGATCATGGTTATCAAAATCGATATCCGGTGCTAATCTTGATATCGAATTGATAAGATATTGCCTCCTCGTTGGAGATTTGTTTGGACAATTTTTTGCGAAATGTCCTTCCTTGCGGCATAAGAAACATTTTGTTGATTTCTTGAAGTTCTGTTTCTTTTTGAAGAACCGCTTACGTCTGAACTTGGGAAAATTATCCTTGCGATGATCTTCTTAATCCGCGTGATCCCTTTTGATTATCACACGAGCACATTTTTTTGGATTTGGAACACTTGATTGATAGATCTGGTCTTGCACATATCTTGGACATGCTCTTTGATCTATTCATGAATTCCATCCAGAACTCCTTTTGTTTACAAAGCTTGTCGAGTGTTCTGAATACATACTGTTGTATCTGTCCAATAGAGATTTCTTTTATCGTTTGGCCTTGATCTCTGATATACAGCTTTGTGCTTGGTCGAGATAATCGTCAATGGCTGAAAGATATACATGCTTCAGGCTTGGGTTGTTGAGACCATCAAGCGCATAGTATCTCTTTGTTTGACTTTCGAAGTGTTTTGTCAAATCTTTTTTCTTCAAGGAACAACATTTTGCAATGAAATATTCTTCTTGCAGTTGCTCTTTTTGATGACTTGGAGTGCCTATGAATTCTCTGTGGATTTCTCCTAGTAGCATTGGAATGGAAGTTTGAAAGACTTGTTGCTGTCTATAATCACCAAGAGAATTCCACCATTCTTTTAGCGCACCCGATAGCCTTGCTGCGAATTGTTGTATGACGAGGTATGATGTTGGAGTTAAGGCTTCGAAGTCATCCATGCATGAAATTCGTCTAGACGATTATTCCATTTATCAAATGGAATGTCATCGAATGTGAATGTCATGATTTTTGAAGCGAACTCCTTTGCTGGCTTTTCTCGAAAGGATTGATTGGCCATTTCTTCATCGCTTGAGAATACTTCGTGTATACTTGGCTCCTTTTTTGGTGTAGCTGACCCTTCACCTATGACAAATTGATTTGGTAGAGATTCATCTTCGGAATCAGAATTAGAGCCATATGAACTTGAGTCGGAGAAGTGTCCAATCATAGGAGTTTTTGTTGTTGTTTTAGCTATGAGTGGAGAACAGTTTTGAGGTTCTTGTACTGACTCAGCAGAGGATTTGACTGTATTTGTCAAATTGTTGAGCAAACTGGACATCGAAAATTCGATGATTCCTATTTCTTTTTCTTTTTTCTTCTGATCTCCGAGAGATTCTTGGCTAGATTGAGAAGAGGTATGAATTTTGGTTGGATTGACCGGAAAATCCGGTTCTCGGTAAGTTTGTGTCCTGTCTCTTGCTAGCGTGGACTTGTAGTTGGGCTTTGATGGCATTGCATATCGAGATGTGAATGCCTCATCGGATGATAAAAATCCAGGAGAAGAAGTTTTGGGCCTTTGATTTTGATTTCCTGAGAGGAATCCGGGATAATTTGAACCCTGATATGTTGAAAATCCTGGGGACATATTTCCGTAGGGGGGAAAATATGTTTCCGATGGTTTTTGTTGTTGCTTCAAGCTTTCAAGATATCTTTGGAGGTCTCTTAATTGAATTTTGAGACTAGCCATTTCAGCTTCTTTAATTCGAAAATGTGAAGTATTAACCAGCATCTGTTGTGCCATAGACATCATCTCATGATGAAGGCTACCAAGTCGATTATGGATTTCCGAAATTGAACTTTGAAGGACGTTCAATCTCTTAACATAATCGTCACCTAACTGGTCGACCTTGTGATTTATTGTGTTTAGGAGCTGGTTTTGAGCAATAGCGTTCTCTGTTTGCCAGTTGAGAACCTTTTCGCCTTGACTTAGTTGGTCTGGTCCAGAAGAATTGATAGCTTTTGTAACTATCTTGGGACAATGGGCGATATTGTTTTTGGTGAAATCTTCGGACGGAGGGAAATCGTCTGGTCTTATCATCATGATTTCTTGTTTTGGTTCTTCTTTTTTGTCTGAATAACGGACAAGAAAATCATATCTTCCGTTTCCTTCGCCTAGTGTGCCCACCGTTGGATCACCGTCAAGATATCTTTGATAAAGAGGATCTTTCTTTTTTCTTCGTCTTCGGCGAATTTCTTCGTCAGATTCGTAAAGATCTTCTATGCATGCCGAACATGAACATACATCAAAGTATTGATGACCATTTTCATCTTTGAATGGGTATACTACTGTTCCATCTTGACCAAAGGAAATGGGTTTCGGCATTTGGTCCTTATAAGCGCCGTAGAATTCTTCTTCATCAATACGTATGGAGAATTGTGTGAATAATTGTTGCCGAAACGATGAAGATCTGGGTTTATCGAACTTGATCTCCGTTGTTCCATCGGTCCTTGAATGAAAACTGACTTCAGATGTTTGAACCGGTGCTTGGGCTGATTTATGTAACTTTTCATAGCTTGTAACCCATGATTCTGGTAGTTTTTGTATCAGCTCTTCCCGTGATATTTGTCTGGGGATTTGAATGGAGTTCGGGGCTTGTGAGGCTGATGTGATTTCGAGATATAATGCTTCGTCAGAAGAGGGTAGCGCGAGATCAAGAGCATGATCTTCGATACGGTAGACAATTTGGTGATGTAGAGTTGCTACAACACTATTTTCTTGCATAGGGGCGCCAACGAGTTGTAATTGGACCTTAAGCGTCTTTAGAATATTGGGATCTTGTAGAGAAACATTAAAATTTGGGAACAATGTTATGAATACTGTTCCTGCATTTAACGTTGTCTGAACTGTGCCGATGCAAGCTTGTTGATATGATCTTAGTCGAGAATCGACTAAGGCTATCCGTACGACAGACCTTTGCGAGCATGTAAGGTCAACCCAATTCGTACTACTCCGAAGTGTAGGTGAGTATATCCTTGTTGTTGCCAAAGTCGTGGTAGATTTTCAGGAATGTTGAGAGAGATAAATTGTTCTTCTTCCGTTGCTGGGACCTGGCATGATGAGAATTTACTTGATTGAACATACTCCATAATTCGTTTACGTGAGGATGGTCGTACGAGCTGTCTAACTCCTTTAACTGAAAAGACGCTTGGTTTCTTGGCAAAGTATTCGTAAGGATTGACGAGGGGAAGAGTTGTTTCAGGTAACTGATCTCCTGGAACATACTCGATTTCGTACAGCGAATCGATACTTGAAGATGATGAATGGTTTGAGGATGATGTACGGCTTTTGTTTCTAGAAAGGTTGGAAATTGCGAATTGAGAGTCGATCATAGAGGGATTAGAAGTAGACATAATAAGAAATGTTTTCCCGATTAATCGAAACAATCAACACAAACAATGATTCAACCAATCAATACATAGGTCATGGCTCTGATACCAGAATATAACGATAGGTCATGGCTCTGATACCAGAATATAACGCTAATGTCAAGTGGGCTAATGGAGACGGCGATCAACCCAAAAAAAACGACGATGCTTTGAGGAATTTTTGAAAGAATAAAGAGAACTAATTGTTCTTGTGCCAGGATAATGCAAAATTTTCTTTTAACCGAATCTGGTTTCATCTGCTTAAAAAAAAATAAAAATACGAGCACTCAAAATGATACATTCCATAACAAAGAAATCAAACAGGACATTATAAGCAAACGTCTTCTTTTCAAAGCTATCAATTAACATACCAATTTACAAGATCCAAAAAAACCGTCGAATTAGATAACTACTGCTTACTTTTTTTCTCCTTCAAGACCTCGTAACCGATCCTGGAGTTGAACACAAAGTTCTGAAACCCGATAGAGAAGTTGATGTTTTTGATCTCTTGAATCTAACACACCATTTCTTGGAAGAGAAGCATGATCTGTAAGCACTCGTTCAAGCTGAGAGATCATGGAATTGGCTTTATGGTCATCACTACCACAAGATTCAGCTATCAGATTCAGCAGTTCAATGGTTTTGACTCGAGGCTCAGGTGGGATGGGCGGGGCAAGGAAAGGGTGTTGGAGAAGCTCAGGGATTCTCCATCTTTGGTTACGGTCCCAAGCTAAACACTTCTTCATTAGGTCGATAAGCCACGGGTTTGAGAGTTCACTGTAAGTAATCTCATGGTTTGGATCGGTTATGACTTTGAACTTTGCCCAGAAAGTCTTATAATCTGCAAAAGGTGTTCTTCCATACACCATTTGGTATAGTATGCAACCAAGCGACCAAATATCTGATGGTCTTCCACATTTTATAGTGTTTCTATTTTCATCGCTTTCGTTGCACATGAATGCTTCTGGTGACATGTAACTCAAAGTCCCCACCTGTCACAATAAGTACATACATACCCCCATTGATATCAGCAGCATGTAAGCTAAGTCCAAAACAGCTGTTTGTATTTAAGAGGATGATGATGACAAAAACAGAAACATGGCAGGATTTTACCTGTGAATCTCGTTGAATATTCGTAGTGTCGCTATTGATGGCCTTAGCGATACCAAAATCGATAAGCTTTAGAAAGCCTCTGACAAGAAGGAAATTTGCGGGTTTCAAATCAGAGTGCACAATGTGTTCCTCATGTATGGTGTTCACAGCTTGAAGTATTTGCTGCAATTGTTTTTCAATAAATATGCGAATCAGTGTTTTCTGAGCAAAAGGCTCTCCAGTGAAATTAAATAATTTTTTCTATAGTATTTGCTAAAAGAACAAACTGAAAGAAAATAAATAGTTTAGTGTCATCACAAAATAACTTGATGGGTAGTGTAAGAACCTGCCAGTAGAACCGAAGCCAATTTTCATCAATTGTCCTGTCAGATCCTTCAATTTCCCTCCATTTTTGGGACAACATGTGAGCCAGATCGATTTCTCCATATTCTAGTACCATATATATAAATCCATCGTCCTTAACTCTTCCATCTTTGTTACTCATTGTGCCATTCAAAACCTCCTGGAGTAAAGTCTTATCCGTGACCTAATTGCAACAAAGAATTAGTGTTATGGTTGTCACAACCTATAAACCATATTAGAGGAAACCAAAAAGAATTGGTGCATCAGCATTGTCTTTGTATTACCCTCTGCTATATGGACTCAACAATTGCAAATAAAGTGTGTTACCTTCAGACACCATAGAACGGTACCTAATAGAACCTTCTAATGGGCAGCTTCCGCTTTTGACTAAAAAGTTTGCATCACAAAGGCTTGACACTTGCAGCAGAATATCAGACATGAGATTGTTACTTTCTCTATCGTAGCCCATGGCTTCTTCTTCCTCTTCACCAAATGAAAAATCTCCTACCATTGCAATACATTGAAATATCGCCAATAGTCTCTCCAGTGGAAAGCTTCTAGGCCCTTTCATGACTGCTTCCTGCTCGGCAATTTCTTTCTTTTCCATAGATTTCTCTGAAGCCCTGAGGAAACATCATGAAGAAAAATCAGATTCTTAATTCAATTTTGAGTTTTTTAATGATTTAATGTAATTGTTTTATTTAGATAATATGAATTGATTTAATTTGTTTAATAAGCAAATTCTGATTGGTTAATTAAGAGGGGTGAATAAGAGAGGTGAACCCAAAAATTGTTCATTTGAACTTTTAATAGCTCAATCGCACATACTTGGGTAAAAAAACTAATCCCACATTTCCTAGCATCTTCTAATAGGCCATAAATCGCAGAGAGGATAAAAAACCAATAAAAGTTTCAAGCTTTCACCAGAAATGATAAAATTCAGTAAATTGCAATACACTAAAATATAGGATTGGAAAAAACAGTACCTGAGGAATGGTGTAGTAGACATTGCTGACATGGGCAAGAACAGCAGCTTGCTCAGTGACAGCTCGAAGCCAATCAGGATCACCATGGCCAAGAGCATTCACAGCAATTCCAGATGCACAATCCAGATACGCGCGTAGGTACCCACTAGAACTTTCGCTTCCTCTTCAATCACCTTCTCGCTCACACTCGCTTTAGCCGATACCCTCGCTTGTTCGCCTGCGTTAGTCAATACGCTCGCAAATCTGCAGTTGAATCCGATTCGGGTTCTGATGGTCGGTCGATCAAATCGACGGCGTAGGAGGCCAATCTCAGACAACGGTGCGCGCGGCTGGGTGATTTGGCCAAGAGACGCCATTTTCGTGTGGTTTTTACTTTTGTTATGCGTCACCACAATAAAGAGTCGTTAAGACAAAGAAGCTCAGCTTAATTCTAGGGTTTTAGCTTTTAAGGCGACCAACGATTATTGGAATCTGAATGTGTTATATCTTTTCGTAATTACGATTAAGGACTTGAATAATACTATAAACTGAAATTAGCAAGTTATTTATAACGAAGAGTAGACAAGAGACTGCAGAGAAGAGATGATAATATTTTATAGTCGAACAATCACTCTCAGATTACAAAGTAGTAAAGTGTTTTGGAAAGTGTTACATTGGTTATAAAAAAGTTGATGTCATCTTAGCAGAGGAAAAACAAAGTGTACATCTATTAACTATGTAGATAATTACATCTCATCCTATGAAAATGGGAGAAAGATAAAAATCATTTAAGAGAGAGGCAGAGCAAAAATCTTACTAGCAGCTAAAAAAGAAGATATGTCAGAAAACACTCAACCATAAACTCGAATCACCTTCTTCAGCGGCCACATGGGAAATGGATCAAGGATATATAGGATTAATCTATGTTCTTCATATTCATATAGTTACAGTTAAAAAGCATGATTTGTGGAAGGAAGTATAGTTGTTTGGTTGTGATGGGAAAAACAAAAGAATGATATGCTTATGGCTTGTTGCTCAGCAGACAACTTCAGGGTTCTGGTCGTTATCTAGAGGCATGTTTAGGTCAGGGAGTAAGAAGGAGGAGCCTTGTTCGAAAGCGAGTTTGCAGGATAAGGCAGATTGTGATTCAGCCTGCATACATAAGGATATGAGCTACTAGAGTTATATTCCATATCATTGATGAGTGAATATCTAGAGAGAGATGGGCTCACCTTCATCTTCTTAAGAAGGTTGTTTCTTGCTCTTTGTTGCTCGACCAAATTGCGCATACTTGCCAAGTCCTGATCAAGAAATTGAAAAACCAATACTAATTAAGATAAGCACATAGAGTTGATATATAGAGACGTAAAGAAGAAGGCAAAATGGAGGCTATACATTTTTCAGGCCTTTACTTTCCTTCAAGAGCATCATCTCTTCCTCTCTAAGCTCAGCCAAAGTCTGTCAACAATGATACTAATTAGAGAACAATAGGTTCTAATAGGAAAAAATGTAAAACCATATCCGTCCAAATATAGAGAGAATAAGATTCCCAGGCAAAGCTTAGACTATATGTCTCAACAGATATAAACAAGCCATGAGCCTGGCCAGAATTGCTCAATGTCTGGGCTAAAACTAGTAATTTTGTCGTGAGGAAAAAAAAAAAAACTAGTAAAATTGTCTTTTAACAGTGTCAGTAATTAAAGAAGCAGTTTCTTTGTAGTGCAATTTTTACCTTTTTCTTTCTTGATCTCTTGAAAAGGGTTGTTGTTAATGCACTCGTTTGAGAAATCTGAACACCAAAACCCAACAATTAAATTATGGCTTAAGACACACAACACCATCAGTAAAGGCAGCTCAATAATCAATAATCACACCAAACGTATACCATAAAAACAATTTAGTTTTGTATTCTATATCATTTCTATAAAGAAACCACACACCTACCATTCCAGAGAGACTTTAGAGGCACGATAAGGTCACCTCATTAGCATTAACAAACAACAACTAAAACTTCGGACATCTTATAAAAATTCCAAAATCATGTAAAATTCAGAAGAATCTTATTGGTCAACAACTTGTGCAGATTTATAGAAGAAATAGAATCACGTGAGTGGAGCGTGACTTCGTAGACTTTAACGAGCAAACTGGGAAAATGAAATCTGCTTTGTCCCATTTAATCCACATGTCCCTTATTAAAATGTTTCAGATTGTGAAGACCAAACTACCCTTGTAATATTATTCAGAAAACAAATAAAAAAGGAAAAAAAGAAGAAATCGAAGCTCAAGCTCTCTCCCTCTCCGCCGCCGCCGCCTTCAAGCTCAGTCGTCGAGCTGTCTCCGGCCACGACGAGCTCACTGGTCAACCTCTGCCTCGCCGTCGACCTCTGCATTGGTGTTATTCCGTTCTTCAGCTTCAAAATCCAGATTCTTTGGCAATTAGGTATATTTGAGGATTTGCTAAAGATTTGCTATATGCACATTGGATGTTTTACCATAGTTTTTGGATCGATTAGGATTTTAAATTGGTAACAAACGGATTTCAGTGGTTGAATCGTAGTGTATTATAGATTAGAAGATCTAATTTAAATTCTTGCGATTGAGACCTGGGTAATACTAGTATAATTTGTAACAAGTATTACTGATAAATGTAGTAGAACTAGTATAACTTAGAATCGGTATTCTTGATAAATGTAGTAGAACTTGTATAACTTGTAACAAGTAATACTGATAAATGTAATAGAACTAGTATAACTTGTAACAAGTAATACTGATAAATGTAGTAGAACTAGTATAACTTGTAACAAGTAATACTGAAAAATGTGGTATAACTAGTATAACTCGTAACTAGTATTATCGATAAATGTAGTATAACTAGTATAACTAGTATTATTGATTGAGTTTTTTTTAAATTGTTTTTGGCGAGGATACAATGAGCAACAACGTCAGCATACATTTTAAATGCCAAGGTCGCATGTATAGTTTAATGTTGAAGACATCAGTGGAGGAGATAACTTTGTCGATGATAGAAGTTAGGATATACAAGAAGCTTGCGTTAGATGAAAGTAAGGTTAAATTGCAATTGAGTTACTATCCACTGCTGGTGGGATGTGAGGAACAATTTATTATTTGTGATGATGAGGATATGTGTGTTTATCTAACGTCCATTGATAAAGAGAACCATAGATGTATGTTGTTTGTGGAGGTCATCACTAGATCGGAACTGCCTGAGCAACTGTCGAGAGCCGGAAAAAGTTCTTTTGGTAAGAATTATGGCGACCTGGATTCAAATGATGGTGTAATCGAAGATAATGCCATGACTCTGTATGTAGAAAAAGAACAAGCAAAACAACAAAATGAGGTGACAGTGGATGATGATGAAGGTGTATCACGTGATGAAGGTGTGGATTGGTCGTATATGGGTGATGATTATGTAGAGGTTCCACCTGTTGTAGAAACTAGTCAGTTTGTAGAGGAATAGGAAGACGGTTTGGGAGTGACTGTACTTCAAGAATTTCCAAGTAGGAAGGCATTGCAAGATTTGGTGGATAGAGGCTCATTTGTCAACAATTTTTGTTTTGATATAAAAAAATCTGATCTGGGACGTTTAGTGCTCAAATGTAGTCAAGAAAGCTGTAAATGGGGTTTACGAGCTACAAGGATTCAAAATACAGAAATTTTCTCGATTAGAACGTACACCAAGATGCATACATGCTCTCGGACTAGTCAGAGCGACAGCATCAAAACGAAGAGGCAAGGGACACCACAATTAGTTGCATCCATTTTGGTAGAGGATTATCCGGGAAAAATGAAAACTCCAACTCCTAGAGATATCATGGATCTTGTTCAGATAAAATTAGGTGTGAAGATATCATACTCCACAGCATTGAGAGGGAGAAATCTAGCTGTTAGTGATTTGCGTGGTACCCCGGAAGAAAGCTACAAGTTGTTGTATTGCTATTTGCACATGTTAGAGAAGAAAAATGATGGTGCAATTACACGTGTGGAATTGGATGAGAAGAAAAAATTCAAGTACCTATTCATAGCTTTAGGAGCTAGCATTGAAAGTTTTGAAGTCATGAGGAAAGTGATAATTGTGGATGCAACTTTTCTCAAGAACGGATATGGTGGTGTACTAATTTTTGCTACAGCTCAAGATCCTAATCGACACCATTATCCCTTAGCGTTTGGTGTACTCGATGGTGAGAATGATGCAAGTTGGACATGGTTTATGGAGATGCTGAAAACCGTTATACCAGACTCTTCCGAATTGGTATTTATGAGTGACAGAAATGCAAGGCTCATAAGCGCCATAGGTAATGTGTATCCCCAGGCTCATCATGGATATTGTGTATGGCATTTGTCCCAAAATGTTAAAGGTCATGCTTCTAACGCTAACAAAGACGTAGTCGCATAGAGATTCATGGAGTGTAGTAGGCATTACACAATTGTTGAGTTCAATTCTGCTTATACTTCTTTTAGAACGAGATATCCTTCTGCGGCCAAGTATCTGGAGGAGAGTACAGTGAAAGAAAAATGGGCAAGGTGTTTTTTTCCAGGAGATAGATACAACTTAGACACAAGTAATGCTGTGGAATCTTTGAACAGTGTTTTCAAGGACTCAAGGAAGTACTCTTTAATACCCATGCTTGATGCGATCATTACAATGTTTTCTCATTGGTTTAATGAACATCGGAAGGAGGCTGTGTCTGGAACGATAAAAAACAAACTGGTGCCTTTAGTAGAGAACTGCATGCACGATTTATGGGGTGTTGCTGAGAAGTTGATTGTGACAGAGCTAAACACTTTTGAGCTTGAATACAATATCATCGGTAGTGATGGAAAGACTTATATGGTAAACTTGCTTTCCAAAAGTTGCAGTTGCAGGGTGTTCGATATTCAAAAGTATCCTTGTGTGCACGCACTAGCCGCTTATATTGAATTCCTAAGGCATGATGATAGACCTCGTGATATCCAATTACATGAGTTGTGTTCAAAATATTATTGGACAGAGCTGTGGGCAATGGCGTATTACAGGACAATCTATTTAGTCCCGGATAAGTCTCAATGGGATGTTCCAGATGACATCAAAAGCAAAACAATCATACCTCCGGATCGAAAAGTAAAAGAAGGAAGAAAGAAAGTGAAAAGGTTGCCATCGGCTGGAGAACGGCGTCCAAGGACGCAAAATAAAAGGCGGCCAAGACAATGACTCCAATGGTTGTTATTTGAAAATTGTAGTAGTGTTTAATTCTGATCTCTTCACCTTTTGTTTCGTTACACTTTTTATTGGTTAGGACAACTACGTATAACTTGTTTTCCGTTATTCTATATATTAGTTTTGTGATTATGTTAATTATGTTACAGAAATTGTTTCAATGTTACAATGTTTTAAACTTGTATTTACATAGAGTGTTATTTTAATTTTTAAATAATTTGGACATATAATTTTTTTTAAAATCCTATTAATAAGCCCAATGTACATCATATTTGTTTTAAAAATTTGTTATGAGTTTATTTTACATTTTTAAAAGATAATTTTTATTTTATATGTGTCTCAAGAATAAATTATAGGCATTGTAAACATCTGAAATATATACAATAATACTATTAATTAAGTTGCTATGAAACAATCTACCCTATATAATCCTTATACTTTTTAGGTGAGTTTGTGAATTATATCCAACTTATGGTATCAAAGTTACAGAATTCTAGGTTTTTAACATGTTAATGCACAAAACACTAAGAATTATATGTTAATCGATTTAAATCAAACGTAAAACTAAAATTTGTTTCTTTAAGTTTATGTAATACTAATTAAAATGGAAAACATCCAAAGTATAACTACTTTGGAAGTTTGGTATAACTACTATCTTACGTATAACTATGTGTACTTAGGCGGCGCACATGTCATTAAAAACGGCGCACATGTGACGAAAACGGCGCACGTGTGTCAATATTTTGCGCGCCCAAACATCAATATTTTGCGCGCCCAAACATCAATTTTTCCAATTTTTTGGCTCCCGAATTTGGGTTTTTCTTCCATTTTTTTTGAGTTTCCTCTTTATCCTCCTCATCCTCCTCCATCGAGACATCATCGATATCTCCATCTCGAAGAAGACTTCGGGTAAGATCTGAATTTGTGTTAGGTCTTTGATTTGCTTTTCAATTGGACAAAGATCTGAGTTTGTGTTAGGTCTTTGATTAGCTTTTCAATTGGACAAAAATCTGAGTTTGTGTTAGGTATTCGATTAGCTTTTCAATTGGACAAAAATCTGAATTATTGTTTCGTCTTTGATTTCATTTAAGATTAGGTTTTCATGGATAAAATATGTGAGAGCGACCCTTGGTACAATGAAATGAAGAGGAACAAGAGGGAAGAGGACATGCGTACATTAATAGCCGATGGTGACTATGGCCTTCCTTTAAGATGTCCATGTGGTGGTAGGATCATCGACGAGATCTCAACCATACCGCCGCATATAGGAAGGAAATACTTAACATGCAATGCGTTTAAGGTGAGAAGAGGATATCAATTTTAGATTAATGGCATAATATGATGGTATATATGTCTTTATGTGCAGAATGATGGCTTACACATTCGGAAATCTTGGGAACTCGCTATCGAAGAAGAGGTCACTAAGTTGAGAGACATGTCCAAGGAGGAAAGCTTCGAAATTCATGAATTGTACATCAACAACCTGCGTACGGAGCTGAAAAACAATGCTGAAGAGATTGCAAACCTCAAGGCCTCGGTGGCTAAGCTTGTGGCTCGAATCGAAAAGCTTTTTGGTCCTATGCCTTGATATAGAAAGACTTATGTTTGTTTCTCCTTTGTAAGACTTATGCTTTGTTTATTTTGTAAGACTTATATTAGTAAGACTAATCCTTTGTTTCTTTTGTAAGACTTATGCTTTGTTTCTTTTGTTTTACAAAGTATTATCAGTAGCAGTATTACAAACAGCATAGTTTTACAAAGTATTACAAACAGATAGTTTTACAAAGCATTACCAGTACTATGAATTCGAATACTAAAAAAGCAGAGTTTAACAAAGTATTACCAGTAATACGAATTCAATACTAAAAAAAAGCATAGTTTCACAAAGTATTACCAGTACAACGAATTCAAATACTAAAAAAAAGCATAGTTTCACAAAGTATTATCAGTACTACGAATTCAAATACTAAAAAAGCATAGTTTTACCAAGTATTTTTAGGACTACCAATTCAAATACTAAAAACACAGCATAGTCTTCACACCGCATTTTTCTTTGACCTTGTCACACGCTTATTCTCGAATACTGCAATCCGTTTAACCCGACCCTTCTTAGGTGGCTGTGGAGACGGAACAACATGCTCGCTTGGTGGCTCTGTGGATCCAGCATTAAGCTCCTCTCCTGGCTCTGTGATACCAGCAGTATCGTACTCCTCGGTTGTTGGGTCTATAGGCTCCTGCAATCGAATACAGTTATACTCTAGTTTTCTCAACTATTACCGACAGTTATACTCCAGTATTACTAGTGTTACCAAAATCTTACCTTCTCTACAAATTCCTTCATAGAAGCTTCCAACCATCCAAGTCTTTTTTCAAACCCATCAACCTTGTCCAAAATTTTTAGTCATCTGGGATCCCATCTTATTGATGACATCCGCCAATTCGGCCAAAGTTGGGTCTCCCGGTCTTTCGTTGGGGGGTCTTTCTTTGGTGGCGGCTATTTCCTCGTTCACCGCATCCTCAGGATCCTCTTCTACTCTCGTAGCTACATCTTGGTTGTACATCTCTTCTAGCATAATGGTTAATCCTTTACGGATACATTGCATCCAACTATCAACAACGACATCATGCTTATCATCGTCGTCATCTTCTTCCGTGATGTCAGCCATCAGAGAGTATTCTTCATCTCTTACTGGTAGGATACTATCAATATCCTGTCAACGTAAACAATGAAAAAAAATTATAAACATGACAACCGAAAATAATTTATATGTTGAAGATAACTAGTATAACTAGGATAACTCAGCACAGTTGTACCAAGTTTTTTGTAAATTTTTGAAAGAGGAAACCCTTTACATTCGCCTTTCTTGAACCTTTTCTTGCACATCCTAGGACAATTTTTGTCTGCCCCTGGATAAGCTTCTAAGAATTGATCCCCCAACTCCGGAATTGCCTCAAATGCTAAAAGCTACACAACACACATAGTTAGAGTTAGCTTCAATTATAAGAATTACTAACAATGAACAATAACCTCATATAATTTTAACTAACCTCCATAGGAATACAAAAACCTGGAACCGGCCATAATGTACCCTTGACGGTACCTTCAAAATGAGCCATTGTGTGCTCGATCTCTTCTAGCAAGTGATCAAAAGACAATCTCCCCCAAGGAAATGTCTTACATAAATTGAGATCATCCACCGCTCTTAGAAAGAAGGGCTCCACAGGGGTGGCATCGTCTCCCGTCTTCGTTTGTGCGATCACAATGCTGGATAAGATGAAGAGGATCGCCATCTTCAACCTATCTCGAGTTCGCTCTCCCGGGACCATTTCCTCTAGCTTCTTCTTCACGTCTTGATATCGGACCGTCATCCCCTTAAATTGCCTTTTCATAAAGGCCTCACCGCGTTGTTATAGTTGACGGGATAATTCTTGCAATTCAACCCCGATATCAAAGCGTGCTCCTTGATCCCATAACGGATCGGAGTCCCGTTGACAACAAACCACGTTTCTTTCTTCTTTTCAAGGCATGCAGTTCGGAGAAGGAGCATCCACATCCCCATAACCTTGTGGTTTCTTTCCCGCGGCATGTGGAATATGTGTTTGAATTGCGGATGCTCTTCAAACCATTTCCGCTCAAATGCCGTGAGGGGATGTTCCAATTCATCAAGCGTCTTCAAGGCTTCGTAAATATAGCACCGAGTTACCAATTTGATTTTCTTGTTGTACTCCGAAGGCGCGAAGTACATTCTTAGAGGTTGTAGTGGCGCCACCATCTCCTCAGAACCCTGCAATAACAAGTTTTACAGAGTATTACTAGTTATACATTTTCATAAATTTAGCAAAACATATAATGATCTGTTCTACTACTTAAAACCTACAAATTCAATTCCAATTATTACCAAGTTAAACATTTTACCTAAATAAAACGAATCACCTCAACAACAAAGCCAATTTCTCTAACTAAAACAAATTAGTATTTCCTAGTTCTACATAGTTATACCTCTCCGAACTAAGCAATATATCTATCGAATCAAACTACTTACCCTTGACTCGCTCAAGGTTCGGCTTGTGCTTCCCTCATCCGACACTGTATCTCCTTCTTCTCCATTCCGGCCGACTTCCTCATCTTTATCACGAGATTGGTCACTCTCTTCTTCGAGATCGTCTTTGTCTTCTTCACTCCTTCCGTCTCCAACCCTCTCCTCTCTGGCTCTTTCGGCATCATCACTTCGAACTGGAGATCCCTCGTTCTCATCATTCAAAACCGGAGATCGATCTATCTCTCCGTCTTCTTCACTCCTTCCGACTTGCCCAATCAGAGATCGTTCCCTATTTTCATCTTGAGTAACTTCCTCAACCGGAGATCGTTCCCTATTTTCATCTTCAGTAGGAGATCGTTCCCTATTTTGATCTTCATTAACTTGCTTCTGAGCATTCTTATTTCCCCACCTTGTCCTAGCCATCTTCGTGCACAGGGGTTTTCGATCGAACACAACAATCTAGTAGAAAATCGAGTAGGATTCGTGTAGTTATCCCTAGTTTCACGAAGAGAGTTCTGTTCTTAGAGAGAGCAGTTCTTTTCAGAAGTTGCCGATTTCTGTTTTGATTTTTAAAAATTAGGGATTCGATCGAATTGATGGAGTAATTGAGAGTGATTTCGCGTTTCCGGGTCAGATCCAACTCAGATCGGATAAAACCCAGGTTTCGTATGTAATTTTGGAATTTTGTCTAGGGTAACATAGTAAAACACCATTTTTTCGATTTAATTTAATTCCAAACAAAAATTTAGTTTATAACGGGGACTTTTGAGATTACATTTTCCCATTTAGGGACTTCTCAGACGATTTCTCGACTTTAACGCGTGTGTCTTCTGGTCGTCACATTCACACGTCATGCTTTTCCTCTTCCAACCCAGGCTTGGCCAAAAAATCCGAATCCGATTAACCGATCCGAATCCGACCCAAAATTTCGGATTCAGATCGGGTAAAATCTGATCCCTGTTCGGGCCCGAACAAACTGAAGAAAAAAATCAAGCTTATAACCCATATATATCTCTTATCGTCTGTAACACTTCCTCGATTTAAAACCCCCAATACTACCTAAGCTTTCAATCTGGAAATAGACATCGTTCATCGTCTCTTTCTTCTTCTTCGTCTTAGATTTTACAGAGTTTAAATTGGAGTTTTGTTCAGATTGGAGTTTTTACAGAGCTTAAATTGGAGGTTTGTTCTTCTTCTATTGCGTTTGCTTTTGAGGTTTTCAATGTTTCAGCAATTATATTGCTTCGTGATAGTTTTGGTATACGATTGTGTTCGTCACAACTTTAGTATGAGGTCTAAAGTGATGAGTCAAGTTAGCACTGAGACTAAATTGGTTCCTTATTTGTTGAGATTTCTTATTGCGTCAATCTTGTTACGATTTGTTGAGTTTTCAATGGTTCTTTTCTAAAACTTCAGCCACTAGCTTGGTCATTGGCTCATTGCAATAGTTATCAACGGTGTTGTTGGAGCACCTTTCCTGTGGAATCACATGTATTAACTACACTAATCAACCCAAAAATTATGTGTGTTGCATATGTTATGATTGATAGTGATCTTTTTTTTATGTAACAATTACAGAAGTTGGCATGTATCTAAAGTTGAACTTTTGATTTATAGACTTTAAGTATTCTTGTTAGTTTTGACCAAAAAAAAAATATTCTTGTTATTTTACTTTGAATTTTACTTTACGTAATTAAATGATTGTATGTATGAGTCTAGTGAATGAATACTTCGGATCATGTATGTTCTTGTATAATTTCGGATCTGTTCGGATCTCTTTGAATTTTTGGATATTTTTGGGTTTTTTGAGTGGAAAAGACATGTCCCGAATCCGAATTCGAAAATTTCAGAACCCGAATACAAAACCCGAATCAATCTGATCCGATCCGAAAGGGTTCCGAACCGAATCCAATCCAAAATCACAAATTATCCGATCGGATACAAAACATCTAGTACCGAATAACCCGAATGCCCAGGCTTGGGCCAAACTAATGTCACGTATTCTCCACACCACCACTTGTCCTTATTATTATTACCTTTTCTTTTTTTTTATTAAACCCAAAAATTCCCTTTTCTTTAGTTGACGACTCTACACTTTGGTTTTTGAAAAGAAATTGCAATTCAAAGTCATCTTAAAAACCAGAAAACAATCTTAACTAAATTTTGTAAAAAAGCTAACTCAACAGACTGTCAGTCTGTCACCAATATAAACTCACGGACGAATCACAGGACCCAATCCTCCTTGCAACAACATTTATAAAGAAGAACCAATGCTAGACCACGCTGCTGGATTTGAAACACTTGTTCCAAGAGGCTAAGTAGAGGATTCCGCCTGTCTTTGCTGAGCTGAATGATCCAATGGAAGAAGCAGAGACAATTGCTAATGCAAGTGGTGTCAAGGGTTGTGCTTATTGTGGTGGGCTGGAACATCGTATTCGAGACTGTCCCAAACTGGAGCACCAGAAGAGTGTGGCTATATCTAATTCTAGAAAAGACTATTTTGGCTCAGGTCGCTTCAGAGTGAGAGATATAATCTTGTTTTCCATATTTTGTTTTGATCCCTTTTCACATCGTAGCTGTAACCGAACAGTGATGTTTGTGCTCAATCTTTGTCCTTGTATGTTGCAATTTTCTCTTTAATTCCAGGTTTTGTTCTCACTTTTGTTCACTCATAGAATAGATTTCTTTAAACTCTCATTCAGTCATACATAATCATTTTTTTTTCAGTACATTGCTTCATCTTACATGATCCCTTTTTATAGCAGTGATCTCCCACTAACTACATACACACCCACACACACATGTTAGCCATGCTTCTACTCCCTAGACACTTTTACACAGCCACACTTCTAACAAGGAAAGTTGGCCAAAAAATGCCTGAACTAAGGCGATGTGTTAATTTTATACATGAACTATACTACGGTACAAAAACATACTTGAACTATAATTTTTTTTTAATTCAATACCTGAACAAACGAAATCGTGCAATCTTATACTTTAGAACCAACTGCGTTAAGTTCCCGTTAACGGTCGATGACATGGACTCCACGTAATGAGGCTTAATTAGGTGATCTGGTAACATAACCAAAACGACGTCATTTTGGTTATAAGTGAGATTTAAAAATAAACCCAAAACGATGTCGTTTTGTTTATCTTCTTCCTCAAAATATATTTATCGCGACTGAAGAAGCTCTCACGACGAACAAGAAGGAGAAAATTGGGGGGTTTTTTCTATTCGTGATATTGAGCTGAAATCAGAGTGTCGAAGAGTTTCAACTAGACTTTGGATCTTGTGGAAGCTGAGTTTGAAGATTATCGAAGGAAAATGAGGTAATTTATGGAAACCTTAACTTTAAAATCATTGTAATTTTGATGTAATTGTTGAAGGAAATTGTGATTTAAGAGTTAGGTTTCGCTTATAGTGAAGCAAATAGTGAATTAGGAACAAGAAGCATCGATTATAGGGAAATGCTGTCAATTTTTAAAAACCCAATTTGTTTCTCGTTTTTTCAGACCTAAAGGCGACGGTAGCGAGGGTGGCGACGATGAGGAACAAGAAGCAATTCGTGATAGTTTCATTTTCCATGTCTACTACAATGGAAAGTTTGAGCTTTCTAATGGTAATGTAACTAGATATGTCGGAGGGGAGGTTCATGAACTTCAAAGCGAGCCACAATATGTTTTTGCAAACATAATGGAGTCCTTAAGCATGTCTTTGGTTGGGCAAAGGATATGGTACAAATTGCCTTACGAGAAAATAGAGGAACTCAAGTTGATGTGTAATGGAGACGACAACTTTCAGAGAATGTGTGATGCGGTAAAGTGGATGCTATCTGCTGAGATTTTTATGGAAAAGGAGGATAGAGATGAAGCCAATGGTGATGATGATGACAACAGGGCCTATGGATTCACTGGTGATGATGATGAGGAAAATAGAGCTAATGCAGTCAATGGTGATGATGAGAACAGATCCATTAATGGTGAAATGCTCGAGGAAGAAGCTCGAGTGGAGGCAAATTTAGCTGGATTTGTTGATGAAGAAGAGCATGACAATTCTGAGACTACTCATCAGAGTTCTGATTGTGAGGATGAGGGTAAATAACGATATGATAGATGCAAACAAGGAAGTGGGAATATTCAATTGGCACAGGTTTTTGACACCATTGCCGAGTTCAAGCAAGCTGTGGTTGATTATGCTCTTAAGGGAGGATTTAATGTGAGGTTCACTAGATGGGGCAGTGAGAAATCTGAAGTGAAGTGTACACATGCTCATGATGGTTGCAAATTTAGAGTCTATTGCGCCTATGAAAAGTCAATAGATAGGTTCTTGATTAAAACCTTCAGTGATAAACATTCGTGTATCAAGGATGGATATAGCAAAGTAGTGAGAGATGGTGTTATTGCAAAGATTTTCTTGAATGACATTCGGAGAGATCCTACGTACAAGCCCAAGGCAATGCAAGAAGCCTTAGAGGAGCGTTATAACATGGTTGTCACAAATGACCAATGTAGGAAAGCAAAAAGGAAAGCCTTGCTGATCATTCAAGCTGAACAAGATGAGCAATTTTCTAGGATAAAAGACTACATGCTAGAGCTTCAAGAGTAAGTTTTCATTTTATATTTTTCTTGACAACTCAAATTAATTTAGAATTAATGACTAACTTGCTTCAATTCTTTTGGTTTGAAAAGGTCTAATCCAGGATCTACCGTGGAAGTGGGGACTGTCACATGTGATGATGGATCCGAGAAGTTTGATAAATTCTATGTTTGCTTAGAAGCTCTCAAGAAAACATGGATTGATTATTGTCGGCCAATCATAGGAATTGATGGGTGTTTTATGAAGAATAATGTAAGTGGTCAACTCTTAGTAGCTGTAGGAAGGGATGCAAATAATCAAATATATCCAGTGGCTTGGGGTATAGTGCAATCCGAGAATACTGAGAGTTGGGTCTGGTTCATCAAGAAACTTAAAACTGATCTCAAGCTACAAGATGGTAATGGGTTCAATATTATTTCAGATAGGTAAAAGGTAAATTTATCTGCTACTATTCTCTTTAATCAGTTATTACCTAGAAGCTTAAAACATATTTAAAGAGAGATTTATGTTATTATGTTCTTATAACAGGGTTTGTTAATTGTTGTGGATCAAGAGTTGCCTAGAGTTGAACATCGTATGTGTGCACGCCACATATATGGTAACCTTAGGAGAGTTTTTCCCAGGAAAATATTGCCTAAAGACTTGTTTTGGGCTATTGCAAATAGCTTTAACGTGGGTGAGTATGAGCAAGCCATAGAAGCACTGAAGAAATATGACATTAGACTGTATGATACTTTGATGACAAAGAATCCACAGAACTGCAGTCGTGCATTTTTTAGTGACACATCAACATGTGAAGATGTTTCCAACAACTTCTCAGAGTCATACAACAATGCTATCAACAAAGCGCGAGAGATGCCATTGGTTGAGATGATGGAGACAATAAGAAGACAATGCATGATCAGGAATGATTTAAGGTTACAAAAGGCAATGAAGCATCAAGGAAATTTTAGCCTTAAAGTGGCTGACACTATTGCTCTAGAAGATAAGCAACGGAAGTGGTGTAAGGTTTTCCCTAGTGGTAATAGGCGGTTTAAGGTGCAAGAACGTAGTCTCTATGCATTTAAGGTTGATATTAATGCTAGAACTTGTACATGTAGGAGGTGGAGTATGACAGGGATTCTTTACCGCCATGCCTAACGTGTCATAATGCTGAAGAAGCTTAAGGCTGAAGATTATGTTTCTGATTGGTACTTGACAACAACATGGGTGAAGATATATTCAGATCCAATCAAGCCAGCTAATGGGATTAACTTGTGGAGAAGATCGGCTGAAAGTATGATTCAGCCACCACCAAGAGAAGTATCTAGTGGTCCCACAAAGAAGCAGAAAAGAATGAAAGGCAAAAATGAGTCTCCAAAAAAGAAGAAGAAGAAAGGAACTTGTGTAGAAGAAGAACCTCCTACAAAGAAGACAAAACTTACAAGAGAAGGCCGATTCCTCAATGTGGAAGGTGTAGCTCAAGGACATAACAACATAAGTTGTTCAGTTCCAGGAGTCCCTATCTATAGTCGACCAAAGAAGCAATCTGGTAATGGAGAAGGACCAAGTCAACCAAGCCAAGTTTCACAGAATTCTCAAGTGTTAGATTGAAGGTGATAACTACTAATATATTTTTAAGTGTTTGATATGAAATATATTGGATTATTTGGTGGTGATAGTTATATGTTTTGGCTTGTTATTGTCTTGATTTTTAGGTGTTTCATGCTAGTTTTAGAGAGTGGAGGTGGCGGCTGGTTTTTATTTCTTGGAGACAGCTTGATCGAGATGTCTTGTTGGATTGGTTTTTGGCTCGAGATATCTTGGTGGATGGTTTTGGCTTATTCAAGATGTATTGTTGGCTGGTGTGGCCTTGGTGTAGCCTCGGTTTTAGAGAGTGGAGATGGCGGCTGGTTTTTGTTTCTTGGAGATAGCTTGATCGAGATGTCTTGTTGGATGGTCTTTTTGGCTCGAGATGTCTTCGTGGATGGTTTTTTGGCTTCTTCAAGATGTATTGTTGGCTGGTGGTTTTTGGCCTTGGTGAAGCCTCGGTGTTTTAGTTCACTCTTTTACACTATGACAATTTGTATCTTTAACTTTCCACTTTCATTCTTATATCTATCTAACTTTCATTTTCATCAAATAATCATCAAAATCCAGCCATAAAACATTGGCATTCAACATTATCATAAGTAGTTATTAAAATACCTTAAACATAAAACATTGTCACTAAAATACATAAATCAATCTTACACTAATCTTATGCAAAGATGAAATAATAGCCAACAACCATGACTAAACCACAAACAACCATATTCTTGAAGCAACGAAGAGCTTCTATCTCTTTCTCACAGCAAGAAACCATGGCTTTAAGCTCTCCAATCTCTTTCTCACATACTTCAGTTATTACTTTGATGGCTTCAATCTTCTCCCCATAGCTATTTGCTACCGCCTCACAAGTGCGTGTTTCCATAGCCAGATTCGACATCTCAGATTCAACATCATGTAAACCTTTCTCTAAGCTCCCAACAGCAACTTGTATATTTCCAACCACATTTTCAACCTCTTCCATCTCTTCGACCATAGCTATGTCGGTCCATTTAAACAAATGGCTCTTATCCTACAAAAATATGGCATAAATGTATCTAAATACTCACATCAAATCGAAAATTTGATGATTGAATTTCAACAATTACCTCTTTGGAACCAAACGTACAACAATAAAAAAGTCTACTCGGATTCTTCAATGTTTCCAAAGTTTGTATCATACAATTGCCTCCACATCTACATTTTCGAGGTATTCCTTTGTCTCTATCACCCCCACGACCTCTGAATCCACATCCATAGCTTATTCCTTCAATAATTACCCAATATCTCAATTAAAATTCGAAACTTTCGAAATTAGGGAAATCAATTGCCAATTACTAACCTGAGCTAGCTGATGAAGACATTGATACTGTTGATTTCACAATCTCACGATTTCAAAAAAACCCCAATTTTCTCTGAAGTGTTCGTCGAGAGCTTCAATCGCGACAGGTAGAAGAAGATAACCAAAACGACGTGGTTTTGTGTTTTTTTTTTTAAATCTCAGTTTCTGCCAAAACGACGTCGTTTAGGTTTAATCACACAATTAAGCCATATTACGTGGCCTCGTCGTTTGTTACGTGGAGTCCATGTCATCGACCATTAACGGGAAGTTAACAGTGTTAGTCCTAAAGTATAGGATAGCACGATTTCGTTTGTTCAGGTATTGAATTCAAAAAAAATTATAATTCATGTATGTTTTTACATCGTAATATAGTTCAGGTATAAAATTAACACATCGCCTTAGTTCAGACATATTTTGACCAACTTTCCTAACAACTCTTAGCTATTCTTACACACTTAATTAGACTCTAACAACTCCAATAGTTCACTTAAACAGAGATAGACTTAAACCAAATACATCCTACGGTTGGGCCTTAACTACACCAATTTAGAACACTTTTTCAATGTAGGCCTAATCATTCACACAATAGACCCTTTGACCTTGTTGATTTCCTGTGTTCATCTCTCTTCCACGCTTTGTCACTTGATTCTTTCTAACAGATATTGTTTCCTTCCTTTGCAGATCCAATCGAAGAGACCAATCTCAACATTGTAATATCTTTAAACATGTCATCTCGATCTGCTTGGAATTTTCTTTAAAACAAAAAATGGGCTGTGAAAGCCCAATTGAAAACCCAGAAGTGAGATATATAAATGGCGTGGAGTGTAGAAAACCTAAATCTAGCAAAAGCGTCCATCCAGCAGCCGAAGATGGTGCGGAAGAAGCCGAGGAAGAAGAAGGTGCGGGCGAAGAAGCCGCGGAAGAAGAAGGTGAAGATGGTGCGGAAGAAGAAGCCGCAGGTGGTGGTGAGGGGAACATTAGAAGAGATCAACGCGTTTCGGAAGCGAGAGACTGCCAAATATAGGGAAATGCTGAGGGGATACAACGTAATATATATTCTTTCATCTACAGAATATTTGTATTATACATGATGAATCCTGTTTTGATTAATATTTGCTCTCTCTCTCTCTCTCTCGGGTCTTAATTAGGGTTTCGATCTATGTGAAGCACCAGTAACCTATGCCGGACTGAGTGCACACTACTGTGATGATCGGAAGAAACGTTGTTGTGACTTAGTCCTCCTTTATGCCAAGTTTGGCCTTCATCGTTACAATTTTCTCGAGGTATAAATAATAATAATGTCTCTGCTTTCTTATTTGATCTCTATCTATTTGCTTGCTATACCGATTTCTTTCTTTCTTTCTAGGGGAAAGACTTGCAGCTCAGCAGCGTAAAGAGATACAACATGACCAGTGGTGCTGTTGTTTTTTGCTCTTACTACATAACTTTGGAAGCCAATGATCCAGCCAATGATCCTGCGACGCTTCAAACTTTTGAGGTTAGAGTTAATGAACAAAGTTATAAGTACTTGGTTTTGAAGTGCTCTGTTGCTAGACTTCAAGGGGAAACCAAGAAAAGCATCACAGATACCCATTTCCTTGACGATGACGGCTCATTGATACCTGAGTTTCCGCCAGATAATCCTTTCAAAGATAATACAAGCCGATTTTACGTGCTCAAGGAATCAGAGCTTCAAGACAATTACCACTGGATTCGTTTGTATCTGGAACTTGTTGTTGCCACAACCAATAGGCCCCGCTGTAGGGACGGTGCTCCGATCAATTTGAAGATTCTCAAAGTGGCTATGGAAAGTACACCATACCTGAGTCAGGGATTTCGCGCCCATGATGCAACCTTCTACATAAGGTACGAGGACTTTTGCGAGGCTGGTAAGGATGTCGATCGCGTTGCTATAGTCAGAAGAGTTTTGGATGAGCAGTCGGAATTCTGTGGTCTCGTGGGTTGTCAACACAGCTCACAAACCATAATACCCTCCAACATGGAAGCTGGCTCCTCGTCTGCACAAGACTAGATCCATTTGAATATGTGGATCACAATAATAAACCCCATCGGTGGTTGACTAAGTTATTTTGGATAGTTAAGTGGATTGCTTTTTATGTGGTTTAAAGTGTCTTATTCTGCTTGAATACTTAAAACATTGGTCGAGTAAGTTATTTGGTGCCTTTGTATTGTTAAGTGGATTGTTTTTTGTGCAATTTTTAAGTGTGTTGTTCTGCATGAATTCTTTAAACTCAGCTTATTAGCCGTTTCTGGTTTATTTTGATGTACAATGATGAACCATTACTTCTTTTGAAAACTGTCTCAGAGTGGTTAATTTTTAAATTAATTCCCAGTCAGAGAACCTGCAACTGCACCTTGAGCATCAGGGATTCAGGGCTGTAACAATCTCTCTTACAAGGAAAGAAACTCACCAAAACTCTTATGAGAGAACACTGACCTTGATTTGAAGTTGAGTTATATGATACACAGCATGGAAAGAGTTGTCTAGGGGTTAGGATATCTTTGGTTTCTTTTCGGAAGCAACTGATTGAGCTGAAACCATCTCACAACATGAACTCATAAATTCCACACCAACCTATAGACAGCTCTCATGACATCCATCAAATCTCAAAGATTAGAGGATTAGAAGAGGAATCATAGCAACCAAATTAAAACAGATTCAACTACAATTACTTCCACCAGTGATAAACATATATTTCACAACAATTACTTTATTTTGATATATCATGTATGTAACTACAATTACTTTATTTTGATCTATCATGTATGTAAAGCGCAATAATCACTGATTCAACTTCAATTACTACTTTACAACAGTTGAAATGTGCGGAATTGCTTAGGATCAGCTGTTGTGAGACGTACTAATCTCTGTCGTTCACAGGAAACTTAAGAAATTCAATCACACAAAGCCTCATTGACCAAAAGGTTCATCTTCTCATTAAGAAACTTGACCACATCTTCTCTACCTTCTTTAAGAAGCAGCTGTCTTAACCTACCAAACGTCACACCTGATGGTCTAATCCCCATCTCAATCATCTCCTCTAACAAAACGCAAGCTTTTTGAGTGTTACGCTCCTCGCACAACCCGTTAATAAGAACCAAGAATGTATGCATACTCCGGAACACCCCTTTCTTCCTCATATACTTCCACACTTTATCCGCTGTCTCCATCTCTTTCTTCTCACAAAACATCTTTATCATCATAGTATATGTGTCTGCATCTGGTTCACACGCTTTGATCATCTTCCTAAATACATCAAAAGCTTCATCTTTCTCCCCACGATCTATTAGATGCCGTAGAATGATGTTACATGACTTGGAGTTGGGCGTTACACCCTTAGCCTTCATTTCTTTCAAAACCCTATAAACATTCTTCATTCTATTTGCTTTGCAAAATGCACCGATCAATGAATTGAAAACCGCTACATCGGCTTTCATTCCACTTCTTTCCATCTCGAGGAAGGTATCAACGGCCTCTTCAAGCCGGTTCTCAGCTCCATAAGTGTGTACAAGCACACTATAGATAAAAGTGGTCGGCTTGCAAAGGCTTGGATCCATGCTCCTCACAATGCCAAGAGCTTCATCAACTCTTCCAGCTTTACAAAGTATGTCGACCATTATACTATATGTCACTATATCCGGGTGACAGCCCGCATCAATCAGTTCCTGGAAAACCTCTCTTGCCTTTGGCAAGTTGGGTTCTTTCCCCCATCCATCAAGCAATATGCTATAGGTTTTGGAGTTGGGCGTAAACCGATCTCTCATCTTCTCAAATATCTCCTGCGCTTTCCTCACATTCTTGGATTTACACAAAGCACTCAACAATCCATTAAAAGCCACAAGATTCGGCGGCAAATCATACTTGTCCATCACATTGAACGCGTAAATTGCCTCATCCACTTTCTGCGCCCTCGCATACTTTCTCATTACGATACAAAAAGTCTCGACATTTAGCATCTTCTTTTTCCTCATTGAGTTGATGAGATCCCACATGAGCTTGTACTGCCTTATCTTTGCAGTAGACTCGATCATCATGTGGTACGCACGAACGCTATGCTCGTAATGCCGTTGCTTCTCAGACCATTGGAAGAACCTGTATGCCAACAAACCAGCATTCCTGAATCTATTTAGAACATCTTCTACTACTTCCGGTGAAACTCTTAACCCGCTTTGATCTAAAGCTGAGTCAAGCACCAAATGCGGAGAAGACATCATTACTTTAGATATGTTCTTCACCACTTCCGCAACATCTATTGCTTGTTCGGTTGAACTATACAGCCTCGCAGACAGAATAGTCTTACAACATAATCTGGATTGACAATTGAGAATTCTGATCATCCTGTTGAATTTAACCCAGACCGTCGCAGCAGAGTTACATTTCCATCGCAAAAGAAAAAAATGTGAGATAAGCCGTATAAAATAATCAATCACCCGACTAAAATCACGTGATCTAATTCTAAACGCGTCAGTGAGGCATTTCGTCGAACAGTTGATGAACATTATATAATTGTGCGCATAATAAATAGACAATCAATACACACATACATACATCTACATTGATTTTACCTGAATGGATCAAGTGGTGTCTATTTTCAGGAACAGTGGTTTTGGTCACCGGAATATAATCCACTCGGCGACAACGTTATGATGAAGACTGGATACGCACCGTTTTGGAAGTGATGAGATAAATGGGCCACATTTGTCAAACATAAGAGCCATATTCAAAACCAATAATAACTTTAGAAAAAAAAAATTTTTGTCATTCGACGACCGTGATCGAAACGACGATGGTTGACCAGCGTCCTCGCCGTCTTGCTGTCGCGGTGCTCCTATTACTTGTGGTTATCAGCGATCTGTCAAATTCTGCCGGCGCTTCGAATTCGGTGTCGGCTTTCGTTCAGAACGCCATCTTGTCCAACAAAATTGTCATCTTCTCCAAGTCCTACTGCCCGTAATTTCAGCTTTCTCAATTGAATTTTGTAGTTTTGAGCAAGGGATTTCAAGTTTTCGAGTTCAATCCTTATTCACTAAGGAACTATGTGATTAGATATTCTGTTGAATTTGAATTTGGCTATCTCCCCTTTTTATCGATTGATTGAATAAACTATGTCATTGATTAAGCTTAATCGCGAAAGTGAAGCCAAGGTTTTGAATTTGCGAATTGCTAGGTATTGCTTGCGCTCGAAACGTATCTTCAGCGAACTTAAGGAAGAGCCTTTTGTAAACGGCAAGCACATTGGTGGATCAGATGGTATGAGCTCACCACTCTCTTCTCCAAGTTTCGTTCTTTTCTAATCTCTTAACCTAAACCTGGCTGTTTTATCTTGTTTCAGATCTTGTAGCTGCTGTGGAGAATGGTCAATTGCAAAAGCTTCTTGCTGCAAGTTGATTTTGAGAGCTTGGAAAGTGGGAATTTAATGTGATTTTGAGGAAATAGGAATCTTTGTTAGTTGTAGACTGAATAAATGAATTGGTTTGTGTCTGTGTTGACTGACTCCATTGCTCCTTATATAAGTTATGATGGCTTTGATAAAGTCTTGATCTTTCGTTGCCGCATTGCTCTGGTCATTGTTTCTCTTCAATATATTATTATGGGGTGAGATTTGTGAATTATGACTTTAATTCTTGCCATTAGGCTTTGGAGGACCGAAAAAGAAGATTACAGAGAAGGAAGGACAGCATTATTGCTTTTATCTATCAGATACAAGCTGATCAAAATTCTCAATTCATGTTTCTTCGTTCTCTGGACCGTTGATGATTTATCTTTTGTATTCAAAACTGACTGAGATAGTTTATCAGTAATCGCTTCGAAATGGCCTGTAGGACTTGAGGTCGAGAACAACTCCAGCGATTGACCCTGCAGCTGCAGCAATGCTAACTACCAAACAAGCTAAGCTGAAGATTTGAAGGCAAACCCATCTGGTGCTCCATCTAGGTATCTTCTTCTGCTCAATGTACATTTCTACCGGGAAATACACCGTCAATGGCCAAAACCCGAGTGCCCCGAGCAGACCCACAACATCGTTGAAAAATGGAAGAAGCATTGAGATAACTGTTGTTATGATAACAAAAACTGTCCTCCATATCAACCTGAGTAACCCATTACACACCACAAAAAAAAGCTTTGATTATTACATAAAACTCATGTCTAAAACTGAGTCCCCATTAGTTTGAAGACGTGACTGTGTACCTGAAGAAATTCAAACGGAAAGGCTTGAAACCCGGAATGGGGATTTTGATATCTTTGGCGATGAACTTGCTATCAGGGAATCGAATCGAAGCTTGCTTCTCGATGAAAGCAAACAGAGGTTGGCAATAGACTTGGTATGCACCAATAAGGTGAATCACAATGGCTGCATTTGCAATGTCAAGAAGCCAATAAGGATTATAAAATCCGAAACCGGTTAAGAGATTTCCTGGAGACATGTCTCCAAAGACTGCATATCCCGTACAACCACACAACATGTAGAACATAGTCGTTACACCAACACTCACAAGCGTTGCCTTCTTCATCGTTTTCTCTTCTGATGGTGGTGACTTCACTGTGTCCTGTTTCAGACCAAAAAAGAAAAGATTCAGGATGTGACCAATAAGTAATGACTTTGAGCATCAAGAGTTGTGAAGAAGGTAAGAGTACCTGAATCTCAATGAGAATGATGGAGTAAGAGTAAGCAAAAGCGATGTCTCCAAGAGCTTGAAAGCTTCTCCACATCTTCTGTGTCTCTGTCACTGCTCCTATACTAATCCCAGTGAGACTTCCCTTCACCTTCCCATTTGCTGATGAAACAAAACGAAAACAAATAAAAAACTTTTTTTGCGTTTAGCATCCATAACTTGTGAAATCTCAAATTTAAGTTTTTAAAGGTTCAAAGTACAAACCAACGACTTGAGCTATGTCGAGGGCTAGACCAGCGGAGGAATAAGTGAAGGACATAACGGCAGCGAGAATTGAGAGCCACCAAAGTTGATCAAAATCTGGAATCTGAGAGAATATAATCTGGACTAACCCAAAAGCTATCATGTAAGGATTACTGTTCATGTGGCATGGATCTTTCCCTCCACTCTTGTGGAAACAGTTGGATCTCTTAATTGCCCTGTTTTTCAGTGATAAACCCATTACTGAGAAATACTCAAATTTCGTAGCTTTTAGTGTTAATTGGTGACAACACTCACATCATGCTTATAGCTGAAGCAATTGTGTAACACCAAAGAGATTGTTAACTGGTTTTGAACCATTTTTTGTTGTTGTTGTTGCTCTGTATATTTTCGTGGGTTCAATGTAGGAAGTTAAATGCAGAGTATGTGTTTGTAAGATCTTTAGAAGATAAAGACAGAAGCTAAGGGAAATTTTATGGGTAGTGTTTAATGCATTTGACAAAGAGTTTAATTCGCAGATATTATGAGAATTTAACAACTCTTGAAAATCTCTGTTTTCTTTAACTGTCTGGTTTTTGAAGTGGATGAAGAGAAACTGAAAGTGGAGGGCACATTTATAATACAAAGAAATTGGTAAAAAGTGTATTCCAAAATATTTAAAAATCGTACAAAATTGATAGGACCTACACTCATGTTAAGGATACTACGATATCAGCATTTACCATAGCAATATTCGACTCTCTGTATATATGGAATGTCAATACCTAGTCCCCTACTCTGTTCTAGTATATATATGTAATCATATTCTCATATATATGTAATCAACTCATGTGTTCTTTTTAAAAATTTGACTTGATGATGTATATGAATAATTAGAAAATGAAAATAGTAGTGTATAAAGAAAGAACGAAGAAAATGTGGGCAATGGAAAATGGAAGTCCAAGATGCTGCCATCGTTTTCGTTTGGACTTAAATGTCACTGTACAACTTTGGAAAAAATAAATCTGTACGGGTGTTGAAACTTGAAAGCTTAGTGTTATTTTCACTTACAACTAATTTATTCAATAACCTAAACTTTTACTTAATTACGTAAATAACTTTGAAGTTTTTCTTATTATGTAAATTATCTTCAAATGGATTATGTGCGGTCTTACTCTCAAGTTATTTAATTTGCACGCAGAAATTAAGAAAAATAACATATTATTAGCGCAAATGACATGTTATTTAATTTTATTCATTTAGTGAGATTAGAAAAGATAACATACAATTTAGTAACTAACAACGTGCTATTTAAAAAAAATAACATGATCATAATGGGAAATGTAAAGAGTATGATTGTCAAAACGTGAAAAATCTAAGTACTGCATAATCATATATGAAGTACCTATATATAGTTTAACCACGAAAGGAAATTTACATAAATAAAATGTATGGTTAGTTTAGCTAATTTACCTTTTGAATAGCAGTCGGTAACTAAAAATATTAAGAAAAAAACTTGTCTTATCTTAAAATTATTTTAATGTAAAGTAATAACGCATCAAAATGTTAAAAGATTCACGACATATGGATATGGATGCCTACTTGAAATGATGATTACACACAATCTTGTGTAGATTTCAAGATGATTATAACTAAAAAGTGAATAAATATGATCAGAAGTTACTTATTTGTCGTACCTAGAATTTGAATGAATATCTCTACCATAAAAGTTTCTCCAGGTAACTAACTAACTTATATATAAGGTGTGTAAGCTATCTTTTATTCTCAAAATGAATTATTTTGATTACTTTGCCAACTTAACTCATGAAAACATAAATGTCGCACACAAAATGTATTGAAGCTTTTATCAAAAAAAAATATATGTATTGAAGCAAATCTACTATATATATTTACAAACTTTTGTCTTTTCACTACAAGTATCATTGATTTGTCGAGAAACAAATATTCCATAAGGAATGTATAGCAAATTTGTCGTCAGACAAGTCATTAGACTTTGAAATAGAGTGCAAATAGAGTACCATCTTTGAAATTCCGACTTTGCTGTCAAAATGGTTGATTTTTTTCTTTTTCATGTGTGTATTGAAAAGATAATTAAAAATGAAGAGTGATCGAAGAGATGAAGAAAAAGAATAAGGTTCTTTCTTCTTTGGTTCAGATCACCCACTTGATTCAAGCAGACAAACACAACCATACTCAATTACCGAGTAATTGAGTATATCATCCCAACACTTGAGTACTATTTTTCATTTTTCAGCCGTCGCGATTTATCTTGTATTATTAATGGATACACGAAAGAGATATATATTGGCCAAATTAAATATCTAATTTTAAAATAATAATAGTTCTATATCCTCTTTGGTTTTACTTTTTCGTTCAATAAAAATCTTTCTAGCTTGTTGGTAATTAGACATCTTTTAAGTAAGGTTTGGTGAGCAATTATATTGTCAAAAAGTATTCTTATTTAGAAAAGAAAAAAGAAAAGAAAGAATCGTAACTACGCACTATTAGAATCTTTCGTTGTAACTTGTAGCTTTCCGTCATTCATCGACCAACCCACTCCGTGACTTTGTACAAATATCTTTGTCACAAATCCTCAACATTATATGAAATTTAAATTATCTTTTACATGGTAAATCATAAATTTTGGTCCACCATAGATCGTTCTTATCACTTGTAATGATCATTGAATTTTTTCAATTTTCTTAGCACTACAATTTATTGACAACTCGCAAGTAGAAAATAATACATTATGGTGTTGAGTTTCTATATTTTTACCTCTTATATTTAGTTCGAGGGTATAGTTCGCCAGGAGAAGCAAACCTTGTAATGATTTTTTCATGGCACATAGCTATGGAGAATCTTTGAAAGTATTTTAAGTGAGTTTTGTGAAATTTTGACTAATTCTCGTTGTTTCCAATGAATATTTATATGAAAACTGAAATGGATAAAACCTTAACTTAATAAAAGATTGTTTCATTTTAAAGGTTAAAATAATATGTGAACTTTTAAATTTTATATATTATAAAGTTTTCGTTTGAATTAGTAGCGGGTTAAAAGTAAAACTTGGTAAACAAAAAAAAAAAATTAAACAAATTGTTGGGGAGCAGAGCCGTGCCTCTAGTATAATGTCAAGAAACATTGGCCTACAACCCCAAATTTTTTAAAAAAATTTGTTAAGAGGCGTTCAAGTATAAGTTAGGCTTATTTTAGACATATTTGAATTAATATAAAAATTGAAAAACTAAAACTTAGAAAAAAAAAAAGGAAAACAAAATCAATCAAAGAATTAGAACAATTACCGAAAGAAGTTACAAGGCCTATTGAAGTGTTAAACTTTTTGAAGAAAGTTCAGGATTTTTATCCTCACTCATGGATCGCTTATCGGATATTATTGACGATTCCAGTCTCAGTTGCATATGCTGAAAGGAAATTTTCAAAGTTAAAGTTGATCAAATCTTACCTTCGATCAAGTATGTCACAAGAAAGATTGAGTGGTTTGGCTACTTTATCTATCGAAAGAGGTTTGGTTAGAGAAGTTGACTTTGAAAAGTTGATCAATGATTTTGTGGGAAAGAAAAGAAGAAGAATTACCTTTTAAACTATCTTTGTGTTTGCTTTTTTAGTTTTTTTTAATGTCACACGACAAGATTTATGCGTGACACTTTTCTTCTTGTTGGTTTTATTATTATATACATTTTTATTTAATATGAATTGGGAATTTTTTTTTTTACTATCGCCTACGGCAACATTTCACCTTGGCACGGCTCTGTTGGGGAGTAACGATCGTTACAGCTGAAATGTTTGAACGTTAGGTAGCATAAGAGAGTTGAGTTTATATATTTTTTTATAATTGCTCTCAAACAACTTAATTCAATGATTACCTCATCAACTATGCGTTAGAAAAATAATTACTTTGACTCGACTACTCTAAGATACTTATGTAAAGCAACAGTTTCTTTTGAAAATTGATTGAAGACTCACAATTTAAAGTGGTTGAATCAAACACTTTCTTAAAAATGATATGGATATATTATTGGGAGAAAAACTTAAATAGCACATAATTTAGGTGAAATTACGAAAATGAGTCAAATTTTTTTTTAATTACTTAAATATTTTACGTACCCAAAATGTCCTTCTAAACATTTGATAACAAAAACGTTATTACACAAATGCCATTACTATTAATTTTCACATCAGCGTAAAATCATGTGTCGCGCCTACGTGGCACCAAAAAAACCTACATGTATTATAAAAGTCTGCCGGGGATTTATCTCGCCTATTGACGGCTAACTTATTGGACAAAAATGCTGATTTATTATAAACGGCTGATTTATAAAATAGAATGGCTGATTTATCTCCGTAAATCAGCTTGTAGTTATAGCAGACTTATAAAACATTGGCTGATATATGTGCAGGAAATGGCTGACTTATAATAATTCTGGCTGATTTATGAGATATATTAGATATCGGCTGATTTATATGTGCAGGAAACGGCTGACATATAATAATTTTTGCTGATTTATGAGATACTGGCTGATTTAAATGTACACGACACGGCTGAGTTATGAAAATGTTGGCTGACTTATATTTGGCTTGCTGATAATCGATTGCTCTAGCTGACTTATTTAGCTGATTTATACTTAAACGGCTGACTTATGTTATCTTGATGTGACTGACTTAAGGTTAATCTGCCATTTAGTAGCCGATTAAACGGAAGTCAGGTTATTTACGGCTGATTATATAATCTTTCAATAATTACGGTAATAGAATGCTTTTGATGACAGATTTACGTAATGTAGCGGCTGACCTAATTGTCTGACCTGATTAATGTGCATCTAATGGCTGATTTTTTAAACTTATAAAATAACTTAAATATTTTTTTCCCCTATTTTTGTGTGAGGGCTGATTTCTTGTGGCGGATTTTATAGTTCCTTTGGTGGCATGTTTACTATGTCAGCTTCCACATCATTAACATTAACATTATTGCATAAGTCAGCTACAACGTTTAAGAGTTTGTTAGATTTGTAAACGGATTAATTCATATCAAATTTTTAATTCTTGTTCAATTCATCGTTCTTGTTCGCCATTGTTTCAGTTCTTGCTGAGCTTAACAAGGTCAGTCGATTCTTTGTTTCTGTGTAAACATTGATTCAAATTGTGCAATAAACGTATTTGGCTTCAGTTCCGTTTGAATTGAAATTTTTTTGTATCACTCTCTACGCCAAGCTCTACGACAAATACACCAAACTCAATTCTCAGCAAAATCTTCCCTTCAATTCTCATGGGTTTTTAGTGTCTCGCATCTGTGGATTAGATTTGACTTCTCTCAATTTCGATTTCTATTTCCGTGGGAAGAAAATTTCCGAATTCGATGAGATTAATAAAGAGGAAGAAGAGAAGGAAAAAATTAATATGGCTTGGATCTAAAAGGAAGAGATTCCTCATAGTTGTACCTGGCAATAATTAAATAAAAACAAAGAAAAGAAGAGATAAATGGGTAAGAAGATAGATGAATGAAATAACGAAGATGAAGAAAAATGCTTAACCTGGCGTAAGTCAGCCAGCCGTTACTGAAGAGTAAGTCAGCCGTGACAATCGGTTCTTTCAATATCATGATTAACCGAATAAACCACTATTTGATGATGAGTTAGAAAGAAACTTCAATTTAATCGGAACCGGAACCAAATTCGTTTATTGAACAATTCGAATCAATGTACAAAGAGATTCTGGGCTTGGATTCATCTTTTTAAGCTCGACATGAACTTCAACAATGGTGAGTGGACTTTTCCCAACTTCATGTTTTAATCCCTTTCTTGTAACATATTCTGGGCTTGGATTCAATAGAAAGAGATTCGTCATGGTTGTACCTGGCGATAATTAAAAAGAGAGATAAATGCTTGAGAAGATTGATTAAAAAATTATGACGACGAGTTATTATTTTGCGGCGGAGTTATTATTTATTATTGGCTGATTTACTGCGTAATCCGGGTGAGTTATTGATTATTTGCGGTTGATTTATGTAGAATCATACGATATAATTGTATAGAAATCCGCATGAAACCAAATTAAACTGATAAATAAAATCAAATTAACCAAAATAAACTAAATAAATCCAACATAATGTCACCAAAGTAATATCACCCAAGAAAAAAAACCAAATTTTCAAATAGATTTTGAAGGGAAAACAGTATTTCAATCTTTTTTCCCATGGAGCGAGTCGCAGTAGTCTCTTAGAAACATTCCCATTGGACAGATCTTGTCTAAGCCGACCTTCGTCCAATCCTTCGGGTCTGCTTCATGCCTGCGAATATCGCTCTCAAGGTTCTGAACTTGCTTAACAAGATCTTGGTGCCTTGTTACTAACGCTTCGTGCTGAACCTTGATCTGTTTACAAAAACATGTATTAGATATCAAAGAAAATTCAAATCAACAAACTATGTCTACTTCATAATCTGTAACCAAAGCTTTACAAGTTTAAATAAATAACTACAGAAACATGGTAATCTATATATCCATTATAACTGAAGTTACTAATTACTACATATCTTATTTTACTTGAGACTTTACCTTATTGACGAAGAACAGAGCCATGCGGTTCTCTTCTTCCGAGAGACTCTCCAACCAATCTTCAGTTGGAGATTTCACCACACCAGGGACGAATATTCGTGGCTCTGGCACGAAATCTGGGAGAGGATTTTTCCATGGGGAATAAAGAACACTACGTCTCTCTTCACGAAATGGATAATGGTCGGTCGGATTGGAAGGAGAAGAACGCACAGGCGATGGAATTCGAGTTGGTTCATAACGACATCTTTTCGCATGAGGCGATAGAGTCAGTGATTCAGAACTAGATGAGGATGTTGTTTTGGAAAATGATGGGGATGATGGGGTAGGAGATGATCGGTTAGGCGACGAGGTTTCTGAACCGCTGTTCATTTTGGTAAAAGATGAAACGTTCTAAAGATGATCATATATTGCGTAAAGTAGGTGTATATATACAGAGGAGAATCAGAACGTTGGAACTCTAAATCTTTTGTCGAGAGAATCAGAACGTCGCAACTCTTCAGCATCTCTCGAAAACATAAAAATTTGCAACTCTTCAGTATCCATAAATAAGCCATACCATAGCCATATATCAGCCGTAACGTAAAATCATAAATCAGCCGTTAAACTTTGGTGGCAAACCATAGTTATAAATCAGCCACAACATTGTCATTAATCAGCCAAAACATTGTCATAAGTCAGCCAAAACATTGTCAAAGTTGGAACTCTTAATCGGCTGTCGAGAGAATCAGAAAGTCGCGTAACTACTTTTCAACTCTCGAAAGCATAAACTTTGCAACTCTTCAGCTTCATTGTTAGCTGCCATAAAACAGCCTACAGTTAGCCATAAGTTAGCCATTAATAAACCATACCACGCTATAACACATCCATAAATCAGCCATTACTTGTAACTAACCCAATGTCAGCCGGACGTAAACTGTAAGTCGGCCATTACTAAACCATATATCAGCCGTTAAGCAACCAATTTCATGAACACAATTAACTTTAGAATTACAAAACTTTTAGCATAATATTGGAAAAATGGTATTTATTAGTCTAAGAACAGACGCTACTAAATATAACTCGAGTGTTAATGTATCAGAGAAAACAATACAACAATTCTATATTAGTTTACAAGTTTTCGCATTATGTCCAACTTGTTTACAAACTGAGCATGCGTGTTGCTTTCTTGGGCGTTTCTTCGCACTTGCCAATTCTAAAGCAGATTTGATTCTAGATTTCGATGGTCTTCCTGGTTGATTTTTGGCAATTGGGGGGTTACACACTTGTTCCGCTATGTGGTATGGAACGGTAATCGCCGAATCTATAGGCATCACTGATCCTGCATATGCGTAAAGCAAATACCTACTGTAATAATATGGGTTACATAATGAGATACGAGAAACACCCTTGTGCTGAGTGGCTGCAATTGCATGTACGCATGGTAATTTGTCGATGTCAAAATGACGACAAGTGCATCTCTTCGATCTCAAATTTACAACATGCAAAGATGTTCCATAGATAACTTGTATATGCGAAACATCAATCGTTTGTACCGTCGCATGTATGGCACAATTCACACGGTCCTGTATAACTCAAAACAATAGAATGGGTATATTATTATTTCAAAATGGTTGAATTATTAAATAGATTGGCTGACTTATAACATATATTGGCTGACCTGTAACAATTTTTCAACACCACGTGTAAGTGTTGTTTTCAACGACATTGCTGATTCTCGTCGCTCATTAAACCATCTTGTCATCATTGATCTTATCGTTTCCAATATGCAAACGATTGGATAACTTCTTGCTTTAGAAAGAACCTTGTTCATCGATTCCGCTATATTTGTCGTCGTTAGGTTATACCTATCACCCGGAAAATGAACACGGGCCCACATGCGTATATCTGCTCTTTCGAGGTAACCATGAAGTTCAGGGTTAATGACTTCAATATCACGGAAGACGGATTCAAATTCGTCAACTCTATAACAATTTGCAGCTTTCTTCACTAAACGGAACAAATTCCCCCCTCTGAATCGTAACAGAATGTTCTTGTATAAATGATACTTACAAATTCCACGAGATGCCAATGGATACACGGTTCGAATAGCTTTCCCAATTGACTTATGCCTATCTGAGATGATCGCAAGACCCTTATCATCAGGAATAACGTTTTTCAATTGCGAAAAAACCATAGCCAAGATTCATCATTTTCAGTGTCAACCACCCCAAACGCTAATGGAAAGATCTGAAAGTTTCCATCTTGAGCTAGTGCTATAAGGAGCGTCCCTTTGTATTTTCCATGGAGAAATGTACCATCCACAATGACTACTTTGCGCATAAAACGAAAGCCACTGATGCTTGCTCCGAATGCAATAAATAAATACTTAAATCTCCTAGACTCATCGAGTTCAAGACTAGTAACTGTGCCTCGATTTGCCTTTGTATCATGTAGAGATAAGAAGGTAAGTCTTCATATCCCTTTTCAAGAGTTCCCAACTCGATCTCTCTTGCAAATCTTAATGTCCTATAGGCCTTCCAGTAATCCATCTATTTATCATTATATAAATAAGTTAGAGCTATACATAAGTCAATCGCACAAAAGCCATAAATCAGCCAATATATTAAACCATAAATCAGCCGTAACTTTATAATAAACAATAAATCAGTCGTCACTTATAATAAACAATAAATCAGCCCGAAACTAAACCATAACTCGGCCATTACTAAACCGTATATCAACCACCAACTACAATAAGTCAGCCTCAATGAAGTAGGAGATTACCTTAATTCCAAACTGCTTAGTAATTGATACTCCCACATGTCTAGGCAGAACTGATGGCTCAGTGTCGCCAATCAAATCCCTATACACTGCTCCCAACACATCCGGTGTTGCTTGCCGAGATCGAGTAGATCGCTCTGTAACAGAACATGTGTGTTCTGAATCGAACTGACGAATATAGAATTCTGAGGATTGTCCTGTTCTAGAAGCACGAACTCTCCATCCACATCCGTTTACCCAACACTTAACGATCAGAGTATCAACACGAGAAACTGATACATCAAAATCAAACCTATCTCTCACCGATAGAAATTTCAGTCGTTTCACCAACGGTTCTTTACTCTCGTATCGTTGACCTACAACGAGACTTAGCGAAGACAGATCTAACCTAACTGGATCAGTTTCTTTCGATACTTGTTTCGAAATATTATGTACTCTTTTCTTCGGCGGCAGTACCTCAAAATCTTCATCTTCTTGTTCATACTTCCCCAGTAAGCTGAAGTTATCATCATCAGATGATGCACCATCCGGATTGTCAAAAATATTAAATCTGCTGTCAAATTCATCTTCTTCAACGTCGTTTTCCTTTTCGTACTTTCCGTCCTTGCTTTCCAGATCTTCGTTATCCCGTATCTCATCAGATCTCCCATTACTTAACTCTTCTTCTGGAACATGACTCAGTGGTTGTTTAATCTTCTCTTCTGATTTATCATGATGCATAACTTCACTGTCTTCTTTAGCTATAACCTCAACGCATAAACGTAGCTCATCACTCTTGCGTAAGCTTAGAAAACCTCTTAATTGACGAGAATTAGAAATATAAACCGGTGGAGTATCAAGCGCCATTTTTCGCAAAGTCTTGCTCGAGAACATGTAGCTAAGTTGGATCTTACAGCTTACCTCATGTAACCCATAATCCTCAATAATCATCTGCACAAGTTCGTCGAAGGTTGTATGTTCATTGACTTCCAGAACTCGACACCCTCGTTTGTCGGCGTTGAAAATATATCTATTATTCTGTACCCAATTGCCGTAAACTATAATTACCGGGTCCATTTAGGAATGAGTAAGATAGATAACTGAAGAAGATGATGGATGAATGATGAAGACGAACAAGGATTTAAGTGTCAAAACCGACGGCTATACTATCCAGTAAATAGAGGTAAATCAGCCACTTAATAGGACCACTCAAACAATGTATGACTTACTACACACTTTGGCTGACTTATGTTTAATCTGCGGCTGATTTATTAAACTGATAACGGCTGACTTAATACAAATAAGGACTAGTTAATTCAAGTGTCGGTTGAGTTATGTATTGTTTAGGGGGATTTAAAATTTTGTTACCGGATGTCTTATCTATACTTTGGGTTTTCGATTCGCCTTAGCCTCAGATTTTATCGTTGAACAAATGTCAGCTATAAATATTCCTTTTTAACATTAAGCATCTAACATAATTACATAAATTGTGCATACATGTTTGGGACTTCATCATAAATCTCCGCTGCCATCTTTTCACGTATGCCCTGGGTATTATCATCGCTGAGACCTTCGAAAACGACGCCAAGCGATAACATTTCAATATACTTAAGTGAGAAGACGCCACAATCACCAACATTTTTATTTTGGGGGATGCCTTTTCTCCTCCTGAATTTGAATTGCTGATTACTTGGCTTTCGGAGGGTAGAGGGAATTATTTCGTTCAACAGCGCATGCACCATGCGCGTGAACATCCTGCACTGCTCATGTATTAATTTATCAGACTCTACAGTTCCTTCTCCTATGATACTGTCGTAACAATCTATCTTCTCCTTAGCGAAATCAATCTCCAACGTTACCCAGTGGTCTCCGTTAACTTGTTGAACCAAGTACGCGAGATCTACATCCACATACCATATCTTGTTTGTTGGCATGTCAGCAGGAGATTTGCCATTCGCTAAATCCATATACGATTGGGTGAATTTCCATTTCTTTGGATCTAAACTCCACTGTTTGTAGTCTTTCACCCACGTACACACGAACCATGGATCGATAAAAACAATCCGATCAGTATAAAAAGGAGATGGAACGTTGATAGACCTCTTCCGAAGCAATCGTAGAAACTGTGTCAAGTGCTGTTATGAAGAAACAATAGTATAAGTCAGCCCAAACTTAGAATTAATTCTGCCGTACTTAAACTTAAGTCAGCCTGTACCTAAACTTAAGTCAGCCTGTACCTAAACTTAAGTCAGCCTGGACTTAAACTTAAATCAGCCATAACATAGAAAATAACGATGCCACTCGGCCGTAACATACCTCAGATGCCAGCCATCCATAATCCTTATCAGGCCAATCCTTTCTCGGGGTGATAAGCTCCCTATAGAGAAGGACATCTTCAGGAATATATTTTTTCTCTTTGAGGGGAATAGACCTGATGAAAAAAAAACAACAGATTGAGATCAAGTTTAGGCATATACATAAAATAAAATATACATATGTACATACTCATATGATCGGAGGAATTCTCTAAGTTTCTCCATTTTTCCATGATCCACTCTTTTCAGAGGATCATATATTGCTTTTGAAAGAACCACACCCTTCCTCATTAACGACATTCCATTCAGTCCTACCATCGGATATGGTGCAGGTGAAGGCCAAGTTTTCTTCGGACGCTTTCCAAACAGAAGATGCTCTCCCCCTAGTTCCTTCTCTAACAAATTTAAAGCAACATCCAACTTTGTTTGCCTAAGCTTCTCCTCCTCGTTCTCTTCAGAGTCATCGAGCAATTTATCCTCATCTGCAGTGACTTGATCGGTTATATCTACCAAATCAGTTGTATCTAGCAATATTGGAATCTGTTTCATATCATGTTGCTTGGGGTGCTTCTCTTGTTTAACTTTTTTAGGCATAAACAACTCCCTTCGTCCCTTATCCTTTACCTTCTCTTCATGGCCTATATTCTGGGCATTGTCTTCCTTCTTGTCATTTCCTTTCTTCTCTTCTTGGCTTTTATCTTCTTCTTTTCTTTTCTTTTCTTCATTGCCTACTTTTTTTGTCAATGCTTTCAGTTTTCTTTTCTCGACTTCTTTTAGCAGCGCATTGTCATCTATATCAGAAACTTTTATCGGATATGGTTTATGCTGTATCAAAAACAATTATATATTAGCCATAATATATAGCATAAATCAGCCATCATATAAAGTATAAGTCAGCCACCTCACAATTGTAAGTCAGACATAATATCTAGTATAAATCAGAATATTACCGGGCTAGTCACCTCTTCTCCTTCGAAAACCTTCGACATGCCATCGTTTTGAATGGAATTTTCAATTTCACGATGTTCTATCAGATCTTTCAGCCTTTTCAACTCATTCTCCATATCCCCAACTTTGTCTTCCACACATGTTATTCGATGGCCATATTTTTCTTCGAACTTAACTTCAAGCTTATCTTCTATCACTGGCACAATGCTGTTAATGTTTTCGTCCACTACATCAAATCTTCTGTCAAATCTAAGCATCATTTGCTCAACGAGTTTAAGAAGGCCATTCCCAGAAACATCTGGAACATAATCTTCTATTTTCATGCAATCAGCAACCTTTCCCTTCTTAACATTTCCTTCTCCATCCACATCCCCTTCATCAATCTTTTTTCTTTTCTCCTTTGGATGCTCTGATTTATCGACTTTCTTTCTGTTCTCGATAACTTCCACATTCTTGCCTTTGCCTTTCGTCCTAGATGGTTCAACTTGCTTCACATCCCAATAACCTTTGACAAACTTATCTTCAAGAATGTCGACTATCAGGTTCTGAACTTCTATGCTTCGTATGTCATCATCCCATGTAGGATAGATCTCATCAATAGGCTTTATGACCATCCTCTTAACACGCACCTATATCAATATCAAACATTATTGTAAGTAGGCCAGCTACACTATTGAATACCTACAATATTGAGATATTCAATACTAACTCAGCCACAAAATGAAACCATAAGTCAGCTACAATAGTAAACTAAGTCAGCCGCTATATGAAACCATAAGTCAGCTATAATATTGAGACATAAATCAGCCGAAACATAAAACCATACCTCACCACGCTGTTCAATCTCCTTACTAATAACCTTCTCTAAATCAGTACGCGTACGATTTCCACCCCATCGAAGAAATGGCAAAAGACTCGACTGATTTCTTCTCCCAAAACGCTCTCCGAATACCGTAATCGATTCATACGCCCAAAACAGCATCGCGTGCACGCAGCCATTGACGGTATACGAATTGCGTTCAAACTGAACCATCTTCACACCTTCTATAAGGCTTTTAAATGCAACCTGACCCCATGGATAACCAGCAAAGTCTTCATCCTTAAAGACTCTTTTTGCTGTTTCTAATGGCATTCTAGAATTATGATGTATACCATAAATCCCCATGTGTAGAATGCATAGCAACCCCATCATCTTCCTTTTTGGTAAATCCCATGCACGGCACCTACCAAATGCTTTGGCCAACTCATCATATTTTGGCCCAACTCCATACGGCACACCTAACTCTGCCCAGAAGCTAGTGTAGTCAGCTTCACAACTTTCCTTTGGCAAAACACTGGTGTTTAGCCCAGTAATCTCAGCAAATTCGTAGAGGCTAAACTTGATCGGTTGACCACCGACGAGTACCCATATCTCATATGCATTCTCTATTGCCAACTGACGGGTCAGTAGAAAATGCACAGTATTAGCCGACCAAACGTAGTCGAAATCAACAAGCTTAGGAAGCAGTCCAACAGATGATTCCTTAATTGCATCCCATGCATCGTTTCCTATAGCTTCTTTAACGCGCAAGAAATTGCCTAGTTGACAGTTGTGATTCATGCTCTTATTCTGCAAAGGCGATTTCTCATCCGCGTAAAGTGTAATCGGGTACTTCTTTGCTCCATCAGAAGAATCCATCTATATAATAGAAATATATCACACATAAATCAGCAATAAATTCTCCAAATCAAACATAAATTAACCATAAATCACGTAGAAGAAACCAAAAATCAGCTGCTTAGGGTTCGGCTAATTTATGATAGGTATATGTCATCGCTTATAAATCTCTTAACATACATAAAGTAACTTAAACACATACCTTTCTAGTTTTCGAAATGGCGAATTAGAGCTTAACTCTCAGAAATTTGAGATTCAAATTTTTGGGCAGATGAACAGTAATCGACGATGAACAGTTATCTTTCTAGTTCGTCTCCTGGGATTCTGCGACAGAAGCGGTCGTTGGGAGACGGACGAGAAAATCGTGGTTGTAACAACGGAAAGAGACGCGTGAATCTGAACAAATTTAGCAGGGAACTTCTCCTCGATTTCGCAAGAGAGTCGTCGTACAGAAGAAGAGACGAGAATTTTTTTTTTTCCCTAAGCAAAAGTGAAATTAACTGGTCTCTTTTCAAGTTTTAATAAAATAACTTTGTTTACTGTCCAACCCATGAAAATTCAAAAAAAGGGCAAAATCCCCCATGCTTCCACAGCACATAAGTCAGCCAGTACTAAACCATAACTCAGCCATTACTAAACAATAAGTCAGTCCGTAACTAAACAATAAGTCAGCCAGTACTAAACCATAAGTCAGCCAGTACTTTTCAATAAGTCAGCCAACACTAAACAATAAGTCAGTCCGTAACTAAACCATAAGTCAGCCAGTACTAAACCATAAGTCAGCCAGTACTTTTTCATAAGTCATCCTGACTTTTTCATAAGTCAGCCTGTACTAAAACATAAGTCCACCATGTCTGAAGCATAGATCTCCCATTACTGCTACAGAGTCAGTCATTTCTGAATAATAACTCAGCTGATACATAAGTCGATCTTTTTGAGGCAAATCCTTTCTCGGGGTGATTAGATCTCTGCAATGCCATAAATATTTTCCAGCATCAATCACTCGTCGAACACTGTTCCGAGTTATTTCATTCGCCGGCGGGAACAACTGGAAAGGAGGAGAAGATAAGAGATTTTTTTCCCGTCCAAAAATAAATTAAAATGGCAAAATCCGTAATTTGAGTTTTAAATTTGGCTAAACTGACATTTTTATTACCAAAACTGATATTTCAGTAATTTCAAAAATAAATATCTATGGTAGTCATTTCACCACTTTTCTGGTATATTTAAGTAATTCTTTCTATATTATTAACTATTCTTAAATGATTTCAATATGAAATATGTACAACACCATGTCTAGAACACTCATGTCTAGAACACTTGATTCAACAATTATACTCTAATGGATTAATGAAACACTTAAACAGATAAACATGAAGAAGACATCACTAACCGTTATCTGCAGACATAATTGCTTCTGCAGATGATCCTTAATCTCTTGATTTCTTCTTTCCTTAACTCTTTCTTTGAGTGGATTCTTTTATAGAGATAATCCTTCTTTTTTTGTCTTTTATGTTACTCTGTTTTTTTTTCAATTAATAACTTCTTCTATTTATATTAATGAAGAGTTATTAATATTGTACCTTTTTAATTACATATATATATATATATGTATCTTTAATGAGAACATTATATTATCACATATTGGGTAAGAAAATAGGGTTATCAATACACTCAATTCTAATACTCCGTAACCGAGACCGATCCATCACGGTATCGACTTTTATGGATTAGAACCATAGACCTTAACATGAACTTAAATTTCAATTATTGAACCGTTAATACAAATGTCACATTAACGGAATTATTCTTACATATATTTTATTTTACTTTTAAGTTTACAACTCACACATTACTAGATTTCAATTGGGATTATAACATCATTACATTTAGCAAAAAACATACTTATTATATTTTTCAAAGAAAGAATAAGAATAATAGTATTCTGTTGACCATAGCTTTATCTCTGACAATAGTCATCCTTGGTTCTCTGGCTTCCGTGACATCGAGTCAACCACCACAACGGGAGCTTTGACGAAGATGTTTCTGTCTCCATCTAATCTTATTCCCACAGTTTCAAAAGATTTGCAAATTCCAAGCGTTGCTCATGGAATGAATCATCAGCGCAACATTTCAAATAATTAGATACCAACTCTGCAATATACAATATTAGCATAAGATAACCTCTTGTGTAACTAATTTATAAAGATTGATGCTAAAATTCAGAAAATTTCCTTCTCAAAATCAACTTTGTCCATAAACAGAAAACAATGAAGAGAATGATTTAGTTAAATTAGAAACATTTCCCACCTGAAGGACTAATAATTAACTTTCCTAGTTACAGAGAGTTAATAAGTGTTATCGAGAGCACGAAGATCAAGAGAGTTATGTCGAGTGACTGGACCATGAATTGACCCCGACAAGAAGAGAAACCACTTGTATAATGCAGTAGACTTAACGGTAACTTTTTATTACCATTGTTTGTTGTGATCAATTTAACCCAAATTTACAAAACGAAAAACATAAACTTTCCTTTTTTTAGGGAGCAAACCTTATCTTATAAAATCTTCAATCTTCTTCCTTGAAAAATCATTATTCTCTCATTCTTCTTCATCCAACGAATCAAGCTTTTTTCACACTCTTAGTCTCTTCCTCTGATTCTTTCATCTTCAATCTTCATTCTTCTTCTGATAGCTTTCGTTTTTACAGTTCCTCAACTGAGAAAATCTGATTCTGATTCGTGACTTCCTCAATGGAGGTTTGCTAGTATCTGATTCTCATCCAAATTTTAGACAAGTGGATGGCCATTGGAGGAGCTGCTTTAGATTTGGTCGGAGTGCCCTAGCCTGAAGAGACCATCTCCGCTGCTAAAGAATCTGATGCTGTGCTTCTTGGTGCCATTGGAGGGTCTGTCTTCTCCTCTTACCATTTTTCTATTTTCCTCTTGGGAATTTTCAGTTTGTTCATGTTGGTATAATTTCAGGTATAAATGGGATAACAATGAAAAACATCTGAGCCCTGAGTTTACTTCAGCTTCGTGCTGGTCTCAAAGTCTTTGCAAATCTGAGACCTGCTACAGTTCTCCCACAGGTAACCATCCTCAAACCTAATCTCACCAATTTCTTGTTAGCCTTAAGTTTTCTGTTTCCTGTGTGAATTTCTAATTCTTGTTTTTTTCAATCAGTTAGTGGATGCTTCGACCGTGAAGAGAGAGGTAGCTGAAGGTGTTGATCTAATGGTTGTAAGGGAGCTTACAGGAGGTCAATTTACTTAGTTTATTTAAACCCATTGTAATTCTTGTCTTCCTCCTTCTGTAGTGAGACAGTATCTTTACAATCTGATGGTAACAGGTATTTACTTTGGAGAGCCAAGGGGCATAAAGACCAATGAAAATGGCGAGAAAGTTGGCTTTAATACTGAGGTTTATGCTGCTCATGAGGTACTTTATTGAAAATCTCTGATGCAGGTTTCCGCTAACTGATGTAAAAACCTCCTCCTCTCTTTGTTAAGTACTATGCACACATGTAATTAAGCATTTCTTATGTTCCTCAGATTGATAGAATTGCTCGTGTTGCCTTTGAGACTGCTCGGAAACGGCGTGGCAAGCTGTGTTCTGTCGACAAAGCTAATGTCTTGGATGTATGGTTGTTAACTACGCTTTCTTTGGATTATTCCTGTATCTTGTGGAACGCATATAACACTGAAGCCAATGCGATTTTCTTGTATCCAGGCCTCAATTTATGGAGGAAACTAGTAACAGCATTAGCCTCTGAATATCCTGATGTTGAGCTGTCGCATATGTATGTTGACAATGCCGCAATGCAGCTTGTTCGTGACCCAAAGCAGGTACGTGCGTTTGCCAATCTACTCATCCTTGATGGCGCTTTGATGTGGGAGTTGTGTAAATACTTACAATGGTTTGGATTGTTTCATAAATGCAGTTTGACACAATCGTTACAAACAAAATTTTTGGTGATATATTATCCGATGAAGCTTCAATGATAACAGGAAGCATAGGAATGCTTCCATCTGCTAGTCTCTCAGTGATTCGGTATACTATAACATAATTGTATCTTTGAGTATGCAATGATATGATCTTATCTGAACACACACTCGACACATTTAATACAGGGACCTGGACTCTTTGAACCTATACATGGTTCTGCACCTGATATTGCTGGACAGGTTCTGCACCTGATATTGCTGGACAGGTTCTAACTCTATTCTTCAAACAAACACGACTTTTCTTCCCTGATATCAAAACTACTTCTATGCCAAAAATAAAGAGCACAACTTTTCGATTCTTTGAATTTTCAGGATAAGGCAAACCCATTGGCAACCATTCTCAGCGTTGTGATGCTTCTGAAATACGGACTTGGAGAAGAAAAGGCAGCTAAGAGAATTGAAGACGCAGTATTGGTTGCTCTGAACAAAGGGTTTAGAACTGGAGACATTTACTCAGCAGGAACTGTATGTTTCTTGAACCACTCTTATAAGATGCTTCTTTTTCCTTAAAACTGTTCTGAATGAGTGATAGAAAAGTACAACAAGCAACAAAAACAAACAGTACTAATGCGTTTATCTTTTTGAATGGTGTGTGATCAGAAACTGGTGGGCTGCAAGGAAATGGGAGAGGAGGTTCTGAAGTCGGTGTACTCCCAAATTCCAGCATCTGTTTAATCATCTGTAAAAGTAAAACATTGAAGAGTGTGAATTAATCATGAAGAGATTGTTTATCTTCCAACAATAAGTGTGTTGTGCACGGAAGAGTCTCAGTTTCATCAGCGAAAATTTCTGTGATGTTTAAGTTTAAGTTATTAGTGGGATGTGTTTGATAACATTGAAACTTTGGCATTTTTTCTGTTAAATAAATATCCTGGTGGAGTTAAGACGAAAAAATAAAACATAACTTGGTGGAGTTAGTGACGTGTCAGAGTCTCCCTTGCGACGCCGTCGTTAATGCACGAAACTCGTTTCTTTTCTTTGGCGGCAAGATGATTCCCTCAACTTCAAGCATAATCGCCGGTGAAGAATCGGTCGTATCACCCTTGGCAAGTGTTTCCGGTGAATCTTCTCTCTCCGATATGACTCAGACAGTTCATTTTTCCTCTGGAAACCCTAGAATCGGGGAGACACGCGGCGTAATGCATTTTTCACCATAAACCTTCACCTTTTGTAACTCCATTAGACCACCTTAAAAACCTTAATTTCTCAGCTCTGTTACTCATCTGCCTTTAGTTTTCTCGGATCGCCATTCAGTCTTTACCAACCGTAATTTTAAAACCGTCGACTATTTTAAACTCCTCTGTCTTTGGATTTAGTCGACTGTTTTGGTCCGGTTCTTCTTTGTTCTTTACCAGCCGCAATTTTAAACCCATCGTTCATCATCCCCTCTGAAATGTCAGTCTCTTGAACCGTGACCTCTAAATTTGAGGTTTACAGTAAACGATTAATTGAAAATTTATTTAGGGTTTTATGGGTCTGTTCGAAATGGGGAAATGAATTTCGTCTGAAATCTAATAATTTGGATAAAATATTGTGAATGAAAGTCGTGTTTTAGTTGATTGATGTGGTGTGTGAGAGCCCGAGAAATGTAGAATAAGGATTTACAAATATCGTGTTTGAGTTAATTGATGTTGTGGAGTGTGTTTTCATCTTGTGATATAGATATGGCGAGAACAAAAAACCCCGAAGTTCAAAGCACGGCTGAGTCTTCACCAGAAGAAGTAGAATCTTTGTCCTCATCAACTGGAGATGAAGATGAAATCTCAGACAGCTCAACGAGATCATCCTCAGAAGTAGAAGAGGAGTGCTCGGATAGTGGACATGATGAACCATCGAATCAGGTAAAACTAGTACGACTAAGTAAACCTAGTAGGGAAATGTTTAATTGTATATGAAGTTTGAATTTCCCGCATATTTGATGAAGTTTAAATTTGGTAAAAATAAAATAGTTATGACTTGGTAATATTGGTACAACTACTAATCAGTATAACTTGGTAATCTTGGTACAACTCTTACTCGGTATAACTTGGTAATCTTGGTACAACTTATAATTAAGTGTATTGTTTTGGTTGTAGGAAGATAGTGACAAGGGGGAGGATAGTGACGACGACGAGGAAGAGCAGCAACCTCAACAACATGCACTACAAGAAATTTACCGCAAAACCGACGGAATTTCCGACGGACTATAAATCCGTCGGAAAATTCCGACGGATTCCCGACGTATTTCCGATAGATATTAAAATTGACGATTCCGTCGGAAATCCATCGGAAATTTTCCGACGGATTACCGACGTATTTCCGACGGATTTCGATTTTGTTTTGTCCAGTAATATTTCCGACGATTTTTTTTGTTTTCATTTATCCGTTTCTCTTGAAATATGTTTGTAGTATGCTCTGTTACTCATCTCAATCATAAAATAATACCAAAAACCTTGTTATATATCATATATAGCAAAATTAGAAAAATTCATACAATCATGTTTACATGTAAGACAATGATACATATACTTAAGCGATGATTTATAAACATAACAAATAAAATTTTATAATTTTGGTATATTTAATATGTAACAAGGTATTTGTTAGTATTTTATCGCTGGAATGAGTAACAAATCATATTACAAACATATTTCAAGAGAAACGGATCGTAAACGACCACGAAACCACAAAACCGTCGGAAATCCGTCGGAAATTTCCGACGGATTTCCGACGGTTTTGTGGTTTCACATGTCTCGTTCCCAGGTTTAGTCTGACATATGACTAGACAAGCCGAAAAACAAAATCCGTCGGTAATACGTCGGTAATCCATCGGAAATACGTCGCTAATTCGTCGGAAATACGTCGCTAATCTGTCAGAAATCCGTCGGAAATTTCCGACGGATTTCCGACGGAAAATGAAAATTTGGCCACGTAAGTTGCCCGCGTGAATTAAATTTGTTTAAATTTGTTGCTATCCGCTGGAAATTTCCGACGGATTTCTGACGGATAGCAAAAATATAGGCGCGGATTTCTGACGGATAGCAAAAACACCGGCAAATATTAATTTTTTTGCCATTTCCGACGGAATTCTGACGGATATATCCGCGCCGAAGAAGAAGAAGAAGAAGAAGAAGAAGAAGAAGAAGAAGAAGAAGAAGAAGAAGAAGAAGAAGAAGAAGAAGAAGAAGAAGAAGAAGAAGAAGAATTGTTTTAATTTTTTATTTTAATTTTAATTTTAATTGTAATTAAAATTTTATAATTAAATTTTTTGTATAATTATAATTTTAAATTTTAATTTATAATTATTCCGAATTAATTTTATATATTAATTATAATTAATTACAATTAATTAATATTGATTAGTACCCCCGAGAACCATACAGAGCTTGGGAGTTTAACCTTTGTTAAAAGAATGTTTAATCGGCGAGAGAGTGGGATCAAACTGTCAGAGGTAGAAGAACAGTTGACCACGATGATAGCTTGTGAAGATCGGTTAAAGATGGATGTGCTATACTTCTTGGCGTCGATGATGAAAACACATTCGAAGTCACCGGAAATTATTGATCCTTTCTTTCTACGCATTGTTGATGATTTGGAAGAATGCAAAAAGTTTCCTTGGGGCAGGTTTACTTTTGAAGATTCTTCATATGAGTTGGAGCATATGTTCGAGAGGTTTAAAGGTAAAGTCAGGAAATCTTGGACATTTCCAGGGTTCATAATTCCTTTGGAGGTAATATAATTCAAAACTTGTGTTTAATGTAAATTTGATCTTCACTTTGAATCCAATCTATATAACCTCCGTTATTAGAATAATATCCTCCATAATCAAAATATATGATGACGCATCGAATATTATTCATTTTATCTTGATATGATCCTAGGTGAGGATCAAGTCCCTGAATGCTTCTCCAAGAGGTTGTGAGGATTGGTGACAAGGTGAGTGATGCGGAAGAGATGAAAGGTGAAGAACAAGAGGGGATCCGATGAGTCTTGGGGGATTGATGCGAAACTTCCAAAGGGGATGGAGCACCTTCGGACTTTCAAGCTTGCTCTGGACGTGGGTGAAGACCCTAGACGAGGTGAACAAGGGGTGGATCGAGATGAAACTTCCTAGGAGTGTGAAAGATCCTAAGACTTTCGGCTTACTTGGTGTAAGGATGAAGATCCGATCACTTTAAGCAAGGATGAACAAACAAGTTTCAGAGAGTTTGAGAATATGAAAAGATGTTTGATAACTTAGAAATGAAGCCTTACATGAGTTTAAATCAACAAGAGAGTAAAGGAAAATCTCGAAATTAACACAACATTAAAACAAAGTTTGAACATAAAAAGGACTCTTCAAGTCTTGAGATTTTCGGCTGAACTCTTATTGGACTTGGGCTGTGCTTCACTTGGATAGGAGATAGAGATGGGCTTAAGCTTTATCAAGAGGCTGATGAGTGAGTGATATGGCTTACCTCATTAAAAACCTTATTTGGAAAACCCATTGGGACAAAACTAAATGAAGGGAAAAAGAGTATAAGTCATATCACCTCTCTTGATAAATGTTTAGGTGGCTTGTATCACAATCAATGTGGCTGGATTAGCACACACCAAACTGCCCGAGATGGTGTTGAGGAGATGTTGCAAAGTGGTCTTGAGCTTCTCTTGTTTAGACCGAGTGATAGGACCCGGAGAAATGCATAAATCTTCAGCTCCTTGTAGCTCCGGTTCAAGCTGCTGCCTTTGCTCCTCTTTGGCGTCTCCATGTTGCATAGGTTCCTCTTCCTTGCTGGCCATAATCATATCATCCTCTCCCTCTTGAAAAGGATTTGACCTCAAATCTGTTTCTTCTGCAAAATAAGGAACCAAATCAGTAATATCAAAACTCGAACTCACATTGTACTTACCTTGGAGATCAAGCTGGTAGGCGTTGTCGTTGATCTTCTTGATGATTTCGAATGGACCATCAATCCTGGGCATAAGCTTGGATTTTCTCTCGTTAGGAAACCGTTCTTTTCTCAAATGAACCAACACCAAGTCCCCTTCTTTAAAATCCATAAACTTTCGGCCCTTGTTTGCATGCTTAGCGTACAACTTGGTCTTGTGCTCTATGTTGTTCCGAGCCTTCTCATGGATCTGTTTCACAAGCTCAGCCTTTTTCTTACCATCAAGACTTATCCTTTCATTCACGGGTAAAGGCATTAGATCCAAAGGTGAGGTGGGATTGAACCCATAAAAAATTTCAAAAGGTGAATACTTAGATGTGGAATGTCTAGCATGATTATAAGCAAATTCAACATGAGGTAGACATTCTTCCCAAGTCCTAAGGTTCTTTTTAATTATAGCACGCAACAGAGTGGATAAGGTTCTATTGACTACTTCGGTTTGGCCATCGGATTCGGGTGACATGTGTAGGAGAAACAAAGCTTGGTTCCTAACTTAGACCAAAGGTTTTTCCAAAAATAACTAAGAAATTTGGTATCCCTATCCGAAACAATAGTTCTAGGCATTCCATGCAACCTAACGACTTCTCTAAAGAACAACCCAGCTATATTAACGGCATCGTCGGTTTTATGGCAAGGTATGAAGTGAGCCATTTTGGAGAACCTATCAACTACCACAAATACCGAATCTTTTCCAGTCTTAGTCCTAGGCAATCCAACTACAAAATCCATGGATAAGTCGTGCCAAGGATGCAAGGGAATAGGAAGAGGGGTATACAAACCGTGATTCTGAATTGTCGATTTAGCTTGCTTACACGTTATACATCTTTGACAAGCTTTTTCGACATCACTTTGCATGTGCGGCCAAAAGAAGTGCTCACGTAGCACACTTGAAGTCTTTGCCACGCCAAAATGTCCCATAAGTCCACCTGCATGAGCTTCTTGGACAAACAAATCTCGCAAGGAGGAATTAGGCACACATAGGCGATTATCGTAAAATAAAAATCCGTCACTCCGAAAATATTTTCCAACGCCAAACTTTTCACATGCAGCATAGGTTTCTTTGAAGTCATCATCACTAGCATATAGTTCTTTGATTTGTTCAAACCCTAGTAACTTAACCTCAAGAGGATTCAAAAGGACGTACCTCCGAGAAAGAACATCGGCTACTACATTCTCCTTACCTTTCTTGTACTTAATGACGTACGGAAATGTCTCAATGAATTCGACCCACTTGGCGTGTCTCTTGTTCAGATTTTGTTGTCTCTTGAGATGCTTGAGAGACTCATGATCGGTGTGGATAACAAACTCCTTGGGCCAAAGATAATGTTGCCAAGTTTGCAAAGCCCTAACAAGCGCATAGAGCTCCTTGTCGTAAGTTGGATAATTGAGTGTGGCACCTCCAAGCTTTTCACTAAAGTAAGCTATGGGCTTCATCTCCTGCATAAGAACAGCACCAATACCAATTCCTGAGGCATCACATTCAATTTCAAAATTTTTATCGAAGTTAGGAAGAGATAAAACCGGGGCATGTGTTAGCTTCTCTTTCAAAGTTTGAAATGCATTCTCTTGAGCTTGTTCCCACTTGAATCCGACAGTCTTCTTGATAACCTCCGTGAGCGGGGCGGCTAGAGTGCTGAAGTCTTTAACAAATCTCCTGTAGAAACCGGCTAACCCATGGAAGTTTCTTACTTCACTAACAGTCTTTGGACTCGGCCAATCTTTGATAGCTCGTATCTTCTCTTCATCGACCTTGATACCATCTGTACTCACAACAAAGCCTAAAAAGACAAGGTTATCCGTTCCAAAAGTACATTTGCTAAGATTAGCGTACAAGGTTTCCTTCCTAAGCACTTCTAAAACCTTTCTAAGATGCTCCACATGTTCATCTAAGCTGCGGCTATAGATTAAAATGTCATCAAAATATACTACCACAAAACGACCTATGAATGATCTAAGAACGTGGTTCATTAGCCTCATGAACGTACTAGGTGCGTTTGTTAACCCAAAAGGCATGACTAACCATTCATACAATCCATGCTTAGTTTTAAATGCAGTTTTCCATTCATCCCCTTCTTGCATCCTAATCTGATGGTACCCACTTTTAAGATCTACCTTAGAAAAAATGCAAGAACCATGCAATTCATCAAGCATATCATCTAATCTAGGTATGGGATGTCGATACTTTACAGTGATATTGTTGATAGCACGGCAATCGACACACATCCTCCAGCTACCATCTTTCTTCGGAACAAGCAAAACGGGTACGGCACATGGACTCATGCTTTCGCGGATATGTCCTTTCTCCATGAGCTCGGTGACTTGTCGTTGAAGCTCCTTAGTTTCTAAAGGATTGGTTCTGTAGGCTGGTTTATTGGGAAGAGACGCTCCGGGTAGGAAATCGATTTGGTGTTCAATGCCACGGATTGGCGGCAAACCTCGGGGAGGTTCTTCCGGAAAAACATCTTTGAATTCCTGTAAAAGACATTGAATTTTGCTAGGAATTTCCTGCACCGTTTGGTTAGTATTAAAACATTCTTTAAAAACAAAAAGGAGGGAAGAGGAGTAACTCCCTTGTCGAGGTGTGATCATAAGGTTGGCCGGTTCTTTGAGCTTGGCTTCGGAGGTGGGTTTACTTTTCTTCAAAGCCATTTGATCTAGATGAACTTCTTGAGGAGTTAAAGGTACAAGGATGTTCTTTCTGCCCTTAAACTCAAACGAGTATCTGTTAGTAAATCCATCGTGCATTACTCTCCGATCAGATTGCCAAGGTCTTCCAAGCAAAATGTGTCCAGCATCCATTGGTAAAATATCACATAGGACCTCATCTTCATATTTCCATATAGACAAAGGAACTATGACCTGGTTCTTGACTTCCAATTCTCCCTCATCATTAAGCCACTGCAATTTATAATGCTTAGCTCTCTTAGTGATTGTGAGACCAAGCTTATCAACCATAGATTGGCTTGCGACGTTGGTACAGCTACCACCATCAATCACTAGGCTGCAGACTTTCTTTTGAACTAGGCAACGAGTGTGGAAGAGGTTTTCTCTTTGCTCATTTTCTCGGCCTGAATGTGTAGGCTAAGGGTTCTTCTAGTGACCAAGAGTTGTCCGAACTCCGACAATCTAAGTGGTTCCTCTAAAGGTTCAGTTTCCGAGTGATCTTCTTCTGAGTCTATCTCGCCGTTGTTCCTAATAACTATGGTTCTCTGATTGGAGCATGAACGGGAGTAGTGGCCGAAACCTTTGCACTTAAAACACTGAATTTCTCTAGCCTTGGTGCTTGATCCTTGATCAATTCCTTTGAGCGGAGGCTCGTCTATCTTAGGCTTGGCGAACGGTTTGTAATCCTTAGGCTTGTAGTCTTTGCTGAACTTGGTAGAGTTGTATCCGGGCCTAGAGCTCTTCCTCTTGAGTTGTTTTTGCAAACATGATAGCTTTGTGGAGAAGCTCTTCTAGCTCAACATAATGGTGTACTTCCAGCCTCTCAATGATGTCTTTGTCAAGACCTCCCATGAATCTGGTCATAGTAGCTTCATTGTCTTCTTGAATATCGGCTCTAAGTAACAAGGTTTCCATTTCTTTGAAATAGTCTTTGACGGACCTACTGCCTTGAGACAAATTGCGAAGCTTAAGGTGAAGTTCCCTGTGGTAGTGACTTGGTACAAACCTTTTCCTCATAATGATCTTTAGTTGGGTCCAAGTTTCAACCGGTATATCTCCAGCTCTTCTTCTAGACGTTACCAACTGATCCCACCAGCTTAGAGCATAATCCTTGAATGCGGTTGGGGCGATTCTGACCTTAATCTCTTGAGTAAACTCCCGGCAATCAAAGATAATCTCTACCCTCTTTTCCCACTCAAGATATTCTTCAGGTTTACTGGTTCCATGGAAAGACGGAATTTCAATCTTCACACCGGCTAAAGGATCTCGAGTAGCGATTTGGTGATTTCTATCGGTTTGATCTTCTCTTGGCTGTCTTCTTCGAGGACGATTTGATTGAGAAGTCTGACTGTAGTAATGCTCAGCATCAGAAGATCGTGGGTACCTCCTAAGTTGTTCTTCCATAACAGGTTGTTGATGTTCTCGGAATCGGTTGTTGATGGACCTCTCTAAATCTGCTTTCATATTGGCCATACTCTCAACCATCATTGCTTTGAAGGATTCCATAAGTTGCTTGTTGGAGTTGGAAGACTCTTGTTCATCATGGCTAGTCCCCGCCATGGTACCTGTTCAGAATCCAACAAGTAAACTAGTGAAATGTTCAAACACAACAAGAACAACAAAACTTACTTGACAAGTAACCCTAATCGACAGTTTGACTTGATCAATCAGAATAAAATGTCAAATTACGTTCAAAAATTCCAGAGACAATTTTAACAAATACTAGACTTAATCATGGTTTCAATGCAACAAGTTTCACAATTTTAGGATTAACCAATGATTTTAAACAATTCTAGCAAGTTACACGACAATAACTGTTCAGATTCTGATAACCTCTAAATGTGACTGTTCGACGAAATCAGCTTCGAAAAATTATCAAAACATGTTCAAAAATTCTAAAATCAATTTTAACAAATACTAGACTCTTTTTTGAAGCAGATTCAACAGATCTCACGATTTTATCAGACAATATGAATTTATCAAAATTCCAACAGTCAACAGATAATACAGATCGGAATATGAAAAGGTATATCAGATCGGAAGAGATACAACCTGGCGTGGAGTCAGCTCTGATACCACTTGATATGATCCTAGGTGAGGATCAAGTCCCTGAATGCTTCTCCAAGAGGTTGTGAGGATTGGTGATAAGGTGAGTGATGCGGAAGAGATGAAAGGTGAAGAACAAGAGGGGATCCGATGAGTCTTGGGGGATTGATGCGAAACTTCCAAAGGGGATGGAGCACCTTCGGACTTTCAAGCTTGCTCTGGACGTGGGTGAAGACCCTAGACGAGGTGAACAAGGGGTGGATCGAGATGAAACTTCCTAGGAGTGTGAAAGATCCTAAGACTTTCGGCTTACTTGGTGTGAGGATGAAGATCCGATCACTTTAAACAAGGATGAACAAACAAGTTTCAGAGAGTTTGAGAATATGAAAAGATGTTTGATAACTTAGAAATGAAGCCTTACATGAGTTTAAATCAACAAGAGAGTAAAGGAAAATCTCGAAATTAACACAACATTAAAACAAAGTTTGAACATAAAAAGTACACTTCAAGTCTTGAGATTTTCGGCTGAACTCTTATTGGACTTGGGCTGTGCTTCACTTGGATAGGAGATAGAGATGGGCTTAAGCTTTATCAAGAGGCTGATGAGTGAGTGATATGGCTTACCTCATTAAAAACCTTATTTGGAAAACCCATTGGGACAAAACCAAATGAAGGGAAAAAGAGTATAAGTCATATCACCTCTCTTGATAAATGTTTAGGTGGCTTGTATCACAACCAATGTGGCTGGATTAGCACACACCAAACTGCCCGAGATGGTGTTGAGGAGATGTTGCAAAGTGGTCTTGAGCTTCTCTTGTTTAGACCGAGTGATAGGACCCGGAGAAATGCATAAATCTTCAGCTCCTTGTAGCTCCGGTTCAAGCTGCTGCCTTTGCTCCTCTTTGGCGTCTCCATGTTGCATAGGTTCCTCTTCCTTGCTGGCCATAATCATATCATATCTTGAAACCAAAAAAAATATCATTAAACATTAGGTTTCTTGGTGTCTGAGTAGTATGATAGTTGTATCGGTTTTACTAGTTATATATAGTCGTACCAGTTTCACTAAATGTTCACAGTTGTATCGGGTGTACTTGGTTGTACTAGTTTCTTGGTGTCTCAGTAGTACAATAGTTGTACCAGTTTTACTAGTTATATATAGTCGTACCAGTTTTACTAAATGTTCACAGTTGTATCGGTTGTACTTGGTTTTACTAGTTCTGGGTAATTTTGAGTTTACCAACGATTTTGATTACTAACTACTTTAGATTCACTATGATTTCACGACGAGAATCCTAACAATACCAACTATAAACAATGTAAGACATTAATCTATCAACAAAACGAGTTTAATAGTCACAAAAAAACACACAACATTTTTAAATTTACAATACCCATGAACATTGCTATTTCAACATCCCAAAAAGCTTCAAATAAAGATGGAAGAAGAAAGGAAAACAAAATACCTCAAATGAAGATGGAACAAGAGAGAAAACAAAGAAGAACAAAGATGAAGAAAGAAGAAAATGGTGGGGATCAAGCAAACAAGAAGAAGAAAGAAGAAGATGAAACACATGCTTAAATCCTATTGGTTGAAAATTTATTATTTTCATTAATTCTCATCAATTTAAACCAACCACCCCTTTAATTCTTAATCGGTTGTCTTTTAATTTTTTACCACAATTTTATTTAAATTAATCATTAGTTAAATGAGAGAAGGAAGGTTAGTTTAGGTAAATCACTTATAGAGGGAGATGGAAGATTAAAGAGGGGTATTGAGAAAAATTTTGTGGCTTGAGGGAGATTTAGATAAAAGCCCAATTTAAGGATGGGTGACCTACCGGAAAGTACATTCCGGTACCGTATGAGTGAAGACAAAACACAGGGAAATATAACATGGTGATTTTCAAGGTCAGTATATGAAGTCTTTCGAGCCACCCGTTTAATACACAGGCCATCGAACAAAGGTAGAGCCCTGTGTGGGTGTGGAGCCACAGACGGGAGCAGTCGGGTGTTACATTCTAACCAGCACAATGCACGAAATTAAAAAATTTCAATTTATATTTTATTTTAAAATGATCAATTGTAGTAGTGAAATATTCTAAATATATATGTCTATTTTTAAACTACAAATATGAATATGAGTTAGACTATTTTTTGACGTGTAATATTTGTAATTATAAGCTTTTGTTATAATAGTAAAATGTTAAATTTATCGATCTATACATGGTGCAAGATAGATATATCATAGCTGATATGAGATTTTTAACACATACTTATTTTTCTTCATATGTTGAGTAATCTATGTTTGTTTGTTTTTTGTAATTCTAATAAAATATGAAAAAACATAATGGGTGATATAGCCCATAATACACAGATAAGTACAAAATTAAGAAAATAGTGATGATTTTTAATGAATTAGTTCTCTATCTTCATAACTTTTGTTCTCACCAAACATGCTCATATTACAATATTAGTGTTTAAGAATTTTTATAAGGGTTTTCTGATAAAAAAAATCACACTATTTGTTTTTACAAGATCAACCCCGACCTCAAACTTGTGCAAATCAATCTTATGAACTTGAAAATCTCCCGCAATAAAAGGTTTTAGTATATTGTCGATGTGGCTCCGTCTGAAACTGTTAAAAATTATAGAATAAACAAAACGACATTGTTTTTAAGAGTAGACTACACATGATTTTTATTACTACATCTAAAAAATTTACAATCGGGAAAAATACAGAGTATAAGAGTCCAGCTAAATAAAACAAGGATTATGAAAATAAATTGCTTTGTTGAGTAAAGCGGGTCATAGTAAGTTGATTCAATGAAAACAAATTTTGCAAACATCAATGAGTTTCAAGAGCGAGTTGTTCTCTTCCTAGAGAGGATCTTGAAGCCGAAACGGAAAATTCAAGAGTAAAACGAAGAGCAGAAAGAGCAGAGTACATCCCAAAACAAAGTTAATTTGATTCGATGAATTCAAATTTTATCCCAAAACAAAGTTACTGATCTGTCATGGTTTTAATGGGTTTTTCACCCATTGATTCCAAAAGTTTCTAGTGTCAGTTATCGAGTCAAGGTTAGGTTTTATGTTTTTTGTTTTCTTTTTTATAGCATTTACAGGTTTTACAAGTCGTTAGAGGTAAAAGGATCATTTGGACTTGCTTTATACGTTTCAAGACTTCAATGATCAAAACAAGATGCATCAGGATCGACCAAACCAAGGAAGGATCGACCAGATTGATGTTTTAATGAAGTGGTGTGTTTCATGGATCACAGTTCAAGATTTTCTAAAATCAACTTCCAACCGACTTTAGGAACTCTTATGTCATATAAATAGGACAGCACGGTTTTCTACAGTTCCAACTTGTGATTATTGCTTTTACCTTTTCGTTTTCTTAACTTTGGGAGAAGACATCTCTTACTCTTAAAGAAGTGATCTTCGAACCCCGATATCATTACCTTGGATTTATTTTATGCAATCATTCTATTTATTTATTATGATTTTATTTACTATGTCTGAGTAATCCACTAGTTGGGTTTAAGGTTTGTTCAAAGTGATTCAATGATTGATTAGGTTTAAGTTATCAGATAAGGGATTTACCTTTAATTAGTGTTCTTCATATTTTGTGAACTGAATGCTTATGTTAGGTTGATGAATCTAGCATATGATATGTAGGTTTAATCTATGTGATGAAAGCGATAGTTAGGTTACTAAAATCAACAATTGATGACCTTAGTATCCTTAGCAAACAGCAGTTGAAGTTAAGTCATCTAAGTGAACATATCGAACTATTTTAGAAAGTGGATTTGTCTTCCAAGGCTCATTCGAAAGTCTAGTGTCTTAGATTTCATGTTTAGATAATTAGTACTACAGGAGTAGGCTAGCTTTACCTTAGTGTTTCTAGTTCAAGAACGATTTGTTAACAAATCCCTTGTTAGTTAGATAGCTTAATCAATCATTGATACATAAGACATTCTATGTGCCCAACGTCTTTTTCCATATAGTTTACACGCTTTTATTTTCTGCTTTATTTTGTTTACACATAATTTGTATTATATTTTGGTCAAAAGAGGCTTTGGAAGTGGCTTGGCGCTCGTGCGGGTCATGGTGGAGTGCTGAAGAGGCTCTCTGGCGCTCCACGAGCTTCTGTTGGAGCAATGGCTCTGCTCTGCAAGACATGTATTTAATGCTTTAATCATAACTTTTGTCTGGCTTGATGGATTGGAATGATTCTTACTGAGAGTAAAAGTTGACTGTTCTAGATTTCCAATGATATAAAGAACGTTGAATTTGGTTCACAAGAAGATCTTCAAACGTAGCCATCAATCTGAAGTTCATAAAATGGCATTAAGCACATTTGCTGTTTTTTGCTGTTTTTCGTCCAAGAACCTGTAAAGACTCTAAATTCCATAAATACTCAAAAATCCTTAAGAAAAATTAGTTTCACTTGAAATCTTTATTAAAAACATATTAAAACATAGCTAAAATAGGTAAAAATACGATGTTATCATTACTTCTCCTAAAAACAGTAGCTAGAATGTCGTTTAAGCAATAACAATCACATGCATTTATAGTGTTTGAGGCAGTGGAATTAGGTTTAGGGATTCTCGGGATCAAAATAAATGAAGTGTCGTCATTTTCGTTTAGTGACTGATCGAGGATGCTTGGTCGTGTTATTTGGACTTTTTGGCGTGGTAAAGAAGGTGTTTAACACGCCATTGAGGCTTGGAGGCGTGGTGTAGTTTGATGCTTGGCCGCAGGTTGCTTCGGTTTGGGCATGGCAGAACCTGTCTTCAAATTGGAGGTGAAATTGGACTCTTCTAGCTTTCCAATGAAACCAAGAATGTTGATTTTAGTAGTGCACGAAAAGGTCATCAAAAGTAGCTCGTAATCTAAAGCTTTGAAACTGTCTTAAACATGTTTTGCTCCACTTTTGGTCTTTTTTGCCAAATTAAAACTTGTATAGAATCTTTGACACTACAAATACTTGAAAACACCTTCATCACTAAAATCACATCAAATGCTTATTAAAAACTTATTAAAACTATTGTAAACATGGATAAGGATACAATGTTATCAAGAACCTTTACAGGTTTTGAGTAATCATTGAAGATAAAGGAGCAAAGCCAGCTTTGGACGTCTAACAGCTTCAAAAATATAGTAAAGAGAAGCTGGGATCAATCGATCCCACATGAGATTGATCGATCCTCGAATAAAGTGAAGTTGCGCATTTTAGAGTTGGGATTGATCGATCCTTGTGAGGATCAATCGATCTTCGAGACATTTATTTTCTTTTCTAATGACTTTATAAGTGTTATATATAAGCTTCCCATATTTATCTAAAATTGGGTTCCAACAGACATAAACCGGATAAAGCAGACGGCAAAACAAAAGGAAAAAGCTGGAACTCGTCCGGAAATGAAAACTTAACAAAAAAAAATTGAGGGTTAGAGGGAACCCCTTCATTTTTAAATGATTGACCAAGGCATTAAAAATAAGAGATAAACAAAAAAAAATTTAGAACCACATGTATGTTTAGAACCTTATTTGTACGCACCGTATATTCATTAATGAAAGTATTCAGATGTTAAAAAAAATAATTAAAATTAAAATTAAAAATATAAGTAAAGAATAAAAAATGAAAGAAAAGAAAAACCCTAGAATCAATGGCTGTAATGCCACTTTCTGAGAAATTCTGTTATGATGTGGCACAGTTTAATCTATGTGCCACTCTCTTTTATTGAAAACCCGAAAATGCCCTTCATTTTAAAAAAATTAAAATTGTGTTAAACTCATCAGCACTAGTTGTACCCAGTATGGGAAAAGAGCCGATTTCAACATGAACTATCGGCCTGGTGCATTTTTATACACAAACTAAAGTGCCGCACTAAATTATACTTGAACTAATTCTAAATTCAAAAATCATACTTGAATTTTAATTTTTGAGCCAAAATCAACATTGACGTAAATAGAGTAAGTCAACCGTTAAATGTTGCTGAGTCAGCAGACACGTGTTTGCTTATGTGTGAAATTGTCCAAAACGACGCCATTTTAATTTTTTGAGAGAATATAAATTTTCAGAAAATGACATCAATCTTAAAAGGAGAGTAGAATTTGTAACGCCCGTGTTCCAGAATTAATTAATTATTTTAATTAATTTGGAAATTCTTTCGAGTTTATGAACCTTAGACAAGTCTCGAGAAATTAATTATGAGGTTGAAATAATTAATTTGGATTTGTTCCGGGGGTGTCATAAATTGTTTAGGAAATTTTGGGGTTTTTCTCAAAAGTTGGAAGGCTTGGTTGACTTTTCTTCCTTTCTTCTTCTTCTCGTGAGTTGCCATTTTTTGCTGAAACTTGGGAGCTGGTTTGGCGAGAGAGAGAAGAGGGAAAGGAGTAGAGAAAGTGGTTTGTAAGCTTGGTGAAGCTTAGTTTTTGTGAGTTTCTTGCTAGTGTGTAGCTTGTGGAGCTTGGGCAAGGTTGTGGCTGAAGCTTGTAGAGCTTGGCGTGAGCTTGGGTGAGTTGGTGTGAGCTTGCCGTGAGCTAAGGGAGCAAGAGGAAGGGTTCTAGGGAGTTCTTGAGCTCGGATCTGTTGTGTGTGAGCTTGGGAGAAGCTTGTAAGAGGAGATCTTGGAGCTTGGAATTTCACGGAAAGGCTAGGGAAGGAGGAGGAGTCTTCTTGAGCTTGGGGAGTTCAATCTAGGCTTGATTCTTCCTTTTGCTAAGGTGAGTTGTGACCAAAGGTGGCTTAGGCTTTGTTTGGGGGTTTGTGGGGTTTAGACAAGCATTGAGGGTGTGCCTAGGTTGCTTAGAGGCCTTGTAGTCTTGTTGTTAAGCTTAATCTAGTGTGTTTAAGCTTGTGTATTGATTGTGAATCTTGTTTATTGTGCTTGGTGCTTGTTAAGCTTGGTCTAAGTCAAGTTTAGTGGTTTCCGTGGGTTCCATGCATGGAAGTGCCCGCTGGGACCTAGCGGTTAGGTCCATCAGTCAGGTCAGACCGATGGGTTGTGTTGCAGTGTTCCTGGCATTTCGCAAGGACACTTGCAGCGGTTAGAGCAGACCGATGGGGTTCATCGGTTAGGTCCATCGGTCAGGTCAAACCGATGGGTCATATGGCAGTGTTCCTGGCATTTCGCAAGGACACTTGTAGCGGTCAGGACAGACCACTGGGACCTAACGGTCAGGTCCATCGGTCAGGTTGGACCGATGAGTTTGGTTGCAGCGTTTCCCGAAAATTCGCCAGGACAGTCGCAGCGGTCAGGACGGACCGATGGGGTTCATCGGTCAGGTCCATCGGTCAGGTTGGACCGATGGCCGTCCTTGTGTGGTTTGTCTTTGTGTGTCTCCTGGTTAGCTTTCGTGTGTGTCGAATTGCTATGGTGCTAGACATGTATTGCTATTGATTGCCTTGCATGTGTTGATGTTAGGAATTGATAGGGCCTTTGTGGTGAATCTTTTTCATGCGTGAATTGTGATTGTGGTTGTATGCCTTGCTTGTGGTTTTCGCATACCTGTTGTTGGGAGGATCAATCTCACTCAGCGTTTGGTTTCCAAATATTGATGCATCACTTTTGTCGATGCAGGTAAAGATAAGGTGTGATCGTGGAATCGAAGGCTCGGAGGGAGAGGATGATTAGGACCGGGGGTTGTATGCTTTACCGTGTTGTTTTGTATTTTCCGCTGTATTGTAGAATTGCGTATTCTATGCTTTGGTATTGTATTGTTGTTTTTGTATAAGTACTTGGAGAGTATTTAAAATGTATGGGCATTTTAAATACTAAGTATTTATGTTTGTAAAAAAAAAAAAAATGCGGTCGTCTCAGTTTTGGTATCAGAGCCTAAACGGTTCTAGGAGCTTGGGTGGCTCAGGGTTAGTTGGGTATTGCATGGGGTCTTAGAATCATCCTCTTCGAGCCTTGTGCGATTCCACGGTAAGTTATCTTTATTGTGATGATTGTGTTTAGTGTCCTTAGTCTTTGTTTCTTGCGAGTGCAGATGGCTAGAGGGCGTGGTAGAGGCCGTGGCCGTGGCCGGGGTCGTGTTGTGGAGGAGCGGGTCGAGGATTCACTTGCGAGTCAGGTGGGGTCTGACGGTGTGTCTGGCATGCGTGCTGGAGTGGCTGGTGTTCCAGCTGGTGCTGCGGGTATACCTGCGGGTATAGCAGCGGGTGCTGCGAGAGTGGCAGCGGGTGATGTTCAGGCTCCTATTGATCGCTTGGCTAATCTCTTGATGGTGTTGTTGGAGCGGTTACCAGAGAAGGTACCGGCTCAGGCTCCTGTGGCTCCGGTGGGTGTTGAGGTTCAGCCTCAGGTAGCAGCTGTGGTTGCTGAGGAGCTTTCTTCCTACCTTAGAATGATGGAGCAGATGCAGAGGATAGGCACGAGGTTTTTCCCCGGAGGTGCTAATCCTGAGGACGTTGATGCGTGGTTGAGGAGGTTAGAGAGGAATTTCCTCTCGAGTAAGTGTCCCGCGGGATACCAAGTGGATATTGCGGTCCATTATCTAGAGGGTGATGTGCATCTCTGGTGGAGGGGTGTGGCAGCCCGGAGAGTGCAGGCTGAGATGGCTTGGGCAGATTTTGTGGAGGAGTTTAACTCCAATTTTTTCCCTCAGGAGGCGTTCAACCGGTTAGAGTCGAGGCTTGCGAGATTGACTCAGGGGGATCGGTCGGTACGCGAGTATGAGGTGGAGTTCAACCGGCTCGGGTCGTATGTTAGACGAGTGGTTGAGAGTGAGTCGATCCATGTGCAGAGATTCTTGATGGGTCTTAGGGTTGACTTGCGGAACCGTTGCATGGTTAGGTCTTTTTGCACGGTTGATGAGTTGGTTGAGACTGCGGCGTTGCTGGAAGAGGGTCTGAAGGATGATAAGGTATCGGTTACCCCGAGTCTTCAGGCGAGATCCGTGCTGCAGCAGTCTGTTCCGAGCAGAGGCGGTAGGCCGATACAAGGACAAAAGAGGAGGCGTGATGGAGCTTCGACTGGTAGCCTAGGTGGTCCGTGTTGCTTCGGGTGTGGGAGCACGGATCACAGAGTGGCGAGCTGCCCTAGGAAGGGCGGAGTACGAGTGGATTCTCGGGTGTGCTTTCACTGCAAGGAGTCGGGGCACATTAGACCTCAGTGTCCCAAGCTGCGGCAGAGTGAGGCCACAGTGGTGCAGCCCGTCAGTCCGGTGGCAGCAGCGCCTCGAGTGTATTCCATCGTCGAGTCCGGAGAGCCCAGTTCCAGGTCGATCACAGATATTTTCTTAGACTTATCTAAGTTCAATTCTGTGTGTTGGGGAATTTTGGTTGCTTGTTGGGTGTTAAGGTTCTAGGCACATGTATATGTGCAGGGACCTTGTGTGTTGGGGGTGTTGAGTGTCATGTGTTATTTGACACAGGAGCATCTCATTGCTTCGTTACTCCGGAATTAGCCGAGAAAGCTAATGTTCGAAGCGAGCCCGATGTGAGTTTGGGTTTCGTGGAGGTTGCTGGAGGGAAGCTCCTGATGATTCACGGTTGGGTTAGAGACGTGGATGTTCAGGTAGCGGGAGAGTCTATGCCTGCCGATTTGATTATCTGCTCTGTGGAGCTGTACGATGTCATTTTGGGCATGGATTGGCTCGGGAAGTTCAGAGCCCATCTGGAATGCCACCGAGATTAGGAGTTTTCTCGGGTTGGCAGGTTATTACCGACGGTTTGTTAAAGGTTTCGCGAGTTTGGCTAAGTCTATGACGAAGCTGACGGGAAAGGATGTTCCTTTCGTGTGGTCCTCGGAGTGTGAGGAGAGTTTTGCAAAACTGAAGGCCTTGCTGACTAGTACTCCAGTATTGGCGTTGCCTGATCCGGGTGAGCCTTACGTGGTGTATACCAATGCATCTGGAGTTGGTCTTGGTTGTGTGTTGATGCAGCGGGGAAAGGTTATTGCCTATGCTTCGCGGCAGCTGCGGAAGCATGAGTGCAACTACCCTACCCATGATCTTGAGATGGCTGCGGTGGTTTTCGCTTTAAAGATTTGGAGATCTTATCTTTATGGCGGAAAGGTGCAGGTGTTCACAGATCATAAGAGCCTGAAGTACATTTTCACTCAGCCTGAGTTGAATTTGAGGCAGAGGCGCTGGATGGAGCTAGTGGCCGATTATGATCTGGAGATAGCTTACCATCCTGGTAAGGCTAATCTGGTTGCGGATGCGTTGAGTCGGAAGCGGGTGGCTTTGGCTCGGAAGCATGAGGTTGAGTCTTTGGTGAGCGAGAATAGCACCTTGCGTTTGTGTGTTGTATCTCAGGAACCGTTGGGCTTAGAGGCAGCTAATCAGGCGGATCTTTTGAGCAGAGTTTGGCTGGCTCAGGAAAAAGATGAGGGCTTGGTTAAGGCTTCGAGAGAATCGGGTTTTGAGTATCAGGTATCTCTGAATGGCACTATCCTTGTGAGTTGGAGGGTATGCGTACCTTTGGATGAGGATTTGAGGCGTGAGATCCTGAGTGAGGCTCATGCGAGTATGTTTTCGATTCATCTAGGAGCGACTAAGATGTACCGGGATCTTAAACGGTATTATCATTGGGTCGGGATGAAGAAGGATGTTGCTAACTGGGTTGCGGCGTGCAACGTGTGCCAGTTAGTAAAGGCAGAGCATCAGGTTCCGAGTGGTTTGTTGCGGAGTTTACCTATTCCAGAGTGGAAGTGGGATATGATCACGATGGATTTTGAGGGTGGGGTTACCAGTTTCCCGGACCAAGGATGCTATCTGGGTCATCGTTGATCGATTGACTAAGTGTGCACATTTTCTGGCCATTAAGAAGACCGATGGGTCTGCAGTTTTGGCTAGGAAGTACGTGCAGGAGATTGTGAGACTGTATGGAGTACCGGTGAGCATTGTCTCGGATCGGGACCCTAAGTTCACATCTGAGTTCTGGAATGCGTTTCAGACAGAGATGGGCATGAGGGTGCACATGAGTACGGCTTAACATCCTCAGACAGATGGGCAGTCCGAGAGGACCATCCAGACTCTGGAGGATTTTTTGAGGATGTGCGTGCTAGATTGGGGTGGTCATTGGGTGGATCACTTGAGCTTGGTAGAGTTTGCGTATAACAATAGCTACCAGGCGAGTATTGGGATGGCTCCATATGAGGCTCTGTGTGAGAGGCCATGTCATACACCTTTGTGTTGGACTCAAGTGGGGGAGAGGAGCACATTGGGTGCGAGTTTTGTTCAGGAAACCACGGAGAGGATCCAGGTTTTGAAACTGAACATGAAAGAGGCCCAGGATCGGCAAAAGAGTTATGCCGATAAGAGGCGGAAAGAGCTTGTGTTTGAGGTGGGAGATAGAGTGTATCTCAAGATGGCTTTGCTGAGAGGTCCGAACAGGTCCATTACTGCGACTAAGTTGAGTCCGAGGTATATGGGGCCGTTCGGGATTGTAGAGCGTGTTGGGCCGGTAGCGTATCGGTTAGAGTTACCCGAGATTATGCATGCATTTCATAAGGTCTTCCATGTGTCGATGCTGAAGAAGTGGTTGCATAGGGGTGACAAGGTATTGGGTGAGATTCCGTCAGATCTCCAGCCCAATATGATCGTTGAGGCGAGACCTTTGAGAATTCTCGAGCTAAGGGTCAAGGAGCTTCGTCGGAAGAAGATTCCGATGATGCGAGTTCTGTGGGACTGTGACGGGGTGCAAGAGGAAACTTGGGAGCCAGAGGCTCGGATGGAAGTGCAGTTCTGGAATTGGTTCCAGAAGCAGGTTGCGGCTTGAGTTCCATCGAGTGGTTCCAGTTTCGGTTTGTACCTGTATGCTATGTGTATCATTTTGTATTTCCGTTATTTTCAACTTGCGAATCTTGGATTGCTTTCGTTTTGGTGTTAAAAAGCGTTAAAGCATGTGAGTAATAAGACGGTGGTTCTTATTGGTAATGGCGCGAGTGCCATGGAAAAGTTTTTAAGAGAGTTTAAAAGCTTGGTACATAATCGGGAAAAGATTATGTGGTGCCCGAAGTGTTGGGTACCGGTGCTATAGCCTTGGTTGGTTATGCACGGCAGATATTCCGGGTGTGGAATATGGGTGATAACAGTGTTACCTTGCGAGGATACACGGATCACGGGAGGTGGTTCAGTTGAAATGCTTATAGATATGTGCGATTTATTGCTCAGTGAGAGAACTAGTTCCTCTAGTGCCGTGAACTCGAAGGACTGCGGGCCTAAGAGTGAAACAGGCAATGTATCCAGACTCGTGTGGAGTATAGCCTAGAGTGATATGAGATATCGTGGATTCGGAGGGTATATAACCAAGAGTGATATACGATACCGTGGATTCGTAAGGTGTATAACCGAGACGTAGGTTATATTGCCCAGAATTGAGGGGTAAAAGTATATCGGAGACTCAGGAAGGTTATATGGCCTAGAATTGAGAGGTATGGGATATCGGAGACTCATGAGGGTTATATTGCCCCGAGGAGACTGGTACGGCAGATACCCAGAACTCGGAGATGCTGCGGTGTCTTGGGTGCTGTGGTATGGGTTATACCTTGCGAGGTATAGAGGATATCCTGCGGGGTATGTTAGAGCCTAGAGTTCGGAGATGCTGCGGTGTCTTGAGCCCTGGGATGAGCAATAAGTACATATGATGCTGCGGTGTCATAAGCATAGAGAGACTGAGTGGGAAACCTCGGAGGTTAGTTATAGGCCTCGTGTGTACATGCGTGTACCTGTTGTGTGTTGGCCGGGTTGGCCAAGGTTTGAGTAATCGTTGCGACGATTTGGGTTCATTGGAGATGAACGTTAACGTAGATTCGAGGTCGAATCTATGTTAGTGGGGGAGAATTGTAACGCCCGTGTTCCGGATTTAATTAATTATTTTAATTAATTTGGAAATTCTTTCGAGTTTATGAACCTTAGACAAGTCTCGAGAAATTAATTATGGGGTTGAAATAATTAATTTGGATTTGTTCCGGGGGGACAAATGGGTAAAAAACCCTCACCTTTTCCAAAAATATTAAAAAAACTCTCATCTTTTTTTGTGGGTTTTTAAACTCTCACCTTTTAATAAATGGTGAAATAAACCCTAGCTATTACAAAAAAATAAGTACATCATTATATTAAATTAGAAATAAATAAATAAAATTTGGGTTATTAAAAAAATTTCTAAATTTGAGTTTGTGATTTATTTTTCTCAAAATTGAGTTTTTTAACAAAAATATTATTATAGATTAGCACATTCCGTGTTTTGATTTGAATTTGTTCGAATTTTTCTTTTTGAATAACTAACTAAAAGTAGTTATATTTTAAATATATCTTAATTTTATGTTTTTCAATTAAAATTAGTTTGGTGTAGAAGTTTATGTACTTTTATAATAATAAAAATAATTTTGTTTGTTTTCATGTTAATAAGTTTGTGTGACGAAACCAAATAAACATTTATTAACATAAATTCATATTCGGTTCAACATTTATTAACATATTCATATGATTTTATTTTTTCATATTTGTATTTTTTTAATTTAAATCTATTTACATATGTAAGATTTTCTCTGAATCTATGTCGTTTGCTTGGTTCTTAAAATTTACAAATAGCAAATACAATAAATATTTTTAATTTTTATTTGTTTTCAAACTTTTTAAACTTTTCTTGATTTTTATTTTTTTTATTTTTTTATTTTTCAACTGCGAATAGATATGTACATACTATATTTTATTATTTCTTTTGCCGGTCATGATCTTTTTTAAACAGCAATTATTTCTCTTAACATTTATATCACTCTCTTTTTATTTATAAATGACCATTCCAATAATTTTCTGTTCATACTTCTTGTAATTTTTATTTGTTTTAAAATAATTATCATTTACTTTTTCTTTTCCATTTTTTAAAATAAAAATATACATGTACATAAGATATGTTAATATTGCTTTTGTTGGTGTTAATATTTTCTTAAGCTATCACTTACTCTCTAACATTTTTGGATTTTTTATTTTTTTCCTAATTGATTTAGTACATTACTATTTTTCTAATTTTTATTTAACATATGGAATATTTTAACATATACAGCAGTTTTCATAATTTTAATTTATTTACGATATTAGTTTAATAATTTGAAAAAAAAACACATATTTATGATTATCCGCTGAAAAAGATTTTATGCATACAAGTTTTAAAAAAATAAATATCTTAATAATGTTGATGGTTTATGTTAATAGAATAATTAAATTCTTACGAAATGAAATATATTGAATATGAATTTTATGAATTTGACTATAATATGAAAATAAATTTTATCGAGTATTATCAAATATGAATTTTATGTTAATAAATATTTATTTGGTTTAGTCACATAAACTTATTAACATGAAAACAAACAGAAAAATTATATTCTTATGAAAGTACATAAATTTCCACACCAAAATATTTTTAATTTAAATACATAAAATGAAGATATATTTAAAGTATAACTTAAAAATATTTCAAAAAGCGACATTATTAATTACTTTTAGCTAGTTATTCAAAACGAAAAGTTCGAACAAATTCGAATCAAACACACGGAATGTGCTAATCTATAATACTATTTTAGTTAGAAAACTCAAATTTGGGGAAAAAATCACAAACTCAAATTTCTCAAAATAAATCCTAAATCAAAATTTATTTATTTATTTATATTTTAATATAATGATGTACTTATTGGTTTGATAATATTGAGGGTTTATTTCACCATTTATTAAAATGTGAGGGTTTAAAACCCCACAAAAAAGTTGAGGGTTTTTTTAATGTTTTTGAAAAAGGTCAGGGTTTTTTTACCCATTTTTCCGTTTCGGGGGTGTCATAAATTGTTTCGGAAGTTTTGGGTTTTTTCTCAAAAGTTGGAAGGTTTGGTTGACTTTTCTTCCTTTCTTCTTCTTCTCGTGAGTTGCCATTTTTGGCTGAAACTTGGGAGCTGGTTTGGCGAGAGAGAGAAGAGGGAAAGGAGTAGAGAAAGTGGTTTGTAAGCTTGGTGAAGCTTAGTTTTTGTGAGTTTCTTGCTAGTGTGTAGCTTGTGGAGCTTGGGCAAGGTTGTGGCTGAAGCTTGTAGAGCTTGGCGTGAGCTTGGGTGAGTTGGTGTGAGCTTGCCGTGAGCTAAGGGAGCAAGAGGAAGGGTTATAGGGAGTTCTTGAGCTCGGATCTGTTGTGTGTGAGCTTGGGAGAAGCTTGTAAGAGGAGATCTTGGAGCTTGGTGTTTCACGGAAAGGCTAGGGAAGGAGGAGGAGTCTTCTTGAGCTTGGGGAGTTCAATCTAGGCTTGATTCTTCCTTTTGCTAAGGTGAGTTATGACCAAAGGTGGCTTAGGCTTTGTTTGGGGGCTTGTGGGGTTTAGACAAGCATTAAGGGTAGGCCTAGGTTGCTTAGAGGCCTTGTAGTCTTGTTGTTAAGCTTAATCTAGTGTGTTTAAGCTTGTGTATTGATTGTGAATCTTGTTTATTGTGCTTGGTGCTTGTTAAGCTTGGTCTAAGTCAAGTTTAGTGGTTTCAGGTTCCATCATGCCCGATCGATGGAAGCTGCACGACCTAGCGGTTAGGTCCATTGGTCAGGTCAGACCGATGGGTTGTGTTGCAGTGTTCCTGGCATTTCGCAAAGACACTTGCAGCGGTTAGAGCAGACCGATGGGGCTCATCGGTTAGGTCCATCGGTCAGGTCGGACCGATGGGTCGTAGTGTTGTTCCTGGCATTTCGCAAGGACACTTGTAGCGGTCAGGACAGACCGCTGGGACCTAACGGTCAGGTCCATCGGTCAGGTTGGACCGATGAGTTTGGTTGCAGTGTTTCCCGGCAATTCGCCAGGACAGTCGCAGCGGTCAGGACGGACTGATGGGGTTCATCGGTCAGGTCCATCGGTCAGGTTGGACCGATGGCCGTCCTTGTGTGGTTTGTCTTTGTGTGTCTCCTGGTTAGCTTTCGTGTGTGTCGAATTGCTATGGTGCTAGACATGTATTGCTATTGATTGCCTTGCATGTGTTGATGTTAGGAATTGATAGGGCCTTTGTGGTGAATCTTTTTCATGCGTGAATTGTGATTGTGGTTGTATGCCTTGCTTGTGGTTTTCGCATACCTGTTGTTGGGAGGATCAATCTCACTCAGTGTTTGGTTTCCAAATGTTGATGCATCACTTTTGTCGATGCAGGTAAAGATATGGTGTGATCGTGGAATCGAAGGCTCGGAGGATGATTAGGACTCGGGGTTGTATGCTTTACCGTGTTGTTTTGTATTTTCCGTTGTATTGTAGAATTGCGTATTCTATGCTTTGGTATTGTATTGTTGTTTTTGTATAAGTACTTGGAGAGTATTTAAAATGTATGGGCATTTTAAATACTAAGTATTTATGTTTGTAAAAAAAAAAAAATGCGGTCGTCTCAGAATTTATATCGCTGAATCTTTAAAAAAAGTCATAGATTAAGAGACAAGAGTAAATATTACAAAGAGACAAGAGTCATAAAATCTTAAAAGGAGAATACAACAAAAACCATATTTTTTCCATGCTTTCTAAACCGATGCTTCCTAAAAGGTAGCTCTATCTTCCTTCATGCTTCCTAAAAATCAATGCTTCTTGAAAAAAAATTTCTTCCTAAAAATCATATTCTTCTCTTCTTCTCTAATACACTGAAAACATAACAAAATAGAAAATTCACCAAAATCGCCAAACTGAAAACTCACCAAAAGATAGTCACCAAAAGCATCAAAAATTTTGGATCCAACATCATCAGTGCAAGTGTCTAGCACCACGGTTGAGCCTTCATTAGAACTGGAAACAATAATGGATTAAGTTAGAAAAAAATACAAGACTGATTCATAATGGATTCACTAACGCTTTGATATAAAAGTGAAACTAAAATTTTAATAACTGAGACATTGTCTGATTAATAAAACAAGAATTGAAACTAACAAGAACTGAAACTAACAAGAACTAAAACTAACAAGAACTGAAACTAACAAGAACTAAAACTGAAACTAAAACTAAAACTAAAACTAATAAGAACTGAAACTAATAGGAACTAAAACTAAAACTAATAAGAACTAAAACTGAAACTAAACTAAAACTAACCAGAACTGAATTTGAAACTAACAAGAGGTGGAACTGAAACTAGCAAGTACCAAACTAACAAGAACTGAAAGTACACATTGAACATCACATTCCCATCATAACTGTAATCAGCAAAAAAAAATTCATTAAACCAAGTTTGATTCTCTCTCAGACATTACATCAAACACTTGGTGTGCAATAACTAATCAAAGTCTCTATTCATGTAAAATTTAATCGCAATCAATTATGGCACAAAAGAGTAACAAGAAAACAATTGATGACATTATAAAAAAAATTAGAATTACCTCATTTTCGCAATCAAAATCGGATAACAAAGATGAAGCCTTGATTCTCCAATTTTCCTAATTAGAATCCATCAGTGATGAAGAAGAAGGCACAGAATGAAGAATGGAGAAGAAGAAGGCGGAGAACGAAGAATGCAGAAGAAGAAGGAAGGGAAGCCCTAATTTCTGACTTTGTCCCCAAATAAAAAACGACGTCGTTTTCTTAAAATTTCTATTCTCTCAAAAAAATTAAAACAGCGTCGTTTTGGAAAATTTCGATAAGCAAACACGTGTCTGCTAACTCAACAATATTTTTTCCCTACCCAGTATATCTCATGTTATACTGGTTGTACCCCAATTGTACCTAGGTGCTGCACCCAATTGTACCACAAATAGCAGATTCGAACTCTGGGTGCGCACCGAAAGTTTACACCACTAAGCTACTATGTTTTTCTTGATATCATTTACAATTACATACATCTATATAACCTTATTTGGTTGAGTTTCTAATTTCATTAAAGATAAAATCGTCGTGTCACAGAAGGGTGACATTACTTATTAAATTTTCTCAAATAGTGGCATTAGAGAACTGGACTCCAAAACCCTACTCAAATTTTAACTAGGTTGAAAATGGAAAAAAAAATGAAATTATTTATCCTATTCCACCCCATTCCACGTTAGTTAAATGAACAGAGAAGAAAAATACAGAAATATATCATCCACTAAAAATGACAAAAAAAAAATGATCATGATGGTCTCTGGAAATACTAAAATGGATCTGTCCTCCGAAGGACTTTTTGACTTTTAAATCCGATCATCGTAACTATGTCTGGTCAAGGGAGATTCAAACCTTAATATAAGGTTTGTACATAAAGGTGCAGTCTCCAACTCGCTAACTATATTTCCGATGAGTTCAGTCCATTTGTTGTGGTCAGATTGGTAACCGAAAGCTGTGTCACTTAAATCAGTAAAATTAGAGATATTTTTCTATTACAGTACCGTATCACCACATATTTAAACATGTTTACAGTTCACATTAATCAGCGATTGTTACAGAAAACCCAAAGACAATTACGAAAAAATGATGAGAAACAACATAAAACACAACACAACACAAGCTCTTATTGATCCATACTTTTGTTTGGGTATAAAATCCCTAGTATACAAATAAATAAATAGACATTTGTTGTATATGTATATGTATATATGTGGGAAATGTGAGTTGGTAATCAATCACCTTCTCTGGAAATTGAAGGCTTTAATGGCGAAAGCAAAGACAAGTGAGAAGAAGACACAATAGGCGACAACCATTATAGCAGACACACCCAAGAACTCATGTTTGTATCCCATCACATCCTCAAGTAGTTGTTTTACCATCACCTGATGAACACCATCCGATAGCTTCACTGATCTCTCATCATCACCGTATTGAGACACCAATAGACCATATAGTGTCCACGCCACCGGGTTTGCCCAGTAGTACCATCTCCACCACAGTGGAATCCTCTGTGGTCGAATCAATCCAAAACATCAAATATAAAAAAATAGAAACAAATAGTGAATAATGATGTCTTAGAGTCTTATATATAAGGGTAGAAATAATATAAAGTTTAATATTACCGCCGTGCTTTAAAACTTGATTTTTTTCTTTCGGTAAAGCTTAATTTTCTTGTTTTCTATACAACTTTTGTTAATAAATGTTATTAAATTGTAACCTTCAAGAACTATATCTTAATTGAGAATATTTGTGTTTATTGAATTACTATTGGATAATAGCTATGGAAAAGTGTTTACCGTTTAGTGGGAGAAAATAGTGTATTTCTTTGCATTTGATAATATAGTATTTTAATTTCTGGAATTGTATAGATTTTTTAAAGATTTGAAAAGAATTTTAGGAATTATTTTCGAGTTTTATAAAATAATTTATTATTTAAATATTATTTTTATTAAAACCATTAAAAAAATAAAAAAAAATTATGTTAAATGGATTCAATTTAAAAGTTTGTGTATTATAATGGAAGAAATAATTAGTTCATATATTTTCTTGGGTATCCATAAAGTTCATGTATTTTTATGGAAATCGATAAATAGTAGATATATTTTTATGGAATTTTCTCTTTATTGTAACTAAACATTAGTTGTTTTTTAATTTGTGTGAAACTCTAAAAAAATCAAGCTTTTGGTGTAATTTACCTTGTATGGGATCATGAAACCGCTGAAGAGGTTCCAGAGCATGTAGAAAGGAGCTGCTATGATTGAGGCAACGTTGTGGTTTGGTGTGATTGCGGTTGTCATCATCCCGTAGAAGGTGAAGTACATTATCGAAAAGTACATGAAGAATAAGTACCACAAGAACTTCACTACCGACCATTCGAAAGCGGCCATCGCATAGAATATGCTACTGTATATTGTAGATTGTGCTAGCACATATGGAAACTCTATAAACACCTGTAAAACTCAATTGGCAAAATTTACCATCTTTCGAACTTTTTAAACTCGAATGGGATGATAAAGAAAGGAAACTAAACATAATGTGTGACCTGTGCAAATGCAAAGGGAAGTGCTGAGTACATTCCTGCTGCTCTTTCGCGGTATGAAACAAATCTTTCTATGGAAACAACTGGCTGCGCGGCTGATGCGTTGGTTATTCCAATGAAGAGAACCGCAGCGTACATTGATCCCATTGCATTGAATAACTGTTGTTGAGTGTCCCTAGACATGAACAAATGTATGAAATGGTTAAAGGAATCGTTTTGGCGGTAGCAATAACTGGAAGCTGCCTAGTTTTATACCTTTTGGCGCCAAATTTCCAACAGATTGTTCCAAGCATCAAAGAGATAACCACGGTGTAGAAGAATCGAACTGCGGTGTATTGAGGGTTTCGCCAATATGATAGGTTTTGTTTCCATAGGCAAGCAACAAACTGACTATAGAGTGACTGAGAGTATCTAGTCGGAAACTCGAGTTCTTTCGAAACATTACTTGACTTGCTGAGGCCTTCTATCAGCTCCTTATTGCGTCTGCAGTAGAACGGAGACAGGAACTAAGGTAAACCGAACTTATGGACAGTTAATTTGAACTTCTGAGGAAAGTCACATACTGACAAAGATTTGATTTCCTGTAAATTTCAGCAAAATCAACTCCAAGCCGATGTTCCTCGGTTGAAGATGTGACATCAAGCATCCATGCTGCTGGATTATGGCCAGTTTTGATCTTTTGCACTCCTTCAATTGACTAATCAAGAAAAGAGTATTAGTAATGTATTTCTAGTTCACAAATTCATCAATCAAGAAGTAAGGCTACCTCGAAATACTTGATAAGCTCACAAGACTTCTGGCCTAATGGACCGGCGTATATGAGTTCTCCACCACGTTTCATGAATAAAAGCTGCATAAAAATGAACTTTAGAGATGATGACTAGACAATCCTGCGGACTGTGTGATTCATTATCTGAAGTAACCAACCTCATCGAATGATTCAAAAATATCAATGCTAGGCTGATGAATAGTGCAGACGATGGTTCGCCCGGTGTTAACAATATTTCTTACAGTTCTCATCACAATAGCAGCAGCTCTTGCATCTAATCCTGAAGTTGGCTCATCCATGAATACTATAGAAGGGTTTGCAACTAGCTCTACAGCGATTGTTAACCGTTTCCTCTGTTCTGTTGATAAGCCATCAACTCCAGGAAGACCCACCAATGCCCCACTCAAAGAGGTCAGCTCTACTAGCTCCATCACCTCATGAACAAACGCCTCCAAGAATTTGAAGTTTAGAGATGTCAGCTTAATCCAAGAAATAATATATGAAAATGATCGAAAGATAATGGAAATGTGTTACCCTTTGTGTCTCTGAGTCAATATCTGCTGGTAAACGAAGGCACGCCGAGAAAAGTAGAGATTCAACAACAGTTAGGCATGGAGAATGAACATCGTTCTGCTCACAATAACCTGAGATTCTTGCAAACGTTTCTTGTCTTTTGGGAAAACCAGATATGTACACATCGCCTTCGATTGTTCCTCCGGTTTTTCTTCCAGCTAAAACATCCATAAGCGTTGTTTTACCGGCACCACTTACTCCCACCAAAGCTGTTAACACACCAGGTCTAAAAGCTCCAGTAATATTCACAAGTAGCTGCAACCTATCTTCTAGTATCCCTTGTTCTTTTAGTACCTGAAATTTGCATTACATGAGCTATACATATATAACTGAAATAACTAAACAATGTAGAAACTTATTACATACCAAGGGAACATCCACATAGTAATTGATATTACTGAAAGATAGAGATAGTGGTTGAAATGGGAGAACCATGCCTCTATTCTTGAAATATTTTCCTAGACCAAAATAAATATAAGTATTAGCTTCTTTGAGTTCAGTAAACAGATGAGAAATGAAAAACACTTTGTTCACTCACCATGTATTGAGCCTGAATGCTGCAAATACTCTCTTAGTTCCACAACAAACTCATCACCTTTTCGTTTCTTTTCTTTTTCGTCTAACTCTTCTTTTGATACAACAGCTTGTAACTTACCCAAAGCTGTGAATAGTTTACAAGGATATGAACAAGGTTAACACAATGGTTTATAATGGCAGATAGTTGTATAGAAAAGAATGAGAAGCTTACGGTTGAGGTAAGCTAGGAACAGCGTAAAGAGCAAATTGAAAAGAACTGTGTATCCAAGCAAGGCCCCAACACCAATCCAATACCAGTAGCTCCCAGAGAACAAACTTCTTTCTTTCAGCAATGCCAAACCAAGAGAGTCACTAGTGTGATTCCCAGCACTCTTCGCAGACACGAAAAAACAACCATTAACTACAATAGTATATGCAAATTAAAGCTAGAGATAGAAAAAGAAACACCAAAAATTATAGCCTAAAGAAGCTAAGTTGTATAGATATTTTGGTAATATTTTCACCTTTTGCCAAGAATGGCCAAGGAACTCATTCACAGAAGCCGCGTTTTGAGCATACATCAAAGGAGAGACCCAGTAACCCCAAATCCACCAGTTTGGTATGCTATCTGACGAAATCAAACAAGAAAATGAATATTCATGTGGTAAAGAAGAAATTTGAAGGACTTCAAGAAAGAGTATGTAAAGACCTCTGGAAATTATAAATCCTCCAAGAGTCATGACCACAAGCATTGCAAAGGACCCAAACGTATTGGCAACTATCATATGTCGGCCTAAAGAGCCCATCACGCGGAAAAGACCTAAGGACATCTGATGCAGAGAGAAATACAGAAGGAACTGCTGAAGAAACCTGAAAGATTAGAGAAGCTCGCTGTTAATTAACTTTCTTATTTCAATCCAATCCTTGTCACATACGGTTTTTTCGAGAATGTACCTGGAGAAGAGAGGATCATATCCGATTGTATAATATGTAACAGCCACCCATGTAGCAGACTCTATAACTGAAGTAGGGATACTCAGTAGCCAGGAAGGTAATGTATAAGCCCAGCTTGGATAAAAATGCAAGTCTCTATGCTTATAAAGGACAGGAAGCTTGGCTACTAGCATTGGAACCTCAGTAAATCCGTTAAAGAGAATGATGACCATGGAAAAGTAAAGTGATCCGAGATATATGTTGCCATCATCAATAGTGTTGTGATGCATTGTTGTCCGGCAAAAGACAGTCATTGTGATCAAGGCAACTAAAAGAAGCTGAACAAACTTGAACACATAAATAAATGCATTCTGCTTCATTAGTTGCTTCTGCCAAGAAAAATTGATCTTGAGAAGTTCACTCTTCTTAACACCGTATTGAGATGTCGATAAAGCGGCTGAATGATTGAACCGTTTATCAAAAGGAACCTCAAGTTTCTTTGCCAACTTTTTACCAGTTGTATATGAACGAAACGCTTCAGCAAATTTTCCAGGAGGTACATAGCGATAAGGCCGAAAAGGAACTGACCAGTACTGCTGCTGATCCTTCTTTGAAGTAACCTATTGACAAAAAATTCATTTAAAATCTTTGAAAACAATAATCTTAGTCTCGACTTCAAAATCTTTAATAAATCTTTACCTCTTGCAAGAAATCTGCCACATTTTTTCTCTCAGGGCAACTAAATCCCAACGACGAAAAGAAATCAAGAACCTCGTCACGAGGTCCCTGGTATATAATCTGACCCTCAGACATAAGGATAACATCATCAAACAACTCATAGGTCTCAGGAGACGGTTGAAGCAAAGAAATGACGGTGGTTCCTTTGAGCGCGTGAGTTGAATGTCTCATATACATGATAATCTGATGAGTCGTTGAACTATCTAAACCATTTGATATTTCATCCATGAAAAGGACCCTTGCTGGTCCTACTAATAGTTCCCCTGTGAATTCAATAAGTAATGGTCAGACAAAATCTTCTGATATGAACAAAATCAAGAATGAGCAGACACACCTGTTGTGAGCCGTTTCTTCTGTCCTCCTGAGATTCCTTTAATCATCTCATCTCCTACTAATGTGTCAGCACATGTGTCCAACCCTAAAATCTTTGTTGGATGTATGAGAATTTTAGAAAGATTTTGAAGAAATAGGACATGAACCTAGATAGACTTTGCCTATAGTTTCTTCTAATTCATATCTAACCAAAACTTAAAATGAAAATAAATGTGTATATCTGTTTTGTGATGATAAATTATCTTTAAAAAATCGTAGAAACAGTATCTTTTTTCCATATCCTCAAACCAGAGAAAACTGTAAACTCCATTTATATATATTCTCTCTTCTTCTTTCTTCACAATTCTTCGCACTTCGACCAAAAGATACATGTAATTCTTTATGAGGTATATGTATTTTGACTGATCTCTCTATATATGTATAGAAATACACATTAATGACTTTGGAGAATACCTTCATAACATACTCCACAACGAGGCTCGTCTCCTGTCCTCCAAGAGCTAGAGACTGAAGAGTTCGAAAAACCGTTATGACAAAATCTAGATAACAAATGGACTAAGCCTTTGACTAAAACACCACTAATTACCTTCATAAATATATCAAGATCTTCATCAGGTACTATTCCTGCAAGCTTTTCTCTTCTTGCTAACTCCACAAGCATATCTGTGTTTACAGTTAGTTTTAATGTCAAAAAAACACTAAAACAAAACAAACACATAATACACCAACACTACTTGTTAGAACGTACCATATTTGAATCCAACACCTTGACAACGACCAGCAAACTCAAGAGTCTGCCTCACTGTCATCTCCGCAACATGCCAATCTTGTTGGCTAACATACGCAGATGTCCTTGGCGCGATTATCTCTTTGAGATCGTAGCCATTGTATGTTATTTTCCCAGATGTCTTCAAAGAAGCCAAAACATAATATAAATATGCATATTCTAATGGTTTTCTAGCTATGTTTCTAATTGAGTTTACCTGAAGATTAGTTCCAAGGCGTCCAGCTAAAGCTAAGAGTAATGTTGTCTTCCCTGAACTTGGAGGACCCAGTAGAAGTGTCAATCTGAAGACCATAACATGAAAATTAGACCCCAAAAAAAAAAAAAACAGAAGTATAATAATCAATTAATAATGTGTACCTCGAAGGTCTAATGATTCCACTAATACCGTCTAAAATCGTTAATTTATTCCTCTTTCCACCAATCACACGAATGTTCCTTAACAAACACTGTAGCAAAACTCTTGTTAATTAATAAAAAAAAAAAATTGCTGTACAACTACATGAAAATTGAAAAAATTGAGTTAAGTACTTCAGCCATGTTGATAACGAAATTCGGAATTGTTGGTAATGCTCTGCTTCCAACATGAACAAATGATTCAACAATCAAATTCTGAAATCGAACTTCAATCTTCGGAAATTTCAAATCCACTCTACAAGATTCACAAAACTACATCAAAATTGAAAAGATTTCAGAAACTAAAATTGAAAGAGAGAAGTCGAAATTGGAATATATTTACGCGTCGAATCTTTTTCTAACACGAGCGAAGAACTGTTCAGGATCGTTTTCAACGGAATTAACAAGACGATCGAGAAGAAGACGTTGTTCGCTAGCTTCGAGGTTACCAATTTGGATCTCTTTAGATTCACCAATCATATCTCTGAATATTCCGCGGCGGATTCGTGAATAAGTCGGAAGACGTTGTAATGCAGCCCAACGAAGCTCTTCTTCGTCTTCAACTTCGTCTTTAAACGACGTTGAACGAGAAAACGCGTTCTCCGCCGCCGAGTTCCACATCACGGCGGAGTAACGGAATTGAGAGATATAGAAATTGAAGAGATTGTCGTAGTGTAGATGTGGTTTTTTGTTTGTTTGTTTGTTCACTCTCTCCTTCTTCTTTGTTCTGTGTCGTCACATTAATCTCTCTCTCTCCACAAGATAACTGGTAGGTGAAGCCACCATTAATGCAGCATTTTCTTTTTCTTTTTTTCTGGTTACGTCTCTCTCTCATCTGTACCTTAAAGTGAAATAACAGTTGAGAAGAAGGAGGCTCATTAATACTTAGCGGGAAAAAAACAATTTGTTTTTATTTTTAGGTGTGGATGTAAAAGTGATGCTTTTTCTCTGTCTCTCACAACTAATAAATAAAATACCTACAATAATAAGTACATCTACATCTATCCTCATTATGAGTAGAATAATTACTTTTTTATACTCTATCCGTTTCATATTAGTTATCGTTCTAAACTTTAAAATTCGTTTCATATTAGTTGTCGTTTTATGTTTTCAATGCATATGTTTGATAAGATTTCCAATTTTGTCCCTCTTGTTTTAATGTCTTGACCAATGAAATAATATCAAATAAATATTAACTAGGAGTAAAACTAAAAAATTAAATGTTTTCTTAATATGTGTGAAACAACTTTAAACGACAACTAATTTGAAACGGAGAGAGTATATTTTAAAATTTTGATTAGCATAAATAAGTAATTGTTACATTATTGTATAAAATTTTTAAAATTTCCTTTTAATTTTAAAAATTGTTGACTTGTGTCCGTGGACTATGGATGTGGTCTTTCACAATTGTACGTCGATTTTTTTTTTGTAAGTTATTAGATCTAGATTTGTTTAGAACTGTTACTGATTTTCTTGCATGTTTTTCTTTTTTTTTGTTTCTTAACAATTTCTTCGATTCTTATCGTATAAACTTTCAGCCATCTACTATAATTGTGTTTAGTGAATGAGTGTTGGTCGACCTAATTTTAGGTTTCCTCCACTAGAATCAGCTCTTAGATGAGGGTGCAGATGTATATAAATCTATCTTATTTTAGTATAATCTTCCAAATGACCAAAAAACAAAGAAATATTACAATACATATTTAAAAAATTTCGTTTTTTTTACCAATTTCGGTTATTATATTATTCAAATCCGAGATATAAAACTGACACACTCTCTCTCAACTAATAAATACCTACAATTACATACTTGTTTATCTTGACATGTGGACGTGGGACAGGTATAAATGGACCGTCGGATTAGAGGATACTAGTAGGGTGATACTTTTGTACCTATTTTGATTATTTTATTGATTCTAGCAACATTCTACTTTCTTCTGTTCATCTCACCATTTTTTTCCTTCTACTGTTCTTTAATTAATTAAAGCAATGTTTTTTGTCCAACATTTCAAACACATATTTAGTGTGAGTTGGAACTAAAAATGTCAAAATGAGCTGGAATCTTACGAGTCAATTCGGTCTAGTTCTATCATTTATGTGTTAGGATTAAATTTTTCATTTCAAGTATTAAATAGATTTGGGAAGTCAGTCCAATTTGGGACCTCTGTGGGAAATTTGTTTTATCGTTGCATTTTTTTTTTTTGTATAGTTTCATTATTATTGGTGGGCTCAGCCAAAATGGATCCCAATGCGAAGGAGAATAAGAGGGAGATTTTCTAGCATTGATTCCACCTGTTGCATTCTGATCAGTCTATTTGTAGGAATCGAAAATTATTTCCAAAATTCAGACTCTCGTCTTTTTTTTTTTTTCAAACCTATTTTATAGATAGATCAAGTTCCAGTCACAATGTTTAATAAAAAAAGATAACAAGGCTAACATAGCCAACATAATCGATGCTACAAGAGCTAATCAGGAACATAATAGAAACCAAGAGAGCAATCCCTAACACCTAATAATCTAATGATGGAGATATTCTTAGAATTGAAAAGTGAGAGCATGCCTTCAGAATTGAAAATCACTTTTGGTGATCACATGCCCATGAATGATGCACAAGCTAGTGCAAAATTCACAACAAGAGAACCGGCTACAAGAGTAGAGGCGACAAAGCGCCATCTAGTTGAGCCTACAAAGAGATAAACATCCACCACCTATTTACCACACCACTTCGTTTCACCTAATTCAGACGAGCTTGTCCTCACAGCTGACATGAACCAGATAAACGCATAAAGGAGGAGAGATAGATGGGGCTGCAGAAACAGAGGCTTCACAGTCTTTAGGAGGTGAGCTTGGGCTGAGCCAAATATGATATTTGTAGACCACTGTAACAACATATCAATATCTTGATGTGAACTTCGAAAAAGTTCCCAAAAACAAGCCGCATAGAGAGCACCAAAAGAAAGATCCTCATACTGAGGTAAGGGACACCAAATAACATGTAGCTTCCAAACAAATGAAGATGAAAACATAACATACATTCCTCTTATCAAGGCGTTACCTTTTGACGAAGCTACTGTCATGGTGAAATCGATACCTAATTTGCATATTGCAGTAATGAGTCGCACTAGGGCGAGAATAGAACTACAAGAGGGCACACAGTCAAACAAAACCATCAGAGGCAAGCTAGCTAACAAAGGCGATCTAGCTAAGCCTGAATTCCACAAAACCAGGGCAACATACTCTACCGTAATCTGATAACAGTCTAAATGAGGAGGATCAGGAGGTGAAATAGAGCAAACTTGGGGGAATAACCGGGGAGAAGATGAAGCTGATACGGTGGTGGTTGGAAGGAGGCGAGAATCTAGAGAATCTGGAGACACCTTCCAGTCCGGCGAGACAAGTCCCAGAAACAGAACAAACGTAGCTACTCCATGGTCAGTTGAGAAGAGGGACAGACCCAAGTCGAGAGCGTCCAAAGTAGAACCGGTAAGGTTTCCGGTGAACAACGCAAAATCCTTTGTCTTGACTAGGCTGGAAACAAGGGCTCTGGAGGAGGCAAAGTGGCAGCTTGTAGAGACAACTTTTCTAAAGCCCCTAAATGGAAAAATGAAATCTGATATGTCCTCATTTAATTTACATATCCTCTTTTAAAATGTTTCAGTGTGTGAAGCCCAAACTAGTCCTCTAATTTTACTCCTAAAAGTAATTGAAAAAAAAAGAAAAAAAAAGAAATTGAGATCACTGCTCAAGCGCTCCTCTCCGCCGCCGCCGCCGCCTTCAAGCTTGGTCGTCGAGCTCTCTCCACCCCTGGAGAGCTCACTCGTCAACCTCTGCCTCGCCGTCGACCTCTGCCTTGCCGTCGACCTCTGCATTGGTGTTATTCCGTCTTTCAACTTCAAAATCAAGATTTTTAGTGCAAATTAGGTATATTTGAGGATTTGCTATATGCACATTTGGTGTTTTACCATAGTTTCTGAATCGATTAGGATTTTAAATTGGTAACAAACGGATTTCAGTGGTTGAATCGTAGTGTATTGTGGATTAGAAGATCCAATTTAAGTTCTTGCGATAGGAGACCTAGTTAATACTAGTATAATTTGTAACTAGTATTACTGATAAATGTGTAGAACTAGTATAAGTTATACTGGTATTACTGATAAATGTAGTATAACTAGTATAACTTGTAACTAGTAATACTGATAAATGTAGTATAACTAGTATAACTTGTAACTAGTATTACTGATAAATGTAGTATAACTAGTATAACTTGTAACTAATATTACTGATAAATGTAGTATAACTAGTATTATTGATTGAGTTTTTTTGTATTGTTTTGGCAGGATACAATGAGCAACAACATCAACATATTTTAAATGTCAAAGTCGCATGTATAGTTTAATGTTGAAGACATCAGTGGAGGAGATAACTTTGTCGATGATAGAAGTTAGGATATACAAGAAGCTTGCTTAGATGAAAGTAAGGTTAAATTGCAATTGAGTTACTATCCACTTCTGGTGAGATGTGATAAACAATTTATTATTTGTGATGATGAGGATGTGTGTGTTTATCTAACGTCCATTGATAAAGAGAACCGTAGATGTATTTTGTTAGTGGAGGTCATCACTAGATCGGAACTGCCCGAACAACTGTCGAGAGCTGGCAAAAGTTCTTTTGGTAAGAACTATGGCGAGTTGGATTCAAATGATGGTGTAATCGGAGATAATGCCATTACTCTGTACGTTGAAAAAGAACTAGCAAAACAACAAAATGAGGCGACAGTGGATGATGATGAAGGTGTATCACGTGATGAAGGTGTGGATTGGTCGTATATGGGTGATGATTATGTCGACGTTCCACCTGTTGTAGAAACTAGTCAGTTTATAGAGGCATGAGAAGACGGTTTGGGAGTGACTGTACTTCAAGAATTTCCAAATAGGAAAACATTGCAAGATGTGGTGGATAGAGCCTCATTTGTTAACAGTTTTTGTTTTGATATAAACTAGTCTGACCCGAGATGTTTAGTGCTTAAATGTAGTAAAGAAAGCTGTAAATGGGGTTTACGAGCTACAAAGATTTGAAATACATAAATTTTCTTGATTAGAACGTACACCAAAATGCATACATGCTCTCGGACTAGTCAGAGCGACAGCAGCAAAATGAAGAGGCAAGGCACACCATAATTAGTTGCATCCATTTTGCAAAAGGATTATCCAAGAAAAATGAAAACTTCAACTCTTAGAGATATCATGGATCTTGTTCAGACAAAATTAGGTGTGAAGATATCATACTCCACAGCGTTAAGAGGGAGAAATCTAGCTGTTAGTGATTTGCATGGTACCTCGGAAGAAAGTTACAAGTTGTTGTATTGCTATTTTCACATGTTAGAGAAGAAAAATGATGGTACAATAACACGTGTGAAATTGAATGAGAAGCTAGCATTGAAGGTTTTGAAGTCATAAGGAAAGTGATAATTGTAGATGCAACTTTTCTCAAAAATGGATACGGTGGTGTACTAATTTTTGCTACAGCTCAAGATCCTAATCGACACCATTATCCCTTAGCGTTTGGTGTACTCGAAGGTGAGAATGATGCAAGTTGGACATAGTTTATGGAGATGCTGAAAACCGTTATACCAGACTCTTCCGAATTGGTATTTATGGGTACAGAAATGCAAGACTCATAAGCGCCATAGGTAATGTGTATACCCAGGCTCATCATGGGTATTGTGTATGGCATTTGTCCCAAAATGTGAAAGGTCATGCTTCTAACGCTAACAAAGACGTAGTCGCATGGAGATTCATGGAGTGCAGTAGGCATTACACAGTTGCTAAGTTCAATTCTGCTTATACTTCTTTTAGAACAAGATATCCTTCTGCGGCCAAGTATCTGGAGGAGAGTACAGTGAAAGAAAAATGGTCAAGGTGTTGTTTTCCAGGAGAAAGATACAACTTAGACACAAGTAATGTTGTGAAATCTTTGAACAGTGTTTTTAAGGACGCAAGGAAGTACTCTTTAATACCCATGTTTGATGCGATCATTACAATATTTTCTCATTGGTTTAATGAACATCGGAAGGAGGCCGTGTTTGGAACGATAAAAAACAAACTGGTGCCTTTAGTAGAGAACTGCATGCACAATTTATGGGGTGTTGCTGAGAAGTTGATTGTGACAGAGCTAAACAATTTCGAGCTTGAATACAATGTCATCGGTAGTGATGGAAAGACTTATATGGTAAACTTGCTCTCGAAAAGTTGCAGTTGCAGGGTGTTCGATATTGAAAAGTATCCTTGTATGCACGCACTAGCCGCTTATATTGAATTCTTAAGGCATGATGATAGAGCTCATGATATCCAATTACATGAGTTGTGTTCAAAATATTATTGGACGGAGCTGTGGGCAATGGTGTATTACAGGACAATCTATTTAGTGTCGGATAAGTCTCAATGGGATGTTCCAGATGACATCAAAAGCAAAACAATCATACCTCTGGATCGAAAAGTAAAAAAGGGAAGAAAGAAAGTAAGAAGGTTACCATCGGCTGGGGAACGGCGTCCAAAGACGTAAAATAAAAGGCGGCCGAGACAAGGACTCCAATGGTTGTTATTTGAAAATTGTAGTAGTGTTTAATTTTGATCTTCACCTTTTATTTTGTAATACTATTTATTGGTTAGGACAACTATGTAAAACTTGTTTTCCGTTATTCTATATATTGGTTTTGTGATTATGTTAATTATGTTACAAAAATTGTTACAATGTTACAATGTTTTAAACTTGTATTTACGTGGGGTATTACAGAAATTTTTAAATAATTTGGACATTTTCAATATTTTAAAATCCTATTAATAATCCCAACGTACATCATATTTGTTTTAATAATTTGTTATGAGTTTAGATATCGATAAAAATTAGTAATATATATTTTGCATGTTAATAATTTTTTATATGGGAATTTTTTAAATACCCTATTTATTTTTATAATTTGAAAATATCCTAATTTATAACTTATTTTATATGTGTCTTAAGAATGAATTATAGGTATTATAAACATCAGAAATATATGTTACAATATGTATTAAGAAAGAAATTACAATAATACTATAAATTAAGTTGTTATGAAACAATCTACACTACATAATCCTTATACTTTTAAGGTGACTTTATGAATAATATCCAACTTATGGTATCAAAGTTACAGAAATCTAGGTTTGTAACATGTTAATGCATAAAACACTAAAGATTATATGTTAATCGATTTAATCAAATGTAAAACTAATTTTATTTTTCTTTAAGTATATGTAATACTAATTAAAATGACAAACATCCAAAGTACAACTACTTTGGAAGTTTGGTATAACTATTATCTTACGTATAACTATGTATATTTAGGTGGTGCACATGTCATTAAAAACGATGCACATGGGACCAAAACGGCACACGTGTGAAATTATTTTTGGCGCCCAAACCTCATTTTTTCCAATTTTTTGGCTCTCAAAATTTGAATTTTCCTTCCATTTCTTTTTTTTTCCCAAAATTTTTTCGAGTTTTCTTTAAACATTTGGGTCTCACATTTATTCTAGAGACTCTTTATTCTCCTTTTCCTCCTCCATCGAGACATCATCGCCATCTCCATCTCGAATTCGATTTCGGGTAAGCATTTCTTATATTTCTTAGGTCTTTGATTTGCTTTTCAATTGGACAAAGATCTGAATTTGTGTTAAGTTTTTTATTTGCTTTTCAATTAGACAAAGATCTGAATTATTGTTTCATCTTTGATTTCAAATAAGGTTAGGTATTCATGGATAAAATCTGTGCAAGCGACCATTGGTACGATGAAATGAAAAGGAACAAGAGGGAAGAGGACATGCGTACATTAATTGCCGATGGTGACTATGGCTTTCCTTTAAGATGTCCATGTGGTGGTACGATCATCGATGAGATCTCAACCATAGCGCCGTCCATAGGAAGGAAATACTTTACAAGCAATGCGTTTAAGGTGAGAAGAGGACATCGATTTTAGATTAATGGCATTAATGTTGAATATATGATGGTATATATGTCTTTATGTGCAGAATGATGGCTTACACATTCAGAAATGTTGGGAACTCGCTATCGAAGAAGAGGTCACTAAGTTGAGAGAGAAGTCCAAGGAGGGAAGCTTCAAACGTCATGAATTGTACATCAAGAACCTGCGTAGGGAGGTGGAAAACAATGCTGAAGAGATTGCAAACCTGAAGGAGTTGGTGGCTAAGCTTGTGGCTCGAATCGAAAAGCTTTTTGGTCCTATGCCTTGATATATAAAGACTTATGTTTGTTTCTCCTTTGTAAGACTTATGTTAGTAAGACTTATGCTTTGTTTCTTTTGTAAGACATATGCTTTGTTTCTTTTGTTATACAAAAGTATTACCAGTACCAGTATTACAAACAGCATAGTTTTACAAAGTATTACAAACAGAATAGTTTTACAAAGTACTACCAGTACTACGAATTCAAATACTAAAAAAACAGTTTTACAAAGTATTACCAGTACTACGAATTCAATACTAAAAAAAAGCATAGTTTCACAAAGTATTACTAGTACTACGAATTCAAATACTAAAAAAAGCATAGTTTTACAAAGTAGTTCCAGGACTATGAATATTGCACATGCTTATTCTCTAATACTGCAGTCCGTTTAACACGACCCTTCTTAGGTGGCTGTGGAGACGGAACAGCATGCTCGCTTGGTGGCTCTGTGGATCCAGCATTATGCTCCTCTGCTGGCTCTGTGAGACCACCAGTATCGTACTCCTCGGTTCATGGGTCTGCAGACTCCTGCAATCGAATACAGTTATACTCTAGTTTTCCCAACTATAGCCAACACTTATGCTCTAGTATTACCAAGTTTTACAAAATCTTACCTTCTATACAAATTCTTTCACAGAAGCTTCCAACCATCCGAGTCTTTTTTCAAACCCATCAACCTTGTCCACAAGTTTATTCATCTGGGATCCCATCCTATTTATGACATCCACCAATTCAGCCAAAGTTGGGTCTCCCGGTCTTTCATTGGCGGGGGTTTCATTGGCGGGTCTTTCATTGGCGGTGGCTATTTCCTCGTTCACCGCATCCTGAGGTTCTTCTCCTACTCTCATAGCCACATCTTGGAAGTACATCTCTTCTAGTGTAGTGGTTAATCCTTAACGGATACATTGCATCCAACTATCAACAACGACATCATACTTATCATCGTCGTCATCTTCTTCCATGATGTCAGCCATAAGAGAGTATTCTTCATCTCTAACTGGTAAGATACTATCAACGTAAACAATGAAGAAAGATTAAAAACATGACAACCCAAAATAATTCATATGCTAAAGATAACTAGGATAATTAGGATAACTCACCACAGTTGTACCAAGTGCTTTATAAATTTTTGAAAGAGGAAACCCTTTACATTCGCCTTTCTTGAACCTTTTCTTGCACATCCTAGAACAATTTTCGTCTGCCCCTGGATAAGCTTCTAAGAATTGATCCCCCAAATCCGGAATTGCCTTAAATGCTAAAAGGTACACAACACACATATAGTTAGAGTTAGCTTCAATTATAAGAACTAGTAACAATGACCAATAACCACAAATAATTTTTACTAACCTCCATAGGAATACAAAAACATGGAACCGGCCATAATGTACCATTGACGGTCCCTTCAAAATGAGCCATTGTGTGCTTGATCTCTCCTAGCATGTGATCAAAAGACAATCTCCCCCAACGAAAAGTCTTACAAAAGTTGAGATCATCCACCGCTCTTAGAAAGAAAGACTCCACGGGGGTAGCATCGTCTCCAGTCTTTGTTTGCGCTATGACTATGCTGGATAAGAAGAAGATGACCGCTATCTTCAACCTATCTCGAGAACGATCTACCGGCATCATTTTCTCTAGCTTACTTTTCACGTCTTGATATCGAACTATCTGCCCCTTAAAATCTGCTTTTACAAAGGCCTCACTGCCTGCTTTACTATAATTAACGGGATAGTTGTGGTAGTTGAGTCCCGATATCAAGGCGTGTTCCTTGATGCCGTTGAGTCCCGATATTAAGTCATATTCCTTGATGCCATATCGGATGGGAGTGCCGTTAACGACAAACCAAGCTTCTTTCTTTTTCTCGAGACATGCCGTTCGAAGAAGAAGCATCCACATTCCCATAACCTTGTGGTTTCTCTCCCTTAGCATGTGGAAAATATGTTTGAATTGCGGATGCTCCTTAAACCATTTCCTCTCAAACGTAGTGAGCGGATATTCCAATCCTTCAAGCGTTTTTAAGGCTTCAAAGATAAAGCACCTCGTCGCTAACTTTATTTTCTTCGTGTACTCCGAAGGCGCGAAGTACATTCTTAGAGGTTGTAATGGCACCACCATCTCCTCAGAATCCTGTAACAACAAGTTTTACAAAGTATTACTAGTTATACATTTTCATAAATTTAGCAAAACACATAATGATCTGTTCTACTACTTAAAACCCACAAATTCAATTCCAATTATTACCAAATTAAACATTTTCCCTAAATAAAACAAATGACCTCAAGAGCAAAGCCAATTTCCCTAACTAAAACAAATTAGTATTCCTTAGTTCTACATAGTTATACCTCTCCGAACTATGCAATATATCAATCGAATCCAACTACTTACCCTTGACTCGCTCAAGGTTTAGCTTGTATTTCCCTCATCCGACACTATATCTCCTTCTTCTCCATTCCGGCCGACTTCCTCATACTCATTACGAGATTGGCCACTCTCTTCTTTGAGATCGTCTTTGTCTTCTTCACTCCTTCCGTCTCCAACCCTCTCCTCTCTGGCTCTTTCCATGTCATCACTTCGAACTGGAGATCACTCGTTCTCATCTTTCCAAACCGGAGATCGATCTCTCTCTCTGTCTTCTTCACTCCTTCCTACTTGCTCAACTAGAGATCATTCCCTATTTTCATCTTGAGTAACTTCCTCAACCAGAGATCGTTCCCTATTTTCATCTTGAGTAACTTCCTCAACCAGAGATTATTCCCTATTTTGTTCTTCAGTAACTTCCTTATGAGCATTATTATTTCCGCACCTTGTCCTAGCCATCTTCGTGCACAGGGGTTTTTGATCGAACACAACAATCTAGTAGAAAATCGATTAGGATTCGTGTAGTTATCCCTAGTTTCCCGAAGAAAGTTATGTTCCTTAGAGAGAGCGGTTCTCTTGGGTTCTCTTTTGATTTTTAAAAATTAGGGATTCGCTCGAATGGATGGAGTAATTGAGGGTGAGTTCTCGTTTCCGGGTTATATCCAATTAGGTTTTGGGTTTTCGGATAAAACCCAGGTTTTGTATGTAATTTTCGATTTTGTCTAGAGTAACATAGTAAAACACCATTTTTCGATTTAAATTAATTCAAAACAAAATTTCATTTTACAACGGGGAGTTTTGAGATTTTATTTTTCCATTTAAGGGCTTTCCAGACGATTTCTCCGGCTTGTAAGAGGGACTATGAAGCTGTCGTCTCAAGGATTTCTCTGACTGGCGAGAGATCTCACAGTTGAGGGAGGGAAAGGTACAATTTTCTGAAAAACTTAGTGACGGAGAAACCCATGTGGTCTGGGTAAGAGGGAGAGGAGTAAGGGAGATGAAAGTATTGGAGAAGGCTTGCCGTGAAAGCTAAAACTGGCTCGCATGAAAGTTGGAAGGAAAATTAACAGTATTATCGGTAATGAGCTATTAACCAAAGTAAAAATTGATTGGACGAATTGGATTTATTAACATATCATAAAGGAGTACGTAGTAGATCTTGAAGAGATCTAAATTGTTGCATTAGTGAATTTGGAGAGCATACAAAAGATGGGGTTTTTGTGATGTATCAAAATTTCTCTCTAGTTTCCCACTTCGTTATATAGTGACGAATTTAGCTATTTTTGCTGATCTTGTACTCTATTTAAATCCATTTTTTGGGAAATCGTTAATTTGTTAGATTAGATATTGACTATTATTCTTCGCACTCGCCAGCTTGACACCATACGGTCTGACTAGACCTAGTGATTTGTCTTTGATTCCGTCTTTTCTAGTTCTCAGAGTTTCATCCATATTGCACTAAGTTACGTACGGATGTATGCATGCAGTCTGGGAACACTTTGAGGTATACTTTCATTATATTAGAATAAATGAGAAGAACACACCAAAATACAAAGTAACATCATGGTAATGAAATATGCCATCGTAGTGTGGCTACATAAAGTGCATAAATCAAAGATAGAGAGATGAAACAAAATCTAAGCTGTTTGATATAATCGAGAATACAATGGAACTCATTAATCGAGCCATTTGAAGTTTGTAGCATAACCATCGTTCGAGAATCATCTCGAGTTTGGAAGAAAACCACCAAATTCCTCGTTTATGGAGGTTTTAAATCTTCAAATTCTTTCTTTATCAAGTGTTCTCCACAATATTCAGGCTCTATGTATTGTAAAATTCTCCCTATTCCTTATATGGATCTTGTCTTCCATTTATGGTTTTCAGCTCATTCAAGTTTACTAAATTCTGAGTTTTCTTTGAACAGCAAAACAAAGCTCCAACTTTCCTCCTTCATGCCACCATTGGTCTGTAGATGCAACATAGAATACTCGGAAACTGACAAGGTAATTGGGCTTGTTCTATAGCAAATCTTTGGTCTCGGTCTTCATATGTTTCTCTACAATATGTAGACATCTTCCAACGGTTCTATCAAGCAAAGCTTGAGCCTTCAGAGCAGTTCTCTCCAAAGTGGTAGAGATATGGAGAGTAAACTTTCAATTTCAATATGATTCTTGAACGATAGTTATGTTAAAAAATAAAATGGCTCAATCAATGAGCTCTACTGTGTTTTATTGAAGATATTGCAGAGGTCTTGGAAAAAAAGTTGATCTTGTTACAAAGATCTCGGTTACTCAAGCATTTGAATATCTAAACAATTACGTAAATATAGCTTTTGTACCACTAGAATATCTAGTAGTATCTAGTTTTCTATATAATTGTATACTTCTCTCTTAATGAAGATTATATACACATAGAAAATGTGATTCATCATAGTATCAGATCCTGAAAATATATATATATATATATATATCTATTGTATGAAACGTGAGAAATTTGAGACTCTCAATAATGAATGTTTACATTTCTTTGAGACGTACCTTTGGAGGAGGAGACAATGAAGACAGTGACACCGACATATCAACCCGCCATGACAGAGAACCTATAAGCTAATATTGCTCAGGTTCAATATGTTGGTGACCAGACATGACGATGATAAACACAAAGATGGAGAATAAAAAGATAGACATGTGTCTTCTTGTACTCTGTTCGTGGAGGACGGCCCTACGAATCCGATGACGCCTCGAATCCAAAAATGCATGTGTATAACACAACTCTTGTGTTATACAATTGAACCTGATGACAAACCAACCGAAGAAACCAATGAATCTAACGAACCATAACAAACCGAAGAACCCAACAAACCCTGACAAATTGAAGAACCGGATAAACTAACCGAAGAAACCTGATGAACCCTAAACCCTAAACCTGATTGAATTTTTCATTTCAAGTATTAAATAGGTTTGGGAAGTCAGTCCAATTTGGGACCTCTGTGGGAAATTTGTTTTATCGTTGCATTTTTTTTCTTTTTTTGTATCGTTTCATTATTATTGGTGGACTCAGCCAAAATGGATCCCAGTGCGAAGGAGAATAAGAGGGAGATTTTCTAGCATTGATTCCACCTGTTGCATTCTGATCAGTCTATTTGTGGGAATCGGAAATTATTTCCAAAATTCAGACTATCGGTTTTTTTTTTTTTCAAACCTATTTCCAAGATTCAGATTCTTCTTATTTTGCTAGTTTTTGGTTCCTAAATCTTATCCTAGCTCTGGTCGCGTGGAAAGAAGAGTTATGGTTATATTTTTTTGTTTGGGTCAGGGGTGGATATGTTAGGGCGAGGGAGTTGCCAGATCAGAAGATCAATGATGTGTTTTGTCTTTGGAGACAACATAAACACCTTGTCGAAAGTTTGTGGATCTCGCTATAGCTTATCAAATATGGCTATATGTTCTTAGTCACTTTTTGAATCAGTCTTTGCCTGCATCTTAGGTTAAGAACTTTCCTTTTATCTTTATGTACAGTGACATAGCTGTTTTGTTTTAGGGGTTTAGTGTTTTGTTTTTAGTTAGATCCTTTTGATTTCTCTGGATCTTAGATGTGGTTCATGTGTTGTGGTATTTTGTTTATAAGGTGTTGCTAATGCGTCAATCCTCTTTCTCCCATGGTCATAATCGGATCACATCCTTCATCATCTCTTCCCTCTCAAGTTTTTTTGAGTTGATTATGCGGTTTTTAGCCTCATTCACTCGAATTCAAGATAAATTTTGGCTGATACCTGATTGGTTGTTGTGCCCATCAAACCGAATCAAAGCCAAGGTAATATCTACACAACCGGTTATTGCAATTTTGATGGTTTTCTACTCATGAAATTATAATATCTAAATGTTTGACATGGATCGAATTGTGGATCTCGCTATACCTTATCGGGTATAGCTATCTCTAGTCTCAGTAAATTCTCTTTTGCTGGTGTTTGTCATGCGGATTTTTAGCATCCTCCACTCGAAGTCAAGATTAAGTTTGACTGATGTCTGATTGGTTGTCATACCCATTAAACCGGATTAAAACCGAGATAGTATCAACAAACCGGTTCAAACAATTTTGATGTTTCTTTCCACTCATTAAATAATAATATATATTTATTTGATATGGATCAGAGACATTATTTTTATTTTTCCACTTATCAATCAGATGTTACAGACTTACGGTTTAGTGATAAACATATTAGTTATCTAATTCATCTAATGTTAAAACACATATTTTATCTAAAATATTTTCTTTATTTTTATTGATATTCGTGCCTAAAATGAAAATATGGTTGCAAATAATAATTGAGAGCTCTATTTAATCTTATTATATTGATTAAAAAATATGATAAAAATTAATTCAAATAGGAATATATAAATATATGAGAAATAATTGTAATAAATCTTTAAATTAAACCTAATTCAAATAGAAATATGAGATAATTTTTAATTTATACATGTGTCAAAATCTAATCTTCTAATAGACAAGTGTTATAATCTCGTTAATTAGAAGTTTTAAGGTTTTAAAAAAAAAAATATTACTAAACTCATTTTTCATTATAATTAGGTAAAATATTAATTAAATATCTTTGTTGCATTAAAATAATTAAATATTTTTAAAATTTTAATATAGAAACAAATATCTGCTTTTTTCCGATAGGATAAGAAACTATTCCCTTTTTTTTATGTTAACAAATATCTTTTCTCAATATGTTTAAAATTTGAATAAATTAACAAATTCTTAATTACATTTTTCCATAAAATAAAGAACTTTAGCATTTTTTGTTTGTTTATATATTAACAAATCCTTTTTAAATAGAACTATGGTAATATCTTAACAATTAAAATAGTTAAATCTGTAAAAGATTTGAATATATAAACAAATGTCTGATTTATGTTTTTCAATAGGATAAAATTTTTTTCCTTTTTTAACATATTAAGAAATTTATTTTCTCAATATGTTTGAAATTTGAATAAATTAACAAATTCTTTATTTATTTTTTCCAATAAGGTAAATAACTTTAACATTTTGTATTTGTGGATATTTTAACAAATCTCTTTTATAATAGAATTAGGTTAATATATTAATATTTTTATTATCTTATTATATAAAGGAGAATGATTCAAAGTTACTAACTCGCCTGATCATGACACGTGTCGATTAAAATGATTAGATTTTGCAATGTTTTTAATTAAATAAAATAATAGATTATAAAAAAAATAAAATTTTTTTAAAATGGAATACAATCCTAAAAGAAAAAAAGAAATTCTAGTTTTCGATCTCTATAGTTATTAAGTAAAAAAACTTATTTAATTAAATTAAAAGTTAGTAACTCGCATGATCGTGACACATATCAATTAAAACGATCAGATTTTGACATGTGTGTAATTAAATAGAAAAAAATAAAGCAAATTTAAAAAGGAATACAATCATAAAGGAAAAAAAAGAATTATAGTTTTCCATCTCTATATTTATTAAGTAAAAAAATCTTAAAGGAAAATGAATTATAATTTCCCAGAATAAAATATAAGATTAGAGGAATTTTAAGTAATTTTTAAGTAAAACAATTTAATCAAAAATTTGATCAATATATATATATATATATATTTCCTGATTAGACGAATCAATTTATATAGTAATCAATATATATATATTTTGATTAATATATATATATATATATATATATATAGTAATCAAAATATATATTGATTAGACGAATCAATATATATATAGTAATCAAAAATTTAATCAATATAAAATTTCATCAGTTTTAATCAGTATATATATATATATATAAATTTTAAGTAAAAAATTTAAGGAAAATACAATTCTAAAAGGAAAATGATATTCTAATTTTCCAGAATAAAATATAAGATTTTCGTTCCAAGTTTAGATTATTAGATTATTTGAACTCTAATAATTATATTTTTAATACGCTTCTAAATTCTAATTATTTGAACGAGCAAAATTTTTTTTTATAATCCAACCTTATTTACTATTCTAATTGGTTAGGTGTTAAATAAAATTTATGGTAAAATTTTGTCTAATTTATCAACATAAGTTGGACAAATGGGTAAAAAACCCTCACTTTTTCCAAAAACATTAAAAAAACTCTCATCTTTTTTTGTGGGTTTTTAAACCCTCACCTTTTAATAAATGGTGAAATAAACCTTAGCTATTACAAAAAAATAAGTACATCATTATATTAAATTAGAAATAAATAAATAAAATTTGGATTATTAAAAATTTTTCTAAATTTGAGTTTGTGATTTATTTTTCTCAAAATTGAGTTTTTTAACAAAAATATTATTATAGATTAGCACATTCCGTGTTTTGATTTGAATTTGTTCGAATTTTTCTTTTTGAATAACTAACTAAAAGTAGTTATATTTTAAATATATCTTAATTTTATGTTTTTCAATTAAAAATAGTTTGGTGTAGAAGTTTATGTACTTTTATAATAATAAAAATAATTTTGTTTGTTTTCATGGTAATAAGTTTGTGTAACGAAACCAAATAAATATTTATTAACATAAATTCATATTCGGTTCAACATTTATTAACATATTCATATGATTTTATTTTTTCATATTTGTATTTTTTTAATTTAAATCTATTTACATATGTAAGATGTTCTTTGAATCTATGTCGTTTGCTTGGTTCTTAAAATTTACAAATAGCAAATACAATAAATATTTTTAATTTTTATTTGTTTTCAAACTTTTTAAACTTTTTTTTTATTTTTATTTTCTTTTTATTTTTTTGTTTTTCAACTGCGAATTGATATGTACATAATATATTTTATTATTTCTTTTGCCGGTCATGATCTTTTTTAAACAGCAGTTATTTCTCTTAACATTTATATCACTCTCTTTTTATTTGTAAATGACCATTCCGATAATTTTCTGTTCATACTTCTTGTAATTTTTATTTGTTTTAAAATAATTGTCATTTACTTTTTCTTTTCCATTTTTTTAAATAAAAATATACATGTACATAAGATATGTTAATATTGCTTTTGTTGGTGTTAATATTTTCTTAAGCTATCACTTACTCTCTAACATTTTTGGATTTTTTATTTTTTTCCTAATTGATTTAGTACATTACTATTTTTCTAATTTTTATTTAACATATGGAATATTTTAACATATACAGTAGTTTTCATAATTTTAATTTATTTACGACAATAGTTTAATAATTTGAAAAAAAAACACATATTTATGATTATCCGCTGAAAAAGATTTCATGCATACAAGTTTTAAAAAAATAAATATCTTAATAATGTTGATGGTTTATGTTAATAGAATAATTAAATTCTTACGAAATGAAATATATTGAATATGAATTTTATGAATTTGACTATAATATGAAAATAAATTTTATCGAGTATTATCAAATATGAATTTTATGTTAATAAATATTTATTTGGTTTAGTCACATAAACTTATTAACATGAAAACAAACAGAAAAATTATATTCTTATGAAAGTACATAAATTTCCACACCAAAATATTTTTAATTTAAATACATAAAATTAAGATATATTTAAAGTATAACTTAAAAATATTTCAAAAAGCGACATTATTAATTACTTTTAGCTAGTTATTCAAAACGAAAAGTTCGAACAAATTCGAATCAAAACACGGAATGTGCTAATCTATAATACTATTTTAGTTAGAAAACTCAAATTTGGGGAAAAAATCACAAACTCAAATTTCTCAAAATAAATTCTAAATCAAAATTTATTTATTTATTTATATTTTAATATAATGATGTACTTATTGGTTTGATAATATTGAGGGTTTATTTCACCATTTATTAAAATGTGAGGGTTTAAAACCCCACAAAAAAGTTGAGGTTTTTTTTAATGTTTTTGAAAAAGGTCAGGGTTTTTTTACCCATTTTTCCACATAAGTTACATATAATTGGCACAAATTAATAAATTGGTTAGAAAATTCATAATATTCTTGGTTGAAGAAACAAAGAAACAACATCTCTTGGACATAAAAATTTAAGGAAATGTTTTCAATAGAGAAGAAAAAGTGTGTAAAGGATCTCTCGCAAAGGAAAGACGCTATAATTGTTCTTTTCCAAAGAGAGTAAGTAGAAAAAAAGAGAGACAAAAATCCACTCAGAGAGTGTTGGTTATGCGGAGTTAAGTCTCATAAACTAATATGGATCCAGATGATGGAGTAAGGCGGTTGACTTCCATTAGAGATTAAAGATGATGGTGGATGAAAATATGATGATTGAAAAGAAAGAAAGTCGCGAAAACCAAATATCTTCAAGCATAAAGTCCAAAATAGGAATAAAATCGAGAGATAGTGAAGGAAGAGTTGAACAAGAGGAAATTGTTAGAAAACATCAAGAGCCAAGGAATGGTGAAGGTTTTTGGCAAGTGGTGCGAGAAGGAAATGATATTCTTTTGGGAATGGAGATAAGATCTTAAGAGGACATTAAAGAGACAATAAAGATCTATCTCGTATATATATGAGCGAGATCATAACCACTGGTCACTTGATTTATTTTTTCAGATCTTACACTAGGACTGGGAGTTTAGGTTTGGTTCACATATATCGGGTTTAGAAGCCTATGATCCATTTGTGTATTTATATTTTTGGTTCAGTTCGGTTCCATATCAGTTTGAGTCAGTTTTAGGTACATGAAATATCAGAAAAATGAATAAAATTTGGTTTAAATATAAATAACGTTTGATTAAATTTTCACAAATATAACTAAAATTTTTAAAATATTTTGGTTACTTTGGGTATTTTGGTTATTTTGATCTAAAAATAATTTATATTTTGGTCTAAATATAATTTATATTTTGGTCTAAAAATAATATATATTTTTAGGCTTATAGTTATAGGGTAAATGGATTATATCAAATTTAATATATTATTTATATTTTTTGGGTATATAGTTCTATTTTGAATATTTTGGCTATCTATTCGGTTTTCAGTTCAGTTATTCAGATATAGATGTCGAAGACCCATTCTAATTATTGTCGGTTTGGATTTAAGTTTGGTACCTTTTTGGGTTGGATTTGGTTTGATTTTTTATTTCTAATATTTTCTCAAGACCTATTTCACACGGTGGTGATAAAAAATAATAACAAAATAGAACAAAAAACTACTTGACATGGTATAAATTTTTAATATGTTAATAATATAATTGTAATATAGAAAGTTAAATTAATTTATTAATGTATAAAAAAACTTATGTAAATAATTATTTTCTCTATGGAAAAATATTTGATACTTATTTTCCTAAAATAATTTACGATATTTCATTAATAACAAATATTTAATTTATTGATTTTATCTAAATTTAATTTATTTGTAAAGTTTAGAATACCCGTCCGTCGAATGAGTCCTAATCTACTATTATATATATATATATATATTGACATGTAGCAACATCTAAAGTTTTAAGTAACATATGTCTCAATTCTGTTAATTAGAATTTTGACATGTATCTGGTGAGAGCAATTAAAGTTTATATAATAAAATTTCTAATTCATTCATTTTTTCAACCAACCACTTATGGTAAACATTGAAAAAACTTCCACAGATTTTAGTTTCATTCCATAATAACTCAGCTAAATTCATCCAAAGCTAAATAATATAAGAAAAAATACTTTGTTATAAGATTTTTCAATAAAATAGTAATAAAATTTTCACTATATATTAATGATTTTATTCCAGAGTAAAAACCAAAGCCCATCAAGAAACAAAACTACCAAATGAAAAAATGAAAAAAAGAAAAGAAAAAAAAATATCCATCGAGGGGCTTACATATCTAGAAACGATCAAAAATTCTAGATTTTTTTCAGATAGGATATGCTGAGCAGGTGAAAGGGGCAGAGGAACGTGTGGCTCTCCTCTCCCACAAACGCTCCACAAAAACCTTTTCTCCTAATTCTCTGGAGATGTCACTAACTCATCTTTTTTAATCCTCCAAAGATCCTAAAACCCTTTCGATCTCATGGCCTCAATTTCAAGAATCTTGCCAATTGATGGCAGATTAAGTCAATGCAGAATCAACAACACTTCTTGGGTTCCTACTACAAACAGATCACAAACTCATTTAGGTATATATATATCCTTCAATTTGGTATTTTTGTATTTTCGGAGTCTCTTTACTGAATCATTTGGTATTTTTCAGATTCTCTCAAGTTGTTTTCAGTTAGTAACTCTGGAGTAAGTTTGAAGATTCAGAATAGTAAACCAATTCACTCTGTTTTTGCTCTTAAACCAACCTCAAATGTTATACAATCCTCCAGGTATTTTGTGGATTTGATTGAGTTTAAAAGATCATAAATTTTTATTAAAGATTGTTAATTTACAGGAGCAAGAGTGTTGCTGTGTGTAAGGCTGCTGCAGATTTGTCAGGTGATGTGCCTGAAAGTTCTCCTAAGGAACTTAGCCAATATGAGAAGATTATTGAACTTTTAACGACTCTTTTCCCCCTTTGGGTACTTCTTTTATAACCTTTCTTTGATAAATTTTGAAACTTTTTATGTATTTTTTTTTATATGTCAAATGGTTGCAATGTGGTTTCTTTGTGTAGGTTATATTGGGAACACTTGTTGGTATCTTTAAGCCATCTTTGGTATGCTTTTCAGGCTTCTTTATTGTTTTTATTTGTATGAGTTCGTGTTTCTCGCGCTGATAGAATTAAGTTCTGTAGGTTACATGGTTAGAAACAGACCTCTTTACTCTAGGTTTGGGATTTCTCATGCTCTCTATGGGATTAACTCTTACATTTGAAGATTTTAGAAGATGTTTACGGAATCCATGGACGGTGAGAGCCAATGAACACTGGTTTATTTATTCATTTTGTTAGATTCGTTACTTGTTTAACATTTTATTGTCCTTTTGCAGGTTGGTGTTGGTTTTCTTGCGCAATATATGATCAAGCCACTTCTAGGTTTTCTCATTGCAATGGTAATATCTAATTTTCTATCACATCAACTTCGATTTTCTTTACTGAAATGGAGGCTTATGCAATCTTATTGATGATTACGTTTTTCGTTCTATTTTTCTCTAATTAATTGGTTTCATTTGTTGTTACTTCTATAGGCTGTATATGCTTTATCCAAGTCATATGTTGAGTTACTATTATTTTCTTGATTATTACTTGATTAACTTGGATTCAAGTGTTGTTGCTTGATCAAACATCACTTTTCTTGAAAAGTTTGAATCGTCGGATACGTACTTACTTCCTATGGGCATTTGCAAACACTACTATTTGGTTGATGATGAATGTTGAGGAGCTAACTAATAAAAAGGACTTGTGCATTTTTATTTTAGACTCTTAAGCTTTCAGCACCTCTTGCGACTGGTCTTATCTTGGTCTCATGCTGCCCTGGAGGACAGGCGTCGAACGTTGCAACCTATATTTCCAAGGGGAATGTAGCGCTCTCTGTGCTCATGACAACGTATGCTTCAATTTTCACTTGTTTTCCATTTTCGATTCTATAAAGTTTTATTCATAATTTGTTCTCTAATTTATTAGGTGTTCAACCATTGGGGCTATTATAATGACTCCTCTTCTCACTAAGCTTCTTGCTGGCCAGCTTGTTCCTGTTGATGCTGCTGTGAGTTTTTTTTTAATAACTATTTCAAATAAGTTCATTCAAAATTGCAGTAATTGTAACTTATAAGATACATTTCGTTAAGCCAAAATGTGAGCTATTGAATGATTTAAGTAGAAAGAAGCGAACGAGAACTCTATAAAAAGATATTTGCAGCACGCCATAACGAAAGCTTATGGATCCCTTTTTTCATATCAGGGACTTGCTGTTAGTACTTTTCAAGTAGTGTTGGTACCTACTATAGTTGGAGGTAAGTATGGTACTAAGTGTTTCCAGAAACAATGAATCTGTGTCTATATAATCTCAAGGACTAATGTCTTTTTCTGCATTTCGGGATAGTTCTGGCCAACGAGTTCTTTCCTAAATTTACATCAAAGATTATATCAGTGACGCCTCTAATCGGAGTCATTCTGACCACTCTTCTCTGTGCCAGCCCTGTAAGTAATTCATCTAACTAGAGTCCAGAGGTTTTTCCACTGAAATTGGTAGTGATTATTTACCTTTTGTCTTTTCTGAAAAGATTGGACAAGTTTCAGCGGTTTTGAAAACTCAAGGAGCTCAACTTATACTCCCGGTGGCTCTCCTTCACGCGGCAGCCTTTGCTATTGGCTATTGGATTTCAAAGTTTTCTTTCGGCGAGTCCACTTCTCGCACCATTTCTATAGAATGTGGAATGCAAGTATGTTAATTTCTCCTATACCATATATATTTTACCGTTTGCTAGGTTTGTTAGGGTGTCTTTTAAAAAATTTCCATTTTTTGTAAACCGCAGAGTTCAGCGCTCGGGTTCTTGCTTGCACAAAAGCATTTCACCAACCCTCTAGTTGCTGTTCCTTCTGCAGTCAGTGTTGTCTGTATGGCCGTAAGTTTTCATAGCCATTTCACATGTAAATTTCAGAAGTGTAATTATGTTCAATAGCATTGTTCTAATTATGTTTCATTGGCATTCTTGCAGCTTGGAGGGAGCGGCTTGGCCGTGTTCTGGAGAAACCAACCGATTCCGGAAAATGACAAGGATGACTTCAAAGAGTAAATGAAAGTAGAAAAAGCGGTCCTGCGTCTTCTCCCACCGATGTGCTTGTTTGTAATGTTTAGTCAAACATTACAATTTTTATGTTGACAAACATGAAACAAAATGGGTTAAGAGACATAGAAACAGAGTGTGCCTGAGAACATTTTTGGTCAGTTAGCCTAATCGGGGGTAGGGTCAAATTCTGAGGTACTCCTAATCGTTGAGGAGTAATCTGTATTGCTCTCTTTACAAAAAATAATTTTATTATCATTTATTTTTATTCAAAACAATTGTAAAAGACTAAAAGACCTTTAAAACCTCAAGATATTTTGACCCAACCAACCTAAACTTAAAATCCTTTTTTCTAGGGTTTGCGACATTCGATTGTATTTAATTTCTCATTTCTCATCTTTTCCCGTTAACTTCTCAATATTCTTCTCCAACCGTTCTAGTTACGTTTCGTCGAACTTGGTATAACTACGGACAACTCCGTAGACATAATCGATTGTGTTCGTAGATTTGTGGAAGGGAGTGATGGTGTTAACAAGGTTCCAAGGAAAATTAATGGACTCGAACCAGAGTGAATGTGGAGAGTCGAATCCTACAGATCAAGAGGCAATTTGAGAAGGTAGAGAAGAAGAAGAAGCCGCGAAGGAAGTTGATTCTGAAGGAACTGAGTCGGAGTTGGGCCCAACTGAGTCAATCCATTGGCGGCATTCAACGGTATATCTCTAAATTGTGTAGAAGTTGGTATAACTATGTTGTTTGTACCTTATAAATTCTTGAAACGAAAACGTATAGAGTTGTACAACTTGGTACAACTTGATCTCGATTGCAGGATTTCGACGAGGAAACCGAAGCATTACAACCTCTTAAGATGTTCTTCAGTCCCACTGAGTATATGAAGCCATTTAAGATATCAGCGAAGTGCTATATTAGTAAAGCGGTGAAAACATTGGAAAAACATCTTGAAGAGGGAGAGATAAAATGGTTTACGGACACCCACAGTTCAAACACTTCTTCCATATGCCTAGGGATTCAAATCACAAGTGGATGGGTATGTGGATGTTTTTTCTGCGCACAACATGTTTAGAGAAGAAGAATGAATGTTGGTTTATTGTCAATGGCATTCCCATCCGCTATTCTCTCAGAGAATTCACACTCATGTCGGGATTATATTGTCATCATTATCCAACCCACTATAAAAGAATGGGCAATATCGAGTTTGTTGGGAAGAAATTTGGTGCCAAGAAAACAATATCATATGCAGATGTGGAGAAAAAGCTATCAATGAAGAAACCTTCTAATGATCGTCTTAGAATGACAATCCTCTACTTCTTATGCAGTGTCATCATAGGAAAGTCAAAGACAGGGGATCATGCATCCCCTGTGGAGAATTTATTTCTTCAAGCCGTGGGTGACCTAAACTTGTGTGAAAGTTTTCCGTGGGGGCGATTGGCATTTGATGAAAATATGAAAGACATCTTTAAATTGATGAACGATTGTGGAGGAGTTGTGGGTCCACAAAAGGTGTTTCCTAGTTTTGTTATTCCTTTGGAGGTAAGTATGATTTGATCATTTATTCATTATTATTTTTTATGGTAGATCAACTTTGTACAACTAATAAACTTGGTATAACTGAATGATTTTTTGTTGTCTATAGCTTCTAGCGTTTGAGGCAATTCCAGTTTTGCAGAATAATTTCCAAGAAGATGTTTGAGATGCACATCATGAGTGTCCTCGGATGTGCAAGATGAAGTTTAAAGCAAGTCATCTTAAAGGCTTTCCTATGTCGTATGTTTATGATAAACTTGGTACAACTAAGGTTAGAAATTATTTTAATGTAAATTACATAACATATTAATTATATATGTATCATGGTTGTTGTATTTAAAATTTATGTCCTCTTATTCACAGGAGATTCAGAGTATCATGATTTCATCTCCCGATGAGAAAGTTCTTTTGGAAGAAATCATGGATGTTGAGGAGGGTGGATGGAATGATGAGGATGATGTAGTTGTTGATGGTTGGACGAAGCTTCTAGTTGAGGAAAAGAAGACAATATTTTTTGAAAAGCTTTAGAACGAAGATGTTGCTAGCCGAGAGAAAGAAGGCAACGAAGATGTTGCGGATAATGTGGTGCGGGAAATTATGGGTAGTGGAAGAGTGGCTCGAAACAGGAAGAAGGTGAGTAATGATGGATTAGTTGAGCTAGAAAACCGGTTGATGGCAGTGTTTGAGAATGGATTTAAGGAAATCCATAAGAAGATTGATGCTCAAGATAAAAGACTCCAAGTTGTGGAACAAAATCTGAAGTGGATTAGAGAAAATGTAGAGTTTGTTGAGGAAGATGTTGTTGAGGTGGGTGACGATGGGGTAAGTGAGGGAAATGAGGTGAGTGCCGATGAATCAAGTAAAGAAAAAGATATCGGTGAGGGAAACAAGGTGGGTGAAGATAAATCTAGTAAAGAAAAAGAAACCGGTGAGGGAATGGAGGTGGGTGAAGATGAATCTAGTAAGGAAAATGAAACTGGTGAGGGAAGTAAAGGAAAAGATGTGGGTGTAGGGGAAGATGGTGAGCCAAGTAACAAAATGATGAAGAGGACTAACGAGAGAAAGCGAAAGAAACCGGTGAGGGAAATGAGTCATATTGTGACTCGGCAAAGGAAGTAGGTTTAAGAGTTTTTGTTGAACGAATCTTGTGTCACGATTTGTTTTATTTTGGTATAACTATGTTTAACTAGGTAAAACTATGTTTGTTTTGAACATAACTTGGTTTGGTTGTTTTATTTTGGTATAACTGTCGCGAATTGTTTAACTAGGTAAAACTTTGTTGGTTTTTGAACATGACTTGGTTTTATTATTTTATTTTGGTATAACTATGTTTAACTAGGTAAAACTATGTTTGTTTTGAATATGGAAAAAATAACTACATAAGTCTTAGAACAACAACAACAAAATAAACAAAAGTCTTACAACAACAACAAAAGAACCAAAAGAAACATAAGTCTTAAAACAACAAAATAAACATAAGCCAAGTCTTACAACAACAAAGATATCAACGCGGGATACTCGCCACTAACTCCTTCAGCCTTGCAATCTCATCAGCATTATTTTCCAGCTGGGTACGCATTTCGTTTATCTGGTATTCATAGAGTCCGTGGCTTCGAATCTGCTTGGACTGCTCAGCAACCTCATTCTTTAACTTTGACACCTCTTCTTGTATAGCGTGAACCCAAATTTTCCTAATGTGCAAGCCATCATTCTAGGTGCAAGACAGATGATAGTTATACCGATTAAACATCATGATAGGTACTAATCTAAAACTGATTAAACATCATGATGACATCACGAAACTCACCTCGAACACATTACATGTGAGGTATTTCCTTCCTATGTCTGCTTCGATTTGAGATGTTTCCTGGATGATTCTTCCACCACATGGACATCGTGTAGGAGGATGCCTGTAGTCACCATCGGCTATGAGAGTCCTTCTGTTCTCAAGCTCCTTGAGTTCCTTCATTTCAGCGTAGTATGGGTCCTTCTCCGAGATATTAGACATCTTTGAGAATCGAAATAGGTAAAGAAATGAAATAGGGTGAGAAATCGAGTGAGAATCGAAATTGAGGGAGAAAGAGAAATCGAGGGAGAAAGAGAAATCGAGGGAGAAAGAGAACACCAAATAATGTAGGAGATGGAAGTAGTTAATGTGAGAACGAAATTGGGGGGGGGGAGCCCGCGTAATGGAGGGAAAATGCAAAAAATTTCGATAATTGTAGATCCAAAAATTGAAAATTGAAAATTGAAAATGTTGAATTTTTGGTCAAAAGCTCAGAATAAACGTGGGTCACCGACAGACGTGGGTCCAATGACAGGTGAAAACAGTTGTTGAAAACCGTGGGTCCAAGTTGACAGGTCAACAAAGTTGTTCCTAGTTCCCAAGTTGTACTCTTATATACACAATTGTACTTTTTGAGATTTTGGTGTATTATTTAGTTGTACTGAAATTTAAACTAAAATATTTTAGTTGTACTCATGTTTTTAGTTATTTCAGGTATATTAACCTTGTTTTTTTTTCAATTTAATGTGCATAACATCATTAGTTCGTAATTTTGTAATTTAATGTGGCTACCAATAAGAAAGTCATCATAAAAGTATATGGTCTTTCTTGTATATAAATGAATTTCATGTAGATTTGAGAAGATTTGTTAAATTGGTTAAATTGATTGATTAAATTGGTTATCTGAGAAAGTTTGTTAAATTGGTTAAACTTATTAAATACATTTAGATTTGATTGATTGATTGATTTTATTAGGAAAAATGGGTAAAAAAACCCTCACCTTTTCCAAAAACATTAAAAAAACTCTCATCTTTTTTTGTGGGTTTTTAAACCCTCACCTTTTAATAAATGGTGAAATAAACCCTAGCTATTACAAAAAAAATAAGTACATCATTATATTAAATTAGAAATAAATAAATAAAATTTGGGTTATTAAAAATTTTTCTAAATTCGAGTTTGTGATTTATTTTTCTCAAAATTGAGTTTTTTAACAAAAATATTATTATAGATTAGCACATTCCGTGTTTTGATTTGAATTTGTTCGAATTTTTCTTTTTGAATAACTAACTAAAAGTAGTTATATTTTAAATATATCTTAATTTTATGTTTTTCAATTAAAAATAGTTTGGTGTAGCAGTTTATGTACTTTTATAATAATAAAAATAATTTTGTTTGTTTTCATGTTAAAAAGTTTGTGTAACGAAACCAAATAAACATTTATTAACATAAATTCATATTCGGTTCAACATTTATTAACATATTCATATGATTTTATTTTTTCATATTTGTATTTTTTTAATTTAAATCTATTTACATATGTAAGATTTTCTTTGAATCTATGTCGTTTGCTTGGTTCTTAAAATTTACAAATAGCAAATACAATAAATATACATGTACATAAGATATGTTAATATTGCTTTTGTTGGTGTTAATATTTTCTTAAGCTATCACTTACTCTCTAACATTTTTGGATTTTTTATTTTTTTCCTAATTGATTTAGTACATTACTATTTTTCTAATTTTTATTTAACATATGGAATATTTTAACATATACAGCAGTTTTCATAATTTTAATTTATTTACGACAATAGTTTAATAATTTGAAAAAAAAAACACATATTTATGATTATCCGCTGAAAAAGATTTCATGCATACAAGTTTTAAAAAAATAAATATCTTAATAATGTTGATGGTTTATGTTAATAGAATAATTAAATTCTTACGAAATGAAATATATTGAATATGAATTTTATGAATTTGACTATAATATGAAAATAAATTTTATCGAGTATTATCAAATATGAATTTTATGTTAATAAATATTTATTTGGTTTAGTCACATAAACTTATTAACATGAAAACAAACAGAAAAATTATATTCTTATGAAAGTACATAAATTTCCACACCAAAATATTTTTAATTTAAATACATAAAATTAAGATATATTTAAAGTATAACTTAAAAATATTTCAAAAAGCGACATTATTAATTACTTTTAGCTAGTTATTCAAAATGAAAAGTTCGAACAAATTCGAATCAAAACACGGAATGTGCTAATCTATAATACTATTTTAGTTAGAAAACTCAAATTTGGGGAAAAAATCACAAACTCAAATTTCTCAAAATAAATTCTAAATCAAAATTTATTTATTTATTTATATTTTAATATAATGATGTACTTATTGGTTTGATAATATTGAGGGTTTATTTCATCATTTATTAAAATGTGAGGGTTTAAAACCCCACAAAAAAGTTGAGGGTTTTTTTAATGTTTTTGAAAAAGGTCAGAGTTTTTTTACCCATTTTTCCATTTTATTAACTTTGAGAAGATTTGTTAAATTGGTCATAGTTGTACCATTACGAAACCATGTTATACCAAGTTTTACAAATACAAACATTATTTAAATTGGTCATAGTTGTACCATTACGAAACCAAGTTATACCAAGTTTTACAAATACAGACACATGAACAGATAAACTAATCTTCACTTTGATCTGGGCTACCACTCTCACTCTGAAACCACTTCTCCAAGTTACTGCCTGGCTGCCGCTTATGCTTTCGGCGACGTTCTCCAATGGATGGTTTTCTAGTTTCTTGAACTCTTCCCTTTCTTTTGTTGTATTTTGGAGGTAATGCATACAATTCTTGGATTTCACTTGGAATAGTCCACTCAGTTTTATGCGGCACTGGATAAATTGTGTTCACATATGCCAAAACCCACAACTCTACCAAATAATATATCGAACACAAATCATATAAATCACGTACCTCGGTTGTTCTATTTTCCTGTTTCAATTTCATGGTAGCGGCTATTGCATGGACACAAGGATATTTGTCTAAGTCAAAACAGCGGCAAATACAACTTTTATTTCTCAAGTCCACCACATAAGTCTTCCCATCGGGACCAATGACATTGTATTCTAGCTGGAAGCTGTTTAGCTCAATCACCGTTAGTTTGGACGCAATCTCACATCTATCGTGCAATACGTTCTCCACAAAAGAGACAAGTTTCTATACATTTGATCCACCAACAGATTCCTTCCTATGATTGTTAAACCACTCTGAAAATTTTGCAACAATGGTATCAATCATAGGTAGCAACGCAAACTTCCTTGCGTTCTTAAAAACAGAATTCATTGACTCTACTACATTGCTGGTGTGTATGTTGTATTTTAATCTGGGAAAATAACACCTTACCCATTTTTCCACTTCACAAGTAGTATCAAGATACGTGGCTGCCTTAGGAAACCTCATCCTAAAATCTTCATATTGTTTCTCGAACTCCGCTATTGTATAAATCTGAGCAATTTGCCTGAATTTTGCATCAACTTCATCTTTGTTGACGAATTTAACTTTTGCCCTTACATTCTGGGACAAATGATAGATACAATGCCCGTGGTGAGAGCTCGGGTACACCTCACCCACTGCTTTTATGAGGCTTGCATTTCTGTCAGAAATAAATACCAATTCAGGGCTATCTGGTATGATGGTTTTTAAGGTATTGAAAAACCACATCCAAGTATCATCTTTTTCACCATCAACTACAACAAACGCTATGGAATAGTGGTGGTGATTCGGATCCTGAGCTGAAGCAAAAATTAGCACGCCACCATATACGGTCTTCAAAAAGGTTGCATCCACAACAATCACTTTCCTCATGACTTGAAACCCTTCAATGGAAGCTCCCAAAGCGACAAATAGGTACTTGAACCTTTTTCCTTCGTCTAATACCACACTAGTTTTTGTACCATGATTCACCTTCTCTAACATGTACAAATAAGAATAGACCATCTTGAAACTCTCTTCTGGACTGCCACGAATATCACTAACAGCTAGTTGTTTCTCTCTATATGCAGTAGAGTATGACACTGACACATCAAGTTTTCCTAGAACAAGAGAAACGAGAATTTTAGGATCTGGAGTCTGGAATTGACCAGGAAAATCTTTATGCAAAAGGGATGCAACTAATCGTGGTGTGCCTTTCCTTTTGTAGCTTGTACTAGAAGTAGTCCGAGAGCATGTATGCATCTTGGTGTATACTCGAACCGAGAAACGAGTTGAATTCTTAAGCTTTGTAACTCGTAAATACCATTTACATCCTTCTAATGATTCATGACATTTTACCACGTACCGATTCGTATCCGAGTTGACTATAGCCACTCCAAAACATTTAAGATGTGAAGCTCTATCAACTAAATCTTGCACTGCCTTCTTGCTTTCAAATTCTTCACCTAATTCCAGACCAATACCATCTTTCCATAACTCTAAAAATTGAGATTCTTGGACAACAATTGGAAGCTATTTATACCCATATCATCAATACTGTTATCAACAAACATTATCCATATTGTTATCAACAAACATTATCCATATTGTTATCAACAATATTTTCTAGCGGCTCCAAAGGCTCATGAGGTTGTTCTGATGGTGCATTCCTTGCGTAAAGATTATCGACACCAACTGAACTTCCTTTCTCTACTCTTGAAAGGTTCTCGTCTAACAAAACTATTTCCCCATAATTCATACCAACTGAACTTCCTTTCTCTACTCTCGAAAGTTGCTCGTGTAACAGAACTATTTCCAAATATTTGATGACTTCTACATGCAATACACTTCTACGTTGCTCTTTATCTGTCGAGGTTAGATATACATATACATCCTCATCATCAAAAATATATGATTGTGTCTGAGGTTTCACTACCAATGGAATGTAACTTAATTTCAGCTTCGTTGAAAATTCATCTATCCCAATCTTCATACATATCTTATCCACTAACATCGAATAAGTTATCTCCTCCATTGATGATTTCCTAAAGAATATACCGTACAAGTTAGCTTCTCTTCGAAACCATTGATAATCATCTCCGATCTTTGCATAATATCCTTCATAATCAAAATGAATGTTTATGGAAACGTTGTTCATTGTTTCTTCCTGAAAAATTAAAAACAATAATAAATTAGCACCTAATGACTTGCAGCAGAAATACCAATTGTACTAGTTATACTTTTATATCTCAGAAATACCATGTATCCTAGTTATACCAGTTATACTTTTATATCTCAGGAATTCTATTTATACCAGTTGTACTCACTTTTTTCTACTATATTTGCAAATTGATTCTTGGACCAAAAACACTAATCAACCACTACATTCCATTACAATGTCTTAATCGACCCAGAAAACAAGGTTACCAAACCAATATCCATTAATTTCCAACACCAATTTCAAATCTTGCAATCTTTAAATTTTAATTACAAAAACCCAAAATCGACTAAAGACTCGATGTCTTAAGATGTTAGAAGTGAAAGAAGGGAATGGAAACTGACATGGAGATTAAAACTACACTTTCAATGGTTGAAGAAAAAGGCGACAACGGAGAATTTAGCTCGGAGGGAGGACTGTCGGGATGGGGAGATCCACTGTCGGAGGGAGAACACGTTGGGGTGTTCCCTGATTGGTCGATTTTCTTTTTGTTTTATTCATCAATTCTACACGAGCTAAATTATAAGATTCTCGGTTTTGTTAATCGGTTTGCATTGGTTTGGTAAGGGTAAACTTGAGAAACTCAACTTTCATTAAGAGTAGAGGAGTAGAGGAGAAAAATGGAGAGTGTATAGATTAAATTTTTAACAAGTAAGAGCATCTAAGAAATTGACCCGTCCGACTAAGACCTTTATCCTTGAACACATTATTTTGCTCCATTACATGTCTTATGTTCCTTACATCGTCCCATGTTTGTTTTTCTAGCATATATTCGACATCAACACAATTGCCCCATCATGATTACGTTCTAACTTGAGGATGTGTTTGGCTGCAAATTCACACTTCAAGCTCTCCATGGACCCTAACACGAGTGATCCCCATATGACTACGTTAGGCACCATTGGCATTGATTCCATAACCTCAGGAGCTTCTCGTAAGCGATTAACTCGACCAAAAAGATCCACCATGTATCCATAATGCTCAAGTTTAGGCGTAATGTTGTTGTATTCATCAATCATTCTTACCTTCTTCAACTAGTCCTGAGAGGCTACAACCATAAGCCCTCCTACAAAGTAACTTCATTAGGCTCGACATTTTCCTGTTTCATTCGGGCAAATAACATAAGCGCATCACTAGCTTCTCCATACATAGAAAAGGCTTTGATCATTGAGCTCCATGACACTACATTTCTCATTGACCTTATCAAACACGTCTTTGTCTATAGTACCAAGGTTTACACAAGCTGATATAACACTCAATACGGTAATCTCATCAGGTTTTAATATCCTAGAGCAGTACACTTTCTCAAAAACTCTTAAAGCTTCTTAAGGATGATCACTTTCAGCATAAGCTGAAATCATTATTGTCCAACACACCAAGTCTTCCTTTCCCATTTGGTCAAAATGGCAGTCGGAACAAACAAGTTTCTCACATACATCTTCTTAAAAAAAAATCGCTTGCCATATTCATAGAGCCTGCTTCAGCAGACAAGAGTAACAAGAATATTTACCAAACTAGGTGAGAACCCGCGCATTGCGCGAGGGAAATTATTACTAAGATTAACTTTCTATAATTAGCAATTTGAATGATTTGTTGTCATAATTTATATAATTTTGGTCTAATAGTATAATTAATTTTTGGGTTTCAATTTTTATTTACATTGTATAAATTTAAATATTAGGTGTGTTTGAGAATTTGATTACGTTTTTGTTTGTTATTAAATTTAATTGCACTAAAATCTGTATATTGTTGGGTCTAGACTAGTGTATTATAGTTTAGGTATCCTGACTCTTTATGTACCCGATCCGAATTATTTGAACCCATTGGATACAGATGGTAGAATTTATCCGTTTAGATCAAGACACTATTTCCAATGAAGAAAGGGTCAGATATTGTAATAATTGTGTCCAAATACATAATCAAAATTATGGTTGTTAATATCTGCTTTAATTTTTGTTTGAAAAAACTGATTTTGAAAAGATTATTAAATCATTCAATAACTCGTATCTAAAAAATATATAGAATTCAAAAAGAATCGAAAAAACGAAAAAACTGAAAAAACCAAACTGGAACCTAACCGTGAACCGGATTGTCCACCCCTAGTTACTCCCCTAATTAAAGAGGAATATAAATAAGATGGATCATGTGTCATTGGTTAATTTAGAGAGGTGTATTGGATAAATAATTTGGAAAGATTTGAGTTTTAATGAGATTTGAAATAATTTGGTTGAATTTAGATGAATTAGGAATTTTGTTATTAAATTCTTTAAAATCTCACGTAAAACTATGAGATTTTGATTTTTGTATTTTTAACTAATAAATCTCTTCTGGAATCTCAGTTGAAACTTTCAAATCTAATTCTTAAAATATTTTCAATAACAATGGATTTGATTATACATTTTAAAATTATTAATCCAATAACACTGGATTTTAAAAAATATTTTAAAATTTGTGTTTCAATAACGTATGATTTGTCATTTTAATTTTAATATCTCGAAATACTTACTTTAATACACCCTTTAATGTATTTCTCAATTGACAAGGTTTTGAATTACTATTTCATTACTTGGTCATGATAAAATCAACAAAATAGTATTAAAATGTCATCTGCAAAAATCATTTTGACATTTATTTAATTCCGTAAAAAGGAACAGAAATTTAGATTAGCACCGGATCAAAATATCGGCCTTTAAGAGCATCATTATTGGTAGAACCTCTCATGGGGTTCTTACCAATATTTTAATTCTAAATTTTAAGAACCTCATGCTAAGAATCCTTAAAATGGTTATTAAATAAGAACTTTTAGATACTCTCTCTCCTCATCCTAAGAACCCCTCTAATATTTATCATTATTTATCATTATAAAATTTTAAGAACCCCTCCTCTAAGGCCATCTACAAAGGGAGATCATGGGCTATGTGCTTAAGAATATAAAAATTGAGAAAAAAGGAATAGTGGGCTTGGATCAGAGGGAAATGATCTCCCCCGAGATCTGTTTTTAGCCTTGTTCTTGGTATACGTGTCAGCCTGTGATTGGAACCGTTTTTTTGCAAAAGAGAAAACATTTTCATTTCTCCAAAAATCGAAATCGCGACTACGGTTTCCTTCTTCCTTCTCCAAAGCGGCGATAGCTTCCTGGTCATCATCTTCTCCGATTAAGGTGTGTTTTCCGGCCATTAAAACACCAAAATCGAGATCTCTTCCATGTAGGAGCTTACTTGATCGGTAACATGACAGCTTTGATTGTTAAAGGTTCGAAAACAGAGAGATTCAGGGATAATGTTTTAAAAGTTTTAGATTATTATATTATTAAATCTTAAGATCTTACACATGTTCTCCCACTAATCAACTTCTAAAAAAAAGATCTAAACACATAATCTTACATTATTATATTATTATTTTTACTCTAAAAACACCCAAAGGTGATCCCCATTGAGGATGCTCTAACAACCCCAATAATGATGCTCTAAGCTTTAACCCTCCCAAAGTCGTCAGACTGTAAAACAAACAAACAAACACATCAACACAATTCATGACTCTTTCTTTTCCTCAATCTTCATCTCATCGCAGATCAAATTCGCTTCATTTCTCGCTGATCAGATCGATCGCAATCATCATCTTCTTCCCGAAGTTTCGCGACACATATGAAAATTAGGGTTTAAGCTTTTTCCATTGGATCCGATTTGATATTTGAAAAGGATATCTTAGCCCCTGTGGCTTTTCTACTACCCCAAGTCAAGAGCTGGGGGCGAATCAGTCTAATTCCCGCCATTATCCTGGCGTTTCTGATCATACCAGAGTAGGATTTTGGGACTTTCTTCGACCTCTTTTAGGTAATGCTCCACGTAACAACACTCTACACTTCATCGATTCTGTAACCACCACCGTCGGATCTGATCGCACTATGGAATCCGTTGCTAGAGGCACCGTCGCGTCAACAACCGCTTCTGCCGCCGTGGAAGAGCCGGAGTATCTTGCTAGGTATCTTGTGGTTAAACATTCATGGCGTGGCCGATATAAGAGGATCCTTTGTATTTCGAGCGGCGGAATTGTGACGCTTGATCCGAATACTCTTGTTGTTACTAACTCTTATGATACTGGAAGTAATTTTGATGGAGCTTCACCTTTGATTGGAAGAGATGAGAATACTGATAGTGTTGGTGGGGAGTTTACTATCAATGTTAGGACTGACGGGAAAGGGAAGTTTAAGGCTATGAAGTTCTCGTCTAGGTGCAGAGCAAGTATTTTGACTGAGTTGTATCGGCTTAGATGGAATCAAATTAGACCTGTGGCTGAGTTTCAGGTGCTACACCTTAGGAGACGGAATGCAGAATGGGTTCCTTATGTAAGTAGTTTTCTTAACTTATAGTAGTTCCATCGTCAAGCTTTTATGCATGGTCTCTACGATATTAAGTTGTGCTGGTTGCTCTTCTTGTTATCGAATTGGTATAGTTGGTGAAGTTACTTTGATGTTGAAATCAAGTCAGACTAGGCCTTTTAGCTGTTCATAATCAACATATTTGAATTTTCTCATCTGTTCTGTAGGTGGTTAAGTATTACACATCAAGCTTATGCAGTTAGTATCGGTTAAAGTATTGTAGTCTTAATTTTGTGCAATCATGAACTCGGCTGGGAGAATTGTGTTCTTTAGGAGATTACTAAATTTCACCTGACTAGTTTTGTCCTTATTTTCTATGGGGTTGATTCCTTTTTACATTTTTGCAATTGCAAGGATCAATAGTCGTTTAATAGTTGCAACTGGTCGTAGAAATTTATTTGAATCAGTTAGCTTTTGTTATTAAGTGGTCTTTCTTTTTTCTGTCCACAGAAATTGAAGGTCACCTTTGTCGGTCTAGAGCTCGTTGACTCAAAATCTGGTGATTCACGTTGGATTTTGGATTTCAGAGACATGGATTCGCCAGCAATTATTCTTCTCTCTGATGCATACCGGACAAAATCTACTGACTCTGCTGGGTTTGTTCTGCGTCCCATGTATGGGAGAAAGTCGAAAGCTTTCAGAGCTGCACCCGGGACAACAAATTCCTCCATTGTCGCAAGTTTGGTATGCTTGGATATTGGTTGAGAATTTATTGCTGACTTATTGTTAAATCTTACCGATAGTTTCTGATTGCTTTAAAATTTGATTTAGGAATGCAACGTTGCACACGTAAGCTTGATGATTGCAAATTTCATGTGTAGGCTAAGACTGCAAAGTCCATGGTTGGGGTATTCTTGTTAGTCGATGATTCAAAATCGCTGACAGCATCGGAGTATATTACCCGAAGGGGTACTTACAAATCTTGCTTATGTGTCTTGTCTAGTTCACTTTCTTTTCAATTCTTTATCTTGTTTTTTGATATCTTTTTATTGCCAATTATAAACTTGATCAGCTAAAGAAGCAGTTGGAGCTGAAGAAACTCCTAATGGGTGGTGGTCTGTTACTAGATTAAGATCTGCTGCTCATGGAACTCTAAACATGCCTGGACTAAGCTTGGCAATTGGCCCCAAAGGAGGACATGGTGAGCATGGGGATGCTGTATCCCTTCAGCTAATTCTCACTAAGGCCTCCCTTGTTGAGAGACGAATAGATAACTATGAAGTAAGTTGGCAACACGTTTTAGGCAGAATTTCTATCTGCATTACTATTTTATTAGAGTTTTAATGTGTAAAGTTTACGGTTTACCATGATATGGCCGTGCCTTTAATTGAACATAAATCACATAAGTTAGAGGTTAGAACTTTTGGGATGATATGGCAAGACTAAAAATGAGTAGGAAGTAGCTTTCACTTTCTACTTGTTCAGTTTCGTTTTGTTCTGTCAAATACTGAGAATACTGCTTAGATGTGTGCAGGTTGTTATCGTTCGTCCTCTATCTGCAGTAAGTTCTCTTGTCCGGTTCGCTGAAGAGCCCCAAATGTTTGCTATCGAATTCAGTGATGGATGTCCAGTTCATGTGAGTTTGCTCTGCTTCTATGTTACATATTAATCATGATTATTAGCTAACATGTGTCACATATCCTAGGTCTACGCGAGTATATCCCGAGACAACCTACTTGCAGCGATTCTCGATACTTTGCAAACAGAAGTATGTATTCCCGTCATTTTTAGAAATTGATATGTTTGTCCTAAACATTTTCATATATTAATATTTTGCTTTATATGCATGCAAAATCTATTGGAGATGGGTATGTTAATATATGGGGGACATATGATGCAGGGACAAAGCCCGATTCCAGTATTACCAAGGCTTACAATGCCTGGTCATCGCATTGATCCACCTTGTGGAAGAGTTAGTTTGATATCTGGACCACAAAATCTTGTCGCTGATATGGAAACTTGCTCCCTACATCTGAAACATTTAGCTGCTGCTGCAAAAGATGCAGTTGCCGAAGGTGGTTCTGTTCCTGGTTGCAGGGCTAGATTATGGCGCAGAATAAGGGAGTTCAATGCTTGTATCCCATATACAGGTGTCCCCGCTAATATTGAAGTCCCTGAGGTGACTTTGATGGCATTGATTACAATGCTACCATCAACCCCAACTCTCCCTGTAGATGCCCCTCCTTTGCCACCTCCTTCGCCCAAAGCAGCAGCAACTGTCATTGGCTTTGTTGCTTGTTTGCGTAGGTTATTGTCCTCCAGGAGTGCAGCATCCCATATAATGTCTTTCCCTGCTGCTGTTAATAGGATAATGGGTTTACTTAGGAACGGTTCTGAAGGCGTGGCTGCTGAAGCTGCCGGGCTTATTGCGTCCCTCATAGGTGGTTGGTCAGCAGATCTAAGTAGTGCACCAGATTCCAGAGGAGAAAAGCATGCAACTATCATGCATACCAAGTCTGTTTTGTTTGCTCAACAGGGTTATGTTACTATCTTGGTCAATCGGTTGAAGCCTATGTCAGTGTCACCTCTGTTTTCCATGGCGATTGTTGAAGTCTTTGAGGCTATGGTTTGTGATCCACATGGAGAGACTACCCAATACACTGTTTTTGTAGAATTGTTACGTCAAATAGCTGCCCTACGCCGTCGTTTATTTGCACTCTTTGCACACCCTGCAGAAAGTGTTAGGGAAATTATTGCGGTTATAATGCGTACAATAGCTGAAGAAGATGCAATTGCTGCAGAGTCAATGCGTGATGCTGCTTTGCGTGATGGTGCTTTGTTGAGACATTTATTGAATGCATTTTCCCTTCCTGCCAGTGAGCGTCGTGAGGTAAGTAGGCAGCTTGTGGCACTCTGGGCAGATTCTTACCAACCAGCTTTGGATCTACTGTCTCGAGTTCTGCCTCCTGGGCTTGTTGCATATTTGCATACACGTCCTGATGATGTTCTCGATGATACAAATCAAGAAGGATCGTCAACAAATAGGCGGCAGAAAAGATTACTTCAGCAGAGAAGAGGTCGCATAACTAGGGGACCGGGTGCTCAAGATTTTCCTCTTCCCACAGGTAACAATGCTGAGACTGGCGACTCAGCAAAACAGATGAGTGCAAATGCTGGTAATGTACCCGACAGCTTTCAAAGGCCTGCTGCAGATTCTCCCTCCGAAGCTTCGAATCTGCAGGCTTCTGCTTTTCCAGGTGGTAACAGTACTACTGCAGGGGTTTCACAAAATGGCTATTCAGCATTTGCTTCAATCACCACAAATGCAAATGGGCATGAGCAACCTGAGACACATGCATCCAATCTGGTTGGTTCTGACCCGAACTTGTATGGCATCCAGAATTCAGTGCTTCCAGCACCTGCTCAAGTTATTGTAGAAAGCACACCTGTAGGTTCTGGAAAGCTACTTCTAAATTGGCGTGAATTTTGGCGAGCTTTTGGCCTTGATCATAATCGTGCAGATCTCATCTGGAATGAGCGTACAAGGCAAGAATTAAGGGAAGCTTTAAAGGCTGAGGTTCATAACCTAGATGTCGAGAAAGAGCGCACAGAAGATATTTCCCCGGGTGTGGCTGTTGAGGCCTCAACTGGTCAGGAGACTGTCCCACGTATATCTTGGAATTATTCTGAATTCTCCATTAGCTATACTAGCTTGTCAAAAGAAGTCTGTGTGGGCCAATATTATCTACGCTTATTGCTTGAAAGTGGGAGCGCTGGCAAGGCACAAGATTTCCCTCTGCGTGATCCAGTTGCTTTTTTCAGGGCACTCTATCATCGCTTCCAGTGTGATGCTGATATGGGGCTTACTATTGATGGTGCTGTTCCAGATGACTTAGGTTCATCAGGCGACTGGTGTGATATGAGTAGGCTTGATGGTTTTGGTGGAGGGGGAGGAGCTTCTGTTAGGGAGCTTTGTGCAAGAGCGATGGCAATTGTCTATGAGCAACATTACATCACAATAGGGCCTTTTGAAGGCACTGCACATATTACAGGACTGATAGATAGGACAGATGATAGAGCTTTGAGGCATCGCCTGCTTCTTCTCTTAAAGGTATCATTAACTTTTCAAAATATCCCTTTCCCACTCTTTTATTATTTTAGTTATTCTTGTTCGTCTGCTAATTCTCATTAGGTTTTGATGTATGCATTAGGTTGTCACATACAATATCATTCTGGAGATAGTCAAGAACAACACATCTCTTTTCATGCTTTGTTACTTACTCTTTTCTCATACATGCAGGCTCTGGTTAAGGTCTTGTTAAACGTCGAAGGTTGTGTTGTGGTTGGGGGTTGTGTTCTAGCTGTAGATCTGCTGACTGTTGTTCATGAAAACTCAGAAAGGACGCCTATTCCACTACAGTCAAATTTGATTGCTGCTACTGCATTTATGGAACCACCCAAGGAATGGATGTACATTGACAAAGGTGGTGCAGAAGTTGGACCTGTAGAGAAGGATGTCATCAGAAGTTTATGGTTTAAAAAGGATATTAATTGGACGACAAAGTGTCGGGCTTTTGGAATGTCAGACTGGAAGAAATTGCGTGATATCCGTGAACTTAGGTGGGCAGTAGCTATTCGAGTTCCAGTCCTCACGCCTACACAGGTGAAGCTTTATGGTTTACTTTATGTGTGACTGACTATTCACATTTCATTTTATCATGCTTAACGTATAAAGCATATTTCTTTTGGCATCTTTTCTCATTTTTATATAAAACATTACACAGGTAGGGGATGCTGCATTGTCCATATTGCATAGCATGGTTTCGGCACATTCAGATTTGGATGACGCAGGAGAGATTGTAACTCCAACCCCAAGAGTAAAACGTATCTTATCTAGTTCACGTTGTCTTCCTCACATTGCCCAGGTATTGCCTTTCTTTCTCTCCATTCTTCTTCTTCTTCTAGCTGCATCCATGATGTGTTTGGTAGGTGTTATTAAGCTGAGCCAAGGATCATAGCTCCCTTGAAATTTTTAATGGCATTAGGCACACAGTCTGTCTCTACCCTATTTTTTTCCCTTTTACGTACCATCTGAGAGAGAAGAGTATTTATCGGGAAACTGGGAGTCTGAGTGAGCTGTTTTATTTTCCTGGTCATTTAATAATCAGTCAGTATTTAAATCCTGCTCATTTAATATTCTTTCATCGGGATACTGGGAGTCTGCATGAGCTGTTTTTTTCCCTTACCTGAAAACAGTTTATATTAACCCAATGTTAATCTGATGTCTTTAAAATTTGGAAAAGGCAATTCTCTCTGGTGAACCAGTCATTGTGGAGGCTGGTGCTGCTCTGTTGAAAGACGTTGTTACCAGAAACCCCAAAGCGATGATCCGCCTGTACAGCACAGGGGCTTTTTACTTTGCCCTTGCTTACCCTGGATCCAATCTGTACTCAATCGCACAACTCTTCTCAGTCACCCACGTACATCAAGCTTTTCATGGTGGGGAAGAAGCTACTGTTTCCTCCTCTCTGCCCCTCGCTAAACGAAGCGTATTGGGTGGTCTTCTCCCTGAGTCCTTATTATATGTGTTAGAGCGCAGTGGACCAGCTGCGTTTGCTGCTGCCATGGTTTCTGATTCTGATACTCCGGAGATAATATGGACACATAAAATGCGAGCAGAAAATCTTATATGTCAGGTATTAACATATTTTCAACTGTGGGCTTTAGGTCATTTTCTCTTGAAGACTTATTTGTGAATTATCGCTTTCAATATTGAGTTTGAATTTCTCGTTTCTATTTCCTCAGGTTTTGCAGCATCTTGGTGACTATCCTCAGAAATTGTCACAGCACTGCCACTCTCTGTATGATTATGCTCCCATGCCACCTGTTACATACCCAGAACTTAGAGATGAGATGTGGTGTCACCGTTATTATCTCAGAAATTTATGTGATGAGATTCGATTTCCAAATTGGGTGATTGTTGAACATGTAGAGTTTTTACAATCGTTGCTTGTGATGTGGCGCGAAGAGTTGACTAGGAAACCCATGGATCTTTCTGAAGAAGAAGCTTGCAAAATTCTAGAAATTTCCCTGAATGATGGTTCAAGTGATGACCTTAACAGGAAGGCTTCAGTTGAGTCAAATGAGGAGATATCTAATATATCCAAACAGATTCAAAACCTTGATGAAGAGAAACTAAAGCGCCAGTATAGGAAGCTTGCGATGAAGTACCATCCTGACAAGAATCCAGCAGGAAGAGAGAAGTTTGTGGCTGTTCAAAAAGCTTATGAATGCCTACAGGTATGTCCACAAAATTCTGATCATTGTCTAGGGTTTGAGGGTTTTATTCATTTATATCTTTAGCTTCTTTGTTTACTATTTTACCTATTTTCTAAAACATTGGATGGTCACGTTATATGTTGAAAAGTGCAGATTTCTTGGATACCAACAGATATTTCATGTTTAAGTCAATTGATGAATGCTATGTGTAGCAATTGCTTTCCCCTTCGTTATGTTTTTGTGTTTTATCAGTAGAGAAAACATTTGTCAACTTTTCATTTTCAGTGTTTGCACGTCAAACAAGTCTATTTAATCAGACTTTAGACATGATGTTCTCATTTAATTTCAGTTAAGAACATACTCGATATATCTCACGTCTACGAAACACTAGCAATGTGGATAAATATGATCTAATGTTATACCTTTTTTTTGGCTCTAGATTTTATGTATATCTTACTATGTACATATCCCTTCGTCTTCTTATAGGCAACAATGCAAGGATTGCAAGGTCCTCAGCCTTGGAGGTTACTGCTTTTACTGAAAGCGCAGTGCATCTTATATCGACGTTATGGAGATGTGTTACAGCCATTCAAATATGCTGGATATCCGATGTTACTTGATGCAGTTTCAGTGAATGAGGAGGACAACAACTTTCTATCTAAGGATAGAGCCCCTCTTCTTGTTGCAGCATCTGAGCTTGTTTCGTTAACGTAATTATTTCTCTTACTAAAACTCTGCAGTTCTAATTTTATTTATTCCTATACCTTATGTTATCTATTTTGTTTTCCTGTTATCTTCTATGTAGATGTGCTGCATCATCATTGAATGGCAAAGAACTAGTGAGAGATGGTGGTGTGCAGCTTCTATCGACTCTTCTTTCCCGCTGCATGTGTGTGGTTCAGCCAACAACTTCACAACACGAACCAGCTGCAATCATTGTCACAAATATAATGTGTACATTTTCTGTAATAAGTAAGTTTGAGAGTGCAAGGGCTGAATTTCTAGAGTTACCCAGTTTGATTGAAGACATTGTGCACTGTACGGAATTAGAACTTGTGCCTGCAGCCGTTGATGCTGCTCTCCAGTCTATTGCCAATGTTTCTGTTTTCCCCGACCTTCAGCATGGTCTGCTAAAGGCTGGTGCCTTATGGTGAGCTACATTCTTTCTGTTTGTCAGCATCAAAATGTTTTTGTTTAACACAGGACAGAATGTTGGTGGCTCTGTTGTTCATGCATGTAAATTAAAATGAAGGCATGGTGATGCACTTTTCAGTAGCACAGTTGCTGACCTCAACTTTGTGTGTTTTTTACACTGATTTGGACCTTTGCTTGTAACAAGTATAACTAATAGCTGTGCTTGTTTTTTTGCGTCTGTTTGATCAGGTACATTCTCCCATTATTACTACAGTATGACTCAACTGCAGAGGAATCTAATTCTGTCGAGTCTCATGGGGTTGGAGTTAGCATTCAAATTGCCAAGAATGAGCATGCCTTTCAAGCATCACAAGCCCTGTCAAGGCTTAGTGGACTGTGTGCAGATGAGAGTTTGACACCTTACAATCCTGCTGCTGCTGACATTCTCAGAGCATTGCTGACTCCAAAACTTGCTAGTTTGTTGAAAGATGAAGTTGCCAAGGATTTGTTATCCAAACTAAACACAAATTTGGAGACACCAGAGGTAAAGATTTATCTTTTACTGATTTTTTTTTTTTGCCTGAACAGCTTAAGAATATTGAAATAAACATCTTCAGAATTCACATTTCCATGTATGTTTGGTCTTGTGTTTTAGTATCTCATATAAGAAAGATATGTTTGATGCCATCATATTGCAGAACTCTCTATTTCTTAAGATTCTTCTGTACATGCAGATACGGAAAACTTGATGAACACTTCATTGAGTGTTAAAAGCATGTTAAGCTTTTGGCTGGACAGATTATAATGCTATCAAATTTTTGTTTCCCAGATTATCTGGAACTCTGCCACTCGATCAGAGCTTTTAAGTTTTGTGGATGAACAACGTACCTGCCAGTGCCCTGATGGTTCATATGATCTTAAAAGTGCTCAATCTTTTGCATATGAGGCACTGTCAAAAGAGGTCTATATTGGCAATGTTTACTTGAAGGTCTATAGTGATCAACCCGACTCAGAGATCAGTGAACCAGAAGCATTCTGCAATGCCCTAATCGACTTTATATCATCTTTAGTCCATACTGAGTTTTCCTCTGTTTCTGAGGACCAAAATGTGATTGAAGACAGCAGCGCATCTATTGATACTCAAGAAGTTCAAAGTAGGGTCGCAGAACCCTCATTGACTGAAGGAAATTCTGATAATCAATCATCATCTGAGGGGATGAAGAAGGAAGAACAGTTTCTGATTGATCACCTCCAATTAGGATTGACTGCTCTTCAGGTACTCATATGGAGCATGTGAATGTGTAAATATCAAAGAAATCAGCATGTCTGACCTTTCTTTGCCCCTTTTTTTTTGCAGAACTTGCTTACAAAGTATCCAGATCTGGCTTCAGTGTTTTCATCTAAGGAAAGATTATTACCTCTCTTCGAATGTTTTTCGGTGTCCATTGCATCAAAAACTGATATTCCAAAACTCTGCCTGAATGTCCTGTCTCGCCTAACTGCTTATGCTCCCTGCCTGGAGACAATGGTATCTGATGGATCTAGTCTTCTTCTCCTCTTGCAAATGCTTCATTCCGCACCTGCTTTTCGCGAGGGTGCTCTCCATGTTCTATATGCTTTGGCAAGCACACCAGAACTTGCTTGGGCTGCTGCAAAACATGGAGGAGTAGTATACATTCTGGAACTTTTATTGCCTTTGCAAAGTAATGATTCTCAATTCATTTTCTCTTCCCATTTGCTTTCTGATTACATCCAATGAAATCAATAACACAAAATGGTCTTGTGCAGAAGAAATTCCCATGCAGCAAAGAGCTGCAGCAGCTTCTTTGTTGGGCAAGCTTGTCGCACAACCAATGCATGGGCCTAGAGTTGCCATCACACTTGTGAGATTCCTTCCAGACGGTTTTGTATCCATAATTCGTGATGGACCTGGGGAGGCTGTGGTACATGCACTTGAGCGGACCACAGAGACTCCAGAACTTGTATGGACACCAGCAATGGCAGCATCTTTATCCGCACAGATTGCGACCATGGCATCAGATATTTACCGTGAACAACAGAAGGGTTGTGTTATTGAGTGGGATGTACCTGAGCAGTCATCTGGTCAACAAGAAATGAGAGACGAGCCGCAGGTTATTATTATTTATTTAAACCTATATATGAGTCATAGCAGTAGGGAAAAAGTTCCTTTAAATTGAAGCATAAGTTTTGATGAAAATTTTATCTGTAGGTTGGTGGAATCTATGTTAGACTGTTCTTAAAAGATCCAAAATTTCCTCTGAGAAATCCAAAAAGATTTTTGGAAGGACTGTTGGATCAGTATTTGTCAGCAATGGCGGCAACACATTATGAACAACATCCTGTTGACCCTGAGCTCCCTCTCCTGCTATCTGCTGCATTGGTTTCTTTGTTGCGTGTGCATCCTGCACTTGCAGATCACACAGGATATCTCGGGTATGTCCCGAAACTTGTCGCTGCTGTGGCGTATGAGGGCAGGCGGGAAACAATGTCTTCAGGCGAAGTGAAGGCTGAAGAAATTGGCTCTGATGAAGTGAATGAGACTGCTGATTTCTCAAGCCTACCTGGACAAACCCCTCAAGAACGTGTGCGCCTTAGTTGTTTACGTGTTCTACATCAACTTGCAGCTAGTACCGCATGTGCCGAAGCAATGGCTGCAACTAGTGCTGGGAATGCCCAGGTTGTTCTCTACTCTATTTTCTCTCCTCTTACTACCACACGCTATTAATGGTTAAAACTAGTTATTGGTGTTGCTTGTGACATTCGTTACTCACTGAGTTGATTAAACACCAGGTGGTTCCACTTCTCATGAAAGCAATAGGATGGCTTGGTGGGAGCATTTTAGCACTTGAGACACTTAAGCGTGTTGTTGTTGCTGGAAATCGGGCAAGAGATGCACTTGTTGCGCAGGGCCTAAAGTGAGTCATCCTGTTACTTTATGATTTTGTCTTTGGTACTCTAGCTGACGGTTGCTCACATCTTATTTATCTCCAAATGCAAACTCTGTTAAGACTGTTTAATTCAGCAAAACCTAGTTACCAAATAAAATTGTGAAAAATAGTCGTTTAGAAGAAGTGGCTTCAAGGGTCCAGTTTCGGATGGTCTATCTAAATGTCTGATGTAATACAAATTGCTTGTGAAAAAATTGGTAGGGTTGGTCTTATTGAGGTTCTTCTTGGACTGCTTGACTGGAAGACGGGAGGAAGGTATGGGCTCAGTTCTCACATGAAATGGAATGAATCGGAAGCATCAATCGGACGGGTGCTTGCAGTTGAGGTGAGTATAACCTTTTTAGCGATATGTGTGTTTGTTTTCTTAGATGTATGATTGATAATAATTAAATACATGTTTCAGGTATTGCATGGTTTTGCAACAGAAGGGGCACATTGCTCAAAAGTGCGTGAGATACTTGACGCTTCGGAAGTAAGTTGTGATATTGAAACTCTACGAATAAAATCTTGTTCAACAAATATTGTTTTTCTTTGTTAAAAGCCCAAATGAATTTGTTGCAGGTGTGGAGTGCATATAAAGACCAAAAGCACGACCTCTTCTTGCCATCAAACACGCAATCAGCGGCAGGAGTGGCTGGCTTTATCGAGAACTCATCCAACAGTCTTACTTACGCTCTTACCGCTCCTCCGCCGCCTTCTCATGCTTGACCGACCACTCCTTCCTTTTGTATATCCTTTTGTAAAGTCCTATCATTTCCATGTTTTTTTTTCTATAGAGAAGATATTGTCGTTTGTAAATGTTTGATAAGTAAAAATATTGTTGTTTTCTTGGACATACGATGAAATTACGGATTATATGATCGTCTGATGTCACGATTTTGGCTGTTGGCTACGCGAGTTTTATTTTCCTTGTACTTGTCCCTTTTTAAATAAACTAGGAGTTCTGTTTTTTGGTTTTAAACTAGCAGTTCTACTTTCAATATGTTGCATCACGACGAACCGACCTCCGAAAAACTTTTTTTGTTTTTTCGTCAAGTATCTTTATTTATTACTATTAAACAAAACAACTATTATCCATGGAAAAATAAATATTAACGCAAAAAACTCTATTGGTTTATCGAAGGATAGAAAACACCGATTTAAACTGCTTACGGATGAAAAGGAGAACAGTCTTCAAATCAAATGAAAGATTAAAGAAAGCTTCATGAGAATTGAGAAAGAAGACCCAAAGAAGAAGCCGACAATAAGAACACAATGATTATTTAAAGGGAACATAAACATGGCATCGAAACAAGCTGTGATATAAGCTAGACACGCCGGAAACCAAAGCCGGATGCCACCGGACAGCAAAGCTACGCCGGACAACCCTCACGAGAGAGACTTCTCTCTCTAAATTAAATAGTTCGCTCTCTAAACGGATTAACTAAGAATTAATTACTTAGAAACCATAAAATCCCACTGTCATTGTCTCCAATAGCATAAGCGTCTTAGAGCATGTATATGGGTGATACTCATATAGTATCATTAGGACTTTTTAGTATTATTTATAATGTTTGTTTATTGTTTGAGATTTTTTTTGATACTCTTACTAAATATGTTTGCATTGGTGAAACCGGTTTAAGTATCATAAAAAAAAAATTTGCAAAATCAAAATATTAAAACATAGGATTAGAAAAGGTAATATTACAATAAAAAAACGTAGAATATACTTAAGCAAAATAAAACATAAAATTCAAAAAAACTGAAAAAAACATGATGATAAAAATAATTTAGTCGCTCGTAGTCAATTACCTTAGCTCCATTTTTGCCAAATATGTTCAATCAAATCTTCTTTCAATTGTCGATGTGTTTGTTCATGACATATTTGAGCTCGATTGGCCATCAAATTGTTCACATTTGTAGCTGTCTCTGTAGAAAAAGAGTTGTCAACTTGAGAAGTCCCGCTTCCTTCGCCTTCTACGAAATCAGATAAATCAGACTGAGTATCTTCGTCTCGTTCATCATCTACAATCATATTGTGCAGTATGATACATGCTCTCATCATCTTGCCCATTCGCTCTTTATCCCAAAACAGACCTGGGTTTCGAATAATAGCAAATCGAGCCTGCAAGACTCCAAAAGCACGCTCGACATCTTTTCTCACTGCTTCTTGACAATTGCGGCAGTACATTTCTGTAGGGCAGATAGACCTTGCTTCCCAGTAGCATCGTCCCTTTGTTGGAAATATGGAAATTGAGAAAGACTTTGAACAATACGAAGGAACAACGGCTTCGTCATACGAAATCGTCATCGGAACATGCGATCATGGTAAACGGGGTCATCCGAAAAGTAATCGTTCCATAATCGAATATTTCCTTCTTCGTGATCTCTCTCTATATTAGCAGCCCTTTTTTTCTTTTTTTCCCCGCTACACGTCTACTGAAATTCTCTAAACCATCTTCAAAACATGTTTCAAACCTCTCCTCCAAAGTGTCATCATCATTAGAATGTGATGCCATTATTATTTAAGAAGCAACACGTACAAGAAATAAAAATAAGAAGGAAAACAATTCAAAAGAGAATTGAGTTTGAGACGTAAAACAATTAAAAGAGTTTTGTGGTTTGTAAATGAAAACAAAGAATTGGTTAGAGAATAATTGTAATGAAAAATAGGAGAAGAGGAAGAATTGTTTCGAATGGATTTCAATATGAGAAGACAAAGACATTTAGATAAGAGAATTGTACCAATAATACATTGTCGACAATACATTATGCTACTAAAACAAAACAACAAGTGGTTTCTCCACAACACAAAGTCCTATCCTTGCCGACATCACTAGCTACCCTACATTCTACTTCAACAGATACTCTCACTCCTTTCCTTGCCGACATCACTAGCTTCCAAGAGGAGGTCCTGCACATCAAAATGCAAAGAATATCAAATAATAATACATGTTAAGTTAACAAAACATTTGAACTAACAAACACATACCTAAAGGCACATACTCTTGCTTCCAGACAGATACTCTTGGATAAGAGAGTTCTTAAGTAGAATTTCAAACTCACTCAATCCATCAGACCTTCCAAGAAGGCTGTCAAGTAGCTTCTGCTTGGAGAGTCTCTCTTTGGCAGCCAAATCCTTCTCTTTTACTTCCCACAAAAGCTGAAGTTCAGTAGCAGAACCAGCTTCAGCTCCTCCTTCACTCTTTCCCTTACCTTTGGACTTGGCTAAAGCCTTGGCTGCCTTCACACCTATAGGCCTTTCAAGACTCTCTTCTTCTACAGATGAAAGTTTAGCTTTCTTCTTGGTAGGAACTTTGGTCTCACACCAATTGCACCATTTCTGATCAGTCTTGAGGATTCTCCAAACATGCTCAATATTGAATTTGTTTTTTTGATCTTGATGGTAAAGATTGTAGGCCAGCACGATAATGTCATCTTCATTCTCTCCACTGCGAGGAGTCCGAGAGGCAAACTCATAACAGCCTGCAAACTTCATGACAAGCTCATTCATTTTTTGCCATTTCTGCTTACAAGTATTTGCTTCTCGGATGGTGAGCTTAGAGACAGAAGGACATGCAGCATAATATGCTGCAACCCTATCCCAAAAGGCAGTTGATCTATGCTCATTCCCCACAACAGAGTCTTTGGATGTGTTGAGCCAGGCACTTGCAAGTGCCTTCTCTTCAGGAACACTCCATCTCACTCTACACAGAAATTAACAATTACAACAATTTTGAGTGTACCTTTCACCTACGCATCTTCTCCACATCAATTGCACCATGAAGACATTCACCTATGCATCTTCTCCACATCAATTGCACACAGACTCTGTGTCAGAAAGAAGGTTCATTTAGACCATGGACCATCTGGGGTTAACGAAAATACAAATGACAAGTTTTGAGTCACATATAAGCAAATATAATAGGAAGAAGAAACTCTAATCTACTTTTTATTAAGATGGCCAAATTGGCCAATACATTTCACAATAGTTCTTCAAAATCTACAAGGGCTCATCAATGATAACACATATTTTGTTTCAAAATATTTTTGTAATCTGTAACACTTTCTTTTCATACTTCGACACTCAGGGGTTGTATATTGAGACTTGAGAGAGGTTTTGAGTTGCTGGTAACTGAAATCAAAACTCTTAAGTGGGAGAAGAGACTTTATACAACAAAAGAATTTACCTATTTATCTTTGGATTTGACAATAGAAATAATGTGTTTAGCGACATCTGCCATGATCTCTGAGCAAGTCATTGCACTGGCTCTTGAGATAACCAAATCTGCAGCCGCATAAGCCACACCTATCGACCGCAAGAACCTATATACCAAAAAAATCAAATTTTGAGTTAAGTTACTGTATGAGACTTTAATGGTTTCAGAACAGAAACAAAAACAAATCTCTCTTTGACATCATTACCAAAATCAAAAAGAGATTACAAAAGCTAAACAATTTAAAGTGTTGTAACTTACGGAGAAAGAAAGAGACGAGGATGGCTCCACAGATTTCTCTAGCTGCTCCAATTCAACTTCATATAACAATCCGATCAAAACACATAACAATCCGATTAAAAGTACATAAATCTCCGATCAGAAACCGATGAAGAACGAAGAATTGGAACATACGAGCTGCTGCAATAGAGCTCGGATCCCAGGGCGAACATGTGTAGCATCAACGGAATCAAACGGAGGGACATCGAAATCCTGCAAGAGAGGATTCGTGGAGAGAGTCTCGTCGGAGACAACAGAGTCATCGGAGAGGAGAAGGGACGGAAGGAGAGATTGGTGGAAGTGGTGGATCTAGGAGGAGGAAGACAGAAAGAGAAAGAAGAAGACCAGATGGGGCAAGGATATGATTTACGAAAAGTTGAGGGACGAAAATGAGAAGGAGAGTGCTCGGTCGGAAAATTACGAGGAGGCAAAATCTTACTTAGGCTGAGAAGAAACGGAGAGGTGAAATAGAATCGAAGAGATGAAGCCGGAGAAGAAACGGAGGGAGCGGAGGCAGGAGATCGGCGGAGGGGAAGAAATCATTTTCTCCTTCGCGTTTCTAGGGTTAGCGAGGAAAGAAGAATGAGATTTTTTTTTTCCTGTTTTTCGAAAAAAACGCGTTTACAGAACCAATAAGAAACTGCCACATCAATGATACTGAGTATCAGAAGTCTCACCCCAGTGATACGGATCAAGCCCAAAGTTGGTGTCTGATCCATTAAAAAATCTTATTTGGGTTGTTGATACTCTAATTGTTTCACCTATGTGCATGGTCTTATGCTTATATAATTAGGCATTTCATGCACGTGCGTAATGACTTCTTTGCCCTCAAACCAGCTTCTTCAGGTTTGGAAAAAAAAAATTGTTTTCCCCCTTCCGGGCATGACAACTCGTCTTTATGAGGGCCTCTGGCCTTTTTCCCCGACTTTATTATTCCAACTGAATTCCGAAGCTCAAGCAACCTCACTTCCACTTTCGGTTTCGTCGGTCTTTTTTCATCGGCGGTATTTATTAAGCTCCGAACCCAGCTACCAGAGGGCCTCCTCCGTCGGAAACCCCCCAAATCCAGCTACCCGAGGGCCTTCTACGTCGGAAACCCCCCAAATCCAACTACCAGAGGGCCTTCTCCGTCTGGTACCCCCCAAATCCAGCTACCACAGGCCCTTCTTGGTCCGAAACCCCCCAAATCCTTTCGGGTAAGGTCTTAATTACTCCCTCCTCTTCGATTCGCCGAAGTGCCGCTTCTTTATTTCCGCACAGTTAATCCTCTGCCATAGGTTATGCGATTGTAGTTATGCTTTGTTCGCCATACTTGCTTCGACCTGAGTTTTTGTGGTCCTTTGTTTTACCAATTATCCGAATTGGTTTCCATTGTGTTTCCCAGTCACGTTTTCACCAAATTCCTTTACATGCACCTCTATAGAGTTCTTATTTTCGTGGATATTTCTTCCTCCATCTCTTTGTAACCCAACATTTGTTGACATTCACCGGTTTAGCGTTATTACTTTTGGTGGATATAGATTCCTCTCTGTCTTTATACCCATTGCTAGCTCTCATGTTACTTTCTATTCATCCTCTTGAAGTTGCCTTTACTACAAACCTCTCTTTAACCATGAAACTCCTAATGTTGCGTATTCTCTTTTTAGGTTACCATGAAACTCCTAACGTTGCGTATACTCTGTTTGTTTTTCAGGTTATGTAATGGCACCCGCACACCCCAACCCTGCTGAAATCAGTCCAGGTTCTCTGCTATCTATGCTTGCTTGCCCCTCTTAAGTTGTTATCTATATGTAACTTCTATGCCTTTCTACACTGATCATTCTCGACTAAGAAGACTTAAGATATCTTGAGACATTATGACGATGATGACATGGTCTAAAGCTGTACGGTTCAAATGTGTTTTCTCAAAGCATGCTTTCACTTTCGGACAACCCATCTTGAAAGACTTCTGGTGACAACACAACTTCTAAGTTGGGGAATGAATATTGATTTGGTTTGTTGCCTATAGAGCCAACAAATGGAAACAAGAGACCACTCATTCCTCCAATGTGAATTCTTGGAACAGGTTTGACACCTAGTCCTTCACCGACTAGGCCTTCCACCTTTCACCTTTGTTGATTGGCACACTGTGATATCATGGCTTCTATCTCGGCTTGGTTCTTCTAGAACCCTCAACCATCTGACAACTCAAGCTACAATCTTATGGCAGGAACGCAACAATCGGGTTCACAATTCGATCTCCACTCCTCCTCTGGTTATCTTCCGACAGATCGACTGCACCATCCAGGACACTCACCTTGCACGTCGATTACGCAAAGGCTGTCAAAGTCTTTTATCGAAATGGTTCGCATACTCATAGCTTCTAGCTCTTTGCTCTACTTCTCTTCTAGTTTTTGAGACCCTTTGCTCTTAAGCTTTTGTAATTAAACTCAATGTTCCTTTTGGTGATAAATTCACATTTTATCAAAAAATAAAATTAAAAAATGAAGGCGGATGAAGATGATTCAGTGGCATCTATTTTTTGATAAAATTTCTGATTTATATTGATTACAGAATGTTACAATATGTGGACAAGCTTAAGTAGAAGAGGGAGAGCTTCTGAACCATAACTGAAGAGTATATTTGAACTTGGGTCGATGCCTTCTTGCGAGCAAGTGTTCTGAATATCATGATCTTTGAATTTGAAGAGAATTTCTGCCGGTGTACGAATATCCATGAAGAGTCACACGTTTTTCTTACGTCAAATGACATAGATTATTGCCTGAGCCATAATTAGACAAAGATATGCCAAGGAATTATCTTGAACATGTGATATGAGCCAAGATCAGAAGCAAGGCCATGTGTTGAACCCAAAGAAAGGGAAGTGAAGCTTAGAAATGCACCATCCCCAAATATCATAGCTTTAGGGGTATTTTAGAAAAAGATGGTCACTAGACTTGCTATAAATCTCACAGAGAAAATATGTATATCCTCCTCAACCAGTCCCCAATTTTGAAGCCTAGAGAGAGTTGGCATTCTATCCCAACAACATAACTACATTGTGAAAGAGTTCTTAGGGATAGAATTGGGGAACCAAACCTGGGAGTACCAATAAACATCTTGATGGGTCGGTTTGACTTGTTTCCATGTGTTTGCAAAACTGAACCTGTCCCGAGGAATTCCAGGTGAAGAAGCCCACAAATATCGATCCTAAACATTCTCATTTAACCAGATTGAGGAAAGGTGGCGGAGTGAGAGTTATGTATTGTACAAAATTGTAGCTTGGGTGTCTGCTGAGTCTAGAGGAAGCCCCAAAGAAAGCCCCAATAAACTGTGTTCTTCTTAATCAATAAATGTGTATAACTCTCCAACTGGTGTTCATGAAATCATACCATAATTAGGCATGATCAAAATCTAACCGTAAACGTATTTCAGACTGTAACCGTTTCGTTTTTAACTATAACCGGACGGTAACCGTATAAAATGATTAATAACCATAATTGTTAAACCGTAAAAATATATTAATTAAGGTTAAAGAAAATTATTAACCATAACCGTTAATTAACCGTAACCATATAAGTGTAAGAAGCTTAGACTACATGTGTTTGTTTTAATTGATTTGTGAGATGTGGAATATGATGAGATCATAATCAGATAAAAGATCATAACCATAGTAAACCAAAATTGACTTGGTCAAAGATTGAATACAGAGAAGACATTGTGTGTTAATCCTCCAATGTGAATTCTTGGATCTTACCAAGTCTCCTATGTTAATGGGATTTTCTTTCACTAATTCATCATGTTTTATACTTGAACCCGATCAAGTTAAGGACATAACCACAAAACACCAAGTTTTAAACCCGATTATAGCCAAAAAAACAAAACAAGAACAAGTTACTTCAATTTTCTCTTCTCCTCTAATTGGTGTTTCTTAAATACACAAAGAGATGTTCAGAAAGTAACTGCCAACTAAACAAGTATAGAACATGATGAATTAGTGAAAGAAAATCTCATTAATATAGGAGAACACACAATGTCTTCTCTGTATTCAATCTTTGACCAAGTCAATTTCGGTTTACTATGATTATGATGTTTTATCTGAATATGATCTTGGATGTGGAAGAAGCTCCTCAAATATAAAGAACTAGCTTCAGTTTTTGTAAAAAATGAAGTTCAAAATGGAAGAAGTATTTCTTTTTGGTTGATAATTGGTCATCTCTTGGAAGGTTGATTGAGCTCACGGGACAGAGGGGGTGCATTGATATGGGAATTTCTCTACAAGCCACAGAGGCTGAAGCTACAGCTCATAACAGAAGGCGACATAGGAATGAAACTCTAAATCAGATGGAAACCGTTTTAGACAATATACGTTCTACCGGGTTGATTGAGGCAGCGGACATAGTGCTATGGAAGGGCAAAAGAAACTTGGGAAGCTACTCGAGAAGTAAAGCCAAAGGTGGAGTGGTATAAAGGCATCTGGTTTCCACAAGCCACACCTAAATACTCACTTCTAGCTTGGCTCGCGATAAAAAACTGCCTAACAACAGGAGATAGAAAGCTAAGTTGGAATGTTGGAGTGGATCCCTCGTGTGTTTTCTGTCATGCTCCCCTAGAGACTCGTAGTCACTTGTTTTTTACATGCCAATACTCAGCAGAGGTCTGGTCAGGGTTAATTCGCAAGCTTCTATCTCGGCAGTTTTCAACAAATTGGGAAGATGTTATCAAGCTCCTCCTAGATATGTCTCTTGGAAAAGATTGTCTGTTCCTGATGAGATATACATTCCAATGCACACTTCATTCACTATGGAAGGAAAGAAACAGTCGACGACACGGCGAAAGCGCCACTTCATCAGCGCTTTTGGTTCATTTTCTCGACAAGCATTTCCGAAACCGAATATCCTCCATTCGCAAACAAGGGGATGGGCGATATGATGGTTGTATGGCGCACTGGTTTGCAACGAGATAAGCAAGAAGAAGCTCCCAACTCTGTTTTTATTATTTCGTGTGTTCAAAAACGATTAAATACCTGATGCACTTGATGTAAAAAAAAAAATTTCGAATAAATTTTACATTTTAAATGGGGAGATCTCGCAGCGATTCTTCTCTGAAATAATCTGCAAGCATGATGAACATCGAATTATATATTTGTTTTTGTTCGAGTTAGTAGAAACAAAAGAATTTAATGGGATAGAGTGAGAAATTTACCATGATTACTAGAGGAGACGACAGGGAAGGAGACTGCTCGTGCGTGGTGCTTCATCAGCTTCTGGCTTCTATATATCTTCCTCTTCCCAAAACAGATCTTCCGACGTTTCTTACACAATCAGAAAGACTGAAGTAGAGAAAGTGGAGCAAACTCTAACAATCTGTGTGTTTTTCTCCTTCGAGATTCTTGTCTTCTTTGTTGTGACAAATTACTCGATTTGTAGGGTCACTATGTTCGGTTTCGTCTTCAGATTTTTCCCTGGATTCAAACTCAATGTCATCTTCAAACACTTGGTAAGATCCAAATGCTTCCCCAGATTCATATTTATAACTCTCTTCATTGTCTGTTTCGTAGGACGCTTCGCTAGATTCAGAATTACATCCCTGGTCAGCAGCACTATCGTCGTATTCTTTGTTTGACACTTCACCGGATTCATATGTGTGTTGGTTGTAATATCACCAATCTTCATCGTCATATCCAAAATTGTTGTTTCTATCGGTTTCGTACGTCAATATCTTGGCACCACATTCAATAATTTCATAGCTAGGGTGTTTTCTGCTGAATTCGAACACCGTCTCTCTGCTTACTCTAGATGGTACCTTAAATGGGGAGGGAGAGTCAAATATAAGTAGATGTTCCCTTCGCCTTCTGGAGACATTACTACTTTTTACAAATATCACACCATCAACGGGGACGGGGTCCCTTATGCTTACAGAACCACTCAATAGTTCGAAATAATAATGTTCTTCTGCCCTTTGCTGATTAAAGGAAATCACGATGCAAACCAAAAAGCGTCTGTAAGGCCTGTTAACGTCTGGAGGAATGATCAAGGAATTTCCTGTGCCCCGGTGATCGAACTCTGCAGGTACTTCTTTTCCTGGTAAGATATTATACCTGTAATAAAATGACTTGCTACAAGACAAATGTTCGATAATTGCTCTTCGTGCTTGTTTGCACAATTTGAAGCAGTTGGTGAAATCAATTTTCACACTTATGTTCAAAGGGAAATATACGGTCTCCAGTGATTCACAGTCTAGGTATCTGACCGAACCAGGTAACTCTGGCAATGATGCTAGTCTTATGCTCGTCTTGTAGCCGATGAAGATCTTTGATGCAATCTGGAATCTTTTCAATATCACTATTGCTTACGTCTAGATATGTGATATTCGGGGGGAGATGTGTTAATCCCTTGAAGTTTCCATAACTAGATATATAGAGAAAATCAAGACGAGAGCAAAGCCTAATTGATGGAGTCACATCTTGAACCGCTGAGCGTGTTATATACAGTTGGGTAATGTTCGTTGACATAACTGGAATATTTCTCAATCTTGAGCAGTCTCCCATGTAGACTTGCTCAAGGGACGCCAAATTCATGTGAACGGGAATGACTTCTAGGCTTGTGCAGTTATACATGGACAACTTTTGTATTCGTCAGCTTTTTTCATTGAGAGTTCTTTTTCGGTAAGTCCTGGATATTTTACACAAATAAAATCCTCGAACATACTATAGAAGACCAACACAAATATATGAGAAATCATAGTGGATTAAAACCTGATCAATGAGTGAAAAGTAAGAGATGTTAACTTATATCCTCTCAATTGGCTTAAAATAGTCACAATTTCGTAAAACATATGCATGTGCGCATTGATAGTCTTTCTCTGAAAGCCATATTTCATTCATCTCTTTACTTGGACGGCCGATGTGAGTAAATATATAAGGTACTCCGGGGACATGATATACGGGAGCTTCACCTTCATCAAATCTTGTTAACCTGGGCAATAAGTGAAAAGTAATTTACCTTACTCTGATTAATTTACCATTTACCTTGATTTCATTTGTATATTCGCGACAAAGTAGTGCTCTAAGAAATAAGTAATCTCGTCATTGATATATGATTCAACAATTGATCATGCCGTATATCTTTTGTTCTTTGCTTTTCCTTTCAACTTTTTGAAAAATCTTTCAAAATGATACATCTACCTATATTGGACAGGGCCTCCTAATTCAGCTTCGTAAGGGAGATGTATATGCAGGTGCTCCATCACATCAAAAAATGATGGTGGGAAGATCTTCTCCAAATTGCATAGGATGAAAACTATGTTCTGTTTTAGAATTTGAACGCGACTTTTATGCAAAGTTCTCAAACATAAGTTCAGGAAAAATGCTCCAACCCCTACAAGATATTCAAATTAATTAAATTGCATTAGGTTACTATAATCATATTTACCATAATCGAAAAAATAATAAGTAATTAGTATCTAATAGCGCAAGATGGACGTTCCGGTCTAGGAGTTCAGCAAGGATAAATGGAAGTAGCCGCTCCATAAAAACATGGTAGTTATGACCCTTCATGCCTGAAAACTTTCCCTTGTCCATATCAACACAACCAGCTAAGTCTGAAGAATAACCATCTGGGAATTTAACCGCATGTTTCACACATTCCAGTAAACTTTTTTCTGGCTTCTACTGTCAATATGAAGTCTGGGAAAGGAGGTTTACCCTCACTATCAATAAGTAAGTGTGGCCACGAACAGAATTTTTCTATATCCAATCTTGATATGATGTTGTCTTTTGATTTACCCTTCACACGGCAAAGAGTATTTATGATGTTGTCAAAAAAATTATTCTCTATATGCATCACATCAAGATTATGTCGGAGATTGAGGTCCTTTTAGTACGGCAGCTCCCAGAATATGCTTTTCTTGTGCCATTTATGTTGCTTTCCATAGCTAGGCTTCTTCTTGTCGTGACCGTTTCCACCGATGTCTTTTGTTTTTGGTGGATTTACACCATCCAACCGCTCGCAATAAACTTGCTCTTCCTAAGTGGATGACCATAAGGAAGAAATCTTCGGTGATAATCAAACCAACAGGTCTTCCTTCCATTGGATAGATAAAAAGACTTTGTATCTTCCATGCAAACTGGACAAGATAATTTACCATGGGTTGTCTATCCGGATAACATGCTATACGCCAGAAAGTTGCTTATCGTCCACATCAACACTGCTTTTAGCTTACAATTTTGATTTGATAACACATCGTATGCATCGACTCCAGTAGACCATAACTCTTTTAACTCCTCAATAAGAGGTTGGAGGAGGATATCAAGACTAGCTCGCGGATGATTTGACCCAAAATTGAGAATTGTAAGAAACAAGTACTTTGTATTCATGCACATATCAGGGGGTACATTATATGGAGTAAAGATCACATGCCAAAGCGAATGATTATTAGACATGCCAAATGGATTGAAACCATCGGTACATAATCCAAGATAAATGTTACGGGGCTTTTCGGCTAACTGGGGATTTAAATCTTGAAAATATCTCCACTCCATTGCATCAAAAGGATGACACATTTCTCCCTCCTTTGATCGGTGCTCGGCATGCCATCTCATTGCCACTGCAGTCTTCTTGCTCTAATACATTCTCTTCAATCTGTCACCAATAGGTAGATACCACATACTACTATATGGTACTTTTGTTCTACGCCGGTCGTCCTTAGGCTTCCATCTTTTTGCACCACAAAACATACAATTATCTTCCTTTTCATCATCTTTCTAGAAGATCATACAATTGTTAATACAAACATCAATTGTATGATATGGAAGAACTAAATTGCGCATCAATTTTTCCGCCTTGTAATGTGAACTGGTCGCCTGGTTTTCCTCTGGTAAATACTCAGACAAGATTTTGCAAAACGAATCCACTAACTTTTCACTCATATTATGATCTGCCATATTTTGCATGATTCGAGCAGCTAAAGATAACTGTGAGTGACCTTCACGACAACCATCGTATAATGGATTTTTTGCACCTTCTAATAAGTTGTAGAATTTATTTGAATGGTTAAGAACCGGTTCTTCTACATTCTGATAACTACCATCCTGATGATAGTTATCATCAAAACTCACGTTATAACGAAATGCATAATTCACCATATCCACATATCTATCTTCTACTACATTATCTACTTCTTCATTCCCACTTATATACGTTGTATCAACATAACTTGTTCCTAAATCCATATTGATTTCTTCTCCATGCTTATACCAAATATAATAATCCAACATAAATCCTCTACTATAAAGATGATTCCAAATTCTTCCCCCTGGGATAAACTTATCGTTCTTGCAAACACTACAAGGGTAGAAAAAACTTACTGCCATTACTCTGTGCTAGAGGCTGGCTATTTGCAAAAGTCATGAATTGATCCACCCCCGTTCTGAACTCTGGCGAGAAATTTCCCGTCTCATCATCGATCCTCTTATACATCCACTCCAAAAAATTAGTATAATTGTGATTTCCCGACATTATAAAACCAAACTTTTGTGAAAAACTTTTATTTGGTGTTGCTATGAATGAGGGGATGAAATGGGTGAATTTTGGTTATATATACATTTTTGGCGACTAAAAAGCGACTATTATGCTATTAAAAAGCGACAATCCTTTGTAGTCGCATAAAACCGGTACACCAACCCAAAAAAGTATAACACATTTTTTTTCCCACCGGTATATAACGATTTATATGCGACTAGTATGCAACTCAACAGCGACAATCCGTTGTAGTTGCATAAAACCGGTACACTTACCCAACAACGTATAACTCGTGTTTTTTTCCACCGGTATATTACAACTTATCGGCGACTATTATGCCACTCCATCAGTGGGTCGCATAATAGTCGCCAAATTAGTAACTAATGTTTCCCGTTTGCAGTATAGTCATAAATTAGTCACTAAACTACGACTAATTTACCGATTACCTTTAATAGTCGCTATAAAGCGACTACCAGATGACTAATTATTATTAGTCTCAAAAGAGTCGCCGATTAGTGGCTAAATAGTCACCACATTTGGCGACTAAATAATTAGTCGCCATATGTTGTCAGTAAAATGATGTTTTCTTGTAGTGGGACACTATTCATCTGGCCTACAGCAATTGCATGAGCGCAGGGAATTTCAACCTTTTGAAACTGGAGGCATGTGCAAGTTTTTGCTTCAAAGTCCACATAATATGTCTTCTGAGGCCCGACATTAACTTCGAAAGTCAATGTGGAGACTTGGATAACTTTCATGCCTGCTGACTTAACATGCTCTTTGAGTATATATTTATGCGCATAAGGAGTTATAACATCACCATCCTTTGCCGCTTGCGCACGTCGTAGGCAGAACCACCTCATGAGCTTTATCCTTATGCCATCCACAATGGGTAATTCAACAAGTTTAGCGAGCACATAATTCAGACTCTCTGCGATATTGCTGCTCATTATATTGTATTGTCTACCCGGATAATATGCTTGCGTCCAATGCTCCTTGGGAATGTCTTGCAGTTATTCATAACACCTCTTGCTTCTCCTACTAATATCTGCGTACTGCTCATTAAAATTCTCTACATTAAACGCTCTTGCCGCTTTCCCAACTAAGTTTGACAAGCTAGTCCCTGCAAACTGTTTTTAGTTGCGTTAGAAACCATGTCCATGCCGGTTCATTCTCCGTATCAACAATACCAAAACAATAGGGAAGACTTGGAAATTTCTATCTTGCATACTTTCTGATAGCAAAACTCCTTTGAACTTAGCGTTTATCACTATTCCATCAACACATACAACTCTCCTCATATACTTTAGGCCAGCAATTGATGCCCCAAGGGAGAAAAATAGATACTTAAACTGTTGTGTACCATCAGCTTTGGTTGTGTGCTCCAGCTTGTACTTAGTCCCCTTATTTCTTAATTACAGCAAATGCATATACCCAGCAAGCAACTTGTAGCTTCCCGCATCACTTCCCCTTATTTTTAGTATAGCTGCTTCCTTAGCGTACATGCCTTCATATAGCTCACAGAAACCTTCATCTCAGCTAAGACAATATCAGGAATATCAATTTCTCTTGGACCAGGCCTCCCATTTGCATATTTTTTTGCTAGCATAGATGCAATGACCTTTGAAGATGCTTGTTTCCCATACAGTGCTCTGGCCGCAATAATGCAGGTGTGCGTTATGATTGCAGTCCGAATTGCAAAATTCTTTGAATGCTCCCCAACTACATGCGCATATACTCGCCAACGACATCTCAGATCAACACAAACACATATCACTCTTCTGGGGTCAGACCTTGTCTGCCTAAAATGAAACAAGCGTTTGATGACGTAGATCACTAATGTTGGTTGAAGGTCTTCTTTGTCTTTGAAGACTCGACCAATGTATTAGCATCTTCTTCAGCTGAGACCGTTGCACATCCATTTATATAGGTTAGCTGCTCAACATCATCAAACATAGGTTTCACATCCTTTGTAGGTAATGTTCCTTGCGCAATATCCTGATAAATGTTCTCCAGACTCAAGGGATGAAAACACCGCAGCACTTTGTATCATCATTATATTGGTTTCCGCCAATATGAACCAATATGATGATGGTGATGATGATGATGATGATGGTGGTGGTGGTGATGATGATGGTGATGATGATGTTGGTGATGACGATGGTGGTGATGATGATGATGATGATGATGATGATGATGATGATGCTAGTGATGCTGGTGATGATGATGATGTTGATGATGATGATGATGATGATGATGATGATGATGATGATGATGATGATGATGGTGATGGTGATGATGATAATGATAGTGATGACGGTGATGATGATGATGATGATGATGATGATGATGATGATGTTGATGATGATGATGATGATGGTGATGATAGTGATCACGGTGATGATGATGATGTTGTTGATGATGATGATGATGGCAATGGTGATAATGATGATGATGATGATAGTGATGATGATGATGATGATGATGAATATTATTATTGTTTATGATAATAATTTATTTATTGATTTTATGATAATTAATTAATTAATTGATATATTAATTAAATAATTAATTGATATATTAATTAAATAATTAATTGATATATTAATTAAATAATTAATTGATATATTAATTAATTAATTGATTTAATTAATTAAATGGGTCAAACCATTTAACCATTAATCCATCAAATTAAATGGGTAATGGGTTGACCCAACCCATTTAGGTAAATGAGTTGGGTTAACCCATTTAGGTAAATGAGTTGGGTTAACCCATTACCAATTTAACTGTTAACCCAATGGGTAATGGGTTAGGTTGACTTATTTCAACCATTTTGACACCCCTAAATAAGAACATTATAAACCTAAACGTTCTTCTGCTGCTTGTTCTTCTTCTCCTCCTCGGTCTATATCTTGTTCTTGAAATTCAATGATTTTTGTTATATCTATAACTTCAATGAAAGACAAAATCTAATTAATTCAAACACTAAACTAAAATGAAACGCACACTAAAACAGATCCAAAAATTCAAACCCAATTAACTCAAACACGATTTCTGTAAAACCCTAATCTAGATTTCTCACAAACACCACAACCACACCCTAATTCAAAATCTTTTACCCTAATTAGTACATTTCGGACCCATTAATCCCTAGACAAGTTCCAAAAAAAAAACAACTGTAAATGGAGTAAACCCTAGGTTTCTAAAATTGAAAGATAAAAGTTTCAAGAGCAAACCTTGTAGAGGTGATGGTGAACGGTGGTTAATAAAACGGTGGCTGAAGAATGGCGGAAAAGCACCAGAAAAAAACTGTCGCCAAAATTGAAGAGTTTTGAACTTTGTTCTATGCTGTAGACAATGTAACCTGAGAGAAAACCTAAACAACTGAGGAGTAACAGAGCTTTCGAGATGAGACCAGAGCTTTCCCGGTGGTTTCCGGTGGTGGAACAGAGTTACAGAGACAAAAGTTAAGTAGAAGATGAAGCGTACAAATTAGTTGGAATTTGGTCGGAAATATTTTTAGCCAAAAATTGGTCGGAAAATTGTCAAAATATTTTGGACTAAATTCTGACCAAACAAATTCTATAAATACATCAATCTCGTTTCATTTACAATCCGCACAAGAATTTCCTAACAATTCTTTACAAATCATTTACCGGAAAATTTTTTTTGTCATCGTCTAATGGCATCATCTCATCCAATTTATCGTCATAGAGAATGGATGTATAAGCGGATTGATGAAGAAACTGGAGCGATTCGAGAAGAATACAAGGTCGGACTTTGTCAATTCATGGAGGTCGTAACAAATCAAGAAATAGCACGAGAACAAGGTATGACGACTTGTCAATGCCTAAAATGCAAAAATGAAATATTTATAAAAATAGATGTAGTTTGGAGGCATCTTTATCATAGAGGTTTTACTCCTGCATATTATATATGGTTATCACATGGAGAAAACTTTGTAGATATACCAGGTAGTAGTAGAAGAGGAAGAAGGGTAGAAGAAAGAATTAATGATAGATTTGTTGGTCAAAGTAGTAGAACACCTATTAGAGATGAGGAAAATGTAGAAGTCTTGGTTAGTAATGTTGTTGAACAACCAAACCCAGAGTCTAGAAGTTTTTTTGAGATGTTAGATGCTGCTAAGCATCTAATATATGATGGTTGCAAAGATGGTCATTCTCCATTATCAGCAGCAACTAGGATGATGGGAATCAAAACCGATTACAATCTAAGTGAGGATTGTGTGGATGTCATTGCGGATTTTTTCTACGACTATCTCCCAGAAGATAATCTTGCACCACGTTCGTACTATGCAATACAAAAGTTGGTAGCTGGTATGGGGTTACCATATCAAATGATAGATGTGTGTATAGATAACAGCATGATTTTCTGGAGAGAAGATGTCAATTTGGAAGTTTGTAGATTTTGCGGTCAAGAGAGATTTCCAACTGCAAATGGGCGGAATCGAGTTACTTGTCAGCGAATGTGGTACTTACCAATCACAGATAGACTAAACCGATTATATCAGTCTGAGCGTACAGCAGCGGCAAAGACCTGGTCGAGCACATTTGGATAAGCTTGTTCTAATTCGGATCCTGATCCATCAAAAAAAGAGAAATGGTAAATTCCTATAAACTATTTTATGTACATATATATATCACTACAAGAAATCTACCGCGTAACTGACGGCAATTTCCGTCGGAAATCCGTCGGAATCAGCAAAATCCGTCGGTTATCCGTCGGGTTTTTCCGTCGCTTCTATCTTGTCGGAAATAAAAATCTCGTCGGAAAGCCGTCGGAATTTCCGACGGAATTCTGACGGAATAGAGAAATCAGAAATCCGTCGGAAATCCATCGGTTTTAATGCCGTCGGTGTACCGTTGGTTAAAAATCGACGGAACACCGACGGATATCTGATTCTTATAAACCGACGGATTTCCGACGGATCTATAACCGACGGCAAACCGACAGATTTAAACCGACGGATTTCCGACGGAAATCTGATTCTTATAAACTGACGGATTTCCGACGGATCTATAACCGACGGCAAACCGACAGTTTTAAACCGACGGATTTCCGACGGAATTCTGATTTTTATAAACCGACGGATTTCCGACGGAATTATTGAAATTTTTTTAATTATAAAATCGAATATTTAAAAATAAATTTATTAATTTGTAAAATTTGTTTTATAATTAAAATTAAAACAAATTTTAAAATTAAAGAAATAATAATAATGCAATAATTCAATATTTCTAAAATAATTCAAATAAAAAAGGAAAAAAACTAAAACTACGAAGGCGAGAAGCGAGATAAGAATTCCGCCATTTGTTGCTGCAATAACCGGTTATCCGCCTCCAATTTGCGTGATCTCTCGTTCCGCTTGTTGGAGGCGATCCGCTTCTCGTTGGAGGCGATCCGCTTCTCGTTGGAGGCGATTTGCTTCTTGTTCTTCTGCGAGCTGTTGCAGCTGCATCTTCATAGCTTCCATGTCAGCGTCTCGTTGTGCGAACTGTGCCCTAATATCCGGAGAATCGCCGAAGAAACGCGAAGTTGCAGAAAAAGAGTCGTCGTCCGGAAGACCAAATACACGACCTTTTGTCTTCGGAGTACACTGCGGTAAGAAACGAAAATCTTGTTAAAAATTAGAAATTACAAAAAACGATATAAATATATATTTTACTTACCTCGTAGACAAATTCGTTAATCTTCTCGATTGGAAGATCGGTCATTGGAGGCGTTCCTTCGATGATTGGCTGAGAAAGGAGGAAGTCTTCCTTCATCTTCTCATAGTTGTCAATGATCTCCCGAGCCAGCGGATCTTGGATTTTATGGTTCTTCCTGCTGGTATACGCATCCTTGAGCAATGTGATAGCGGAAGGTGGGACACCGTCTTGCCGAAACTACAAAAATGAAAATTTAGTAAACTATAAAATTATAAAACTTAAATAACAAAATTTTAATTAAATAAAAAACTTCCCAGTTGTTTGGCCCGTGTGACAAAACTAACCGCTCCTAGTTTGTGCGTCGCCTTGCCTTTTCCTTTGCGATCGCTGTTTCGGCACGCAGAATGAGTTGTGGAGCTTGTCTTGGTCGGTTCTTCACTCCAATAAGTGCATAACCCGCTCCATAGGCCCGGGTTAGAAAGCAACTCCCTTGGGACATCATTCTTGTGCCACTTCTCCTTCCACTCGTTCAGCTTCCACGAATACATTCTAGCTGCTTTTTTATCGAAGCATCGTCTAACGGAGGCGGTCATGTGGCTATCCCAAGTAAATTCTTGCTGCAAATCAAAAATTCAAATAAAATAAATATATTAAATAAAAGTAAAAAAATTTATAATATGAAGTACTTACCGCAAATTGGTGAAACCACAATTCCTAATCCGCTATCGGCATTTGGTTGTAAGTCGGGTACGGATGACGAAGCATTCCATTGAGCATCCGGTTAATGGACTTGGAAATCCCATTTCCGGAATCTCCAAACCTACAAAAGAAATTAGTGCAAATAATTTGAAATGTAACTAAAGTAATTTGAATTTAAAAATACTTACCATGTGTCTCTGCCTACGCATTCCGGATGGAGACAAGGCAATCTATCTCGTCCTGGTTGAGCGACAAAGTCCTCAACGCTCATCTCTTGACGTAGTCAGGTGAAGGCGTCGGCATAGACGCTGTCTCCGGGATCTGTGTCTCCGGGATAGGTGTCTCCGGTATAGGAGAACTCCTTGAAGCGGAAGTACCTCCCCGGCGACTACTACGTCCACCGTGACCTGAACGGACAAACCTACCGTAATCCCTATAAACATTTAAATTACTAAAAAATTAATAATAATGAAAATAAAAAAAAAGTATGAAAAAATAATTTAAATTCATTATTAGACCAAAACAATTCTACTTTTATGGAAAAACTTATAAATTACTAAAATACAAAAAAAAATTTATTTATAAGTATTAATTCCAAAACAATTGAAAATTTGTTAATCCTTGATTTATAAAAGAATGAAAAATTCATGAATATAATTATAAATTACTAAAATGATTAAAAATTATCAAAAAAATAATGATAATTTTCTAAAAATTATAATAACATACCAAAATTAAGAAAATATTAATGCATGAAAAAAATTATAAATATTTCAATTAATAAATAAAATAAGAAAACAAATAATTTTAATAAACATAACAATCCTAAATCTAACAATTACAAACCTAAATCTAACATTACAAACCTAAATCTAACAATTAAAACATAAATCTAACATTACAAACCTAAATCTAACAAATCTAATTTTCTAAACAATCAATCTAACTAACAACTTAACAATCAATAATATAAACTTCAAAACTTACAAGTTTGGGGGATTATGAGACATAATGATGATATATTGACGGACATCCGGAAGCTTGGGAGAGGTTTGGCGATTTTGGAAGTTTTCAACTCGTCTGCGAAAGTGAGGAGGAAGAAGACGAAGTCTGTATATATTACGATATTTCCGACGGATATATCCATCGGAAATCCGTCAGTTTAAAAAAATTAAATTACGCACGTTCTCGATAAGGTTTCGGAAAGGTTACCGCCTAAATTTTTGGGAATCCGTCGGAAATCTGTCGGAAATTTCCGACGGATGGGCGAAAATTTAGGCATCGCGGGAAACGAAAAGAGTTTCGCGGTTACATTTTTATTTTCCATCGGAAATCCGTCGGAATATTCCGATGGAATTCCGACGGATAGTCAAAATATGCATGCCTTCCGATTGGCCAGTCAATCCTTAAACGGGGACACGTGTAACCACAAACCCGTCGGAAATCCGTCGGAAATTTCTGACGGATTTCCGACGGGTTTGTGGTTTTAGTGGTTTTTTACGCACCGTTTCAGTAAACATATGTTTATAGTATTATAAATTCATGTTTGCAAACACAAATAACTTATAGAAATCTTTAATTTGACAAATTTCAAAAATTTAGATGATTATTTCGTATTTGGTAAACTTGTACGTTAACTATATGTTTATCTATGAAACACTTTCGATCGAACCATGTCTAAAAACAAAATCTTTTCAAAATATGTTATATATCACATAATTTAGTTTATTTTGTCAAAGTTTGTTGTTAACATTGTCTTGATGTACAAGAAATTATAATTTGACCATGTAAACCCCAAACCCGTCGGAAATCCGTCGGTTTTTCCGACAGATTTCCGACGGTTTTAGGGTTACACGTGTCTATAAAAATTAAATTTAAAAAACCCCGAAAACCGTCGGAAATCCGTCGGAAAAACCGACGGATTTCCGACGGGACTATTTTTTTAACGAAAACACGTGTCCGTTTTTAAGGTTTAAATTATATTACCATCGGAAATTCCGTCAGAAAATCCGACGGATTTCCGACGGTTTTGGGGGTCATTTTAAAATTAATTTTTAACTGGTTTAATGAGTTGTGTGGGTTTGTTAATGTGTTTGTTTAGGGAATTTTTAAATTCTGGCAAAATCTTATTTTATTAAAATTTGTTAAAATATACAAAGCTGAAGTTGAGCTTATAAAATGCTCGGCAGCTGCGGTCTTCGAGGACCTATGGTTTACACCGTAATGTCAAAATTAAATAAAATACAAAATAACAAATTTACAACTTTCTGTAATACCAAAAGATAATACAAACCACGTGTATAACTAGTCTTCATTAGATGATGATGATGATCCTTCAGATGGAATTGAGTCTGAATCCTCATAAAATTCACCTTGTTCTTCTTCTGAGTCGGAAAAAACTAAACCAAATTGTGTGAAATCAACAACAAGATCCAGAGCACAAGAAGGCTCAACTGGATCCATTGGAACAACTTCTGCTGGCTGTAAAGGATCATGTTCTGCAACTCCATAAATTCTTCCTCGCGGGGTCACTTTAGTAACTGTGCGCCAAGGATCCGTCCGCCGTGTAACTCGAGGGTAACGAATATAGCACACCTAAAAATAAAATATTAGTTTTGTAATTATTATACCTAAATAAGGAATTGAGTATTAATTACACTATTATTAGTACCCTACCTGCTCAGCTTGTGATCCTAGAATGAATGGGTCATACGTTTCTAGTCTCCGACTTGAATTAACAGACGTAACACCAAATTGGTCTACATGAAGCCCACGACCGAGTGTTGAATCATACCAATCACACTTGAAAACAATGCACCTCAAGTCTAACATTCCTGGGTACCGCACTTCCAAAATTTCTTGAAGAACGCCGTAGTAAACATCATTACCAGATTTCACTGAAATACCAGAATCTGATGTTTGCGTTGTCCTTCTCTCGTCATGAACCCTAAACCCATATCCACGAACCCTAAACCAACAACTTTTTCTACCGTGCTTTAGTTGGAATGCATCTGTGTTGTCTTGGCAATACGGACACGATAATCTCCCATGTGTTGTCCATCCAGATAACATACCATATGCTAGGAAATCGCTTATGGTCCACATAAGCACCGCACGCATCTTAAAGTTTTGCTGGGTCGAAACATCATACGCTTCCACACCATGCTCCCATAGCATTTGTAACTCATAGATCAATGGCTGGAGGAATATATCAAGTGATCTCTTCGGATGCTCTGGGCCGGGAATAAGAATCGATAGATATAAAAATTCTCACATGCACAGAGATGGAGGCAAATTGTAAGGGTTACAATTACGGGCCATAACGAATACTTCCTTCCATGCTTCCCCAAATGGGTTAAAACCATCTGTACATAACCCGAGGTACACATTCCTTCGCTCATACGCAAACTCTAGATACAATGATTGAAAATGTTTCCAAGCTTCGCTCGAAGGATGTGTAATATCTCCATCTTGACGATGTTCGCATGCCATCTCATTGGCTCTTGCTGCTGAGAAGTATATAACCTCTGCAACCTCTCTGTTATTGGTAAATACCACATACGTTTATATGGAATTTGAATTCTGCCACTACTTTCCGTAGACCGTGGTTTACGACAAAATCTACATCTTTTGCGGTTTTCATCTTCTCTCCAATATAGCATACAGTTGTCGATGCACACATCTATTACCTTATACGGTAACCCAAGACCAGATACAAGTTTTTGTACCTCGTAGTATGATCCGGGTAAAAGATTATCTTCTGGCAATAAATCTTTCGCCCAATCTGTTATCGCATCAACGCACTCCTCCACCAAATTGTAATCCGTCTTAATCGTCATCAATCTACTTGCAGCTGATAAAGGCGAATGACCTTCTTTACACCCTTTATATAGTGGCTGCTTTGCAGCATCTAACATATCAAAAAATCTTCTTGCTTCTACATTAGGTTCTTCGAACCTATATATTTCTTCACCGCTAAACTCGACATTCTCTCTAAACGCATTATTCACCATCTGCACGCTCCCTACACCTACATCTACTTCCGTGCTACCTCCTAAACTATCTGAGACAGTTGGTTCACTAGTACTACCATACTCAACATTTGTTTCTCCATGTAAATACCATATCTTGTAACCCGGCGTAAACCCATTACTATACAAATGATGCCAAACTATCTCTATCGCAACATTACGAGAATTCCTACAAATTGAACATGGACATTTTAACTTACCTGATTTTTGAACACGCGGTTGCTTTCCCGCCACTTCCATGAACTCGTATATGCCTCGTGCATACTCCTCGTTCAAGTTGTTCGTCTCCGGATCCATTAATGGTTCGTCCATCCATGATCGAAAATATCTAGACAGATTTTTCACTTTTTTTATAGAATTCGTATTAAGTAAACAAGAAATGAGAGAGAGATATGAAATTAAGATTGTTGTGTAATGGGGTAGAGAATGGGAGAAACATATATATAAACTCGTTTCCATCGGATTTCCGTCGGAAATCCGTCGGCTTACAACGGTAAATTCAACAGATACATTAACGTTCATATTTTCCGACTTTTTTCCATAAGCCGTCGGAAATCCGTCGGAATATAACGGCATGGATATCCATCGGAAATCCATCGAAATATAAATTTCCGTCGGAAATTCTGTCAGAAATCCGTCAGAATATAACGGCTCGGATTTCCAACGGAATTTCCGTCGGAAATCCATCGGAATTTTCCGACGGAAATATTTCCATCGGAAATTTCCGACGGATTTCCGACGGATTCCCAGAATTTTCAAATCTCGGGAATCCATCGGTAAGCCGTCGTAAATTTCCGACGGAATTCTTTTCCGTCGGAAAATCCGTCGGTTTTGCGGTAGATTTCTTGTAGTGTATATATATATATAAATTGCAAAACTAATATATATTTTATATTTTTAAATTTCTTAAAAAGGTTCACATAAAGTAAATAAATCACTAAGGTGATAATGAAAAATATTTTTGCGGATTATGATACAATTCTGAATTTGTCGAGCGCGGATCTCGAAAGGAAAACCCGTTGGTTCAAAGCTTTTGCGGTAAATTTATGAAATTTTTAATTATTTCCAGTTTTTATCTATTTTGAAATATATTTTAATAAATAAACTAAAAATATATTTATGTAGCAAAAATACAATTGGGATTATGAAATAACCCAACGAGTCTGTGATGAATTTCATGACGTTGGGGAAAGCCGTTTGAGAGATTCGGTATATCAATTAAAGAAAAAATGGAAAAAAGTAGGATCCACCTTGTTGGATTACACAATCAACTTGGAACGGTCTAGTTTCATTTTGGGAGCAAGAGCGAAGCCAAAAAAGGGGGGAAATCTACTCGGGGAATCGTAATAGCAACCGAGATGGATACGGTGTCGCCAAGCACACTTGTGGTTCAATGCCATACGTTCGCAAACGGCTTCATATGATAATTTTATTATATTTTATAATATAAGAATAAATTTTGACACCCGAGCTGATGGAAATAATTTATTTATTATATTAATAAGTGTGATTCCATTACCGGAGAATTTCCTGATATGGTGACGTTTATGGAAGCTACTCACACCCGGGCTGATGGAACTCTCGTCGACAAAAAAAGCCGAAGCCATTGTTCGAAAATTTAGGGAGCGTGAGCAAGAGTTGTTGACTCAAATGACACAAGAATCTGAGACTCCTAGAGATGTCTTACTTACACAAGCCCATAAAAACACTATTTATCGAGAGGTAATTATTTTGTTTATAATATTTTCCTTTTAATAATATTTTATTTTATTAGTTTTTTCATATAATTAATTTTGTTTTGTAGGAGATCTCAAAAGATAAAGGATCAAAATTTGGTTATGGATTTATACCTTTCAGTGAGTACGACAATGAAATGCAATGGGGTCAGTCATCGAGGATCAATCACTTGCAATCGGAGTTGGAATCACAAAAATAAATGTTGGTTGCACAAATGGCGGAAACTGCAGCAACAAAAGCAAAGTTAGATGAGATACAATCATCGCAAAATGATGTCCTTTATTGGCAACGTCTCATGCAATCTTTATATCCTAACGCCATTCCGCCATCTCAAAGACCTTTTAATCCAGACGGAAGCGTTAATATGGATGAAGATTTCAATTTACCTCCTCCTTAGTATTTTATGTTTTAATGTATAATTATGTTTTAATGTATAATTATATTTTAAATTTTAATTATGTACCATTATAATTAATGTATAATTATGTTTTAAATTTAAATATGTATATAATTATGTACATATTTTCGTTCTACAAATTTTTTTTTAATTAATTTTTTTTCTGACAAAATTCCGACTAAAAAAAAAATTAATCGCAATTTTGTCGGAAAATTTCCTACAAAATTCCGACTAATTTTTTTTTAGTCGAAATTTTGTCGAAAAATTACCTACAAAATTCTGACTAATTTTTTTTTAGTCGAAATTTTGTCGGAAATTTTCCTACAAATTTCCAACTAATTTTTTTTTAGTCGGAATTTTGTCGGAAAATTTTCTACAAAATTCCGACTCATTTCCGACTAAAATGTTTCTGACTAAATTCCGACAAATTATTTCCGACATTTTTCGACTAATTTTGTTTCCGACAACTGTATTCCGACTAAAAGCTTTGTCGGAATTGATGTTTTTTCTTGTAGTGTCTTTATCTTGGTATCGGCTTGGGAACTTCAAAGCCTCTACAACTTGATGAGATGATATCTCGAAGATAACACTGCTTCGCCTCAAATTTCCCAGGTTCTCTACCTTCCACAAGGTGCTCAGCAACTCCACTTCCAGCTTAGACTCAACATTAGAGAAAGATCTCCGGCTATGGAATAAAGGATCACCGGTATGATCTAGTAGGATCCAAGATGCACCACTTGTCTGGGTCACAGCGGTGGATTCCACCTTTGTTGTCGAGTCCCTGGGAATTCAACTTGTTCAGAAATTGGATTAGTTGGGACATTAACCATATACCATTCCTCTGCTTCCTCCTGTGCCTTTTGCACTAAGCTCTCTTTAGAGGTTCTTATGTTTTCAAAGACGAAAGAGTTTCTTGTCTTCCAAATGTGCCATAGTACCCAAGGGAAGGCTCGCCGAATATCAAGATCAATTGTCCTTATATCGCAGCAAGCCATCATATGGTGCATATTGATAATAAATACGACTTTGCAAACCAACCATGTAATCGCGTATGGAGATGATCACGGATGAAGCTCAGAATTTTGACATTGGAACCATTAAAGCATTCAGGGAGACCTAGGTATGTACCTTCACCTACTTCCTTATCAATGCCTAGATGTAGTTTGACCACCTCTTTAGCTGCTGTATGTACCTTCGCACAAAATATTATCGAAGATTTTTCAAAGTTGATTTCTTGTCCTGGCGCAGCTCCATATATCTGCAGGCATCTCTTCAGGTCCAAGCTTTCCTCTCTATTTGGTCTGCATAGCAACAAGCTATAATCAGCAAATAGAAGGTGGTGAACTGCAGGCCCCGTTGCTGAAGCTCTCACTCCACTTATGGCACCTTGCACCTCTGATTGGTTTAGAATGTTTATCAGAGCCTCGGCACATAGTATAAAGAGGAATGGGGACAGTGGGTCACCTTTGCGCAGGCCTCGTTCCGGCTTAATGAATATGTAACAGAGGACACACAATATATGATCCATCTAATCCATTGTGAGTCAAATCCCAATTTCAGCATTAATCTCTCCAGAAAGCTCTATTCAACTCTGTCATATGCTTTTGACATGTCTGTTTTGACAGCCATAACGCCTTCCAAGATAGCCTCCTTCGTTCTCAGTGCATGCACCATCTCATGCGCTATAAGGACATTATCTGAAATCAAGTGACCTGAGACAAAATCTCCATGGGTGTCTGAGATTAACTCGAGTAAAATCCTCTTTAATCTTGAGCATAATATTTTGGATATAATTTTATATTGAACTGAACACAGGCTTAAAGGGGGCAACTCTGTCATCCTTGTAGGGTTGGTTACCTTAGGGATGAGGCACATGTTTGTAAAATTTCACTCTGGTGGGAAGATGACCGTTGAGAAAAAAATTCTTATTTCCTCCACACAGCTGGTCCCACCGTGCCCCAATGAAAAAATGTTTAGTAAATAAAATAATTGGTTTAGATCCTTAAATGTGTCTTCATGTGTTGTGGTTATTTTTGCCTCTTCCTTTTTTTCTTTCTGGTACTGATCTTCATATGTAGTCAATCGTATACTTACTGATGCAGATGAAGATGTTTAGCATAAGCAAAAACCTAACTATGGTAAATAAATTATTTTCTAATTTTCAAAAAATATATTAGGCATAAAAGTTCTAAAAACGACTATTTTTGTAGAAATCTAGTTTGAAATTGAGATTTACTTATATAAATTTTGTTTGTAGTTCTCTAATGCATTTTACCAAACAATTTGCATATATTTTAAAAGAGTTTGTCTCAACTCTTTTGTTGTTCATCAATGTGTAATGATCAAAAGAAAATATGATGCACAAAAACATGAGGTGCGTGCAAGAGGAAAAGAGAGAGATAGACCCAACACGTAGCCGTTTGATCTTATTTAAGTTTTATGCGAAAGTTGATTGATTGATTTTTTTAAATAAATTGTCGTCGTGTCAAATTGACATCGTGTCCTTGCATAAATTATTAAGCTCTTGTGATAAATACTAAAGTTCATATAAGAAAAAATCATTTCTAACTACACCAAGTATGTCCCAACACACATATACACATCCAAATTATTTTAACATGTTAAAAACTACACAAAATATTGAATTTACATGGGAAAAAGAATAAGTGGATCAGTGGTTGCACCACCTCTTTTGCCATTCCACCAAACCCATATTCGAATCTGGTGGCCCAAATGATGACCAAAAGCAAGAAAAATTGAATTTACAAGGTGACAAACACGAATTAACATTGATTCTGTATACAACTTCATCGAATCGATTAGACTTTGGCATTCGGGTTTCGGTTTGGATTTGTATACCCAAAATATTGAAAAAACTAAAAATGGTTAAATTTTAATAAAACTTGGTTAAACTTTCACAAATATAACTAAATAAATATTCATATATTTTGGTTGTTTTAGGTATTCTAGTTAGTTCAATCTAAAATAATTAATTTTTTTTGGATTTATAATTGTAATTTTAGGATAATTAGATATATTAAATCTAAATATAATTAATATTTTTTGGTATATAATTATATTTTGGATATTTTGGTTCTAAGAGTCTAGAATCTGTTTGCTATTTTGTCATTTTTGGTTTGGTTCTCCATTTTTGTAATGGATTGGATCGGTGCATTTTTTGTCCAGACATAGAACCAATGTATCGGAATACAAAATGAATGCTTATGGTGTTGCACACATAATTGATGTTAGTTCATGCATGTCAGCATGTAAATTCAATAGTTCATGTAGTTTTTAATAGGGTTTTCTGCTAAAAAACCATTAAGTTTATTGTTTTTGCAAGATCAATCATCACCTGAAAAATGTGCAGATTAACCATATGAACTCAAAATTCATCAGCTATATAGTTTTTGACTATATCGTCATTCTGGCTCCGTTTGCTGCTGTTAGAATACTAACAGAACCCTCAAAACGACGTAGTTTTGGATCGAAAAAATTGTATGTTGTTTTGTTAATGACTAGTCATTTTATGTGGCCAAAACATCGAAACATTCTCCCATTAAAATTAGGGTTCATCATCTCACTTGGATTAAAATCAAAATCAATTACAATTAAAATTAAAATCAATTTGAATGAAAATCTCTCAAACTAAAGTTGAATTGATTGAAAAATCCAATTAATCATACGTCTCATGGGGAACTGAAATTTGGTGGAGAAGAATAGCTATATGTGACAGATGAAATGAGAACCAAGCGAATTCTCCGAAGATGGTAAAGTCGTTTGTGAGAGATAAGACAAAGTAGCTTGTTAAACGAGTTAGTTACGGATCGAGATATCTCAGACGGTTACGGATCGAGATATCTCGGACGGTGAATGCATCCGGATTGCTGCTACCACTTGGATACCTCTGTCTCTGGCGGTGAGAGGGAGGTGGAGCCTAGAAAATCTAGTGTTGCTGAGCCTGTTTTAAAGGTTCACGATGAAGGAGAAGCTGATAGGGACGAAGAAATTGAAGAGGAGCACTATGTTGAAGCTGGGGATTTTCGATTTTGAATCAGTAATTTCTATGATTCATAGTCTGTTTCTATGAGAAATCTAGATTTCGAGAAATTGATAACGATTGCTTCTTCACGCTTTGTTAAAAACTAATTTATTAGAGAATTCAATCAATTGATGGGGTCTGGATTTAAATTGGTTGTAGTGAGGTGTGAAGCCAGATATAAAAACAAGTTGCTACTATGAACTCGTGTGAGAGGAGAAAGATGATAGATTTTGTAAATGATGAATGCTGATGATAAATGATGAACCCTAATTTTAATATTTCCCCAATTTGATTTTCTTCAATTCTAATATGATGTTTAATTTGAAAATCATGTTGTTTTCTTGACTAAAAACGACGAGTCATTAACAAAACATTATTTAACTCAAAACTATGTCGTTTTAAAAGTTATGTTTTCTAACAATTTGGGTAAGAATTGATCTTGCGAAAAAATAAATGAAAAATTGGAAATAAATGAGGTCTATGAAGATTTTTGTCCATATAAACTTTTTTTTTAATTATCATTTCTTCCTAAACTACCTCTAGTACTAGATTAATACCTTTTTTGAAGAAAAAAAAAAGATAAGCATGTAGATACACAATTTTTAAGAAGATTTGAAGAAAAATCTTTTTGATTTTAGATAGTTTTAAGTTGGTTTTTAGCTTGATGAAAGTTGTTCTAAAAACTGTAGAATATGTATACTAATATTCAGATTATGTATTCTATGAGTTTTTCATGTTCTACGAAATTTAGATTATGTATTCTACGAGTTGTTCATGTTCTAAAAAAAATAGAATGAATTTTTAGATTACGTATTCTAATTTTTTTAGAATATGTATTCTAAAATTTTAGAATACGTATTCTACGGTTTGTTCATGGTCTAAAAAATTTAGAATATGTATTCTAAAATTTAGAACATGTATTCTACAAGTTGTTCATGTTCTAAAACATTGAAGATACTCCATGCAGAAGTCTTTATCAATCATATGATAGAATTCCCGAAATTGATATTGACATGGATGCATTGAAGAAAACTGTAAAGGATGCACTTTTGAAAGATGGAAAAATGCTGAGCAGTTACGATGAAGAAATATCAAAAGCATTAGGAGTACTCACTCGTGAGAAAATGCATGCATTCCTATCAAGCCACCCAAGAAAATGAAGTATTATAATCGACTGAGAACTGAACATGTGGTATAAATATTTTTTTAATGTATTTTGCTAATTGTTATTTTCTAAATTGCTTATTTTGGGTATATGTAATCTAATTGTTTGTTTTGCAGCTGTGCTTCCTGATAATCATGAGCTTCTCAACGAGGTAAGTATATATATTCTAAGAATATACGAAAATATTGCAACTCTTTTGTATGATTTTTAGGAAATTTTGTTAATTTGCTACATGTATTATATAGTTTGAGAGAAGAGAATCTGATGATCCAAGTCCTTACCTTCTTGCAATATGGCAACCAGGTATGGTAAACATAGTTTTATTATCTTCACATAAAAATAAACAAAAATTTTAATCGAATAACTTTTAGGTGAAATGTCATATTCGTTCACTCCACCAAAGAAAAAGTGTAACTCCAATGGATCAGTGCTTTGCAAGTTCAAGACTTGTTCGTATTGTTGGACTATACGGGAGCAAACCTCTAACATTTTTCGTGGAACAATTTTGGTATGCATAATTTACTGGTAAACACTCTAACATCTTTGACTTGAAACTCACGTGTATGTGTGTTATTGAATAGATTCCATGTAGAACAGCAATGCGAGGAGGTTTTCCACTCAACGGAACATATTGCCAAACCAATGAGGCGAGTGTTTTCTTATAATTTATTTATAAAATTATATATTTGTTTTTAGTGAGCAAATATAAGGAAAATGCAATGTTTTTTTCCAGGTTTTGGCAGATCATGAGACAAGTTTGGGAAAAAAGGACATCCTAATGTAAATTAATTTGCCATGCCTCATAAGAACATCCGAATGTCCACCAAGGTGATTTCAATGCTACTCTAGCAGCGTCTTTTGCTTCTGAATTCCATCCAAATAAGAATCATAAGTGTCTCCATCTTTCTCTTAGAAAATTAAGAAGAGATACGTTGTAAGTATGTACGTTACACACTTCTGCAATATGTTTGCATAATATACAAAAGGTCGTCCAAATCTCGAAAACAGATCTTTTTTTGTATAGAATTCTCCTGTTACCATAGCTGAAACCTTCCAAGGACAAAAGAGAATGTCCTTTAAAATCGAAGGGAGATTTAGGTTTATAGGATGTGATATTAAATGCATCAAAGGTTCTTACATGATCTCCTTCTTTGAAATGCCGTAATACTTTTCGCTCCAACAAATCTGGAAACAGTCCAATCTATACAATACAAAAAACCAAATGCTGTTTATTGCGGTGTACATAACGCCTTTGATATATAAGTAGTGGGATTTTATGTCTTGCCCTTTTCAAGACATAGACGTCCAGATTGTCAATTTGAGATTCAGCAAAAGCACCCTTCTTGTAAAGTTTTTCGCCTGCCTCTGTCAACTCTTGCGCATCTTCTTCAACCAGAATCCGGTGAATATACTCATCTACCTGAATATCAGAAACTGTAAATTGCTTTTCTCCAAACTTCCACAACCGGCATATCCATTCTGTTCTCGGATACAAAAACTTTAAATCAAGAATACCTAAACAACATATATTTACCACGGCAAGAGTTACCAAGAAAGTTCCAAATCTCTTACCCTGGTTGAGCAGTAGGCCATCTCAGAAGCGCAGTAACAGAGCCTACTTAGACAGTAAACCGGAAAAAACAAAATTAAACAGAAGCTGCTGAAAAAAAGCTAATGGATTAGATCAAATGTGTGGCTTACCTGAAGAATTTTCGGAAGCGGAATAGCAAGTGGGACTAGTCCCTGCTTAGCTCCAGGAGATTTTATTGTTTCACCTAGATACTAAGGTCCATAAGTTTTCCTTTTCTATTATTACAGATTCAGAATACCAAATTTCACTTATGACATATGTTATAACAGGGAATTAGCAACAAGAACTTGCATATATGTTCTGAACATTATAAGGAATAGAATTGAGCATTGTTTCACCTCTTGTTTGAAGCACTTTGAGTAAGTGATGAAGATGCATTGGAGGTTCAGTGGCAGCTACATCTTTGATAAATGATCCATGCCCTACACACACAAAAACTCTATTCATCAGTCAGTCCCAAAGTGTATTTGGAGATATATTACCACATTTTTCTACTAATTGTTGTCTCCACCAAGAACATTCACTTCATTTTTCGAGAAAGCTCAAACACTGTCTCTTTTTAAACTCATCAAACAATCGAACATTTGTAAAATTCTACAATCATATTCAATTTCCACAAACGGAGGAAAACGAAGTTACCAGAAGAGCAACAGGAGACTCTAGCTCTGTGCAGCAATAGCGAACCCATGCCTCCTTATCTCTCTATCTTTCTCTTCACTCTGCTTCCTCAACCTCACACATTTGAGATTTTCGTTTTCCTTTTTAATAACTGTGATTAAGCTAATTTAGCATTTTATAAGCAAAATCATCTTAATTACATGTTAATGTCTTTTTAATAAACCTAAATAAAAGACGTGAAACGAGAATTTAAAATTAATTCCTGGGTTTGACCATGGCTCTCAACGGATTCTTCATCACAACCGTAAACTCCAATTTGCCGGCGAAATCAATCTCTGTTCCCGGCACGAAGACGCCGGAAAGGAAGAAGAAGAATAAGTGAAGAGAACCAGAAGTCGCCGGAAAGGAAGAAGAAGAAGAAGTTAAGAAATTCCAATTTGGCGTAAAAGGAAGAATAAGAAGTTTGTGATTTGGTTTTTTCAAGAAGTTAGGGTTTTTTATTTATTTATTTATTTATAAATATTTGATTTCTTTTAATAAAATGTAAATTAATTCAATTAAAATGAAACCCTCTTTTTAAGTTAGAGGTTTATAATATATTTGATTTTGTTGAAAATGTTTAAATTGAGGGTATAATGGAGTTAAAATTTAAAATAAAGATTACTCCAACAAACTTTAACAAAAAAAGATTAGATGGACAATTTGTTTGAAAAATGTTATTTTTTCTAAATTTCTCAAAAATAAAACTAGATGATTTTTTAGCAGAAAACTTTTTTTAATATATTAACATAATTTGGATATGTAGTCATGTATTGGAGAATACCCGGCGGTAGCTAGTAAATATGTTTTCTTTATATAATAAGACATCCCCGCGCGGAATTAAGATCCAGATTTGGAAATCAAGTAAACTTTACAAGGATTTGTAACCAACTCTGTCAACATTTATATTTACCCTTGTTCTTTCCCTGACGTTACAGATTCGACGATAAACGAGGTAGGTGATTTTGAATTAACCGTCTCAATCTCTCCGAATGATTATCTGATGATGTTTGATAGGAAAAGGTTTACGTTTTAGATTCGAGACCTAACTGTGATTTTGTTTTGAATCTGATGATTTGATTTTTTTAGGTTGAATAATAAATAAATACGAGATAGTGCACAACATGGCGATGCAGATGGAGGAGAAAACGTTGGTGTGGTGGAACATCAGCAGCTGTCCGATTCCCCGTGGTTATGGTCCCCGTCAGGTCGGTCCGAGAATAGTTTCCGCCTTGAAGAATTATGGTGTCTCTGGTCCCGTCACCATAACTGCCATTGGCAGACTAACACACAACCCTAATGCCCCTGACAACGACGTCTTGCGAGAGCTCTCTTCCACTGGAATTGCTCTTATACACGCCGAAGGTTAATCCTCTTTTATCTGTTTCTATAAGTTTAGTATCTTTTTTAAAACTACGGTTTCGATTCAACGTTGGCTTTCTGATTTGAAACAGAACTTCAAACAGATTTGTTTAATTGGATAGCGAGGAATCCACCTCCAGCTAATATAATGATCATATCTGGTCCTAAGGAACTGGAAGCCCTAGCACCTACACTTTACGGTCTACAAAATGATGGATACCCAATTCTTCTGGCATATCCTCAGCGCCATCCAGCTCCAGCCTGGCTTTGGGAAAGCTTTCTGTATGGTGTTTATAAAGAGTGGCTCTGGACAAGCTTACTATCAGGTGTTTTACCTTATCCTCTCTCACGCAGCTTTGAAATAACCAGTAAAATTGTTTCTGAACAATTTGGTTTTTTCAACAGATGATATTGCGGATAATTAACAGTTGACAACTAGACTTGTTCTTCAGGACAAGTGCAGTGAAACAGGTGAATCTCCCTGGTCTTGCTCACTGTGTGATTTTGCTGGCCAAAGCTTTGAACATTTCACTACGCATCTCAAGAGTGAAGAACATGCACATATTGTAAGAATCCTCTCTGCTTCTAAAAATACGTACCCCTCAAGTTCAATGAAAATACCTCTAATTTCCACTGGATGTTTATTTGGTTGTCAAGCAGGCTTTGGACTTGGTGGTTGGATATTGCGAAGCTTCACCAATTAAAGGCAAGTTGAGATTTCTAATTTTTTAGAAATTAGGTGAATCTGGAACCTACAATTGCCTTCAACTAGACCGCAAATGTGAAATAGATAGCATGATTTTTTATTTACTGACTTTGGTTGTTGCTAAAATATTGAAGAAAATGAGCAAGAAGAGGAAGATTGGAGAATTTGAAGTAGAGGAGGACACTGAAGTAGAAGATGAAATAGAGGACACTGAAGAAGCTTAAGTAGAGGAGGAACCGAATACCTCATCTAGAGGAGGACTGTTTACTAGGCGAATAAGAAGAGTACATGGCCCAGGGGGTGTTGTTCTTCTCTAAGGCATTTCATACGTTAATGGTTTGTTCTAATGTTTGTTCTTCTTCTAGCGGTAATTGTTGGGTTAACTTATGCTATTCTAGTCTCGTTTTTAATTTTAAGTTAAACTGATACTTTTTTCAACATCTATTTCGAAAACCATGTTTTTAAATATGGAGGTCGGATATAGTAACCGCATAATATGTTTGATTAGCGTTTTTATTGGTCATCATATGATTAATAATGCGAGAAAGATGTTTTTATAGTGATAAAGTGATACAGTAAAAAATTAAAGTTTTGAGTGTTTGAGTGTTTGATGATACTCCGATACGTGACGGTTTTTTCTTGGAAAATTAGCCGTTGGCTTTGGTATACGTTGAGCTATGATTATTATCTCCTGGGATTTAACCCAAGTATTCATAATACCAATAGCGATAATACCACCATGCACAAAATTAACTTTAATTTAGGCCATGAGGTGAGAAATGTTTTGAAAGTTCTGTCTTTTAGAATTGGAGAAATGTTATTTTGGCCCTCATGCTTTTGCTGGTACTGGTTTGTTGCTACTGCTTCCTTTCATGTTTGTGATTGTGGTATTTGTGTTGATGGAACATCCACTTCTATTGGTGCTTATATAGAGTTCCCCACAAACCATCTTGATGGGTCTCAGCAAATGAAAAGAAATAGTAATCCACCTGACTGAAGTACTTGTTTACGGATTCACTTAATTAGGTTATTGAAAATTTAGAAAATTACTTAATGACTTAAGAAAAATGAATAAATAACTGTAAAAATACGTTTATTAACCAACAAAGGAAAAATCTTAGAAAAATACATTAATCAAATACAATGGTATTCATCTAGAAAAAAACATGTGGACCATGAAGGAGTAACGACAATGGACAAATAATGTTACTCATTATTTATGCAAGTATGTGGATCCTGAGGTTTAAGAACTTAGCATTACGGCAATGTGATTCTTCTGTTATCAAATTTTGTCTTTCTTGTCTTGTGTTATATTTTTATGAAACTCCAAATTATTAATGCAAAGGTTCTTTACTCGCAAATGGTTGATGTGGATACCAAACTTATTAAAAAAGTAAATGGTGTTTACCATATTGACTCATATTTTATGCGGGTTACTCTCTCTTTAAAATCATATTATAATTTATATTACAAAATTAATTATACGATTAAATATAAACGAGTTGATTTCTCCATGGCTCTCTCATTATTACTTATAAGGCCCAATTTTGAATATTACTGGTATTCTTTTAAGTTATATAGTAGGGGTGGGCGTCCGGTTCGGGTAGATCGGTTCGGGTCGGTCCGAACCGACAAATTCGGGTTCGGATTCTGATTAAAATTGAATCATAAACCGATCGGAAGCAATTTAATAGGAAATCGGTTGTCGGTTCGGGTCGGTTCGGATGGTGATAACCGATCGGTTTAATCAGATTTAAGGAGACATATCTAAACGAAAACCCTAGATCTATTCTTTTCATTCTGCCTCCTTCGCAACTCTTCCTCTTCTTCGCTTCATCTTCTTCTTCAATCTCTTCTTCTTCGATCTCTTCTTCTTCGATCTTTCTTCTTCGGTCTTCTTCTATCTCTTCTTTTACTTCAGTCTTCTTCTTCGATGATCTCTTCTTCTTATTCTTCTTCTTCGATTTCTTTTGCTTCGATTTCTTTTGCTTCGATTTATTCTCGTTCTTTCTCTTCTTCTTCAAATCGGTGAAGAAGACAAAGAACAAGACATCTTCTCGGCCAAGTTCTTCGTTTTTGGACTTGCCTCATATTCACAATGGTATCAATCCAATCCAAAATTTGATAAAAGAATTTTGGGTGCCATCACCACCATCCAGTCACGATTATCGTTGCCGCCAACCAGTCACGGTTGCCGTCGCCGCCGACCAGTCATGGATGCTGTCGCCGCCGACCAGTCACGGATGCTGTCGCCGCCGACCAGTCACAGATGCTGTCGCCGCCGACCACTCACGGATGCTGTCATCGTCGACCACTCACGGGTGCAGTGACTCATCGAAACCCTAATTGTTAATGGGTTTGGGCTTTTATTTGTAAATTTAGAATGGTTTTTAATTTACTTTAATGGTTAGTTATATTGGTTAATGGATTTGGGCTTTTTTTTGTAAATTTAGAATGGTTTGAACCGAATAAAAGAATCGGTTAACCGAAAAAAAAAATTTCGGTTCAATTCGGAATTACAAGTTTAGTTTATAACCGAACCGAATAAACTAAAAACCAAACCGATTAAACCGAAATGTTTATTTGGTTCAATTCGGCTAAGTTTACAAATTTGAAATAAACCAAAAATCCGATTAACCCGAACCGATTAAACCGAAAAAAACGAACGTCCACCCCTATTATATAGAACTGCATCATAATTACTGTGAGTTTTCCCTAATGAATGGAAATTCCCATAAAGAACTCCAAGTTGACATGAACTTCCACTTTAAACCTTTAAAGTTTTGTATTCTTTCTTTAAACCTATAAGATGACATTTTTGATAATTTAAACCTCCAAAGTGGTATTCAGGTTCACACTAACACTTTAGATGATGGACCAGTTAACTCAATTGACCGAACAATTAATTTTATTGATGGAAAAGTTAACTCCCATGTGGTTTCTCAACATCAAACCAATAAAAAAACGTGAAAAACTCATACTTGTTTCCAACTTTACGTCCTCGACATGTATAAAGCCTTCTCCCATAATTTTTGGCAGTCCACGCACGAGTAATCTTTGAGACAAAGTTAGTTGTTCAGTCAACAAAGTTAATTGTTTCATAATTTTAAGTGCCAATGCGAACCAAAATGTTATTTTGAAAGTTTTTTTTTTTGATAAAATGTAAATTATATTACCAAATGGAACTTGAGTTTAATTACAGGAGCTTAAAGCTAGGAGCTTCTTTGGTACAAAAAATTAAAACACCAAAGAAAGCTTTACATATTGATTGCAGTTATGAGTTTACATTACTAAGAGAAGGCAAACCATCGAGGTAAGAGCTTTCCGCAGCCCTTTCGAGCTCTTCTGGCTAGTAGCAAGTCCCTGATGGAGCGATCTAGTTGAGAAGAGATAGAATCTGGAGTGGTGGAAGAGCTGTTGAAAAGTCTATTGTTTCGCTCCCACCAAAGGAGGTAGATTACAGCATGGCTGACCATGAGCTTGAGCTTTGTTGGAGTAGCAAAAGATGCTGATGAGAGCCATGAAATAAAAGAGTTCCAGTTATGGAAAGATGTTCATTCCCCATGCAGATAGTCTAGCACGGACCGGAAGTCTATCAAGATTCGCTTTCAGAACGTGAAAGCAAATTTTGGGATGGCCCCTTTGAACCAGACCACCTTATCCCATGTTACTTTTGGTGCTGAAGGCCTTAGATGCTCCCAAGTGATTTTTGTAGAAAACCTTGAAGCATTATTTGGCGGTAGCCCCCATTGGAAGAAATCAGGGCCTCAAGAAGGAAGAGGTATCGGCATGCTGAGCAAGGTCAGGCGGAGTTCTTTGAGAGCTTGGCAACGAGTCCTTGGGGAAGGTAATCTCCACTCAGAAGAGATGACAGCCTCAGCTACACATGAAGAAACCGGGATTCCCATCCTTCTCGGACCCTCCGTCCCAACAAAATCAATAAGAGGGCCATGGGAAGTCCAATTATCCAACCAAAAGCTTGCCTTGTTGCCATCTTCTACTTTGCATCTTATAAGTTCCTTAGCCAATGGCCTTAGAGACAAGATGAACTTCCAGATCCAAGATGAGTTATTTTGGAACTACACTGCCCATAGATTTTTTCGCTTTAGCCTATGCTCTCTGTTCCACGCAACCCACAAAGACCCAGTTGCTGAAAACAACAACCAAAGTAATCTTAGGTTCAACACCTTATTCCATATCACAAAATCTCTTAGTCCCAATCCCCTTTCAGATTTAGGGAGGCATAGGTCTCTCCAAGCTACCTTAGCCGAAGCTTTCTTTTCCAAGTCTCCAGCCCACAAAAATCTCATGCATAGACTCTGGATTTCCTTTAAGCAACCTTTTGGGAGTGCAAAGGTAGAGAGCCAGTAATTGACCAAGCTATATATAACTGAGGAGATAAGTTAAAGTCTTCCTCCAAATGAGAGATTTTTTACCGTCCAATGGTTGAGCCGCGAGGTGATCTTGTCTATAAGTGGGGAGTAGTCCGCACTTGATATGTTAGGAATTTGTCCCATATTAACTAGTCTTTTCATATTGTTTTCGAGTCTTTTCTAGTTCTTTTTGTGTCTTTTCAGGTATTTTGAGGCTCTGGAGCATGAATTGAAGATATTGGAAGACATTGGAGCAAAAGAAGCAATTTCGAGCCAAAAGTCGATTTTTCGCCGATGGAGCACCTGCTCGTGTGCTCGCCAGGGTGCTCGCCCGGGGTGCTCGACCTATTTTACCTAGACAAGTTTTTTATTTTATTTTTAGAATAAATAGAGGCCAGCCGCCTCAGAACACATCACGTTCATTCTCAGACTTCAGTTTTACGTTCTAGATTATTTTTGGTTCTAAGGACACCACCACTTTGTTCTCTTGGAATTGGATTTGTATTATTCAGCTTTGGATCTCTATTCTCCTATCATCGATCATTTCACAACTCTGTTTGAGAAGTTTTCCTGAACCTTATTCCTTTTAATAAATCATGAATTTATCTTATTGCCTTGTTGTGTTTGATTTTGCTATGTGTGAGTAGATCCTTAGCTAGGTTAAGGTTTTCAATGGTGATTTAGGTTGTTAATGGCTGAGCACAAATAGGATTGGAATTTATATGTCTTCGCCAATAGGGATTCTTAATGCTTAGATTAAACTGGCCACTTAATCTATGATTTTAGGTTAAACTTATTCATGAGAGTGCTCTAGGTTTGCTAGATAAATCATTGGTGAGCAATTGGTGCGTAGCCAACGAGAGTTGATTGCTGCGATTGATTGTGAACATATTGAACCCGCTTGTTAATGCTTATCGTCTTCGCTAGATCCAGGCGAGAGTTTCGGATTCTAGGTTGTTAGATAAAGGTGTCGATACATCACGAGAGTGGGGCGACATTTATTTGTGTTTGAGTTCTAGACCGGTAGTTAGTTAGCCCTGAATAGTTGCTCAGCCTTGTCTCCTAATCACCAGCGAAACGCCTTAACCTAGTGTTTTTATTAATTGTTTTACATCGATTTATTTTATTTGTTTGCTGTTCCGAAAATTCAACAAAACCCATATTGTCTTAGCTTTAAATTAAAATCTACAATTTCATAGTGTAACCTTGGTCTCTGTGGATTCGATACCCCATATACTACTGCGTGTGTCTGTGCACTTGCAGAAAATATTTTGGGTTAAAACTCGACACATCAAGTTTTTGGCGCCGTTGCCGGGGACCAATAGTGTTACCTTTGATTTTTGATTTTGTTTATAGTCTAAGAAACTATTGATCTTTATTTTTATTTTTTTCTGCTATGTGTCAGGTGCATGACCAGTAGAAGAACAAGAAGAAAGTGCACCGAAGATCTAGCCATCCTCACCAACGAAGAGTTAGCTCGCATCGAACGTCAAAACCGTCAAAAGAGACTTACAGCTGCTCCGGTCATCATGGCTGAACAAGACAATGGTATGGCTGCTCAGTTACAGTTTCTAAGGGATCAGATTGCTCAGTTGAGAAGAGATCAACCGCCAGCTCCACGAGTTCAGCCGGGTATAGGGGATTCAGATAACCCCCATGCATTTTATCAAAACCGCTCAGCTATTGTCTCTCCAACAATTCAGAGGCAAGACTATGAGATCAAGCCTCAGATGATCACATTGGTGAAACAACATCTCTTTCACAGACTGCCAGCTGAGATACCGATGGACCACATCAAAATTTTTGAAGAAATCTGCAGCACCACCGGTTCTAATGGGGTACCGTCGGAATTTCTAAAATGCAAGCTGTTTCCGTTTTCTCTTGCTGACAAGGCTCAGAGGTTGTTGAAGTCATTGCCAGCTGGTTCTTTGGGGACGTGAGATGAAGTTAGAGCTGCCTTTTTGGACCACTTCTACACTAAGTCCAAGACAGCCGCTCTACGAAACAAGATTTCGTCTTTCCAACAACATTTTGGTGAAGCTTTTTGTGAAGCTTGGGAAAGACTGAATGAATACCGTAGGGAGTGTCCTCATCATGGTTTTAAGGATGAACAGATTCTGGGAATATTTTATGATGGAGTTGAATGGGATTACCGCAACGCCCTAAATGCTGCGAGTAATGGGAATTTTATGACCAAGACAAGAGATGGTGCTGATAGAGAACCTTGCTTCAAGCTCTAGCAACAGGTCTCCTGAGTATGATAGGTCCAAGAAAGTTAACAGTGTGGACACTCAGAAGATAGATGAGCTGACGGCAAAGGTAAATTTACTCCTACGCGAAAGTCAAAGACCGGTCAAGTTTGTGGAAGAGAATGGAGCTGCGCCCGTTTCTCAAGAGTTTGAGGAAGATGACGATGCTGGAGTACATGAGGTTAACTATGTGAGTGGTCAGGGATATGTCCAGAACCGTGGGTTTAATCAAAATTATCGGAGCCACCCCAACCTCTCCTACCGAAGCACCAATGTCGAGAACCCACAGGACCAAGTTTATCCGCAACAAGGAGGTATCACTCAGTTGCCACAAGCTCAGGGTTTCCAGAATTTTTACTCCAGCAACACTCAGGGGAAACACTATGTCCAAATCAGAATCAGAATCAGTTCCAAGGGGGAAACCAACAGCAAAACGCCCAATTCGCTACACCACCACAAGCTGTCTCCGCGCCTACATCTCAGGATGAGCTGAAGAGTCTTATGCAGCAACTCTTAGTCAATCAGCAAAAGGCCGCAACAGAGATCAATGCCAAGGTAGATCACATGTATAATGATCTGAATGCGAAGTATGAAGCTGTTACCGCTCACGTGAAGAAGCTTGACATGCAAGTTGCCCAAACCGCCGAAACTGTCAAACGACAGCAAGTAGTTCTCTCAGCAAGGGGTGAGCATGGCCCCAGGAATGGAAGTGGTTCTAGTGGCTCAAGTGCTCAAGTGAACTACATTGGGGACGAAGAGAATGAGCTTAAACGGATGATGAAAGTGATCCTTGATGGACAAATCAAGAATGTTCAGCAGATGAACGAACGGATTGCTACATTGGATTGGAAGGTTCAGTGCCTAAGTATTGACTTACAGCGCGAAGTCATGAAAAACTTCACCGCAGTGGAGCTGAGAAGTGGGAAAGCGTTGGCACCTCCAACTAGCCCTAAAGTCATGGGAAAGGGTAAAGAGCAAGCTACGGAACACAAGACCCAAGGAAAATCTCTTGCCACAGATGAATATATGCTGGAACATGGTTCACACTCAGAAACACAGGTTGAGACTGCTCCAGCAAAATCTCAGACCAAATCTATCGAGCACCCAAAACCTCCTCGGGAGCACCTGCTCCGACAGGGTGCTCTGGCCAGTTCTGCAGAAACTCCTCCAACAAGAATTTATTCTCCCAAGGTTCATTTTCCAGGCCCAGCTCCAGCGGTTAAACTAAGGCATCTCCCCAAGATCGGAGATCCCGGAAGGTTTGTAGTTCCATGCTCCATACTCGGAGTTGCTTTTGAGGATTCTGTTTATGATTCTGGTTCTACGGTAAACGTAATGTCAAAGGATCTTGCTAAGTCCTGAGGAATTGAAAACATACAACCCTCGGACATGACCCTCAAATTTGCGGATGGAGCAACATCAACTTCACAAGGATTTGTCAAAGACCTCGAGGTAAGCATTGATGATTGCTTAATGCCTTGTGATTTTCAGGTGGTCGAGATGAGGAATAATGCTTACATGCCATTGATCCTGGGAAGGCCGTTCCTCGCTACTGCAGGAGCAATTGTTAACTTCCTCAAAAAAGGGTCTCTCTCTCTAAAGTCAACAAGGGTGTATTTTATGTAGCGATTTCTGATGGCAAGCAAAATGGCTCCTATGTTGTTATAGAGGAGAAGGCTAAGTTTAAGTCTGGGGGAGCTCAAAAACCACCACCATACCCCGATCCTCCTGCGGATCCACACTCTCGCGCTTAGGCGCTGCTGCAGTCGAGCTAATGACGTTAAACAAGCGCTTGGTGGGAGGTAACCCACTGGTAAGGTTTCTTGTACATAATTCGTTTTAAATTTCTTTCGATTCTAACTTTTTATTTGTGATTTCAGTTAAAAAAAAAAAAATAAAAAAAAAATATGATCGAGCACCCCAGAACTGGCCCGAGCACCTGCTCCGCCAGGGTGCTCGCCGAGTCAACACACAGCCCCAGCCTTCGCCCAGCACCTCTGACACGAGCCAGCTCTGGCGACAATGGAAGCGAAGAGCCAGCTGTGATGATCCGGACACCGCTACAACGCGGTGAATTCTATCCACACTTTCTTTTACCATTGTATTATCCATTTTTTATCTTTTTCATTTTTCAGCCAATCCTTCAGTTCTTTTTCACACCAGAGACGGTGTGATTTAAGTCTGGGGGAGAGGTCTGCTACTAACTATTTTTCTTTGTCTTTGAGTCTTATTTTTTGTGTCTTTCGTCTTATTCTTTGTTTAGGTCTGACTCAGGTCCAGCTGCTTGCAGCTAAGTGTCAGTTTTTATTTTTATTTTTATTGAGTCAAGCTTGTTTGGGAATTATGACCTTGATCTATTGGATTATTTGGACTATGAATTACTTGTAATGACTCACAGATGGGCGGAGGTTTTGTTTCGAAAGATCATGGGCGGATTAATCACTCCCCAGAGCTCCTTTTCATTGGGAAATAGGTGGAACCAAAGTTATCTCTAAATCTTATTGAACCCTAACCTGATCTTCAATTTCTTTCTCAGGGGTTTGATGTTCATTAGGGAAGACCTATTCGAGCCAAACAAGACCACGTAACTCTCCACAAAGTATGATATTCCTCTCTCGCTCCCCTTCATTACACGGAGAAAAAGAAAGAAAAGAAGAGAAAAAGAAAATAAAAAGGAGAAGTTCAAAGCAACAAGCCGAAGTTAACCAAGGGATGATCGCTGAGACCGTGTATCCTTTGTGACCTCATGGAAAGCTTGTTGTAAGGGAAACTAAAAATCAAAGTGAACCAAGGGATGATGGATAGACCCGTGTATCCTTTGTGACCTCATGGAGATTCGTCCCACAAAATAAAGAAGAAGCATCAGAAAAGTGATGGCTGTGATAAAGGGTGAAGCATCGGCAAATGAAAACCGATGGCTGTAAAGAATAAACAAAAAGATGATGGCGTGGAAAGAGGGAAAGAGGGAAGAGGAAAGTTATATGGGAGAGGGTCTTTGGTTAGAAGAAGTTGGCACCTTTTGGATCTATTACTCCTGGTAAGACCACTGCACTTTCATTTCACTAATCTATGTAAAGAGATAACAGAGGGGATTCCAAAAATTCATTTGGTCTGTGAGCAACTAAGGGGTGGTGATGATGTTCATGGTTGAACGGAGCAAATTCCAACGCCCAGTGACGAGCGGTATGAAGTTCGAAATTTTTCCAACAAGCAAGTGAGTTCCCTTCATTTTCAAACCTCTTCTCAGTTCTTGATCTTGTTTTGTTTGAGGACAAACAAAGGTCTAAGTCCGGGGGAGTTGATATGTTAGGAATTTGTCCCATATTAACTAGTCTTTTCATATTGTTTTCAAGTCTTTTCTAGTTCTTTTTGTGTCTTTTCAGGTATTTTGAGGCTCTGGAGCATGAATTGAAGATATTGGAAGACATTGGAGCAAAAGAAGCAATTTCGAGCCAAAAGTCGATTTTTCGCCGATGGAGCACCTGCTCGTGTGCTCGCCAGGGTGCTCGCCCGGGGTGCTCGACCTATTTTACCTAGACACGTTTTTTATTTTATTTTTAGAATAAATAGAGGCCAGCCGCCTCAGAACACATCACGTTCATTTTCAGACTTCAGTTTTACGTTCTAGATTATTTTTGGTTCTAAGGACACCACCACTTTGTTCTCTTGGAATTGGATTTGTATTATTCAGCTTTGGATCTCTATTCTCCTATCATCGATCATTCCACAACTCTGTTTGAGAAGTTTTCCTGAACCTTATTCCTTTTAATAAATCATGAATTCATCTTATTGCCTTGTTGTCTTTGATTTTGCTATGTGTGAGTAGATCCTTAGCTAGGTTAAGGTTTTCAATGGTGATTTAGGTTGTTAATGGCTGAGCACAAATAGGATTGGAATTTATATGTCTTCGCCAATAGGGATTCTTAATGCTTAGATTAAACTGGCCACTTAATCTATGATTTTAGGTTAAACTTATTCATGAGAGTGCTCTAGGTTTGCTAGATAAATCATTGGTGAGCAATTGGTGCGTAGCCAACGAGAGTTGATTGCTGCGATTGATTGTGAACATATTGAACCCGCTTTGTTAATGCTTATCGTCTTCACTAGGTCCAGGCGAGAGTTTCGGGCTCTAGGTTGTTAGATAAAGGCGTCGATACATCACGAGAGTGGGGCGACGTTAATTTGTGTTTGAGTTCTAGACCGGTAGTTAGTTAGCCCTGAATAGTTGCTCAGCCTTGTCTCCTAATCACCAGCGAAATACCTTAACCTAGTGTTTTTATTAATTGTTTTACACCGATTTATTTTATTTGTTTGCTGTTCCGAAAATTCAACAAAACCCATATTGTCTTAGCTTTAAATTAAAATCTACAATTTCATATTGTAACCTTGGTCTCTGTGGATTCGATACCCCATATACTACTGCGTGTGTCTGTGCACTTGCAGAAAATATTTTGGGTTAAAACTCGACACATCAGCACTCCTTAGCTTTATGTGCAATAGTGGAAGCCCCATGTATCTTTTTGGCATTGAGCCATGTCGGAAACCAAAGCTGTCAATGACTCTAGATTGCTGTGGGTTTGAACCAGCTAGGAAAAGAGAAGTTTTATCCCTGTTCATGGCAAGACCAGACAACATTTGAAAGTCCTTCAGGGCTTAAGATATACTTTGTAATGAAGAGGCAGACCCATCAAAAAAGATCATGATATCATCAGCAAAAGCTAGATGAGTAATCTCAGGGTTACAGCCAAGTGGGTGATAATCAATTGTACCATTTCTGAATCTGTTTTTCAAGAGTTCACCAAAAACCTCCATTGCCATGACAAATAGGAAAGACGACAGAGGGTCTCCCTGCCTCACACTTTTTTTCCCTTTAAAGAAGCCACAAAGGTCACCATTTACTGTGATAGAGAATGTGGGAGTTGTTAGGCATTGTCGCACCCAGTTTCTGAAGGTCGGAGGAAACTCAGCCACTTCTAGCACAAGTAGTATAAACTTCCAACCCACAGAATCAAAGGCCTTCCTTAAATCCACCTGCAAAAGTCCTCTCGATGTAGTGTGCTTCTGGTTGAATCCTTGAACTAGTTCCGATGCTAGTAACACATTTTCAACAAGAAGTCTGCCTTTCACAAATGCATATTGTGGATTTGAGATCATTTCAGGGAGAAGGGATTCCAGTCTACGAGCAAGTATCTTGGAGATCACTTTGTAGACCACGTTACAACAAGATATAGGTCTGAAATCTCCTATTTTCTCTTCCCCCAACTTCTTGGGCACAAGGGTAATAGCCGTACAGTTCCATTGTTTAAGAATCTTGCCTGACCTGAAAAACTTCATCACAGCAGAGGTGAAATTCGTCCCAACTATGTGCCATGCCTTCCTGAAAAACTCACCTGTGTACCCGTCGGGTCCAGGGGATTTGTTAGTCGGAAAGTCAAAGACCTCTCTTTTGATTTTTTCAGAGGTAACCATTTGTTGCAGCCGCTGTATTGTGGTCTCACTACATTTATATGGAGTGAAAGCACTTATCTGAACCATATCCTCATGTGAAAGGGGATTTGATTCACCACTTAGCAAGGCTGCATAGTAGTCAACACAATGAGATTGTATATCATCCAAGAGATCAATTCTCGCACCTGAGGAGTCTAGTAGATAATGTATTTGACTACTAGCTCGTCTATTGGCGACTGTTTTGTGGAAGAAAGATGAGTTGTTATCCCCACTGTCTATCCAATGAACCCTTGCCCTTTGTAGTAAATACCTTTCTTCAGCCTCCGCTAAATTCAACCAGACTCTGTAAGCAATCTTTTCAAGCTCAGCCACATACACTAAGGGGTTACTAAGCAAGTCATGTTGGCAAGAAGACAGAACCTCCTGTGCCTCCTTAACTCTCCTTTCAATCCCTGAAAAGTGTTCTCTATTTATGTCTCTTAGTACTCCTTTAAGGGTTTTGAGTTTTTTGGAGAGGATAAACATACAAGACCCTGCAATGTTTGATCCCTGCCAATGTGATGACACCCTAGGGAGAAAGTCTTCATGGTGAAGAAGAAAATGGGAGATCATAAATGGCCTCTTAGTTCTGGTTCCCTCACTGAGCACAATGCTTGCTGGGCAATGGTCAGAAGAGCCTAGATTGCCGAAGTATTCATATGAGAAGGGAAACATAAGCTGCCAGTTGTCGTTAATCAAGATTCTGTCAAGTTTCTTGGCAATTGGATTCAGGTCTTGTTTGTTCCACCAAGTGTAGACCTTTCCTCTGAATGTGAGATCAAAGAGCCCTGCTTGATTAACACAATCTCTAAACTGAACCATACCTCGAGTGACTCTAGTACCAGCTGTAGACTGTTCTGAAGGATTCAAAACCTGATTAAAGTCGCCTAGGACAGCCCAAGGTTTAGCAGAGGTGATCGGGTCTTGTGCTACCACAGAGCTGATCCCAGAGTTGTTTTTTTCCTTCCCTACAATTTACTGCATACACAAAAGAGATTACCATTTCCACTGTAGAGTGAGGCAAGGTGACAATGCAAGTAATCATTTGGCTTGACTTGGAGTGAATAAACAGCTTGACCTTAGGATCCCAAACCACCCAAATTCTTTCTAGTTCTACAAACTCATAGTTTCCTGCAAAATTCCATCATGGAAAAGAGGACTGTATATACTTTTGAGACTTGTTAACTTTCACCTTAGTCTCAATCAAACTACCAAAAGGGGGCTTATTAAGCCTAAACCATTTCCTAAAGCTCCTGTGTTTAACACGGTTATTAAATCCGCGAATGTTCTAACAAAAAATATCTACGATAGGTATTTACTTAAGGTAGTACCCTGAGCCTTTTCCAAAGACCTTGTGCTTTTTCAGTTTTTTCTTCTGTTTTTTGGACAATCCTGTAGTGAAGGCCGACTCAGCTTCGTGATGGGATTCCGCAGCTGCAAAACTGTCTGATGATGATGATTCTTGTTGATGCTCTGATTCAGATGGAGAGTCATAGGAAGAGTCCGAATCAGAGCCTGAGATCGCAAAGGACGAAGAAGTCTTAGAAGAGGTTTTAGGTGGGGGAGCTTTTTTTTCTTTTAGAACAGGAAGCCCTAAGCTCCACCAAACCTATATCAACCACTAGATTCCTGCCTTTCTTTGGCTTAGGACTTACAGAGACTCTTGGAGTCTCTATTGCCTAACCTTTGCCTTTGCTTTCATCTCTTATCAATGGAGTCTTGTCTTTAGTTTTATGATCAGACCATAGAGGAGCGTCCACACTTTTAGTCTTCTGACCCTGTTTTTTATTTTTAGACTTAGTCTTGGTCTTATAATGTTGTCCTCCAGAGGGAACTTCTTTATCAGCATTGTCACTTTTCTTCCTTACTCTAGTACAATCCTCAGAGTTGTGCGATGTAGACTGGCAGGCCTGACAAATAATTGGAGCAGTTGGGCACCTTCTTATAATGTATCCCATTTCCTGGCAATGTTTACATATAGGCGGCAACCAGGGACAAGAAACCTTGATTCGACTAATCACTCCAGTGGCAAACTGAGCGTTGACCGTCTCTGGTATCTCCTTTGTTGGGTCAATAATTGTTAGTACATTAGCAACCTCCAGGGTCGTCATGTTTGCCGTAGTCGGATGTAGATGAACTGGATGACCCACTAGTCCCGCAATATGTTCCAGTCCTTCCTCGGAGAAGAAGTGTGGTGGAACTTCTCGAAATTCCATCCAGACTGGAACTTCCGTTAATTCTGGCAGTATAGGAGTTAATCCAGGAGCCCAAGCCGCTACAGTATAGGAGTTAATCCAGGAACCTGTAGGAGTTAATACATCTCCTACAGGTTCCGATTTGGCCGGATCTGGTGAGATCTGGTGAGATTACGTCACCGGGATCGACGACGACGGTCTAGAAAGGAAGTGGCTGTACTTTTCACCTTTTGAGAGAGAGAAAAGTCGGGTATTTTTTTAAAGTGGCAAAAATGTCACCTTTTAAAAGAGAGAGAAAAGTCATCTTTTGAGAGAGAGAGAGAGAAAAGTCGGGTACTTGATAGAGAGAGAAAAGTCACCTTTTGAAAGTTTAAAGTGGCAAAAATGTCAATTTGAAGATTTAAAGCGCAAGTGCAATTTGAAGATTTAAAGTGCAAGTGCAAAACTTAAAAGGTTTAAAATGGAAGTGCAAAACTTAAAATGTTTAAATTGAAAATGCTTACCACTTTGGATGGGATTTTTTCCTAAATTTTATATTATGTTATGATTTACGTCTTACTCAACAGACTACACGCTGATGGAACAATTGAAAAGGTATAGTTTTCTTTTAAACTGTAAAATAGGTGATTCTTTTAAAACTATGAAAATATGCTATTTAGATTTGAAGATTGAAATAATGTTTTAAGGGTACGTTAGGGTATTTAAGATTAAATAAGAGCTGCAAAAATTTAATCTTCACATTCAAAGAAAAATATTCCAAACAAATTTCAATGTAACCAATCGATTTCACCATTAACAAATTAAAAATTTAATAATAAACTATTGCATATTTTTATTACATAAATTTCAATCGTGCACGTTGTGCAGACTCTGGTATATAGTATATGAAAGGAAGCTTCGAAGAACTGCATAACCTTTGACATATAACCGTACATTTATAAAATAATGGTGATTGATAGAAAAATAATAATAGTAATAATGATAATGGTGCTTGTTATTGGGTGCTTACAAAACGAGAGTAGAAGACTTTATTTCCAACACAGAAAACGGTTGAGAGATTATATAGAGAGAACAGAAAGTATCGATGGAGCAAATTAAGGTTTCGTTGTTAGTGACGGTGACGTGCATCCTGTGTTTAGGGTTTAGTGTTGGAGTATCTTCAGAGTCAGATCCCTTGATCAAGACTTACGTGTCAACGTCGATAGCACTATCTAACGATGACGGTAAGCTTATGAGTAATTTAACCAAAAAAGTCTTAAGTTAATTATGAAAAAAACAACTTTTTTAAGGATTGTGTAGCCATGAATTTTTTTAAGATCAGGTTATTATGATTTGTTTCAATAGGAATGTAAATGTCATATAAATGAAATGATGCGGTTTTATAAAGATGTTTAACTAAAATTGTTTGTGACTTTGCCAAAAACCAAAAAAAAAAACAAAACAATGGTCACAAAAGAGAGAGGTAACTGATGAAATCACATTCAACTTACTCACAATTCCATTAGATCTCTCAATTTTCTCACATAACATGAAAATTAGGTTTTTGCACGTCTTGGTGAGTTCGTTGGCCTTCTCCATCGGTAAGGTGGGCAATGGGTTGATTCTTGGAGCTTGTTTCACCTTTTTCTTTCAATATAATGCTCCTAGCTAGCTTCAATCCTCATTCTCCTTTGGTCTGATTTAGCATCTATAACGTTGTAAAACCACCAAAGGAGTATTCTTCTGGCACCAATCTAGTCCATGCATGTACCTAAAAAGAAAAATGCATATAAAAACATGCTCCTATATGCCTAAGTATGAATTAAAATGCATGAAAAATTAAGGAAACAATGATCTAAGTGACATTGCTATCCAGAGGTTTTACCCTAGAATAATACCGCAATTGCACAGTCGCTATCGCAGTAGTATAATCGGGATTGAGAACAATGTTTAAGAATATGAGAACGATGTTTATAACTAAATAGATATGCTAGAATTATGTCTAAAGTCGAGTCTTAGGTTTATATAGGAAAGAGAATAGGTTTAGGTCGGTTCTGATTGACTTTGGGCTTTTAAAATCGTTTCTTCTCGGAACCTTACTGATCATTACTGAGGCTGTACCGATCGGTACTCCATCCTGCATCTGCTTGAGCTGCGAGCCAGCTTGACCTGTCTTTAGTAAATTAGGCATAACTTTTGATCACAACGTTGGATTTCCTTCAAACCACTTGGAAATGAAAGATAACACCCTCCTATATCAATTGACGACAGTATTGTTGACTGGTTATGCATTTTGTTGTTTCTCTTGAACCATACTTGATAAATTGTAGCATAAATTGTAACATACAAAGAATGGGAGGAGAGTTTGAAACTTTGATGTTTTCCATGTGATCATGGTTGTCAAAGTGTGAAATATGACTGGAACAAGACCCAGCTTCCGAAGGACGGAGCACCACTCTTCCTCACGTATCTCAAATTTTAATAGCAAATGGTCCCTTTTTTCTTCATAAGTGGAGCACGGCAACCACTTGTAGGAATCTACCTTCCCCAAGAAGCTAATCTGGCTCTTACCATGTAGTATCAACGTCGGGGATATGATGCTTCCTCAATAGCGGTTGATGTTCTCGGCCAGGTCGAGCCAGTAAGTCATCTAACAACTGTTGGAAGTCTTGATGTTCTAAAGGAGGTGAAGGTTGATGCTCCAGATTTTTAACAGGTGGCGGTTGATGCTTTGGAATTTGAACATGCCGTGGTTGTGACTGTGAGCAGATGGTGACTGTGAGCGATGAGGAGCAAGTTTTTGTTGACGGAGTTGAGACTGTGACTGAAGAGGAGGAGGAGGTTGTTGTTGAGCGAGTCGGGACTGTGACTGAGGAGGAGGCGGTTGTGTCGACTCCGGGTATTGAGGCGGAAGACCTGATGATGATGGTCGAGAAACAGATGCAGTCCCATTGGAAGACGGGTTCGAGGAGTGAGAAGACAACCCACCACCGGCGGGGATAACTCGGACACATCTGGCGGCTTTAGTTATAGGTGGGATATTATGAGAACGTCTGGTGGCTTTGGTTACGGCGGGGCTATTACGATAACCTCCGGCGGCTTTCGTTACGGTGGAGATGTTATGACCCAACCAAAGGATCTACCACTGCAACCTCTAGAAGCATTACAGAATAGAGAAGAGACTAATGGATTGAGAAGAGTGAATAATCGATTGAGAAGAAGAGAGTAATCGATTGAGAAGAAGAGATGTTAAGAAGAGATCAGAGTAATCAACTGAGAGGATGAAACCGTAGAGAGAAAACTCTAGAAGAACCGAGATAGAGAGAAGAGAAAGCAACTTTTCATTACCTAGTAAATAACGAAACTAGGTCACAATTAAGTCACGAATTAGTCGCAAATGAAAATACAAGGGGAGAGATTACCGCCTACTCCCTCCGTTTCAAATTAGTTGTCGTTTAAGGTTATTTCACACATATTAAGAAAACATTTGATTTTTCTGTTTTACCCCTAATTAATGTTTATTTGATTTTATTTCATTGGTCAGTCAGGACATTAAAACAAAAGGGACAAAGTTGGAAATCTTATCAAACATATGCATTGAAAACATAAAACGATAACTAATATGAAACGAGTTTTAAGATCTAAAACGACAACTAATATGAAACGGAGGGAGTAATACTTAAACCAAAAAGCCCAAAAATTCGCCTAAATATTTCATCAATTAAAAAAAAAATCTGCACAAAACGGTCGCAAAGTGCAACTCTTTCATGATATATTTTTAAGAGTCACAATCATGTTCATATGAATTATATAGTTTATGGGCTAAACTAAATCTATTTATAATGTTACAATCACTCAAATAACAATTCTAATCAAGATCTATCAGTTTTAATGATTAAAAACAAGAAATGCAAAGGAAATTAAAAAATTCTATAACATTAGTTAACATTACATATAACACTTATGAAATGTTAAGAAAATTTGTTTAAAACCATAGAAGGATTCACTATCTATAGTTGTTCAAATCCATGTAGAAACCTTGAAACCTAACATATCGACAATTTTCTATTGGTAAATCTCTAAATTAACTCACGAGAGTCACAAAAAAGTTGCAAAACCGTCCTAATATCAGGTGTTGGTCGCAAATCAGTCGCATGTATATGGCTAATATGTGACTTATTTGTAATTTTCCATCTATTAGTATGGATTTCTCAAAGTTAGTCGCTAATTAGTGGGTATTTTGCAATTTATTTGTGATGACTTTAAAATTGGTGAAAAAGTGATATTGTTTTACTAGAATATCAAACTAGAGACCTCTAATAAGTTTGAATGGTGTGTTGCCGAATTGTCAGTGTTTTCATTCATTGGTTGTTAACATTTACTAGTATTATATATATATATATATATTATACTCTATAATACTAAAGACATATGAAATTATTCTACAAATATAAAGTTGCAAATATGTCGTAGTTTTAGGACTAATCTATGACGCTTGTTTTTGAATAAAAATAGAGTCGCAAAGTCGTCTTAATTTGTGACCTTGTTGGACCATACTTAAATACACGATTATAAGATTAAAGACTACATATTTTGTCGTAAATATGTGACTCTTTAGCCTCCAGAATATAGGTAGGTCATTCATTGGTCGCAAAGTAGTCACACAAGCATCACACTTTTTTGCGACCAATAAAAGAGTCACATAAGTTAGTCGCAAAATGCAGGTTTTCATGTAGTGCTGACAAGTCACTGAGCAATATTCACGTCTCATTTTTCTCCCGTGGTGCTTATGCTTATATCTCTCTCACAAACAAACATATCAAGTGCACAGGAATTTGAAGGGTCTTAACAATTAAATAAAATATTTTTAGGGTTTTATCTTTGGCAGATGAACAGTCCACATAAAACAAAAGAAAATGGACTAAAACAAGACAAACGAATTGATCAAAAACAAGAGCAACAATGAGTGAAGAACATAAGCGACAAAAGGAATAGATAAACCTAAAAATGAATCTTTTGGCTCTGATACCAAATGATGCAGGCACAAAGCATGATTATAGAAGATGGAATGGGAAGAGGCACCTGGTCGTACAACACTCTTTGCCAATTCAATGGATGATTGTAGGAGTGAAAGTGGTTAGATGGTGAATCTTTTAAGAGTGATGTACGACCATTGATTGATTCACCATCTTACCACTTTCACTCCTTCGATCATTCGTTGAATTGGCAAAGATTGTTGTACAACCAGTTGTCTCTTCCCATTCCATCTTTTATCATCATGATTTGTGCATGCATCATGAGGGCCTTGAAAAATAGAACGAAGGTGATTCCAACGCCATGAGAGACGTCAGAGACGAAAAGGAAGGAAACTGAAATATTTTTACGTTTATTCGCACTTTTTAGAGAGAAAAGTCAAAGTTTGTTACTATGAAATTTTATATTAAATAAAAGTTTGATTTTGGTTTATAGGTTGTTCATAAGATTTTAGTCTTTATGAATAGTGAAATTTTACTATTTATATATATAATTATATATATATATATGTTTATTTATTTATTTATTTATTTCCACAATACCCTTATTACATATTTTATGATTTTTCTTTTATTTGCTTTGATGTAAACTTACAATTATTAATATCGTTTTAAATCTTTGTTCCCTTTAGTTAATAGAGTTCACAATCTTTCCGAAACTGAATGGGATTCACTTGTGCTCAAATCCATCGTCCCAGTAATGGTTATGTTCACATCCGATCAGTGCCAACCATGTCATTCGCTGCTCGTCATATTCAACCAGTTGGAGTCAGCATTCATAGATCAGTTCAAATTCTACCTAGCATCAGAAGAAGTTTACAATGAACAAGGCATCACAGAACGTTATCTTATACCTTGTGTTCCATCTACTAGTGTCTTCATGAACGGAAGCCATATAGTTACGTACACCGGATGTAATCCAGCAATGTTAGTAGAACTCGTCCATGATTACATGATGTGATTTCCCTAGGTTCGTTCATATATATATATTATGCTTTCTCGGTCAAACCTTTGCTTATGCACTACTACTATGTTCTAATTGTTGTTGGTCTTCTTTAACTAATTACTAGTGGTTACTATGTCCTGCGAGATGTTGTATTTTTATTTTATGTTGTAAGCAAATAAACAATTATTTAAAAGGGAAAATAACTAGAATAACCCTTAAAAGTAATTTAATTGCTAGCTTAACTTAGGAAAATAAAGATGAGTTCTTTTGATGACATAATACCCCTAAAATCCTTTGTTAGGAAAAAATAATTACAAGAGTGCCATTAAGAATAATTCCACATCAGCAACGTTTTGTTTTTTTGAGGAAAAAATGTAAATATTTATGATTTTGCCACCGCTAGAAGAAAAATCTTCAAAATAAATATGCGGCTATATGTTGTGGAAGATTTGTTTGTATAGCAGATTTAATATTTTTTCATAGATTTGTTTCACAGATTTAATTTGTATCGTAAATTTACATGTCGTAATGGTGGTATATTTTCTAATTCATCGCAAAATGTTTTACCACTGTAGATTTATTTTCTTAAGATCATGATAGAGGCAACAGATTTTGTCATGTTTCTAAACTGTTAGAATTTCTACGGAAAATTTAATTTTTTATTGCAGATTTGTTTTGCAGACTGCATCAGTGATGAGGAAGGGAACGAGTTCGGCACAGAGAGTGAGAGAATAAAGCGTACGATTGAGTTTGGGTATAAGAGGAAGAAGAAGCTTTGGCCGTTGATTCTCGTCGGCGAATTCGCCAGGAGAAGAAAATGACATCTTCTTATCTTCCAGAAATTAAACATATTATTGTTTGGGCTTTATAAAAGAGTCTAATCTCTCATTCTTATACATAACAACAATCTCTTGCTGTTCTTTTCTTATATTCTTATCTTATTATCTTGTTTGATCTACTATTGGCCGTAGATTTGATTACCAAATGTTAATTTTTAAATTAACCTCGTAATTATTAACGCAGATTTGTTCAAGTTATTGCAGATTTATTGTTTTCAGAAAAACAAACATTAGTTACGACAGAATTTTCAGTTCCCTTTACGACATACATTTTTCTTATTATTTTAGTGTCAGTAGACTTATTTTGACAGATTTGTTGCCGTTATGTTACAGCAGATTTTCTACCGCATACTTGTTTTAATGACAACGCAGAGTTTTTGAAAATTTTCACTAATTAATGACGAAATTAACGGAAGTAAAGAAAAACCTAACTTTGAGTGTCAGAATTTTAAGGTGTTTTTCAACCTCCTTTTTCTTCCACATTCTATCATTTAGTTTTCTACCTTCATCCCCGAGTTATTTTTTTCATGATATTACATTTCTTTCTCTATTTTCTTCTCATACATTCCATCTTATCCTCTCTGTGATTCTCTCCATCAAGTGAGTCGACTGAGCGATAATAATATGGAGCAGGTCATCCTTGTATCTGGGAAATGGATCTTCGCAAATAATAGATGCTTGGTTGTTGTTGATAGCAAAAGTGGTTGTCGACTTCTAGAAGCAAATACAAAAATCACTTATGATGATTTCATCGGAATGGTGAATGGGTTGGATAAGAGAGTATGCAATGTTGAATTAAGCATCTGCATCTGCACTACACGTAACTCATGAGATACTTGGAGTGTTATACAAAGATTTTGTCGGTGGAACTACTACAAAAATTCTCTATAGCCACAGATTTTTTCGTGGCTATCGCTTCAAATATGTGGCTGTTTGGGTTTGTAGAGATCCCCACAAAACAAATTTGTTGCTATAGCTTCATGGCTACAATGGTTCGTGGCATTTTCGTGGCAATTTTAGCCACGGATATCCTTCAAACTATCGGTGGCTAATTAGCCATGAATAACCACGGGTATATCTGTGGCTAGGTAGCCATGGGTATAGTTGTAGTTAATCCGTGACTTTCTCAAAAATTACTAATTAATTTTTTTTTTAAATGTTATTTATAAATTACTTAATTAAAAAAATGAAATAAAAATAAAGAATACAAAATGTATATATACTATATTTTAAAATATATGTCTTAAATGTATTGATCTAGTGACTTGACTGTGAACTTGGTTGGTGGCGAGTTTCATGAGCGGCAAACTTGGTTGGTAGGGAACTCGTCCTGTGTAAACAACGGGAATGCAAAAGAAGCGGAGATGCACCGAAGATTCTTATATATGTTCTACAAAAACAAACCCTAAAATTATAATCAACTTTTATAAAATTACAAATACAAAACTATAATCAGCTTTAGTTCAAAAAATAATCTAAATTGACAAAATTATTGTCACTTAGTTTGTAAAAGTCACTCTAAGCACTAGGTTTCCGAAATTCTCAAAAATCCACATTCACTTTACATCCTTATCAACATATGAAACTCAAACAAGCAAACTAAAGCAGCGATTGGAATCAACAAACCAAAGAACAAGTAAAAAGAGAGTTATCAAAGCAAATCAAAGTATGGGACTTTTTCACAATTTACAAAGAAATTATAGAAAGTCTTAATAACAACAAATGCAAAAACTGAAATTATGTATAAGAAGATATTGTATCTCCAGGATTGCAAACGTATGGTGAACTTGGATAATGACTCAATCGTGCATGAGAGCACTTTCTTTAAAGAGTATTTTGACCCTTCTCAAGCCTTGGGTTACACAAAATCCCTTCTAGGATACGCAATTAAAGTTCTCTCTCTTGTTCTAGGCTAAGATACAAGAGAAACAGTTAGAGGTTTTGTGTTTTGGTTATGTGTTTGTCATCAAAGATTCTCTCAATCTTTGGTCTCGTGAATCTCTATGTTCTCGCTTTCTCTAATCTCATTTTTATGTAGATAGAAAGATTTTTATAATTTCCAACGGTTGTGATGTATATTTGCAACTGTATGTTTAATATGATAACCGTCACTTCAATAGTTATGACGGTTAATAAATAATCGCTTATTAACTTTGATTATCTTAAATCTCCAACATTCCTCCCCTATTTAAGTGTAATCTTTGATTTACAAAATAAACGCATATAACCAAACTCATGCATAGATGAAAATATCGTAACGATCGAATTAACATCTTAGTGATAATACATTTCAAATGCTTGAGAATTAGGATGTCCAATAGATTGAATCCTTTCAACTCATTTGAGCACATGAAGATAATACACACACGAATTCACTCCCTACTTTAAGAGTTTAACCTTGACACTATTATATAAGCCATGTGTCCTTATCCTTTCATGAGCATATACAAAGCTAAGTCCAAGCTTATTGAACCAGCTATACTTCACAACCATGGGAAAGGGCCAATTTCAACGTCAACTATTTTCACGGTGTCTTTTCATATACAAAGTAAGATGCAGTGCGTTTTTCTACTTCAACTTAGTAATTTTTCAAAAAATCTACATGAACTTTAATATGTGTGCCGAAATCAATTTTGACCGAAACAATGTTAGTCAAACCACTGAGTCAGATGCCATGTGGCATATTCCTGGTGAGTCATATGCCATATGGCATATTTATGCTGAGCCATATGCCACATGGCATTTTTTTTGCTGAATCAAAAGCCACATAGACTTTTCAAAAAAAAAATCATTTTCAAACTTTATACAATGTTCTGGGTCTAACATTTCTTTAATACTTAAAATGGAGAAACATAAGAACCATTATCAGGTGGAGCACTTTATCGGTTTTTACCATTTTTGTAGTCGTAACAACCATAGGGTTTCGACCATCAGGATGTCCTATGGATTGTATCATTTCAACTCATTTAGGTACATGAAGATAGCCTTCACACGAATTTCCAAACTAATCTAAGTGTTTATACTTGACACTATTATTAGTTGTGTATCCTTATCCATTCATGAGTGCATACAAAGCTAAGTCCTAGCTTCTTGAAGCAGCTACACTTCACACCCATATAGGTAGATATTTCAATCTTGCACATACAAAATGCAATTTTTCAAAATTCTGTTAAGAAGAAAACATCTACCTAGCCTTTTCTTGAAGACATAAGCACTACCTTTGGGATGATATAAACTAGTGCTTCAATCTCTAAGTGTGGGCTTTCCGCATTGAATTCAGTATCAAACGTCGTATTAGAGGGGTATTGGGTATCCGCCGACTTGATCACCAAGTCTCTAGCTAATCCTTTTTTCAAGTGATTCTCTAGATTTTTTTGGGACCAAACAAACTTTATGGTAATCACCCCATGAGTGATCAAATCACATACTGCGCTCTACGTCTAACGCCTAGGTGTCACGACTTACCATTATACACTAGGCTATAGGCCTTAGCCAAAGTAGCTTGACTATCACAAGGATATAAATAGGTGACACCGGTTTCGGCCACAATGGAATCTCGGAGATTAAGTTTCTAAATCACTCTGCCTCTCTCCTTGCAGCTGCTAAAGCTACAAATTCTGATTCCATAGTCGAACTTGTAATAAAATTTTGTTTCTTAGATGCCCATGGAATGGCACCTCCCCCAAGTAAGAACATCAAACCACTTGTAGAAGAATGATCTTCCCTGATGGTAATCCAACTTGCATCCAAATACCCTTTTAAGATCGAATGAAATCCAACATATGACAACCCATAATTTATGGTTCCCTTAAATACTTGAGCACCCGTCTTACAGCTGACCAATGATGAGTGCTAGGATTACTAGAGTATCTACTTAACCTTCCTATCACATAAGCAATATTCGGTCTAGTGCATGTAATGACATACATTAAGCAAACAATTACTTGTGAGTACTCGAGTTGTGATACCGCTTTTCCCGTATTAGGCATAAGCTTCACACTCACATCCATGGGAGTTCTCACGGGAAAACAATTCTCATAATTAAACTTTTTAAGCACATCCACCTCCCCCATGTATTTCACGCTTAATTCAAATTGCAAGAATCACATCCACCTCCCCCATGTATTTCATAGCAAAATTTGATGACAAAAACTCTTTTGTAAGTTCTACTTATCTAAGGTTGGTGTCAAAGATCAACATGTCATCAACATATAATCAAATAATCACTCCATAACCGGACTCATCAAAGTTTCTATGTAAACACTTTCTTGACTGATTTAATTTAAATCCATTTGACAAAACAATCTCATCAAACCTTTGATGAAATTGCTTAATTGCTTGCTTTAGTCCATACAAAGATTTTATCAACTTACACACCTTATGCTCATTTTTGGGCATGATAAACCCTTCGGGTTGCTATCTATAGACTTTTTCTTCCAAATCATCAATCAAAAATGTCGTATTGACATCCATTTGGTGGATCACAAGATCACTAATAGCCGCCAAAGCAATCAATAATCTTATAGAGGAGATCAGACTGTGTAGTTGCCTTTAGACAAGAGGGAATGATTTCTGTTCTAGATGATGTGGAGATAGCCAATGAGAAGGCTGGATGAGGTCTGGAAACGAAGCTGTGGAGTCTCAAATTCGTCTCTCATGAAATTTCGTAAATTACAGCATATATGAGCAGTTGGACGATGATGGTGATCTGCTTGTCCCAAAAAGGTTTAAATTGAATAAAAGAGTATACCATTGAAGCTTTTAGGCAGGTTCATGTTAGCACGGGAGAATGAGACAAAAGATCAGAGCTATATGTAGTCTCTAGAAAAGCAGTCATTGTCATGAACTTTTTAAACTTATGTAAAAAAGAAAAAATGTCTTTGTCATGTGATTACAGGTCTTCGATCCAACAAACTCAGTTTTTTTTGTTCATTTTTTACTTGATTTTCTCTGTTTCTGTTTTATATCTTAGCTCTACTCTATTAAGATTTATAATTTCTCTCCTACATATATATTTAGTTATGTTAACTGTCGTCGATTATGCCTTTTGGTTTGATTATGTGTATTGTCTTAGATTATGTTGTTTTATAGTTGAAGAATTATGCCCTTAATGCTAAAATGTTCCAAGTGTGATAAAGACTCTAGGAGAATCAGAGTGTCTCTGAAAAGAAGGAAACAAGATTGCGTGTAAGCTTGACATGTGTATGGTGAGATTACTACTTCAGAGAAGAGAAAAGTTATATCGTCTCTTCTTCCTCTTTACACTGTAATCGATCTTGTAACAGAATTAGAGAGAGAGAGAGAGAGAGAGATCTGAGAGAGATCTGAGAGAGGAGAGTTTTGTAATCGGAGAACTGGTGATCTAGTGGATTCCGGAGTGATATCTCCGGCGAGACGTAGGGTTCCTCATCGGGCCTGAACTCGTAAAATTCTTCTGTGTTCTTTCTTTAATTCGTTGATCTTCTTCTTGTGTTAATAAATCAATCGAGTGCATGAGAATTAACTAAAGAATTAATCTTCACAAATTGGTATCAGAGCTTCACGGTTTTGCTCTGATCTACAAGATGATGGTCTCCAAGCATAAGGTAGCACTGTTTGATGGATCGCGAGATTTTTCTTTATGGAAGACGAGGATGTATGCTTATCTAAGCATACAAGGTCTTAAGGATGTATTGGTTGAGAAGACGGCTTCTCCGCAGTTGACGAAAGAGGAAGACGAAGATGCGGATCTGAAAAAGAAGAGAACCGAAGAAGATTCTGCAAGATCGGAATGATGTGAGAAGGCGAAGATGATGATCTATCTCAACGAAAATACTCAGAAAAACCATTAATAAGGTCTTGCTTTTAGTTTTGTTTCTTTGGAGATTTTCTTCTAACTCTTTTGTATTTATTTTCCTATTCTATTATGAGTTTTTCATCTATTTCTATCATGTATTCTCTGTGCATGTGTGAGTATATTCATCATTAGGTTTTGAGTTTTTTAAGGGAATAATCATGTAGATCTTTTCTAGGTTGTTTGGGAATGAATCATATAGACTACAAGAAAACAGCCAGAAACAGACAGAAAAATTCATCGAAAATCTATCAGAAACAGTGTGTTCCGACGGATTTCTGACGAATATTTCCGTCTGAAATAGCTCTTCGAAAATGGAAAACGCGTCGGAAATCCATCAATGTTTCAAATGGATTTTGACAGACATTCGGAGATATAATTCCAACAGATTTTTGATGGTTTGCTGGATCTAGTAGTCCATCGGTTAGCCGTCGGAATCTTGCCGTCGGTATACCGTCGGTACAGTTTCTGACGAATTCAGACGGGTTTCCGATGAAGAATAACCAACAGATTTCTGACGGATTCTGATGTATATAAACCGATGGATATATTGCCGACGGATTTCTGACGGACAATGTTCCAACGGATTCGTGGTATTTAAAATTTTTTAATAATAATTTGAAAATTCAAAAAACAAATAAATTAAAAATAAAATTTAATTTTAAAGATAGAATTTAAATTAATATTTAATATTATTGGAAATTTAAATAATTCAAATTAAAAAAAATCATAAATAATGTTTTCAAAATAATTAAACTAAACGTCTGGTGGTGGTGGTGGGTAACCAGACATGAAGCCTCCATCCGATCCATCATCCTTCGATGATCTACCTCCAATTTGCGAGTTCTCTCCCGTTCCGCTTCTTGCTGCACCCTATCCGCTTCTCGGGCGTCTTCTAGGTATTGTATCTTCATCTTCATTTCCTCTATTTCAGCGTCTCTTTGTGCGAGCTGCACCCTAAGATCAGGAGAATCTCTGTAAAAGCGTGAAGTAGCCGAGGATGATGCATCGTCTGGAAGACCAAAAATCTGACCTTCGGTTTTTGGAGTAGCCTGCGGAAACAAATAAAAAGTTGAATAAAAATTTGAAATGAATTAAAAGTTGATTAAAATTATAAACTTTACTTACCTCATAGACAAATTTGTTGATCTTCTCGAAAGGAACTTCGTTGAGGGGAGGGGTTCTTCAGTGATTGATTGAGATAGTAGGAACTCATCACCCATCTTCCTGACATTCTCAACAATTTCCCGAGCTATCACATCATGGATTTGATCGTCCTTCCTGCTGGTGTGTGCATCCTCGAGCAACCTCATGTTTGACGGTTGGATACAATCTTGCCAAAACTGCAAAATTAACAAATTGAGTAAATTTTATGAATCTAAAACTGAAAAAGAACATATTGATTAAAGTAAGAATGAATAAAAACCGTAAACGAAAAAAAAAAACTTACAAGTTGTTTTGCCCTTGTCACCTTGCTCGTCCCTCCTAGATTGTTGTCGCCTTGCTCTTCCCTTTGCGATCGCTGTTCCGGCAGGTAGAGTGGGTTGTGGAGCTTGCCTTGGTAGCGTCTTCACTCCAGTAAGCGATTAACCCGTTCCATAGGCTCGGGTTCGTAACCAACTCCCTTGGCACATCATTCAACTTCCACTTGTCCTTCCACTCGTTCAGCTTCCGTGAATACATCTTTGAGGCTTTTTTGTCAAACTGTCGTCTAACCATAGCGGTCATGTGACTGTCCCAAGTGAATTCTTGCTGCAAAAGAAAAATTTATATTAAAATAAATTATTTAAATTCAAAGTAAACAATAAAGAAAATGAATAACTTACCGCAAATTGGCGAAACCACATGTCCTGATCTACCATCGGCATTTAGATGTACATCGGATACGGATGCTGAAGCAATCCATTGAGCATGTGGTTGATTGACTTTGAAATCCCATTTCCGGAATCCTCAAACCTACAAAACAAAATTATTTTGAACACTTTGATTTGTAAATAAAATTTAATATTCTTAAAATGAAAAATCAAACTTACCATGTGTCTCGTCCAACGCAATTCGGATGAAGACGAGTCAATCTATCTCGTCCCAGTAGAGCAATGAAGTCCTCGATGCTCATTTGCGTTGGTGCAGTAGCGGGTGGTGTCGGTGAATCGGTGTCCAGAATATGTGTCGACTGCGTAGGAGAACTCCTCGCAACTCTACCCCACCTAGAACCAGCACGTAGTCCGCTCCTAGATTCGCCGTACAGTCCGTAATCCCTAAAAAAGTTTAAAACCAAAATAAATTTCTTAAATTTCTTAAAATAATTATATATTTCTAAAATAATTATAAATTTCTAAAATAATTATAAATTTTGAAAATAATTCTAAATTTCTAAAATCATTTTAAATTTCTAAAGATAGATATAAATCTCTAAAATCATTATAAATTTATAAAAATCATTATAATTTTGCATTATAAATATCTAAAATTTATATAATAATCAAATATCCAACTCAAAATCAAATACCATTGAACAATAAAAAAAATCCTAAAATCTAAATTCCAATACCCTAAATCCACACATCTAACTAATAAACCCTATAAATGTACATTGAAACATTGAAAACTTACATATTTCGTTGATTGTTGGCCATTGGAGGAAGTTTTGACGAAATTTGGGAAGGTTTCAAAGGTTAGGGAGGATTTGAAGATTTTTGGAAGTTTTAGACGTTTTTTGCGAATGCTTCGCGAGGAAGACGATGGGTTTATTTAAACAGAATTTAGGACGGATATTCCGTCAGAATTCCGTCGGAAACCAATTACATTAAATAACATGCGGTCTCCGGAAGGTTCGCGCCTAAAATTACGCATATCCGTCGGAAATCTGTCAGAAATTTCTGACGGATTTTCGACGGATACACGAAATTTTAGTATACCCGCGAGATGAAAATAAACTTGCCTCGTAAAATTTAATGATCCATCAAAAATCCGTCAAAAATTTCTGACGGATTTTTGACAGATACTTGAAACTTCCATGTCTCTTCATTTGCCAACCAAACCTTAAAAATAGACACGTGTTTCTCTAAACCCGTCGGACATCCGTCGGAACTTTCTGACCGATTTCTGACGGGTTTGTTGTTTTGTGGTTTTTTAACGATCTGTTTCGGTTATTACAAGTTACTAGCATGATTTAATGATGATTTCGAAGATAAATTACTTTAAAATATCATTCTTAGTATCAAAATCATAATCTGCAGTTGACCTCAGCCTTCCTTCATCGTGAATCCTAAACGTAAATCCCCTACTGCAATACCTAGGGTATGATGTTGCAATGTAGTTTGGGCCAGTAACAAACTCCACTAACCATGTGGGAAACATTTTTCCACATTTCATTCCCTCAGAAACCTAAGAAAATAAGTTACACAAAATTAATATAAAACACTTACGTATTAAGTCTCTAATTTATATAGTAACTGTATTTTAAAACTTATGTAAAATTGCAGCCAAGTTATATAATCGTTCTCCTTATGGCGTTCAAGTTGTTGTTCAGTCTTTTCCGGAAAATAGCTACGTATTAATGCCATGTAAATCCTGAAAGCAAACAACAATATATAACTTCTAAAAAGCTAATACTTAGGTATATAATAATTAAGTATTTAAATAAGTTATGTTCTTACCTTTCGTACTCCGTCATCTCCTTACAATTTGTTAGAATATACATATGCAAGTGGGTCCACTCCTGTTGTGATAGTTTTCATTTCTTTCCTTTCCCACTGATGCGACCAACTTGCGAAAACAACTCAAGGACCACCACGAGATACATGGCTTTCTCACCTCTATCATCATGACGAGCAGGACGTCTACTCTTCGTCCAAACTTCTGGTGGGAAGTAATATTCCGCAAAATATGAGGCTTCTTCGTTGATGTTCTGTGCGACAACAGACCCCTCAACCCTACTTAAATTTTTAACCTTCTTCTTTAGATGGAACATGTACCGCTCAAAATTATACATCCAACAGAATTGAACAAGACCACCTAGTGCAGTTTTTTGGGGGAGGTGGATCGGAAGATATTCCATAACATCAAAAAAAAGACGACAGAAATATCTTCTCAAGATTGCAAAGGATCAAGGTATATTGTCCTCTAAATTGCGGATCACCTCAACTGTAAGTGTTTTTGTGCATAAATCCTGAAAGAAAGCACCAACTCCTACAAATAAGTAATAAACAAATTAATATAAATATATATATATATATATATATGATTAATTGTTAAAATTCATGAAAAAGATATAAACCTACAATTGTTTCGTGGACATCTTTATGAAGGAGATAGGCAAAAAAAAATGGAAGAAGCCCCTGCATCACAGCATGAAAATCATGACTCTTCATTCCGATAAACTTTCCTTCTCCATAGTCGACGCAATTACGCAGATTAGATGCATATCCATCAGTAGGAATTTGACATCGACTTGAATCCAATCAAAATTTCTTTTTTCTTTAGTGTCTCCAACCAGTATGCAGGAAAAGGACATTTACCATTTGGAAGAATTTCAAGAAAATCACGATCTCAAATCTCTGGCAAGTCCAACCTAGACTTCAGATTGTCTTTCGTCTTCCCCTGGACTTTTAAAACCGTGTTCATGATGTTGTCAAAGAAGTTCTTTTCAACATGCATCACATCAAGGTTGTGCCTCAATAAATTGTCCTTCGAGTAAGACAAATCCCAAAAAATACTCTTCTTGTGCCAATTATGAACTTTTCCAGTACCGTAAACAGGTTCATGCCCATAACCCCACATTCAGGAGTCATCTCAGCACCAAAATCTCTCAACTGCTCCAATAAAGTACTGCCGTCTATCTCATCAGGTGGAGCAGTAAACACTTATTTATTCTTCGTAAATAATATTTTAGACCGACGATACGGATGCTGCCTCGGTAGAAACCTTCTATGGCAATCAAACCAACACGTTTTTCTTTCGTTCCTCAATTGGAAAGCATTAGTATTGTCTTGGCAATATGGGCACGATAATCTTCCATGAGTTGTCCATCCAAATAACATACCATATGCTGGGAAATCGCTAATGGTCCACATAAGAACCGCACGCATCCTAAAATTTGGTTGGCGCGAAACATCAAACACTTCAACACCGTGACTTTATAGCATTTGTAACTCATAGATCAATGGCTGAAGGAATACATCAAGTGATCTCTTCGGCTGCTCTGGGCCGGGAACAAGAACGGAGATGAACAAAAACTCTCAACGCATGCACATAGCAGGGGGCAAATTGTACGATGTTATGATTACGGACCACAATGAATACTGCCTTTAATGCTTTCCAAATGGGTTGAAACCATATGTACATAACCTGAGGTATACATTTCTTCTCTCAAACGCAAAATCTGGATACAGCGATTGAAAATGTTTTAACGCTTTTGCATCTGAAGGATGTGTAATCTCTCCATCTTGACGATGCTCTAAATGCCATCTCATTTCCTATGTCATGCGCTCAGATTGATATAACCTCTTCAACCTCGAAGTCAACGGTAAGTACCACATACGTTTAAATGGAATTGGAACTCTCCCACTAGTATCCTGAAACCGTGGTTTACGACAAAATCGACAACTTCTCTGTTCTTTATCTTCTCTCCAATATATCATACAGTTGTCGATGCACATATTTATCACCTGATACAGCAAACCAAGACCAGCTACAAGTTTATATACCTTGTAGTATGATGCCGGTGCAAGATTATCTTCAGGCAAAAGATATTTCACAAAATCTGCTATCGCATCAACACATTCCTCTGCCAAATTGAAGTCCGTCTTAATGCTCATCATTCTACTGGCAGATGATAAAGGCGAATGACCTTCTCTACACCCCTGATATAATGGTTGTTTCACTGCGTCTAACATATCAAAAAATCTTCGTGCTTCTACATTTGGTTCTTCAATCCAATCCTCATCTATAGTGGTCGATGGCAAATTCTCTCTAAACGCATCATTTACCATCTCAACGGTACCTACACCAAAATCTACTTCCGTTCTATGTTCTCCTAAGCTATCCACAACATATGGTTCACTGCTACTACTACCATAATCATAATTTTTTTCTCCATGTAGATACCAAATCTTGTAACCCGGCATAAACCCATTGCTATACAAGTGATGCCAAACTATCTCTATCTTAATATTATGATAATTGCGACATATTGAACATGGACATTTCATCTTACGACCTTTTTGTACTCGCAGTTGATTTTCGGCAACCGCCATGAGCTCGTATATACCTCGTGCATAACCATCGTTTAATAACTTCGACTCCGGATAAAACATTTCTTCGTCCATCGACGATCTAAAATATCTAGAAGAAAACATCTCTCTCTTGATGTGTTTTTTTTAGAATTGTTGTGTTGAAATGTGTTGTTGTGATTTAATGGAGGAGTGTAGAAACATATTTATAAGATTGCTTACCATTGCAAATCCGTCATAAATCCAACAGAATATTCAAAAACCAAACAGCTATAACAACGGTTATATTAACGTTCTTATTTTCTGATGAATTTTTGCTTAGATCCGTCGAAAATCCGTCGGAAATATCTGATATCAAACTGCTACAACAACGGGTAGTTTAACGTTCATATTTTCCGATGGATTTCTGACAGTCACCGAAAAGTCCGTCGGAAATTTCCGATGGATTATTGTCCGTCATAAATTTCCGACGGATTTCTTATGAAATTGTGAATTTTTATTTTGGTCAGAAATCCATCGGTTAACCGTCAGTAATTTCTGACAGAATTTGAATCCGTCGGAAAATCCGTCGGTTTTGCGGTAGATTTCTTGTACTGATAGTTCTTCATGCATCTAGGATTGTTCTTCATGCTTTATCAAATTTGGCCAATTAGGCTCTGCTCTCAATCAATCTTATCGTGACACCAAAAGTGTTGTTAAATCGATGAGTCTATCCTTGATTAGCAAAATGTCCTTAGCCAACAACAGTAGATGTTATTGCACTTTGTGAACGTGTTGAACTAGGGTTTCATTGCATGCATAAATTTTGGCTGATAAACGACAGTTTAGTTTCTAGGGATTTTCATTGCATAGATAGTTATTACACGCAATAGCGAGATAACTTTACATCCATAATTTGAGTTCTAGAATGGTTCCTAACGCATTCCCATCCATTGTTGCATTTACATTCATGATTTCCCGAATGAATTCTCATCGCCTAGTGCTTTTATTTAATTGAATTTATTTAGTATTTACACCTAGTTTCAAATAAACTCTATTGCATCTTAACTTAGTTTAAACCATCATAGATTCATAGTGTACAACCTTTGGATAACAAGTTTTTGGCGCAGTTGGCGGGGACCAATACGAATGCCTTTATGTTTTTGGTTTAAATTTAGTCTTAGTTTTTATTTTTACTTTTAGTTACTACTTGCTTCCAAAATTTTTCAGGTGTATGCAAAGAAGAAGCCACGGATCTTCTAATTTTCTGAATCCGAACAGTCACGAGTTAGCCAGCATTGAAGGAGAAGGTCTAAACAAAAGATTTTAGAGAATTAATTGCGCTGAAAAACAAAAATTATTGTTCATTTAATGATTATAAAAATATAAAAAAGAAATTAAAAAAAAAAACTATGTTATGTTCTATGATTAAATCAATATATATTTTCAAAGATTGTATATCTTCGAATCTGTTGTTAAGATTAGCAGTTATTAATATTTGATATCTTGTATTTACTTTAATTTGTTTTTGTTGGATTTTATGTAAATCATTTCAAATTGAATAGAAATAAACAATTCAACTTGAAAGAACTAATTAGAGAAAATGTACTCTTATTGAAAAGGATCTAATTATATTGAATCTCAAATAAATATATAATTACGTTTTTAAAATTACACAAATATTAAGCTTGTCCATACATATGACTCTGAAGTCTTAACGATTGCCCAAAATTTTTAGGCAATATAGGGCGTTGAACACGCATTTTTTTTTTCATCGATAGATTAATATAAATTCGTTTTTAAAAAATGGAATCACAACATATACAAAAAAAATCTAAAATTTTATAAATTATATGTAATATATAATAATTCAAAATAATTTAAAAATAAGATCAAACAAAGATGATATGAGAATCAGAATTCATACTATTAAAACTGTAATATTAGATAAGAAAATACTTGTTTTTGGTTGTAAGGATGGTAGAAAATTAATTATGGGTTGTTTGAATACAAGAATAAATGGATTAATGTGAATCTAAAATTACTCTTAATAAATTGATTTTTTAGTAAATATAATGATACTTAATCTAAACTTATAAGGATAAAACTTATTTATACTTCAATTTTTAATAGTATAAAGATATTTAAGGTCTCGAACAGTTTGAAAACTTTTAATCAAAAATAAATAAATAAAAGGTCTCGAACAGTAACACCAATGTCAGTTACATTCAACATTTGTCGGGACAGTTTTGCTGCAAAACAAAAGTCCTGGTCGTCGGTCCAATTGATTGCCAAGAAAATACGGTCTCCTATGACCTTAAATAGCAAGATATTAATTGTTTAAAAAGTAATTAAAATAATATATTTATAAACCAAAAACTTTATTTTATTCTATATTTACTAAAAGAAAAACAACGCGGTGTTACATATGTAAATTTATGCTATTGTTTAGTTTTTCCACTTTCCAAAAAGTTTCTAGTAATCATTCTTGAACCTTTTAATAAGTTGTGAGATTCTAAATAATTATGGAATTTGATTGATAGTTCATGCAGTTTGTTATAACTTTATTGATAAGTTCATGTAACTTCGTGTAACTTTTAATTTTCAAAAAAGAAAAAAAACAAACTTCGTGTAACTTTAAATGTTCTTAACAACAACAAAATACATGTTAAATTTATATCAGAAAAAATGTATGTTAGTAACTTTTTTTTTTTTGAATTGAATGTTAAATTTATTCAACTCGAAAATGCATTTTTACAACTGGTTGTTACTGTTTTAAAGCTTTCGACAATTCAGAAAAATTAATTTGAACATGAAAAGCTGGTAGGGTTTTTCATCTTGTCGCAAACAATGTCTCCATTCCTTTTTCAAGTTGTTTATCTCCAATAACTCGAATGGAAGATAACATGTCTCACACTTCTTTGTCAATGAGTTGAGTGATAGTCGATACCAGCTTTGAAACTTCACCATGCCTTCTATTGTTTTGTTCTTGCCAAATTATGTGTAACGCCGCCTGGAAAATATAGCGCAAGAGGAAAAGATGAACCTTATAATGTGATGTATCTACCAATAATATCATGAGTTGATATAAATCTATTGTGTGCTTTATTTGTAGCAGATTTTTAAACAGTTTGTCCCATATCGCCGTGGAAAAACTACAAAAGAAAAAATTGTGATTTCGAGTTTCCAAGTTGTGTTGGTAGAGAACACAAGTAGCATTTGCCCTTGTCGACAACCGATTAAGAACAGCCAGCCATGAATGAAAAACATACTTAGATGTTGCTAAAGAGAACAATATACCCTTCCATACAGGGTAAAACTGTTGAAGTTTTAGTTCTCTCTCCCAAAAGATTACTCTTTCAAATATATAAAATTGAGGATAATTTTCCAAAATTTAAAGAATAAATTTATTTTACTTAAGAAAAGGATTTTCATTTAAAGGTTGGTTGTTGGCTATGAGTCAATTTTTTTTGGCCTCTAGGTCACTTATACGTGAAACAAATGTGATTTTTATTCATTAGATTTTTGAGCTTCTATAAGTTTAAGAGACTATAAAATAAATTTTGGTACAAGTAATGTATTTCAGTAATGACCATATATTTAAAAAAAAAACAAAGCTAATGAACATATATATAATTGATATCTATTTTTTCATTGTCATTTATTAACTACTTTTTGCATCTGTCATTTTATCTAATTATCATATGCCAACTTTTTCTTTGGTAATTAATTTTCCTAGATTTTTTTTATCATTTTAAGCAACACAATCTGTTTTACACTATTCTTGAACTTAAATAAAAAAAAAATTGTAAGATTTTCTTTTTAAAATTTGTTCCTTTTGAGTTGTTATTTTTTTGGCAATAAAATAATAATCTTTGAAAAGACATTTTCATTTACTCGTGTTAATCTTTTATATATACATCTGCTTGGAATGAGAGATCTAGAACATACACACCTTGAAAATCCCAAGATAAAAGTAAAATAAAAACTAGGCTAAGTCAAAAAAAAAAAAAAAAACTTATCCCCACCCATTTATCATCTCCATCATCAAAATCTCCCCACTTCCCCAAAAACAAAATGTCTGTGAAAACATGTGTTTCACCACCTGCTTTGATCCTCCTATTAACAGTAACAATCCTACACAACCAAGCTCATGCGACAAGTCCGATCAAGACCATCGTAGTTCTTGTAATGGAAAATAGATCGTTCGATCACATGCTTGGATGGATGAAGAAGCTAAACCCAGAGATCAACGGTGTAGATGGGTCGGAGTCGAACCCAATCTCCGTGACAGACCCATCCTCTAAGAAAATCCAATTCGGGTCGGGTTCACATTACGTTGATCCGGATCCGGGTCATTCGTTTCAGGCAATAAGAGAGCAAGTATTCGGGTCGAATGATACATCAAAGGATCCACCGCCGATGAACGGATTTGTTCAACAAGCATATTCAATGGACCCCACTGGTAATATGTCTGCATGAATGGATTCGAACCTGATAAGGTTCCTGTTTACAAGTCTCTTGTCCCAGAGTTCGCTGTTTTCGACAGGTAATTTTGTTTTGTAATATCCTGTCTTTTTGGTAAATATTATTACGAACATAATCTTTTTGTCGCATCATTTGTCGTCTTATTGGCTCATCTTACAATGGTTAATATATAATTATATTCCTCTTTTTCACAAAGAGTTTACTTATAGAGTAACTTTTTTTGATTAATTTCTAGATTGTCTCCTTAGTCAAATCTAATACTTTTATTTTGAAATCATTACTATTTAGTTAGTAACTTAATTAGTAGTATATTAAATAGGAATATGTTTCTGTATTTTAATATACTTCAAATATGTTAAAACGTTATAATATCTTTTATGAATGAAAAGAATATTATGCAATTACATCCGTTGAAAATAAAAATACTGAATTGATTTCCGTTTTATCAATATTTTTTTCTCTTTATGGCTGTATTATTATTTGATGTATTTGTCTTTTCTTGTTTTTGTTTTTTTTTTCTTATAAAAACATTAATACAGTCAAACCTCTATAAATTGATAACATAGAGACTAATATATTTTATAAAATTTTATTAATTTATCGTGTTAATTAATTTATAAAAGTGATAGTCGGGTCAAAATATCAAGTTTTGACTAGAAAAAAATATTAATTTAGCAAGATATTAATTTATCGAGTATTAATCTATAGAGTTTTTATAGTATATCCTTGTTTTGTTAATTACCTTATAATAATGGAGTCTTGTAGCAAAAATTAATAATAATAAAATAATAGAGTCTTGTTGGCGCTCTCCTTTTGTGGTCTTATATAAAAGATGTAGATAATTATATAATGAAAATGATTAGAAAGAAAATAGTACTAAAAGGCAATAAATAAATAAAATGGTTTTTTTTTTTTGATAAAATATAACCGTAGATGGTTTGCATCGGTTCCAACATCGACACAACCAAACCGAATGTTCGTACACTCAGGGACGTCAGCAGGAGCAACCAGCAACAACCCTTCTTCACTTTTAAAGGGTTATCCTCAAAGAACCATTTTCGACAATATTGATGAAGACGATCTCTCTTTCGGAATATACTACCAGAATATTCCGGCGGTATTGTTTTATCAAAGCTTAAGGAAACTCAAATACGTGCCTAAGTTCCATAGCTATGCTCTCTCTTTCAAGGATCATGCAAAGAAAGGGAAGCTTCCTGCCTACACTGTGATTGAGCAACGTTACATGGACACAATCTTGGAGCCAGCTACTGATGATCATCCATCTCATGATGTCTACCAAGGACAGGTTCATTCTTTATTATATAGTTTTTTTTTTTTTTTGGGTTTAAAATGATATTGATAAAAAGGAGAAATACATTAAAATGAACTACATTAGTTTTTTTTTTCAAGATTTATAACCTTTTAGGAATACTTCTTAATTTCGACTAATTTTATTGGGTAATATAATCCCTCATTTTCAAAAAAAAAAAATCATTTTGACACATTTTAGGTATTGATAAAACAGAGAAATATATTAAAAACGAACCAAATCAGTTTTCTTTTCCAAAATTTATAGCTTTTTAGTAATATTTCTTATTTTCAACGAATTTTATTGCGTAGTACTGGTTTTGCTTTAGAAAGAGTATCATTTTGATACATTTCAGATATTGTTTATTTAATAGTTGTTTAATGTTTTAAACCTTTTACTTAACACTTTTTATGAGATTACACATTTCAGAAGTTTATAAAGGAAGTGTACGAGACTCTAAGAGCGAGCCCACAATGGAATGAAACACTATTGATTATCACTTACGATGAGCACGGTGGGTATTACGACCATGTGCCCACACCAGTTCGCAATGTTCCTAGCCCGGACGGTATAGTTGGACCAGAACCGTTCAATTTCGAATTCAACCTATTAGGTATTCGTGTACCAACAATAGCAGTGTCTCCATGGATAGAGAAAGGAACGGTCGTACATGGACCAAACGGGTCTCCATTTCCATCTTCCGAGTATGAGCACTCTTCGATTCCCGCGACTGTGAAGAAACTGTTCAATCTATCAACACCTTTCCTCACAAAGCGAGATGAATGGGCTGGGACTTTTGAGCACATTTTACAGATCCGAAAGGAGCCTCGAACTGATTGTCCCGAGACGTTACCTGAACCGGTTAAGATAAGAATTGGAGAGGCAAATGAGAATACTCCATTGAGTGAGTTTCAACAAGAACATGTACAACTAGCTGCCGTTCTAAAAGGAGATGGTATGCTCACATCATTTCCTAAAGAAATAACCAAAAACATGACAGTGATTGAAGGGAAGAGGTATATGGAAGATGCTATGAAACGATTCTTAGAGACGGGTCGTTTAGCTCTAGCCATGGGAGCGAATAAAGAAGAGGTTGTTCATATGAGACCTTCCCTCACCGAAAGAAGAACTTAAGCTTTAGTTCTGTTTCCCTTTAACTTATACCATATACAGTATCTCTTTCTTTTAGCTGTTACTTATAAGTCAAAGTCAGACCCCATATATCTTACTAATAAAATGATTTTTTATAAAGTTATGTGACAAAGTAACACTTTTCTTAATACTTAATTAGCAAACTATGATTTTTTTTTAATGTCATACAAAAGTAACACATTTTCTGGACAGCTAATTGACATTTTTACTAAGATTTAGTTTTCGTCTCTAAAGGTTGACTTTTTTTTCCACTCTTTCATATTTGTTTAAGTGAAATATTTTCTTAATAATGCATACATGTACAAACTTCCAAAAGATTAAGGATGACAGAGATGATCTGATAGGAATAGCGAGGCTTGTAACCGGAGAAGTCACGTGAAACTGAAACTGCTGAGTTGGCTTGACATGAAGGAGAAGCGTCTGGTTGATTTGTCAAGGGAGTACTATCGATGTGATGCTGAGGTTGGAGAGCTCAGAAAGGCTCAAACACCATTATCCATTGAAGACATTCTGGGATAACTCATAGAGGAGAACCCTTCATTCCTACGTTAGTGCATACCACATCGCATACAGTAATCTGCTCCAAATATTCTGCAGTTTCGCTTATGTTCATTATGTTGAATATTGTGGAATTTTCAGGGCAAATTCAAAGAGAGTGTTCTCTGTATATGAGGGACCAAGCGAGACTTCGTTTGGTATTGTACTGGTATTGTACTTGGATCGATAAGGGATTAAGAGTACTTGTTTCTTTATCATGATCTTCCGTTAAAAATATTCTAAGGATCATATTCATTATAATCACATTCATATTCACTAATTAGCAAACTAAGGGATAATATATTTCTTTTTAAAAAATAAAATGTTAAATTATATTCAAAGAAAAAATAACATTTTTACAACTAGTGCATCGTTTGTTTGATGAGAATTAAAACTGAAACTTCAAAACTTTAAAACTTTAAAACGTTGAGCTTTAACTAGACTCGAATAAAAGTTGGAGCCCTGAATCGTATCGCCCATCTCCAGAAGCTTGAATTGCTGAGAGTTGGTTTTAAACTTGTTTGTCTATCCACCTAATCAGGCGAGTTGATGGGTTTGGATCTCTCCCGTGTCTTCTCACATTCGTCTCTCTCCATATAGAATGTAAAGAAGCTTGAAAAACATATCGAGCAAGGAAAGTCTCCACTCTATCTTGATGATGGTCTGAGACATAGGCAATAATCGTGTGCCAATCTGTTGTGTACCATGATTTGAAGATGTTCTTCGCAAGAGCTATCCTAATTTCTATGGCATAACCGCATGAAAAAAACAGATGATCTCGGGTTTCCATGCTGTTGTTACAAAGAATACAAGTCGGCGATGATTCTACGTTCCACTTTACCGTACGGTCACCTGTTGAAAGCCGGTCATGCATTGCAAGCCGGGCACAAAAAGAGTATTTTGGTGTCATGTGAGTGAACCATACTCCCTTGTGCCAAGTTACATTGTTTGAAGTTGTTCGAGTATGATTCCAAGTGTCTTTAGTGGAAAACCTTGATCTAAATACATCGCATTTCCCTTTCCATAACACAATATCTTCTTCCTCATTACAGTTTTGCCATTTCAAATGTAATGCATCTTCAATCAAGTTTAAGTAGTCAGCTCGGTGATGTCTCCTTCTGTGGTTTGTCCATGCCTCCACCACTATCATTTTCCAACTAATCCCCATGTCAATAACTCCTCTTTCACCTGCCACATCCACAAGTCCTCCCATGTTCGACCACTTATCATGCCAAAATGAAGTCAGATTACCATTATATACTTTAGCTTTGCATAGAGCTTTCACTGTCTCTCTATACTTGAGTAGTTTTTTCCACATCCAAGATCCATACTTATATTCATTTTGACTGAACAGAATTATTTTTGTTTGGGTAGATATGTTTCAATCCACCTTACCCACAATGAGTTATCATGTGAAACAATTTTCTAGATCAACTTCAAGCAACATACATCATTTGCCTCCTTCAGGGATCCTAAGCCAAGTCCTCCTTCCTGCTTTGGTTTACAAACAGTGGCACATGAAATCTTTGCTTTTCGTGGATTCATTTCTGATCCAGACCAAAGGAAAGCGTAACACATTTTATCAATTTCCATAAAATGCAATCTCGTGGTAGTCTAAACGCAGCTAACCAAAAGTTACATATGCTCCATAAGACTGAGCTAATCAAGTTTAATCTTCCAGCATAGGAGAGGAAACGTGATGTCCAGGACCCGATTCTCTTTCTGATCTGCTAGAGTAAAGGGAGATAGTCAACGGATGTGAGGCGCTTTGTAAGGAGAGGGAGTCCCAGATACCGCACCGGTAGTTGGCCTATATCGAAAGGAAACCTGTTGGCTATCACTTGATGCTCTGAGCTTAGATTCTCGATAGGTACATAGTAGATTTTTTCATACTAATTTTTAAACCCGATCATTTAGCAAATTTATCAAATACTGCAACTATCCCTTCTATTGATCAAACTTTGCTGTCAGAGAGAATCATTAGATCATATGCAAAGCTTAGATGAGTTAATCCGAGATTCTTACATCGCGGGTGGTGGCCAAACTGCCTTGCACCAGCTGCATTATCTAACATTTTTGAGAGTACATCCATACTTATGACAAACATATACAGTGAGAGAGAGCAGCCCTGTCTTAATCCTCTTGCACTTCTGAAAAAACCCGCTAATTCCCCATTTACCTGAACTGAAAAAGAGGCTATAGTGATACAGAGTGTTATCCAGTAAACAAAATCCGGTGGAAAATTCATTGATGTGAGAACATTTTTGAGGAAAGACCATTGGCCTGAATCAAAAGCTTTAGAAATATCAATTTTTATAGCACACCGGCCCGAACTCATATCCTTATGATAGTCCTTGACTAACTCCGTTGCTAGCAACAAATTGACAATCAATAAACGATCATTCACAAAAGCCGACTGATTTCCCGCGATGAACTTAGGAAGAACCGTTTTAAGCCTATTAGCAATAAATTTTTTTATGACTTATTAGATCACATTGCAACATGAGATAGGCCTATAATCTTTCATTTCTCTCGCCTGCAGTTTTTTAGGGATGAGAGCAATGATAGTGGAGTTGGTACCTTTAGGAAGAAAACCTTTCACAGAAAATGATTGGATCGCCACTATGAACTCGTCTCCAATAATTTCCCATATCCGCTTATAAAATTCCGAATTGTAACCATCATGGCCTGGCGATTTATCATTTGGTATTGAGAATAATAACTTCTTAATCTCCTCAGCCGAAACTGAATGGGTAAGTATCCCTTTATCTGTCTCCAAGCAATGAAAAGGGAGCAAGTCTTGAAGCTCCTCAACTGTGGCTCCCTCATAATCATTTGGAACCAGCTGGAGAAATTCTCTGAAGAATCTCTCAGAATCTTCTTTTATTTCATCCCCTCTTGACGTCACACTACCATCTTGGCATTGAATTTCTCTGATTAAATTCCGTGCTTCTTGTGTAGCAGCTGCCCTGTGAAAGGTCTTATTATTTTTATCCCCAACCTGCAGCCAATGCAATTTTGACTTCTGTATTAGGTATTTCTCCTTAAGTGCAGCCACTCGATCCCACCTATTATAAGCTTCATTTTTTTCTTCCATAGCCCTTGGGGAAGGATTATTCAGATTCGCCTCCTACTTCTGGCAGAGGGTTTCATAAGCCTCATGTGTCTCTTAACCAGATTTCCCATTCTTTCCTTGGCCAATCTTCTAATCAAAGGCTTAAGGCCCTTTAACTTCTTAGAAAACAGAAACAGAGATGAGGAAAAGAGGGGCTCTGTTCCTTTCCAATAATGGTTTGAACTCCTTCATATCAGCGATATCATTAACAAATTTAAATGGCTTTCTACCTCTTATTGTGCCACCTGCCTCAACATTTAAGTTTTCCGCAACGAAAATGATCTGAGCATCCCCCAGCTTCAAAAACATTGTAATACTGTGGGAAGACCTGTAACCAAGAGTCATTTATGGTTACAACATGACCGTCTTGCATGGCTCTGTTTTTGACTCTTCTCCTAACTCTGGTATAAATGACCGTCTCGTCTGCCACAAATTCTGGAACTGCAGCAGGTATTACAACATCACTCACACCTTGTGAAGATGTCTCTTCAAACGGAAAGACAGTCTCGTCGATCACTACATCTCTTGAGACAAAGAACTCATTTTTCTCTAAATCATATAACCTCCATCCTTTCTTTGCAAATGGGTACCCAACAAAGACACACTTTCTGCTTCTTTCACCGAATTTTTCTTTATCTTGTGATGATCGATGAGCAAAGCACAAGCATCCAAGTGACTTAACATTAGCGTAAGAAGGAGGCTCACCATATAAGTACTCGTATGGCGTTTTGCCATGTAACAGCCGTGAAGGAGTACGATTAATGACATGTACAGCCGCAAGTACACACTCTCCCCAAAACTTCACCGGAAGATACGCATGAAACATCAAAGAACGAGAGACATTAAGTATATGTCTATGTTTTTTTTTCAGTCTCTCGTTTTGTTGTGGTGTGGCTACACATGAAGTTTGATGCACTATTCCTTTGTCTCAAAAACTATGACAAACACATGAATTCGGTGCCATTATCACTCCTAACAAATTGCTTTTCCGCCATAGCGACAAAATTTGGCAAGATTGTCTTAACTTCATTATTTTCTAACAACAACATAACCCAAACTACGTGAGATTAATCATCTACGATGGTAAGAAAGTAAAATGCACTACATGAAGAAGGAACTCTGTACGGTTCCCACAAGTCGCAATGGATTAAGTCAAATGAACAAGAAAAAACCTCACGGGTTTGTTTTTTATTTAAAACAAGGGAAAATCCCATAAAAAACCTCAAACTATTAACATTTTTCCAACTAAAACCTTCAACTTTTTCTGTTTCCATATTAAACCTTCAAGTCAATAATTTTGCTAGAATAAACCTTCAAGTCAATAAAACTGAGCACAAATGGAGAGTTGACTAAAAGTCAACGAAAACATTATTTAACACCGTTAACTTCTGTTAATTATTTGCTAACTTTATTTATTTATTTATAATTTTTATTTACCATTTTTAATTTACATTTTTAAAAAAAGTATTTTATCTTTAAAAACTGGTAAATAAAAATAAAAATAAAAAGTATTTTATTCTTAAAAAAGTATTTTATTTACCATTTTTATTTACACATAAGAAAATACTTTTATTTACCATTTTTTATTTACATATAAGAATATACTTTTTATCCTTTTAAAAAAGTATTGTATCCTTAAAAAATTATTTTATTTACCATTTTTATTTACATATAAGAAAATACTTTTTATTTTTATTTTTGTTTACCAGTTTTAAGGATAAAATACTTTTTTAAAAGGTAAAATCTATTTTCTTATATGTAAATAAAAAATGGTAAATAAAAATTATAAAAAATAAATAGAGTTAGCAAATAATTAACAGATGTTAACGGTGTTAAATAATTTGTTTGTTGACTTTTAGTCAACTCTCCATTGTGCTCAGTTTTATTGACTTGAAGGTTTATTCTAGCAAAATTATTGACTTGGAGGTTTAATATGGAAACAGAAAAAGTTGAAGGTTTTAGTTGGAAAAATGTTAATAGTTTGAAGTTTTTTATGGGATTTTCCCTTAAAACAAATGTCACATCCCTCAAACTTATCAGTAGTATTCTTAACACCAAAAATGAAAGGAAAAATCCTAAAATACCATAAGACGGATGTCCCAGCCGTCCCCCGAGATGGAGTTTATTTTCATCGGGACGTGACAGTAATGAGATGCCACAAAGTCTGATCTTCATCAAGTTTAACTTTGTGCCCTCTCGTTACTGTCATGTCCCGATGAAAATAAACTCCATCTCGGGGGTGATGCTGATGATGATGATGATGATGATGATGGTGATGATGGTGGTGATGGTGGTGATGATGATGATGATGAGGAAAATGATGGTGATATTGATAGCAATGGTGATGATGATGATGATGATGATGACGATGATGATGATGATGATGATGACGATGGTGATGATGGTGGTGATGATGATGATGAGGAAAATGTTGGTGATATTGATAATGGTGATGATGATGATGATGATGATGATGATGATGATGATGATGATGATGATGATGATGATGATGGTGATGGTGATGGTGATGGTGATGATGGTGGTGATGATGATGATGAGGAAAATGATGGTGATATTGATGATGATGATGATGATGATGATGATGATGGTGAAAATGGTGATGATGATGGTGATGATGATGATGATGATGATGATGATGATGATGATGATAATGATGATGGTGATGGTGATGGTGATACTGATGATGATGATGATGATGATGATGATGATGATGATGTTGATAATGGTGATGATGATGATGATATTATTAATTTATGATAATTATTTATTAGTTGATTTTCTAGTAACCATTAACCCATCAAATTAAATAGGTAATGTATTAACCCAACACATTTAACTAACTAGGTTAGGTCAACTCATTATCCAATCCATTTAATTTTTAACTCAATGGGTAATGAGTTGGGTTGACTTATTTAAACCATTTTGACATCTTTATGTGAGACAGTCCTTATTTTCATTTTTAATTTATCTTATTTTTGACATCGTGACAGTCCCTAATTTATTTAACTAGGTGAATACCCATGTGATGCGTGGGTTTCTATTTTGTCAAATTTCTTATTCAAATTTATCTCAAACATGAGCTTAATATTATTGGATAACAACTGTTACTCTAGATAATTATCTCTCTCGATGAGTAACATTCAAACTCAGGTGTCATGTGAATCTTGTTAGAAAATGAATTAATAATATAGGTTTCATTAAATTAACCTCAATAAAAATAAGTATTAATAAGCATATGAATTTTGGACACAAAAAAATCCTATAATTTCCATATACCTATTATATAGATAATTTGAGATTAAATTAGTTTATTAATTACTAAAGAGAAAAAAAATTAAGGATGATCTGGAATTATGAAAAAGAAGTAGAAGATGAATCACTCATAGATTTTTAATGATATAATTTAAGTGGTGCAAATAAATTGATTTGCCATTAAGAAAAGTGTTAATGTGTCAAACTCTTGAATAGTGGTTTCATCCATTATATATAGGGTGATTTGGACTTTGAACTATTAATTATAAATCATAATGTTTTGTTAAAATAATGTACAGAACCTACACATAGATTTTTTATTCATTCGCTTTTGAAATTGATTGTTCCACTTCTTCAATTTTGATTATAAGAGCTCTTCTTTATTCAAAATATTTTTGAAGAAGGATTTTGAAGTAAATGATGTTCACTGCTCCTATTTTGATTGAAGTAAGTAGAAACTTGTAAAATTGTTAATTTGTTAGTGAATTTTTTTATATTATTAGTTAATGGAATTTCTCCTTTTTTTTTTGTCAAGTGAAACTTTAAACTTATTTCGAATAATAATAAATCTTAGAGACTTTAAACAAATAGTCTCCAACTTTAAAAGGCCGTGCACAATATAATTAGAATTTTGGGTTTGAAGGACATACCTGTTAAAGCTTTCTCATTGATTTGCTTCAGCATTATAACTGGGTTTTAAAGATATACCTTAAAGTTTTTTCATTGATTTGCTTTATTGTAACTAATTTCCTTGTCTACTTGGGATAGATAGTTAATTGTTTAGTGTTTTGAATTTTTTTATGAACGTATTTGTCAATATGTAACCCATGTGGTGGTTACAGTAAAAGACTCGAGTACTCTTACGTTACAGAAAAGATTGAAGAGCTTTCTTCGAGTACTCTTACGTTACAGAAAATATCCGAGCTTTCTTCCTCCTTGAAAGCTCATGAATCTTTGCATTTGAGATTTTATGAATTTTTCGTTGCGTAATCGCTTCCAGACAAAGTCATATTAGACAACATGGTGTCGATATTTTACCAAAGAAACTTGAAACTTCTGTTCTTTTTTTTTTGTTTGTTTTTGAAACTTCTGTTCTGTTTCGTCAGAGATTAAAACATTCTAAAATACGGAGGAACTTGTTCTTAATTATAAGTAATCAAGATTTTACATATTGGCTATAGAATATATATTTATCATTATGCTAAAGCATTAATTAAAAAAGGTAGCACACAAACTCCAAAAAACTAATTAAAGCGTCGAGCTTGACTGACGTAAAGACATAATCCTTAGAATCGCATGCAAGTTTCATCACATTGCTGCTCAAGGCCTATGTAGAATTCATCATTCAGCAACTTCTCATTCTTTGCACCCACATCAGTGGTGATTGGAAGGCACTGCAATTTTGTTCTGGAATTTACATCTGATGGACGGATTCCTCCCAAAGCTGTGTAAAGAGAAAGCTTCCCCACTGGAATTCCCATTCCCTAAAATACATTACCATCATTCAAAACAAATGATAAATGCACAAGTTCAGTATCAAATGGGATAAAGTTTCATGTGTAAACTCAAAGACTCATTTATTACCTGGCAACCAGGATCTCTCAGACCAAGAATCCGCTCACCATCAGTAACAACAATAACTTGAATCCCTCTCCGAGGCCAGTTCTTCAACACTTCAAGAATCTTGCCCCTAAAGAACATACATTCACTTTAGTGTTTCAAAGAAACAAAATGGAAGTGACATGGGGTAAAGAGATTTGAAAACATACTTCTCTTTTACTCAAATGTAAAGACCATGTGGCTTCCTCAAAATGCTTCCATACTTCTGGTAAGCCTAACCAGTCACCAACTGTTGGTGTGTATACAACTGGGAGCAACTCCTCAATGTTATCAATTAATAGCTCATTGAACAAACTCTCGTTCCTTTCCTGCAAGATTCAGATACATGAGCCACCAGTTGGAAAAAAAAAACTAAAATAATAAATGTTTGGAGACATTCTCTTATACCAAACATGAATTGGAAGAAACAACCACTCACCTGAAGATCCAAGTAACGCTGTAGAGGAACAGAGTACTGTCAGAGATTGTGCATCATCAAATTTATCTCAAACATGAGCTTAATATTATTGGATAACAATTGTTACTCTAGATAATTATCTTTCTCGATTAGTACCATTCAAACTCAGGTGTCATGTGAATCTTGTTAGAAAATAAATTGGTAATATAGGTTTCATTAAATTAACCTCAATAAAAATAAGTATTAATAACCATATGAATTTTGGACACAAAAAAATCCTATAATTTCCATATACCTATTATATAGATAATTTGAGATTAAATTAGTTTATTAATTACTAAAGAGAAAAAAAATTAAGGATGATCTGGAATTATGAAAAAGAAGTAGAAGATGAATCACTCATAGATTTTTAATGATATAATTTAAGTGGTGCAAATAAATTGATTTGCCATTAAGAAAAGTGTTAATGTGTCAAACTCTTGAATAGTGGTTTCATCCATTATATATAGGGTGATTTGGACTTTGAACTATTAATTATAAATCATAATGTTTTGTTAAAATAATGTACAGAACCTACACATAGATTTTTTATTCATTCGCTTTTGAAATTGATTGTTCCACTTCTTCAATTTTGATTATAAGAGCTCTTCTTTATTCAAAATATTTTTGAAGAAGGATTTTGAAGTAAATGATGTTCACTGCTCCTATTTTGATTGAAGTAAGTAGAAACTTGTAAAATTGTTAATTTGTTAGTCAATTTTTTTATATTATTAGTTAATGGAATTTCTCCTTTTTTTTTTGTCAAGTGAAACTTTAAACTTATTTCGAATAATAATAAATCTTAGAGACTTTAAACAAATAGTCTCCAACTTTAAAAGGTCGTGCACAATATAATTAGAATTTTGGGTTTGAAGGACATACCTGTTAAAGCTTTCTCATTGATTTGCTTCAGCATTATAACTGGGTTTTAAAGATATACCTTAAAGTTTTTTCATTGATTTGCTTTATTGTAACTAATTTCCTTGTCTGTTTGGGATAGATAGTTAATTGTTTAGTGTTTTGAATTTTTTTATGAACGTATTTGTCAATATGTAACCCATGTGGTGGTTACAGTAAAAGACTCGAGTACTCTTACGTTACAGAAAAGATTGAAGAGCTTTCTTCGAGTACTCTTACATTACGGAAAATATCTGAGCTTTCTTCCTCCTTGAAAGCTCATGAATCTTTGCATTTGAGATTTTATGAATTTTTCGTTGCGTAATCGCTTCCAGACAAAGTCATATTAGACAACATGGTGTCGACATTTTACCAAAGAAACTTGAAACTTCTGTTCTTTTTTTTTTGTTTGTTTTTGAAACTTCTGTTCTGTTTCGTCAGAGATTAAAACATTCTAAAATACGGAGGAACTTGTTCTTAATTATAAGTAATCGAGATTTTACACATTGGCTATAGAATATATATTTATCAATATGCTAAAGCATTAATTAAAAAAGGTAGCACACAAACTCCAAAAAACTAATTAAAGCGTCGAGCTTGACTGACGTAAAGACATATTCCTTAGAATCGCATGCAAGTTTAATCACATTGCTGCTCAAGGCCTATGTAGAATTCATCATTCAGCAACTTCTCATTCTTTGCACCCACATCAGTGGTGATTGGAAGGCACTGCAATTTTGTTCTGGAATTTACATCTGATGCACGGATTCCTCCCAAAGCTGTGTAAAGAGAAAGCTTCCCCACTGGAATTCCCATTCCCTGAAATACATTACCATCATTCAAAACAAATGATAAATGCACAAGTTCAGTATCAAATGGGATAAAGTTTCATGTAAACTCAAAGACTCATTTATTACCTGGCAACCAAGATCTCTCAGACCAAGAATCCGCTCACCATCAGTAACAACAATAACTTGAATCCTCTCCGAGGCCAGTTCTTCAACACTTCAAGAATCTTGCCCCTAAAGAACATACATTCACTTTAGTGTTTCAAAGAAACAAAATGGAAGTGACATGGGGTAAAGAGATTTGAAAACATACTTCTCTTTTACTCAAATGTAAAGACCATGTGGCTTCCTCAAAATGCTTCCATACTTCTGGTAAGCCTAACCAGTCACCAACTGTTGGTGTGTATACAACTGGGAGCAACTCCTCAATGTTATCAATTAATAGCTCATTGAACAAACTCTCGTTCCTTTCCTGCAAGATTCAGATACATGAGCCACCAGTTGGAAAAAAAAAACTAAAATAATAAATGTTTGGAGACATTCTCTTATACCAAACATGAATTGGAAGAAACAACCACTCACCTGAAGATCCAAGTAACGCTATAGAGGAACAAAGTACTGTCAGAGATTGTGCATCATCAAATTTATCTCAAACATGAGCTTAATATTATTGGATAACAATTGTTACTCTAGATAATTATCTTTGTCGATTAGTACCATTCAAACTCAGGTGTCATGTGAATCTTGTTAGAAAATAAATTGGTAATATAGGTTTCATTAAATTAACCTCAATAAAAATAAGTATTAATAACCATATGAATTTTGGACACAAAAAAATCCTATAATTTCCATATACCTATTATATAGATAATTTGAGATTAAATTAGTTTATTAATTACTAAAGAGAAAAAAAATTAAGGATGATCTGGAATTATGAAATAGAAGTAGAAGATGAATCACTCATAGATTTTTAATGATATAATTTAAGTGATGCAAATAAATTGATTTGCCATTAAGAAAAGTGTTAATGTGTCAAACTCTTGAATAGTGGTTTCATCCATTATATATAGGGTGATTTGGATTTTGAACTATTAATTATAAATCATAATGTTTTGTTAAAATAATGTACAGAACCTACACATAGATTTTTTATTCATTCGCTTTTGAAATTGATTGTTCCACTTCTTCAATATTGATTATAAGAGCTCTTCTTTATTCAAAATATTTTTGAAGAAGGATTTTGAAGTAAATGATGTTCACTGCTCCTATTTTGATTGAAGTAAGTAGAAACTTGTAAAATTGTTAATTTGTTAGTCAATTTTTTTATATTATTAGTTAATGGAATTTCTCCTTTTTGTTTTGTCAAGTGAAACTTTAAACTTATTTCGAATAATAATAAATCTTAGAGACTTTAAACAAATAGTCTCCAACTTTAAAAGGCCGTGCACAATATAATTAGAATTTTGGGTTTGAAGGACATACATATTAAAGCTTTCTCATTGATTTGTTTCAGCATTATAACTGGGTTTTAAGGATATACCTTAAAGCTTTTTCATTGATTTGCTTTATTGTAACTAATTTCCTTGTCTGTTTGGGACAGATAGTGAATTGTTTAGTGTTTTGAATTTTTTTATGAACGTATTTGTCATTATGTAACCCATGTGGTGGTTACAATAAAAGACTCGAGTACTCTTACGTTACAAAAAATATTCAAGAGCTTTCTTCGAGTACTCTTACGTTACAGAAAATATCTGAGCTTTCTTCCTCCTTGAAAGCTCATGAATCTTTGCATTTGAGATTTTATGAATTTTTTCGCTATGTAATCGCTTCCAGACAAAGTCATATTAGACAACATGGTGTCGACATTTTACCAAAGAAACTTGAAACTTCTGTTCTTTTTTTTTTTGTTTGTTTTTGAAACTTCTGTTCTGTTTCGTCAGAGATTAAAACATTCTAAAATACGGAGGAACTTGTTCTTAATTATAAGTAATCGAGATTTTACATATTGGCTATAGAATATATATTTATCAATATGCTAAAGAATTAATTAAAAAAGGTAGCACACAAACTCCAAAAAACTAATTAAAGCGTCGAGCTTGACTGACGTAAAGACATATTCCTTAGAATCGCATGCAAGTTTAATCACATTGCTGCTCAAGGCCTATGTAGAATTCATCATTCAGCAACTTCTCATTCTTTGCACCCACATCAGTGGTGATTGGAAGGCACTGCAATTTTGTTCTGGAATTTACATCTGATGCACGGATTCCTCCCAAAGCTGTGTAAAGAGAAAGCTTCCCCACTGGAATTCCCATTCCCTGAAATACATTACCATCATTCAAAACAAATGATAAATGCACAAGTTCAGTATCAAATGGGATAAAGTTTCATGTGTAAACTCAAAGACTCATTTATTACCTGGCAACCAAGATCTCTCAGACCAAGAATCCGCTCACCATCAGTAACAACAATAACTTGAATCCCTCTCCGAGGCCAGTTCTTCAACACTTCAAGAATCTTGCCCCTAAAGAACATACATTCACTTTAGTGTTTCAAAGAAACAAAATGGAAGTGACATGGGGTAAAGAGATTTTAAAACATACTTCTCTTTTACTCAAATGTAAAGACCATGTGGCTTCCTCAAAATGCTTCCGTACTTCTGGTAAGCCTAACCAGTCACCAACTGTTGGTGTGTATACAACTGGGAGCAACTCCTCAATGTTATCAATTAATAGCTCATTGAACAAACTCGTTCCTTTCCTGCAAGATTCAGATACATGGGCCACCAGTTGGAAAAAAAAAACTAAAATAATAAACGTTTGGAGACATTCTCTTATACCAAACATGAATTGGAAGAAACAACCACTCACCTGAAGATCCAAGTAACGCTGTAGAGGAACAGAGTACTGTCAGAGATTGTGCATCATCAAATTTATCTCAAACATGAGCTTAATATTATTGGATAACAATTGTTACTCTAGATAATTATCTTTCTCGATTAGTACCATTCAAACTCAGGTGTCATGTGAATCTTGTTAGAAAATAAATTGGTAATATAGGTTTCATTAAATTAACCTCAATAAAAATAAGTATTAATAACCATATGAATTTTGGACACAAAAAAATCCTATAATTTCCATATACCTATTATATAGATAATTTGAGATTAAATTAGTTTATTAATTACTAAAGAGAAAAAAAATTAAGGATGATCTGGAATTATGAAATAGAAGTAGAAGATGAATCACTCATAGATTTTTAATGATATAATTTAAGTGATGCAAATAAATTGATTTGCCATTAAGAAAAGTGTTAATGTGTCAAACTCTTGAATAGTGGTTTCATCCATTATATATAGGGTGATTTGGACTTTGAACTATTAATTATAAATCATAATGTTTTGTTAAAATAATGTACAGAACCTACACATAGATTTTTTATTCATTCGCTTTTGAAATTGATTGTTCCACTTCTTCAATTTTGATTATAAGAGCTCTTCTTTATTCAAAATATTTTTGAAGAAGGATTTTGAAGTAAATGATGTTCACTGCTCCTATTTTGATTGAAGTAAGTAGAAACTTGTAAAATTGTTAATTTGTTAGTCAATTTTTTTATATTATTAGTTAATGGAATTTCTCCTTTTTGTTTTGTCAAGTGAAACTTTAAACTTATTTCGAATAATAATAAATCTTAGAGACTTTAAACAAATAGTCTCCAACTTTAAAAGGCCGTGCACAATATAATTAGAATTTTGGGTTTGAAGGACATACCTATTAAAGCTATCTCATTGATTTGCTTCAGCATTATAACTGGGTTTTAAGGATATACCTTAAAGCTTTTTCATTGATTTGCTTTATTGTAACTAATTTCCTTGTCTGTTTGGGACAGATAGTGAATTGTTTAGTGTTCTGAATTTTTTTATGAACATATTTGTCAATATGTAACCCATGTGGTGGTTACAATAAAAGACTTGAGTACTCTTACGTTACAAAAAATATTCAAGAGCTTTCTTCGAGTACTCTTACGTTACAGAAAATATCTGAGCTTTCTTCCTCCTTGAAAGCTCATGAATCTTTGCATTTGTGATTTTTTGAATTTTTCGTTGCGTAATCGCTTCCAGACAAAGTCATATTAGACAACATGGTGTCGACATTTTACCAAAGAAACTTGAAACTTCTGTTCTTTTTTTTTTTGTTTGTTTTTGAAACTTCTGTTCTGTTTCGTCAGAGATTAAAACATTCTAAAATACGGAGGAACTTGTTCTTAATTATAAGTAATCGAGATTTTACATATTGGCTATAGAATATATATTTATCATTATGCTAAAGCATTAATTAAAAAAGGTAGCACACAAACTCCAAAAAACTAATTAAAGCGTCGAGCTTGATCGACGAAAGACATAATCCTTAGAATCGCATGCAAGTTTCATCACATTGCTGCTCAAGGCCTATGTAGAATTCATCATTCAGCAACTTCTCATTCTTTGCACCCACATCAGTGGTGATTGGAAGGCACTGCAATTTTGTTCTGGAATTTACATCTGATGGACGGATTCCTCCCAAAGCTGTGTAAAGAGAAAGCTTCCCCACTGGAATTCCCATTCCCTGAAATACATTACCATCATTCAAAACAAATGATAAATGCACAAGTTCAGTATCAAATGGGATAGAGATTCATGTGTAAACTCAAAGACTCATTTATTACCTGGCAACCAAGATCTCTCAGACCAAGAATCCGCTCACCATCAGTAACAACAATAACTTGAATCCCTCTCCGAGGCCAGTTCTTCAACACTTCAAGAATCTTGCCCCTAAAGAACATACATTCACTTTAGTGTTTCAAAGAAACAAAATGGAAGTGACATGGGGTAAAGAGATTTGAAAACATACTTCTCTTTTACTCAAATGTAAAGACCATGTGGCTTCCTCAAAATGCTTCCATACTTCTGGTAAGCCCTAACCAGTCACCAACTGTTGGTGTGTATACAACTGGGAGCAACTCCTCAATGTTATCAATTAATAGCTCATTGAACAAACTCTCGTTCCTTTCCTGCAAGATTCAGATACATGAGCCACCAGTTGAAAAAAAAAAACTAAAATAATAAATGTTTGGAGACATTCTCTTATACCAAACATGAATTGGAAGAAACAACCACTCACCTGAAGATCCAAGTAACGCTGTAGAGGAACAGAGTACTGTCAGAGATTGTGCATCATCAAATTTATCTCAAACATGAGCTTAATATTATTGGATAACAATTGTTACTCTAGATAATTATCTTTGTCGATTAGTACCATTCAAACTCAGGTGTCATGTGAATCTTGTTAGAAAATAAATTGGTAATATAGGTTTCATTAAATTAACCTCAATAAAAATAAGTATTAATAACCATATGAATTTTGGACACAAAAAAATCCTATAATTTCCATATACCTATTATATAGATAATTTGAGATTAAATTAGTTTATTAATTACTAAAGAGAAAAAAAATTAAGGATGATCTGGAATTATGAAATAGAAGTAGAAGATGAATCACTCATAGATTTTTAATGATATAATTTAAGTGATGCAAATAAATTGATTTGCCATTAAGAAAAGTGTTAATGTGTCAAACTCTTGAATAGTGGTTTCATCCATTATATATAGGGTGATTTGGACTTTGAACTATTAATTATAAATCATAATGTTTTGTTAAAATAATGTACAGAACCTACACATAGATTTTTTATTCATTCGCTTTTGAAATTGATTGTTCCACTTCTTCAATTTTGATTATAAGAGCTCTTCTTTATTCAAAATATTTTTGAAGAAGGATTTTGAAGTAAATGATGTTCACTGCTCCTATTTTGATTGAAGTAAGTAGAAACTTGTAAAATTGTTAATTTGTTAGTCAATTTTTTTATATTATTAGTTAATTGAATTTCTCCTTTTTGTTTTGTCAAGTGAAACTTTAAACTTATTTCTAATAATAATAAATCTTAGAGACTTTAAACAAATAGTCTCCAACTTTAAAAGGCCGTGCACAATATAATTAGAATTTTGGGTTTGAAGGACATACCTATTAAAGCTTTCTCATTTATTTGCTTCAGCATTATAACTGGGTTTTAAGGATATACCTTAAAGCTTTTTCATTGATTTGCTTTATTGTAACTAATTTCCTTGTCTGTTTGGGACAGATAGTGAATTGTTTAGTGTTTTGAATTTTTTTATGAACATATTTGTCAATATGTAACCCATGTGGTGGTTACAATAAAAGACTCGAGTACTCTTACGTTACAAAAAATATTCAAGAGCTTTCTTCGAGTACTCTTACGTTACAGAAAATATCTGAGATTTCTTCCTCCTTGAAAGCTCATGAATCTTTGCATTTGAGATTTTTTGAATTTTTTCGCTATGTAATCGCTTCCAGACAAAGTCATATTAGACAACATGGTGTCGACATTTTACCAAAGAAACTTGAAACTTCTGTTCTTTTTTTTTTGTTTGTTTTTGAAACTTCTGTTCTGTTTCGTTAGAGATTAAAACATTCTAAAATACGGAGGAACTTGTTCTTAATTATAAGTAATCGAGATTTTACATATTGGCTATAGAATATATATTTATCAATATGCTAAAGCATTAATTAAAAAAGGTAGCACACAAACTCCAAAAAACTAATTAAAGCGTCGAGCTTGACTGACGTAAAGACATATTCCTTAGAATCGCATGCAAGTTTAATCACATTGCTGCTCAAGGCCTATGTAGAATTCATCATTCAGCAACTTCTCATTCTTTGCACCCACATCAGTGGTGATTGGAAGGCACTGCAATTTTGTTCTGGAATTTACATCTGATGGACGGATTCCTCCCAAAGCTGTGTAAAGAGAAAGCTTCCCCACTGGAATTCCCATTCCCTGAAATACATTACCATCATTCAAAACAAATGATAAATGCACAAGTTCAGTATCAAATGGGATAAAGTTTCATGTGTAAACTCAAAGACTCATTTATTACCTGGCAACCAAGATCTCTCAGACCAAGAATCCGCTCACCATCAATAACAACAATAACTTGAATCCCTCTCCGAGGCCAGTTCTTCAACACTTCAAGAATCTTGCCCCTAAAGAACATACATTCACTTTAGTGTTTCAAAGAAACAAAATGGAAGTGACATGGGGTAAAGAGATTTGAAAACATACTTCTCTTTTACTCAAATGTAAAGACCATGTGGCTTCCTCAAAATGCTTCCATACTTCTGGTAAGCCTAACCAGTCACCAACTGTTGGTGTGTATACAACTGGGAGCAACTCCTCAATGTTATCAATTAATAGCTCATTGAACAAACTCTCGTTCCTTTCCTGCAAGATTCAGATACATGAGCCACCAGTTGAAAAAAAAAAACTAAAATAATAAATGTTTGGAGACATTCTCTTATACCAAACATGAATTGGAAGAAACAACCACTCACCTGAAGATCCAAGTAACGCTGTAGAGGAACAGAGTACTGTCAGAGATTGTGCATCATCAAATTTATCTCAAACATGAGCTTAATATTATTGGATAACAATTGTTACTCTAGATAATTATCTTTCTCGATTAGTACCATTCAAACTCAGGTGTCATGTGAATCTTGTTAGAAAATAAATTGGTAATATAGGTTTCATTAAATTAACCTCAATAAAAATAAGTATTAATAACCATATGAATTTTGGACACAAAAAAATCCTATAATTTCCATATACCTATTATATAGATAATTTGAGATTAAATTAGTTTATTAATTACTAAAGAGAAAAAAAATTAAGGATGATCTGGAATTATGAAATAGAAGTAGAAGATGAATCACTCATAGATTTTTAATGATATAATTTAAGTGATGCAAATAAATTGATTTGCCATTAAGAAAAGTGTTAATGTGTCAAACTCTTGAATAGTGGTTTCATCCATTATATATAGGGTGATTTGGACTTTGAACTATTAATTATAAATCATAATGTTTTGTTAAAATAATGTACAGAACCTACACATAGATTTTTTATTCATTCGCTTTTGAAATTGATTGTTCCACTTCTTCAATTTTGATTATAAGAGCTCTTCTTTATTCAAAATATTTTTGAAGAAGGATTTTGAAGTAAATGATGTTCACTGCTCCTATTTTGATTGAAGTAAGTAGAAACTTGTAAAATTGTTAATTTGTTAGTCAATTTTTTTATATTATTAGTTAATTGAATTTCTCCTTTTTGTTTTGTCAAGTGAAACTTTAAACTTATTTCGAATAATAATAAATCTTAGAGACTTTAAACAAATAGTCTCCAACTTTAAAAGGCCGTGCACAATATAATTAGAATTTTGGGTTTGAAGGACATACCTATTAAAGCTTTCTCATTTATTTGCTTCAGCATTATAACTGGGTTTTAAGGATATACCTTAAAGCTTTTTCATTGATTTGCTTTATTGTAACTAATTTCCTTGTCTGTTTGGGACAGATAGTGAATTGTTTAGTGTTTTGAATTTTTTTATGAACATATTTGTCAATATGTAACCCATGTGGTGGTTACAATAAAAGACTCGAGTACTCTTACGTTACAAAAAATATTCAAGAGCTTTCTTCGAGTACTCTTACGTTACAGAAAATATCTGAGATTTCTTCCTCCTTGAAAGCTCATGAATCTTTGCATTTGAGATTTTTTGAATTTTTCGTTGCGTAATCGCTTCCAGACAAAGTCATATTAGACAACATGGTGTCGACATTTTACCAAAGAAACTTGAAACTTCTGTTCTTTTTTTTTTTGTTTGTTTTTGAAACTTCTGTTCTGTTTCGTTAGAGATTAAAACATTCTAAAATACGGAGGAACTTGTTCTTAATTATAAGTAATCGAGATTTTACATATTGGCTATAGAATATATATTTATCAATATGCTAAAGCATTAATTAAAAAAGGTAGCACACAAACTCCAAAAAACTAATTAAAGCGTCGAGCTTGACTGACGTAAAGACATATTCCTTAGAATCGCATGCAAGTTTAATCACATTGCTGCTCAAGGCCTATGTAGAATTCATCATTCAGCAACTTCTCATTCTTTGCACCCACATCAGTGGTGATTGGAAGGCACTGCAATTTTGTTCTGGAATTTACATCTGATGCACGGATTCCTCCCAAAGCTGTGTAAAGAGAAAGCTTCCCCACTGGAATTCCCATTCCCAGAAATACATTACCATCATTCAAAACAAATGATAAATGCACAAGTTCAGTATCAAATGGGATAAAGTTTCATGTGTCAACTCAAAGACTCATTTATTACCTGGCAACCAAGATCTCTCAGACCAAGAATCCGCTCACCATCAGTAACAACAATAACTTGAATCCCTCTCCGAGGCCAGTTCTTCAACACTTCAAGAATCTTGCCCCTAAAGAACATACATTCACTTTAGTGTTTCAAAGAAACAAAATGGAAGTGACATGGGGTAAAGAGATTTGAAAACATACTTCTCTTTTACTCAAATGTAAAGACCATGTGGCTTCCTCAAAATGCTTCCATACTTCTGGTAAGCCTAACCAGTCACCAACTGTTGGTGTGTATACAACTGGGAGCAACTCCTCAATGTTATCAATTAATAGCTCATTGAACAAACTCTCGTTCCTTTCCTGCAAGATTCAGATACATGAGCCACCAGTTGAAAAAAAAAAACTAAAATAATAAATGTTTGGAGACATTCTCTTATACCAAACATGAATTGGAAGAAACAACCACTCACCTGAAGATCCAAGTAACGCTGTAGAGGAACAGAGTACTGTCAGAGATTGTGCATCATCAAATTTATCTCAAACATGAGCTTAATATTATTGGATAACAATTGTTACTCTAGATAATTATCTTTGTCGATTAGTACCATTCAAACTCAGGTGTCATGTGAATCTTGTTAGAAAATAAATTGGTAATATAGGTTTCATTAAATTAACCTCAATAAAAATAAGTATTAATAACCATATGAATTTTGGACACAAAAAAATCCTATAATTTCCATATACCTATTATATAGATAATTTGAGATTAAATTAGTTTATTAATTACTAAAGAGAAAAAAAATTAAGGATGATCTGGAATTATGAAATAGAAGTAGAAGATGAATCACTCATAGATTTTTAATGATATAATTTAAGTGATGCAAATAAATTGATTTGCCATTAAGAAAAGTGTTAATGTGTCAAACTCTTGAATAGTGGTTTCATCCATTATATATAGGGTGATTTGGACTTTGAACTATTAATTATAAATCATAATGTTTTGTTAAAATAATGTACAGAACCTACACATAGATTTTTTATTCATTCGCTTTTGAAATTGATTGTTCCACTTCTTCAATACTGATTATAAGAGCTCTTCTTTATTCAAAATATTTTTGAAGAAGGATTTTGAAGTAAATGATGTTCACTGCTCCTATTTTGATTGAAGTAAGTAGAAACTTGTAAAATTGTTAATTTGTTAGTCAATTTTTTTATATTATTAGTTAATGGAATTTCTCCTTTTTGTTTTGTCAAGTGAAACTTTAAACTTATTTCGAATAATAATAAATCTTAGAGACTTTAAACAAATAGTCTCCAACTTTAAAAGGCCGTGCACAATATAATTAGAATTTTGGGTTTGAAGGACATACCTATTAAAGCTTTCTCATTGATTTGTTTCAGCATTATAACTGGGTTTTAAGGATATACCTTAAAGCTTTTTCATCGATTTGCTTTATTGTAACTAATTTCCTTGTCTGTTTGAGACAGATAGTGAATTGTTTAGTGTTTTGAATTTTTTTATGAACGTATTTGTCAATATGTAACCCATGTGGTGGTTACAATAAAAGACTCGAGTACTCTTACGTTACAAAAAATATTCAAGAGCTTTCTTCGAGTACTCTTACGTTACAAAAAATATCTGAGCTTTCTTCCTCCTTGAAAGCTCATGAATCTTTGCATTTGAGATTTTTTGAATTTTTCGTTGCGTAATCGCTTCCAGACAAAGTCATATTAGACAACATGGTGTCGACATTTTACCAAAGAAACTTGAAACTTCTGTTCTTTTTTTTTTGTTTGTTTTTGAAACTTCTGTTCTGTTTCGTCAGAGATTAAAACATTCTAAAATACGGAGGAACTTGTTCTTAATTATAAGTAATCGAGATTTTACATATTGGCTATAGAATATATATTTATCAATATGCTAAAGCATTAATTAAAAAAGGTAGCACAAAAACTCCAAAAAACTAATTAAAGCGTCGAGCTTGACTGACGTAAAGACATAATCCTTAGAATCGCATGCAAGTTTCATCACATTGCTGCTCAAGGCCTATGTAGAATTCATCATTCAGCAACTTCTCATTCTTTGCACCCACATCAGTGGTGATTGGAAGGCACTGCAATTTTGTTTTGGAATTTACATCTGATGCACGGATTCCTCCCAAAGCTGTGTAAAGAGAAAGCTTCCCCACTGGAATTCCCATTCCCTGAAATACATTACCATCATTCAAAACAAATGATAAATGCACAAGTTCAGTATCAAATGGGATAAAGTTTCATGTGTCAACTCAAAGACTCATTTATTACCTGGCAACCAAGATCTGTCAGACCAAGAATCCGCTCACCATCAGTAACAACAATAACTTGAATCCCTCTCCGAGGCCAGTTCTTCAACACTTCAAGAATCTTGCCCCTAAAGAACATACATTCACTTTAGTGTTTCAAAGAAACAAAATGGAAGTGACATGGGGTAAAGAGATTTGAAAAAATACTTCTCTTTTACTCAAATGTAAAGACCATGTGGCTTCCTCAAAATGCTTCCATACTTCTGGTAAGCCTAACCAGTCACCAACTGTTGGTGTGTATACAACTGGGAGCAACTCCTCAATGTTATCAATTAATAGCTCATTGAACAAACTCTCGTTCCTTTCCTGCAAGATTCAGATACATGAGCCACCAGTTGGAAAAAGAAAATTAAAATAATAAACGTTTGGAGATATTCTCTTATACCAAACATGAATTGGAAGAAACAACCACTCACCTGAAGATCCAAGTAACGCTGTAGAGGAACATAGTACTGTCAGAGATTGTGCATCATCAAATTTATCTCAAACATGAGCTTAATATTATTGGATAACAATTGTTACTCTAGATAATTATCTTTGTCGATTAGTACCATTCAAACTCAGGTGTCATGTGAATCTTGTTAGAAAATAAATTGGTAATATAGGTTTCATTAAATTAACCTCAATAAAAATAAGTATTAATAACCATATGAATTTTGGACACAAAAAAATCCTATAATTTCCATATACCTATTATATAGATAATTTGAGATTAAATTAGTTTATTAATTACTAAAGAGAAAAAAAATTAAGGATGATCTGGAATTATGAAATAGAAGTAGAAGATGAATCACTCATAGATTTTTAAGGATATAATTTAAGTGATGCAAATAAATTGATTTGCCATTAAGAAAAGTGTTAATGTGTCAAACTCTTGAATAGTGGTTTCATCCATTATATATAGGGTGATTTGGACTTTGAACTATTAATTATAAATCATAATGTTTTGTTAAAATAATGTACAGAACCTACACATAGATTTTTTATTCATTCGCTTTTGAAATTGATTGTTCCACTTCTTCAATTTTGATTATAAGAGCTCTTCTTTATTCAAAATATTTTTGAAGAAGGATTTTGAAGTAAATGATGTTCACTGCTCCTATTTTGATTGAAGTAAGTAGAAACTTGTAAAATTGTTAATTTGTTAGTCAATTTTTTATATTATTAGTTAATGGAATTTCTCCTTTTTGTTTTGTCAAGTGAAACTTTAAACTTATTTCGAATAATAATAAATTTTAGAGACTTTAAACAAATAGTCTCCAACTTTAAAAGGCCGTGCACAATATAATTAGAATTTTGGGTTTGAAGGACATACCTATTAAAGCTTTCTCATTGATTTGTTTCAGCATTATAACTGGGTTTTAAGGATATACCTTAAAGCTTTTTCATTGATTTGCTTTATTGTAACTAATTTCCTTGTCTGTTTGGGACAGATAGTGAATTGTTTAGTGTTTTGAATTTTTTTATGAACGTATTTGTCAATATGTAACCCATGTGGTGGTTACAATAAAAGACTCGAGTACTCTTACGTTACAAAAAAATATTCAAGAGCTTTCTTCGAGTACTCTTACGTTACAGAAAATATCTGAGCTTTCTTCCTCCTTGAAAGCTCATGAATCTTTGCATTTGAGATTTTATGAATTTTTCGTTGCGTAATCGGTTCCAGACAAAGTCATATTAGACAACATGGTGTCGACATTTTACCAAAGAAACTTGAAACTTCTGTTCTTTTTTTTTTGTTTGATTTTGAAACTTCTGTTTCACGGAGATTAAAACATTCTAAAATACGGAGGAACTTGTTCTTAATTATAAGTAATCGAGATTTTACATATTGGCTATAGAATATATATTTATCATTATGCTAAAGCATTAATTAAAAAAGGTAGCACACAAACTCCAAAAAACTAATTAAAGCGTCGAGCTTGACTGACGTAAAGACTTAATCCTTAGAATCGCATGCAAGTTTCATCACATTGCTGCTCAAGGCCTATGTAGAATTCATCATTCAGCAACTTCTCATTCTTTGCACCCACATCAGTGGTGATTGGAAGGCACTGCAATTTTGTTCTGGAATTTACATCTGATGGACGGATTCCTCCTAAAGCTGTGTAAAGAGAAAGCTTCCCCACTGGAATTCCCATTCCCTAAAATACATTACCATCATTCAAAACAAATGAGAAATGCACAAGTTCAGTATCAAATGGGATAAAGTTTCATGTGTCAACTCAAAGACTCATTTATTACCTGGCAACCAAGATCTCTCAGACCAAGAATCCGCTCACCATCAGTAACAACATTAACGTGAATCCCTCTCTGAGGCCAGTTCTTCATCACTTCAAGAATCTTGCCCCTAAACAACATACATTCACTTTAGTGTTTCAAAGAAACAAAATGGAAGTGACATGGGGTAAAGAGATTTGAAAACATACTTCTCTTTTACTCAAATGTAAAGACCATGTGGCTTTCTCAAAATGCTTCCATACTTTAAGCCTAACCAGTCACCAACTGTTGGTGTGTATACAACTGGGAGCAACTCCTCAATGTTATCAATTAATAGCTCATTGAACAAACTCTCGTTCCTTTCCTGCAAGATTCAGATACATGAGCCACCAGTTGGAAAAAAAAAACTAAAATAATAAACGTTTGGAGACATTCTCTTATACCAAACATGAATTGGAAGAAACAACCACTCACCTGAAGATCCAAGTAACGCTGTAGAGGAAAAGAGTACTGTCAGAGATTGTGCATCATCAAATTTATCTCAAACATGAGCTTAATATTATTGGATAACAATTGTTACTCTAGATAATTATCTTTGTCGATTAGTACCATTCAAACTCAGGTGTCATGTGAATCTTGTTAGAAAATAAATTGGTAATATAGGTTTCATTAAATTAACCTCAATAAAAATAAGTATTAATAACCATATGAATTTTGGACACAAAAAAATCCTATAATTTCCATATACCTATTATATAAATAATTTGAGATTAAATTAGTTTATTAATTACTAAAGAGAAAAAAAATTAAGGATGATCTGGAATTATGAAATAGAAGTAGAAGATGAATCACTCATAGATTTTTAAGGATATAATTTAAGTGATGCAAATAAATTGATTTGCCATTAAGAAAAGTGTTAATGTGTCAAACTCTTGAATAGTGGTTTCATCCATTATATATAGGGTGATTTGGACTTTGAACTATTAATTATAAATCATAATGTTTTGTTAAAATAATGTACAGAACCTACACATAGATTTTTTATTCATTCGCTTTTGAAATTGATTGTTCCACTTCTTCAATTTTGATTATAAGAGCTCTTCTTTATTCAAAATATTTTTGAAGAAGGATTTTGAAGTAAATGATGTTCACTGCTCCTATTTTGATTGAAGTAAGTAGAAACTTGTAAAATTGTTAATTTGTTAGTCAATTTTTTTATATTATTAGTTAATGGAATTTCTCCTTTTTGTTTTGTCAAGTGAAACTTTAAACTTATTTCGAATAATAATAAATTTTAGAGACTTTAAACAAATAGTCTCCAACTTTAAAAGGCCGTGCACAATATAATTAGAATTTTGGGTTTGAAGGACATACCTATTAAAGCTTTCTCATTGATTTGTTTCAGCATTATAACTGGGTTTTAAGGATATACCTTAAAGCTTTTTCATTGATTTGCTTTATTGTAACTAATTTCCTTGTCTGTTTGGGACAGATAGTGAATTGTTTAGTGTTTTGAATTTTTTTATGAACGTATTTGTCAATATGTAACCCATGTGGTGGTTACAATAAAAGACTCGAGTACTCTTACGTTACAAAAAATATTCAAGAGCTTTCTTCGAGTACTCTTACGTTACAGAAAATATCTGAGCTTTCTTCCTCCTTGAAAGCTCATGAATCTTTGCATTTGAGATTTTATGAATTTTTCGTTGCGTAATCGGTTCCAGACAAAGTCATATTAGACAACATGGTGTCGACATTTTACCAAAGAAACTTGAAACTTCTGTTCTTTTTTTTTTTGTTTGATTTTGAAACTTCTGTTCTGTTTCGTCAGAGATTAAAACATTCTAAAATACGGAGGAACTTGTTCTTAATTATAAGTAATCGAGATTTTACAAATTGGCTATAGAATATATATTTATCATTATGCTAAAGCATTAATTAAAAAAGGTAGCACACAAACTCCAAAAAACTAATTAAAGCGTCGAGCTTGACTGACGTAAAGACTTAATCCTTAGAATCGCATGCAAGTTTCATCACATTGCTGCTCAAGGCCTATGTAGAATTCATCATTCAGCAACTTCTCATTCTTTGCACCCACATCAGTGGTGATTGGAAGGCACTGCAATTTTGTTCTGGAATTTACATCTGATGGACGGATTCCTCCCAAAGCTGTGTAAAGAGAAAGCTTCCCCACTGGAATTCCCATTCCCTAAAATACATTACCATCATTCAAAACAAATGAGAAATGCACAAGTTCAGTATCAAATGGGATAAAGTTTCATGTGTCAACTCAAAGACTCATTTATTACCTGGCAACCAAGATCTCTCAGACCAAGAATCCGCTCACCATTAGTAACAACATTAACGTGAATCCCTCTCTGAGGCCAGTTCTTCATCACTTCAAGAATCTTGCCCCTAAACAACATACATTCACTTTAGTGTTTCAAAGAAACAAAATGGAAGTGACATGGGGTAAAGAGATTTGAAAACATACTTCTCTTTTACTCAAATGTAAAGACCATGTGGCTTCCTCAAAATGCTTCCATACTTCTGGTAAGCCTAACCAGTCACCAACTGTTGGTGTGTATACAACTGGGAGCAACTCCTCAATGTTATCAATTAATAGCTCATTGAACAAACTCTCGTTCCTTTCCTGCAAGATTCAGATACATGAGCCACCAGTTGGAAAAAAAAACTAAAATAATAAACGTTTGGAGACATTCTCTTATACCAAACATGAATTGGAAGAAACAACCACTCACCTGAAGATCCAAGTAACGCTGTAGAGGAAAAGAGTACTGTCAGAGATTGTGCATCATCAAATTTATCTCAAACATGAGCTTAATATTATTGGATAACAATTGTTACTCTAGATAATTATCTTTGTCGATTAGTACCATTCAAACTCAGGTGTCATGTGAATCTTGTTAGAAAATAAATTGGTAATATAGGTTTCATTAAATTAACCTCAATAAAAATAAGTATTAATAACCATATGAATTTTGGACACAAAAAAATCCTATAATTTCCATATACCTATTATATAGATAATTTGAGATTAAATTAGTTTATTAATTACTAAAGAGAAAAAAAATTAAGGATGATCTGGAATTATGAAATAGAAGTAGAAGATGAATCACTCATAGATTTTTTAGGATATAATTTAAGTGATGCAAATAAATTGATTTGCCATTAAGAAAAGTGTTAATGTGTCAAACTCTTGAATAGTGGTTTCATCCATTATATATAGGGTGATTTGGACTTTGAACTATTAATTATAAATCATAATGTTTTGTTAAAATAATGTACAGAACCTACACATAGATTTTTTATTCATTCGCTTTTGAAATTGATTGTTCCACTTCTTCAATTTTGATTATAAGAGCTCTTCTTTATTCAAAATATTTTTGAAGAAGGATTTTGAAGTAAATGATGTTCACTGCTCCTATTTTGATTGAAGTAAGTAGAAACTTGTAAAATTGTTAATTTGTTAGTCAATTTTTTTATATTATTAGTTAATGGAATTTCTCCTTTTTGTTTTGTCAAGTGAAACTTTAAACTTATTTCGAATAATAATAAATTTTAGAGACTTTAAACAAATAGTCTCCAACTTTAAAAGGCCGTGCACAATATAATTAGAATTTTGGGTTTGAAGGACATACCTATTAAAGCTTTCTCATTGATTTGTTTCAGCATTATAACTGAGTTTTAAGGATATACCTTAAAGCTTTTTCATTGATTTGCTTTATTGTAACTAATTTCCTTGTCTGTTTGGGACAGATAGTGAATTGTTTAGTGTTTTGAATTTTTTTATGAACGTATTTGTCAATATGTAACCCATGTGGTGGTTACAATAAAAGACTCGAGTACTCTTACGTTACAAAAAATATTCAAGAGCTTTCTTCGAGTACTCTTACGTTACAAAAATATCTGAGCTTTCTTCCTCCTTGAAAGCTCATGAATCTTTGCATTTGAGATTTTATAAATTTTTCGTTGCGTAATCGGTTCCAGACAAAGTCATATTAGACAACATGGTGTCGACATTTTACCAAAGAAACTTGAAACTTCTGTTCTTTTTTTTTTGTTTGATTTTGAAACTTCTGTTCTGTTTCGTCAGAGATTAAAACATTCTAAAATACGGAGGAACTTGTTCTTAATTATAAGTAATCGAGATTTTACATATTGGCTATAGAATATATATTTATCATTATGCTAAAGCATTAATTAAAAAAGGTAGCACACAAACTCCAAAAAACTAATTAAAGCGTCGAGCTTGACTGACGTAAAGACATAATCCTTAGAATCGCATGCAAGTTTCATCACATTGCTGCTCAAGGCCTATGTAGAATTCATCATTCAGCAACTTCTCATTCTTTGCACCCACATCAGTGGTGATTGGAAGGAACTGCAATTTTGTTCTGGAATTTACATCTGATGGACGGATTCCTCCCAAAGCTGTGTAAAGAGAAAGCTTCCCCACTGGAATTCCCATTCCTTGAAATACATTACCATCATTCAAAACAAATGATAAATGCACAATTTCAGTATCAAATGGGATAAAGTTTCATTTGTCAACTCAAAGACTCATTTATTACCTGGCAACCAAGATCTCTCAGACCAAGAATCCGCTCACCATCAGTAACAACAATAACTTGAATCCCTCTCCGAGGCCAGTTCTTCAACACTTCAAGAATCTTGCCCCTAAAGAACATACATTCACTTTAGTGTTTCAAAGAAACAAAATGGAAGTGACATGGGGTAAAGAGATTTGAAAACATACTTCTCTTTTACTCAAATGTAAAGACCATGTGGCTTCCTCAAAATGCTTCCATACTTCTGGTAAGCCTAACCAGTCACCAACTGTTGGTGTGTATACAACTGGGAGCAACTCCTCAATGTTATCAATTAATAGCTCATTGAACAAACTCTCGTTCCTTTCCTGCAAGATTCAGATACATGAGCCACCAGTTGGAAAAAAAAAACTAAAATAATAAACGTTTGGAGACATTCTCTTATACCAAACATGAATTGGAAGAAACAACCACTCACCTGAAGATCCAAGTAACGCTGTAGAGGAACAGAGTACTGTCAGAGATTGTGCATCATCAAATTTATCTCAAACATGAGCTTAATATTATTGGATAACAATTGTTACTCTAGATAATTATCTTTGTCGATTAGTACCATTCAAACTCAGGTGTCATGTGAATCTTGTTAGAAAATAAATTGGTAATATAGGTTTCATTAAATTAACCTCAATAAAAATAAGTATTAATAACCATATGAATTTTGGACACAAAAAAATCCTATAATTTCCATATACCTATTATATAGATAATTTGAGATTAAATTAGTTTATTAATTACTAAAGAGAAAAAAAATTAAGGATGATCTGGAATTATGAAATAGAAGTAGAAGATGAATCACTCATAGATTTTTAAGGATATAATTTAAGTGATGCAAATAAATTGATTTGCCATTAAGAAAAGTGTTAATGTGTCAAACTCTTGAATAGTGGTTTCATCCATTATATATAGGGTGATTTGGACTTTGAACTATTAATTATAAATCATAATGTTTTGTTAAAATAATGTACAGAACCTACACATAGATTTTTTATTCATTCGCTTTTGAAATTGATTGTTCCACTTCTTCAATTTTGATTATAAGAGCTCTTCTTTATTCAAAATATTTTTGAAGAAGAATTTTGAAGTAAATGATGTTCACTGCTCCTATTTTGATTGAAGTAAGTAGAAACTTGTAAAATTGTTAATTTGTTAGTCAATTTTTTTATATTATTAGTTAATGGAATTTCTCGTTTTTGTTTTGTCAAGTGAAACTTTAAACTTATTTCGAATAATAATAAATTTTAGAGACTTTAAACAAATAGTCTCCAACTTTAAAAGGCTGTGCACAATATAATTAGAATTTTGGGTTTGAAGGACATACCTATTAAAGCTTTCGCATTGATTTGTTTCAGCATTATAACTGGGTTTTAAGGATATACCTTAAAGCTTTTTCATTGATTTGCTTTATTGTAACTAATTTCCTTGTCTGTTTGGGACAGATAGTGAATTGTTTAGTGTTTTGAATTTTTTTATGAACGTATTTGTCAATATGTAACCCATGTGGTGGTTACAATAAAAGACTCGAGTACTCTTACGTTACAAAAAATATTCAAGAGCTTTCTTCGAGTACTCTTACGTTACAGAAAATATCTGAGCTTTCTTCCTCCTTGAAAGCTCATGAATCTTTGCATTTGAGATTTTATGAATTTTTCGTTGCGTAATCGGTTCCAGACAAAGTCATATTAGACAACATGGTGTCGACATTTTACCAAAGAAACTTGAAACTTCTGTTCTTTTTTTTTTGTTTGATTTTGAAACTTCTGTTCTGTTTCGTCAGAGATTAAAACATTCTAAAATACGGAGGAACTTGTTCTTAATTATAAGTAATCGAGATTTTACATATTGGCTATAGAATATATATTTATCATTATGCTAAAGCATTAATTAAAAAAGGTAGCACACAACTCCACCAAAAACTAATTAAAGCGTCGAGCTTGACGTAAAGACATAATCCTTAGAATCGCATGCAAGTTTCATCACATTGCTGCTCAAGGCCTATGTAGAATTCATCATTCAGCAACTTCTCATTCTTTGCACCCACATCAGTGGTGATTGGAAGGCACTGCAATTTTGTTCTGGAATTTACATCTGATGGACGGATTCCTCCCAAAGCTGTGTAAAGAGAAAGCTTCCCCACTGGAATTCCCATTCCCTGAAATACATTACCATCATTCAAAACAAATGATAAATGCACAAGTTCAGTATCAAATGGGATAAAGTTTCATGTATCAACTCAAAGACTCATTTATTACCTGGCAACCAAGATCTCTCAGACCAAGAATCCGCTCACCATCAGTAACAACAATAACTTGAATCCCTCTCCGAGGCCAGTTCTTCATCACTTCAAGAATCTTGCCCCTAAAGAACATACATTCACTTTAGTGTTTCAAAGAAACAAAATGGAAGTGACATGGGGTAAAGAGATTTGAAAACATACTTCTCTTTTACTCAAATGTAAAGACCATGTGGCTTCCTCAAAATGCTTCCATACTTCTGGTAAGCCTAACCAGTCACCAACTGTTGGTGTGTATACAACTGGGAGCAACTCCTCAATGTTATCAATTAATAGCTCATTGAACAAACTCTCGTTCCTTTCCTGCAAGATTCAGATACATGAGCCACCAGTTGGAAAAAAAAAACTAAAATAATAAATGTTTGGAGACATTCTCTTATACCAAACATGAATTGGAAGAAACAAAAAAAGTATAAAACATATCATGAATTCATCAGAATAAAAAATAGAGGTAGATGAAAACATATTCATCGGATGAAACAAACCTAAGCTTTTTCTTAATAGACACATAACGATGGAAGACTACTTGTATTTATCTTTTTAATTATGATTGAAAAGATTTTTCGGATAAAAACTTACATGGCACGAAATCATGAGCAGAATCCATAACTATTATTATATCCCTTTAATTGAGAGCCATGAAATTTAGCCCATTAAGTGCTTTGGAAGCTGTCACCATGTCACCATTACACTACATGTTTTTCATCTTCTCATCCTTTTATATGAAGATGAAAATGCTTACCTAGAAAAATAAACAAACAATTAGATGATGTAGAAAAATACAATCAACAAAACTTGCAATTCAAACAACAAAACTATCTTAACACAATTAATCGGAAAAAAACAATGGAAATTTTGGTTCAAAGAAGAGATCAGAAATGTAAGTTGGGGAGGAAGGCTAAAGATTTCGAGTCTCACTTCTATTTATAGAGATCTATTTATATAGACTTAGGGATCAAGCCTACAAATCTGACATTTATTTTGGTTTCAAACCATAAAAGTTCAAAATTTAGAATATTGGGATGGTTAGGATATTCATATATGCTAAGATTTTAATTGTAACAAATCATTAGTTTCCAAAATTCGATATTAACATGATATATGCCTAAATCTCAGTTAATTTGTTTTACAATTTTGAATGTAGATATTCCTTTGCAATAAATCGGTGGAGAAAATAAATTCAGTTTCTATATTTGAACATATCTTATTTAAAACTGAATTAATGAGAATTATAAAGTTTGGTAAATTGTTACTCTTAAAATCTATAATAAATATGTACATATTTCAAATTTTAATTTCAAATTTTATAATTGTAAATCCGTTTATTTTTATTCAAAATCTACTAGATAAATATATTGTTTAAACAGATTATATTAACAATATAATATAAATTTGTACATGATATTTCTTCTAATAAACTGTTATGAGTTTAGATATAAATAAATTTATGTCCATTTCAAAAAATTCAAATCATAACATATGTGGACAAAATATACATAATTTTATTGTAAAAATAATGTGATTATTTTATTATTTATAAAACATATGATCAAATTAAAATGAGAAGGGATTAGTATTAAGTATTAACAAATATTTAGTATGATTTAATGATTTATTTTGAAAAGAAATCAGAGGAGAGAGAAATTAGATAGTTAATATTTATTTTAAAATTTAAATGAGTTATATAAGAAAAATATAATTAGACTAATGATTTTAATCTAATGGCAAGTTGTGTAATTACTCTAGTAATGATTGCTTTTTTTTTTTAAACATCTCTAAGAATTGATGTGGTGCTGTCACCTCAGCATGGCATGGGTGTAATATAAAACGTTTTTATAAGATTAATTCTATAAGTGTCTCTGTAATAATATATAAGGGATTATGTTAATACCATGGTTTTTGCCATACCATATGCTAATACATGTTCCCGTCTCTAACACAGAATGGGAGTTGGGAAGGTTTCTTGCTTGGTTTCTAGCTGTGAGACCACGTCTCCAACTAAGGACATCAAATGTTGCATATATCAAATTGGTAAGTTATTGATTAAATGAAGCATGTAGTAAATAATTAGAATTATGATTACTCAGCGTGCAGTGTGCAATATTAATCTAAGATATATGCATATATTTAGATGCTTTTTTATTTCCTTCTTTAAACATTCGTTTGCAATTTTAGTTACACTACATGTTCAGTGTTCTCAGTTATTTTTTGTGGAATCTAACATCAAAAATGATGGGTAGAACTTATGATAACTAGCAAGGTCTATGCGGAAAGCAGTCCTCCTTTCTAAAAGCTAGCGTAGACGAAAGACACCCACGCTACCTCAAAATCAAGAATCTAAAAAGCGCACAAAGATAAACAATGACCCATCTACTTCCACCAAAAAAAGGGGTAAAATTCTTAAACTTCATACATATTCTTTAACAACCTATCCTTATTTTTTTTGAACACTTTAGAACTGTGAAGGCCAATATTACATTTACTAACAACGGTTATACAAGGCATAGACCTCCAAAACCCACGCTCAAAAACAAAAGTAATAATAGGATTATTAATACAGAGGTACTTTCTACCAAATACAAAAAAAAAATTATAAAAAAAAACTTAATCAAATCAAATTGCAGGGACACTATTATCCGACTATCTCTGTGGGATGAACATGCAGCATCTTTCTGACATAAATTGAGCATCGAAGATAGGAAACACTCATTCATGTTGGTCACAAACGTAAACCTAAAAATAATTACAGGTACGCTAAATCATAATATATATATATATATATATATATATGCAGGGCCGGCTTAGATAGGGGCGAGAGGGGTGACGGCCCCGGGGCCAAATCTCGTGTCCGATTTTTTATATATAAAAAAAATTAAAATATTTTTATTTATAAAAAAATTGAAATATTTTAAAAAATTAGATTGGAGAGGGCCTGAAATTTTTTTAATATGTATATATTTTCATTTTTACTATAAAATTTACAAAATATTACTCATTTAAAAAAATTTAATGGTTCAAAAAAAGTTTTGGTAAAAAACATAAAAAAAAAATTAAAGGGTCCAAAAACTTTTTTTGCCCTAGAGCCCATGAATATATTTAGTCGGCCCTGTATATATGATGTCGAAGATGAATGAGTGTTTGTGTATAAGTAAAATATATAAGTAAATTAATACACCTCCATCTTTTCTTACAGGCAAACTACAACTCCAATCAACTGAAGGTACAGGATTTTACTTCAACAAGTCAAGCAAAACAAACTTCTTCAATAACTACATAGAAGAAATCAAAACATGTTTCTTTTACCAAGGCTAAAAGAATGAAGTTTCTGATCAGGTCTCATAACCCAAAAAAAAACCGTCAGCTAACATCGGAAAAGAATAATACGAATTGTTTTATTATTGAAATAAACTTATGTATTTCTATTATGATATAATATTATTTACTATCAAAAACGAAAAAAAAATCCCGGTGCAACTCCAACTACTCATACAACTACCTAACAATTAAACATCCAAAGTAACTAAATATATCAACTATAAATAAATCAAATCACTATATCTCATATTAAACCAATACAAAATAAAACAAAATCTCTCATAAAATTTAAATAAAAAACAAACTCATACATTACCAACATCCAACAACAATATCGAACAGAAAAAAAGTAAAAAAAAAACATAAAACACACAAAAATTATATCTAAAATTGGTTTAAAATATAATTATATAGAGTATCCGCCCGTAGCGCAGGGCATTTCCTAGTAATAATAAAAAGTGAATTCCAATGTAATGATCCCAAAACACAGGAAACACCTTTTCTTTTTGCTCTGAAATATTCATATCTATACTTTATAGGTTTCTGATGCACCCTTCACACGCAAAAGTTGTTAATGTCTCATCTCCATGAAATCTTTTTGATATTGGTTTAATTTTAAAACAGTCAGTTATTTATTAAAAAAAATATTTGTGTTAACAGTTAGGTTGTTAAAAGCTTTTTAGGACCACCTCATGCAATTTGATTATTTTGTTCCCAAAACAAAAAGCGTTAGTTTATGCTTCTAATGATTTTTAAAGAGAAATTCCCCAAAATATCATATTTTCAAGTTTTGTTGCCAAAAATATCACCATTAATTTAATGTTCCAAAATACCACAAACACAAAAATTGATTTTATAAAGTTTATAATTAAATTCTTGAGTTTAGATTAACTATTTTAGATTTAGGGTATAATTTTATGGTTTAGGGTTTAAAATCCCTAAACCCTAAAATTGTGTAGTTTGGAAATTTGTTGTTATTTTATGGTATAGATGGAAGTTCTTAAATTTTATAGTATTTATGAAAGAAAAACATAATCCATTGGTATTATGAGAATTGCTCTTTTTAAAAAGTTAAACAAACTAACTTATAGTATTGATTTTTCTACTATAACGACTACCGCTAATGTCGTGGACGTAAAAGGAAAAGAGAGGACCTTGTGGTATAACGTGTACAATATGATAATAGTATCGTGTCTAAGTTTATGGAAGTTTTAGACTTTTTCAAATTTTGTTGACAAATATGTCATTCTCTCGTAATAATATTTAAGTTTTTAATTTGAAGTTTATATGTTTTGTTTGGATACAGTTTGATTAATAATGAAACTATTTCAAAAAAGTTAAAATTCGATTTAATTATTAAATATATTGGAAATTTAGGAAAACTTAAATATGAGATCAAATTTAGGAAAAGTGATTCCAATGTATTTTGCCCTGCAACGCCCCTTCCATTTTGTCCTTACTCGTAACGACATTTTAGTAACATTTAATTAAAAATTACTATACTGTATATGTGTGGACGAAAACTAAAAAAGTAAAATTCGAGTTCTTAATTTTTTTTTGTGACATCAATTCGAGTTCTTAATATCGTTTATAAAAATGATGTTATATTTTGACGTTGCTAATAATAATAATAAATATGACGTTGCTACTAGTTATCTAGAACTGATTAACAAATCTTGCGATTGACGAATTTATAGTAAACCAAGATACACGAGTTTAATAGAAAAACGAAAGAGAAAAACATATGAATTTGTGCAAGAATAAGGAATGCATCTTTCGATGATGTTCTCGATGATATAGCCGAGTGTATATATATATATATATATATATATATATTTTAATATCTTGTTTTCCTTTTTATAAACGTTGCCAATTTTTCGTTGTAAAAATATATCAGATTATGAAAATTTTCAAAGTTATCCAAATTTAAACAAAAAATTACTAAACCCTTTGTGGTTTAAAAATTCTGGTGTAAATTGAAAAGAACAAAACATAAAATATGACATATTTCACATCAGCATCTTACAACAATAATTGATATTTTGTGGTTTAAAAATTATATATATATATATATATATATATATATATGTATTTTTTGAGTTTAAACTTATAAATAAGCACAAATTAGAAAATTTTATATTCAAATTCATGTTAAAATTTTTAAAAGCAATTATTTAAAAAAAGAAAAGAATTTTAAATCTATATCTATTTTGAAACTATTTTAACCTTAACGTATAGCGTTCCGTGTGACACATTAAACTGAGAATCGTGTGTGCAGGGTGAACAATTTGACAAATTGACTAAAATCCAACTGATAGAGTGTGTCTGAGAAAATAAATAAACGTTGAGCATAAAAAGGAATTAAAAAAGGGAGCACTAACATGTAAATAAAATTAGATGGCACTACTATAAAAATCATGTTTTCGAAAGGTATATGTTTATTTCAGTGTGTACAGTATTTGCAATTTACAGTGCCTTCCCATACTCATGCATTACTCAGGCTTTTTAGGACCACCTCATGCAATTTGATTATTTTTTCCTGAAACAAAAAGCGTTAAATTATGCTTCTCGTGATTTTTTTTTTTAAGTTAAGCAAACCAATTTATAGTATTGGTTTTTGATTTTAACAACTACCGGTAATGTGGTAATGATCGTGGTTTAAAAAAAAAAAAAGGAAAAATGAGGGACCTTGTGTAACCCAATCAGTATCAATCACCATTCATTTCGTATATTCTCTCAATCACTCTATGTATCTTCTTAGTTAGGAATGTCTATTTACTCTTTCCAATGATGTAACTGATTGGCTGTCTATATAAGAGCATGTAATTACACTATAAATAACAAGACAAGAAACCCTCAGACTCTCACGGTATCAGAGAGGTTAGATCAAAAAAAAAAAAAATTCTCAGCCGCCCTTTATTTCTTTGTCTTTTTTCTTCTTCCTTTTCGTACTTCTTCTCTCTCTTTTCTTAAGTTTTCCTGCTCTAGCTATGTCTACTTCTGGATCGGATTCAGTGTCCACTGCGGTTCCAAATTCTACAGATCCAAACATAGTGATACTTGCGGTTAATATGTCACATATCACCAAACTCACTTCCACGAACTATATAACGTGGAGCCTCCAACTCAGCCTCTGTCTGAAAGGACATGCTCTGTTCCGTTTCATTGACAGAACAACACCACCAATGCCGACAGTGGCATCAACGGACCAATCTGAAGTCCCAAATCCAAGCTATGAGTCTTGGATCCGCCAAGTTCAACTTCTCTTTGTGGCTATCCTGGGTACAATATCAACTCCGCTCCAATCTCTAGTAGCTTGTGCTACGACATCACTTGAGGCATGGACCATACTCGCTATGACATATGCCAAGCCCATGCGAGGTCATATCAAACAGTTGAAAGATCAACTGAAGAAAGGGGAAAAAGGATCAAAAATGATTGATGTCTACATACAGTTTATGAAATCCAAAGGAGATCAACTTGCACTTCTAGGCAAGCCTGTGGATCATGAGGATCTTGTAGAACACATTCTTGCTGGTCTACCAGGAGACTACCGTGATATTATTGATGGGGTCAACAACTGTGAAACAGCCATCTCCTTCGAAGAACTACATGAGAAACTTCTCAATCGTGAAGCCGATATTCTGTCAAGTGCTCCGTCTGTGGCCGTTTTTCCGGCAACCGCTAACATTGCTGGTCAACGACCAAAAGAGATGGGTCGTCCTCCCTGGAAGAACAACAAACCAATCAGTGCTACTCCAAACCTTACTTGGGTCGCTGCCAGGCCTGCAATACTCAAGGTCACAACGCCAAGCGGTGCGCTCAATTCTGACTCATCCTCCAATAACAACAACAAACTTCTGCACCGTGGTAACCAAGCACCAATTTTGCTGTGCCTGCACACAACACTTCTCAATGGTTCCTTGACAGTGGTGCATCTCACCATATTACCACAGATCTTGGTAACTTAGCCCTTCATTCTCCCTACACCGGCTACGATGATGTGATGATTGCTGATGGCTCTGAGATCCCGATCAAAAATACTGGTTCTTCTATTCTTTCTTCATCCTCTCGCAATCTTAACTTGAATGATGTCTTACATGTTCCACATATGGCGAAAAATCTACTTTCAGTCTATTGTCTATGTGTTGATAATAATATTGATGTTACATTTGATCCTTTTGCATTTCATGTGACGGATCTAAGCTCGGGAACACCGATCAGCCGCGGGCCAGTTAAACATGACATGTATGAGTAGCCGACTCCTCCAAATCAGTCTTCTATTTTTCAAGCTTTCAACACCAATAAAACCTTATTTGTGGATTGGCACTCCCGTCTTGGTCATCCTCATCTAGATCTTCTCAAAAGAAAAATTTCAAATTTTTTTTTGCCATTATCCAATAAAATGTCATCTTCTTTACCTTGCAACTCATGCTCCATTAATAAAAGTCACAAGCTTCTCTTTGCGCAATCTACTCTTAAATTTTCTAAACCACTTGAAACAATCTTTTCTGACCTTTGGACATCACTATTCATTTTCTGACCAGGGATCGATTATTTTGAAACCTTCAGTCCGGTTGTTAAACCAACCACTATACGTCTTGTCACTAGTCTTGCGGTTACTTATCAATGGCCTCTTCGACAATTGGATTCTAATAATGCCTTCCTTCAAGGTACTCTAACAGAAGATGTGTACATGGCCCAACTACCGGGGTTAGTTAGTGAGGAACTTCCTAATGCGGTCTACAAATTACGGAAAGTAATCTATGGGTTAAAGCAAGCACCTTGTGCCTGGTACAATGAACTTCGTAAGTTTTTGGTAAATTTGGGCTTTATCAATGCATTGGTGGATGCATATCTTTTTGTCTTTCAAACGAATAGCATTGTCATCTTCTTGTTGGTGTACGTAGATGACATTGTTATTACATGAAATTTGAATCACTACATACAGAAGTTCATCAAAATTCTGAGTGATCACTTCTCTTTGAAAGACTTAGGCAACTTATCATACTTTCTTGGCATTGAGGTCTATAGAACACCAGCGGGACTATTGCTTAATCAAACAAGGTACATCACAGCCTTACTACAACGCACAAATATGTTGGATGCTAAACCTGTGAGTACTCCACTCGCTGAAAATATCAAGCTTTCAAAACTTGGTGGTACAACCCTTTCCGACCCAACAGAATTTCGTATGATCATTGGAAATCTCCAATATCTTCTTCTCACGCGTCCAGACATAGCTTATGCGGTGAATAAGCTCTCACAATTTATGCATACTCCAACATCTGAGCACTTGACAGCTGCCAAACGAGTACTTCGGTATTTATGTGGTACTCCTACTCGAGGTCTCTACTTTGATGCCGCCAATACACTGTCTCTACATGCATATTCTGATGCAGATTGGGTAGGGGATCAAGATGATAGTTCCTCGACTGGTGCTAACCTCGTTTATCTTGGCAAACAACTTGTTTATTGGTCGTCACAAAAGCAGAAGACTGTTGCTCGATCGTCAACTGAGGCAGAATACAAATCAGTAGCAGATACAGCCTTTGAAATGCAATGGATACAATCAGTGCTTCAAGAGCTTGGCCACAAACTCACAAAGACACCGGTTATCTATTGTGATAATATAGGTGCAATATATCTTTGTGCTAACCCAGTTTTTCATTCCTGCATGAAGCATGTTGCTGTTGATTATCATTTCATTAGAAGGCTAGAACAATCTGGGCTTCTAAGGGTGGCTCATGTTATCTCTGCGGATCAGGTAGCTGATGGCCTCACCAAGCCTTTATCACGATCATGTTTCATTCCGCTGATGAACAAGATTGGACTTCATTCATTGTGTCCATCTTGAGGGGGTGTGTAACCCAATCAGTATCAATCACCATTTGTTTCGTATATTCTCTCAATCACTCTACATATCTTCTTAGTTAGGAATGTCTATTTACTCTTTCCATTGATGTAACTGATTGGCTCTCTATATAAGAGCATGTAATTACACTGTGAATAACAAGACAAAAAACCCTCAGACTCAAACCTTGTGGTATTAAATAGGGTATATATGATAAGAGTATTGTGTCCATGTTAATGAAAGTTTTTTTAAAAATTTGTTGACAAACTTGTCATTCGCTCGTAACAACAATAATAACAAATAAAACCTATAAAATATAATTGAAAAAAAGAAGAAAAGTATATCAATTGTCACGAGTCACGAAAACGAATGACGTGAATCGATCATCAGTCACCATATCTTTGACGTTTTTACTCTGGTAAAAAACTGAAAAGATTCAAGAGAGCAGATCACATTGAAACGCCGCGCGAAAACAACCATGAGACAAGTTGGTTTGATATCACCCATTGAAGCTGATCAGTATTAAGTTTGATAGTATTCAATTCTGAATTTATCGTGAAATGGATCCTACGGAAACCTTTCTCATAAAACAACTCTTTTTTATGTCCATCACATAAAAGTAAAATAAAAATAATTATCAATGAACAAAAAGATAATTACATAGCTAGTAATGTTTAATTTAAAATATTAAATACTTTTTAAGCATCTCTCTCACGATAGTGGCGTCACTGTCCTTTGGATAATAACTTTGATACTTTTATTTATTTATTTAACCAAATTAAACCCTAACGTTTCATAACTTAACGTTTTCAACCCCTAGTTTTGCATCCCTGAAAACTTTGAATATATATATATATATATATATTATATATATATATATATTATATATATATATATATAATATACTCTTCTCTACATACTCTTTCAAAAAATCTCTAAGTTTTCCGTCAAAGAATAAAGAAAGAGATGTCTTTACCTCCATATCTCACAAATGCGTTGGTCCATTTTGAGTCTCTGTGTGTGCATGGGATTCATGTGATAACAAAGGTGACTGGGGAAGTTTTGGTGAATAAGAGCATGTTGCTTATAAGCTTCATTGACAAGGTAAGAAGAAATTTGAGCTTGACACATAACATGTCTCTGATTGATGGGAATCACATTGAAAGAGAATGGTGGAAACGGAACGGGTGGGATTAAGTGTAAACAAAAAACCCGGCACACCTGAAATTTTCTCTAAGAAGAAAAAACTCTTGCGGGCTTAGGATGTCTTTTCTACCATATGCAAACGCTCTCTTTCCTCTTCTTTAGTTTTCATAGTATTCATGTTACCTATTTTTTGAAATAATTTGGTTTTGCTAAGATGATGTAGAAACATAAACAAGACAGGAATCTAGAAACAAGAAAAAAGATGTCTGATTTATGTAATTTTAAAATTCAAGATGGAAATGGGATGAGACGGGATGTGAGAGTACCAGAACAAGAATTTTAAAAACTAAAAAACATTACAAAAAATAATTTAAATATATATACTATATAAAAATACATAAACTACAAAAAACTAATATAAATATATATACTATATTTTTAAAAACTAAAAACATTAAAAATTTACTATTATTAAATATATGTATATACTATATAAAAATACATCAGCTTTTTATATATATTGTAATTTTTATGTATATCTAAACTCATAACAAATTATTAAAACAAATATAATGTATAAATTAATATTATATTGTTTAAATACTCTAATTAAACATTTTCATAACTATTTATGAGATATTAAATAAAAATAAACATATCTAAATTAGAATATTAAAAATTCAAAATTTAATATCTATATATTGATTCCAAATTTTCAGAATAACTGTATTTCAAACTTTATATTACCCATTAATTAAGTTATAATTATGTTATTCAAAATATTTTCATATATAGAAGCTGAATTGATTCTCTCAATCGATTTATTAGAAAGGAATATCTGATTTCAATTTTGTAAAACAAATTAATAGAGATTTAGGCATATATCGTGTTAATTTCAAAAATTGGAAACTATTATTATCCTCAATCGATTAGTTCATAATTGAGTATATAATTCGAATATTCTAAGACTTTTAAATCTCGATTTATGTATATAACATAGACGCTCTGTATACATTGAATCGGCTCACTCTGACTTCGATTGCTAAAATTTTGACATGATGATATTATTTAAAAAATTCAGAAAGCATTCATTTATTACTAATTAAAATATTTCCAAATAAATTTCCTAACAATCAATGTAATACTGTATTTGCTAAAATTTGAAGAATAAAAATTTGGGCCAAAAAAGATTTTAAAATTTGCCGTTATCCCTAATTCCATCATTCGCTATAAATACAACCAGGGGCGGACCCATATAGAAAGGAGTGGGGTCAGCAGACCCCACAAAAAAAAAAAAAAATTTGTGTATATAATTTTTTTTTTTGGTTGAAAATCAACTTTGAACTCATGAAATTTTAGGTTTTTTTAGCTTATTTACCTTTTGAACCCATTAACTTACTTTTAAAAAAATTTCAGCAATTACAAAACCCGAAACCCATTTTGTTTTTGACCCCGGTAAAAAAATTTTTTGGATCCGCCACTGAATACAACAATAGAGAGTTTGATCTTCAATCTCCATAGCCTTCGGCATACATTTTTGTTTCATATATTTGTTTATTTTCATAACATTTATAATGGAGTTTGTAGATTTATTATGATTCGTCAATCTTTAGAGACTTATTGCTATTGTGATTTGACCTCTGTGTTGTGGATCTGCGTTTTTTAGGTGAAGAAGTATTGATGGAGTTAGTCTAGAAGCTCAAGACAACAACAACATTTGGTCAAAATAGCGTTTATGGTGAGCTCTCTTTGTAAATCATTTATTAGTATTGTTTTAGGTAAAATAGTAGGCAATCTATTGCAGATGATGTCAAGGGCCTATTTTTACTTTGGACGTTTACCGGCAGTTTCTAATTACTTTTGCTTTTCTCTTCTTGCAGAGATGGATAAGTTTATAAAGTTTGAACTTTCAAATTTTTATCTTGGGATGTACTCAGAGGAGGTATGAAATATGTGTGTTAGATGACTGATAGATTTGTTAAAAATAAATCGATGTTCAATTGCTAGAAAGGGATTTTTAGTTACAATACATATAATATTGATATAAGAACATGGAACAAGACATCATCAACCGATGTGTATAGAAGCCAAATGATATGTGGCTATATTTTTTCACTGCATCAGTTTTAGTTAGTGATACGATCCCGGCTAGCTCTACGAACATGGAACAAGGAGCACGGAGAGCTTGAGGATACACAGCTTGGAGCTAAAGAATTGGAAGCTAAGGAGCTGGAGCTTGAGGATTATGGAGCTCAAGACATGAAGTACGAGTACACGCCACCCGTTACTCGTTCCCGGACTAAGAAGCTCACCAAGGAGATTACCATACTACTCACGAAAGTTACATCTCAAGGCGACCACTCGGGACTTGGATGTGTCAAGACTATTCTGGTTTTGATACATGCCCGAGACGGATGATAAGTAGAGGTGTGGCCTTAGTGCTCTTTTTCTTACTCTCGGTTTTATCCCATTGGGTTTTCCGGAGAAGGTTTTTAACGAGGCTAAGTCCCACACTCGATTCATCATTTTTACCCACTTATCTTTCATGGTTTTGGGCCTGGCCCATTTCTTTTCTTTCTCTTCTCTTTAGGCACTTTCTTTTGAATTTGAATGGTTGTGTTTTGTTCAAACTCTGTCTTTAATTATATTGTTAGTTTCGAGTGTGTGTTTTCCCGAGGCCTGTCTCGAAACACACCACTCGCCTCCCCCTTCTTCTCTTTATATGTCTCTCTCATTTCTACATCTAATAACAATCATCTTTTTATCAAATATCTTTTAACCTTTGTGGTTTCTTTCTTTGTTCGAGTGATTCGATCAAAAATCCTCATTAGTTCTTCCGTGTGAAGTCGAGAACTCTTGGGCGACTCATCGTGAGGCTTTCCGCATCCTCTCGTGGCGTCTATCAATCCCCCCCTATCCTCTACTTGTCGTGTGATTCGATCTCAAGTCTAGGAATATCCCCTTGGACTTTCTCTCGTGCGTGAATGGGTTTGTGAGCCTACCCGGGTTCGCATCAAGTGGTATCAGAGCCGCTCGAAAGTTTAGTCCACTTCGATCAATTTTCATAAATTCTAGGGTGCTTCTAAAATTGCGATTTCAAGTGATTTGATTTCGTGTGGGAGTCTAGTTTCTATTAAAATTGGTTTTAGAATTTTCGGAGACGTTTTGATATTTTATTCTGACCGATCATCTTCACATGTTCTTCGCGAAGGGTTTTCCGTCGATTTGCAGTGCAGGAATTTTCAAAACTTGGTTTTAATCGCTAAAAATACTAGATCGGTTGGATCTGCTTCTGTTTTGAGTCTAGTTTACAGGAAAATTGTTTTTAAAAATTTTGGATTTGATTTGGTTGACGAATTCAATCGATTGTTGAAAGGTGTCGATTTGGTTCCTCGCTGGATCGCTGCCTGTGTGTCACGGTTTGATTTCGATTTCTTTGCATGATCTGTTTGGTTTGTTTCCTTTGAACTATTTACTGGGTTAGTTGTGTTTGTTTTTCAGGTACAGCAATATCTAATCACAAAAGAGAGGATATGTTCTACACAAGGTGCCAGGTTCAAAGCAAGATATGCAGCCTCATGATTGATGAAAGGAGTTCCAACAACGTGGCAAGTGAATATATGGTCAAGAAGCTTGGACTGACAGTGAAGGAGCATCCATGGCTCGATGAAGATTACAGATTAAGAGTGAGCCACCAAGTGAAGATTTCCATAACCATTGGAAAGTATGAAGACGAGATTCTGTGTGATGTTCAACCAATGGAAACCTGTCACATCCTTCTTGGAAAATCATGGCAGAATGAGCGAAGAGCAATCTATGATGGTCACAAAAACTGATATTCATTCAAGTACAAAAGAGGCAAGATCAATCTGGTTTCAATGTCACCACACGAGATTCAACAAGATCAGCTCATTCTAAAGCAAAGAGTAAGACAAATTGAATGCAAGGACATATTCCAAGGAAATATTCCGAAGGAGTCACCACCCATATGTGTAGAAAAAATTCAACTCAAAACATGTCAAGAAGATATTGGTGAAGACTTCGAACCAGAACCACCAGATTATGTGCTAGACAATGCCAAGAGTTTGAATAAAGAAGAAGGAGACTCGCAAATCAAAGAAACTGAATCCCATATCAGTTTTGGGAATGAACTAGGACGCCATGGAGAAGAACTAAAGGATAAGGAGCTAGTTAAGGTCCATAATGTGCTAGCAGAACCAACTCAACAAAAGCTAAGTGAAGATGTGATCTCTACACCATCACTTGCACTCCACGGTAAGACAAAGCAATGTAAGTCCTCTAAAACTCTAAGTGAACTAACTTGTTATAGATGTCATAAGACAGGACACTTTGCTATAATATGCCCATCTAGGAAAGTGAAGGAAAACACATCTCTAGAACAGGAACCAAAACCTTCTAAAGGAAGTAAAAGTCTAGCTCAATCCAGTTTTGAAATTTCCAATTTTAGTTTGATACACTTGTCTTCGTCAAAGAGTTTTGAAACATGTCCTGCCAAAGAGCACATGTCCAAAGAAGAAACAATGGACCAGGAACAAACTCAAGACACAAGTCAATCCAAGTTGCTTAAGGAGCTACTGTGGCATAAGTATGGACCAATGGGTTTAGCATCAAAAGAAACTTACAGCCCTCCACCCAAGGAAGTGTTCAACCACGTTATAAGTAAGAAGATGGAGGTTACGGAAACATCTCAACCAAAGAAGGCCACTGAACAAGTCATAGTTCATAGTTCACAAGCAACGCCTAAAGCCATCACTTAAACCAAGCGGTGAACCAAAGCAATCTGAGTGTGTTTCAAAGATCACCATCTTCAAAGCTGAAAACTTACCAAACATCTTACATGGTACTAAGGTAAGTTTAGCTAGCGAGTCTGTTCGATACTGGAATAATTCTACATTCACTCGTAGCATCAAACAACCTGTTTTGAAAATTAAAATTTCAAGTATAATGCACTTGATTTTTCCTTTAAGTGCCAAGGAAGATGCAGGTACCTTAGATGTGCGCAAAGACCTAAAAGAAAACACATCGACATGGAGCTTAACAATGGAGCAAACGGAGAAAGTAACAAAGTGCAATGACATGCCATCAAACTCAGAGCTCTTAACGTGTTTTCCTGCCAATAAACAAAGAGAGGATGTCATCAACCTCATAGTGATCAAAGAGAAACCACCCGATGCTCAGCCACCAATTCAAACCCAAGATTGTACAATTTTGAGGTCACAACTTTGTCAAAGAAAAGGGTATGATACATCCATCCCAACCACACCATCCCATGAGCAAACCAATCTAGCTGTCGCATGTGTCAAACTGGATCCAAAATCACTTCCATTTGCGGTGACAATTACATGCACCGAATACATCAAGGACCTTCTTCAGGTAAGTAACTCTTTAACTCAATTTGACTCTCATGATTCCAAGGTTATGAGTAAGAGTTTATCATCTCCATAAACTATTAAGAAAAAATTAGGTGTATTCAAAGAATATTCGGAACCAAACTCTTGTCTTAGGACGCAAATAAAAGAGGAACATGATAAAGAAAATTCTGGGGTCCGAAATGAAACTTGTCTACTTGTTTACAGTGACTCTACGACTGTGATAATACGCTTGTTCTTTGCCAAAGGTGTTGAAAACATTGCAAGTCTAAAAGAGGAGCCACCGGACTTAGAAGTTTACTCGACCCATTTCTTTGTGAGGACTGGAATTAGAGTTGTCTTGAGAAAGGAGTTGAACACCTCCCAAAGCTATCAAGACACGAAGCGTGGAGCTTTACCTTGAAGGATATGTTCCGAACTGGTCCAATTTTTGATCTTCTTGTCACTAACAAACTTCGTGGAGATTTTTATCTTAAAAACAGGTTTGGAGAGGGAAACCATGGAGCTTACAAGGAACAGCCGTTTGAGTCGAAAAATAGAAATTCAACTAAAGGAAATTGGCGAAGAAGCTTGAGTTGTTTCCATGACGAAAACCAAATGAAGGGATGTTCTAGGAATTACGGCTACAAGTTCTGTCCTTTTGGATACAAAGGTATGAAGTTTAAACTTATCGTTTTTGATAATATTACCTTGTCTTCTTTTGTTGCAGATTGTCCGGATTTGAGGACAAATCCTTTTCAAGAAAGGGGGCATGATACGATCCCGACTAGCTCTACGGACATGGAACAAGGAGCACGGATGGAGCTTGAGGATACACAGCTTGGAGCTAAAGAATTGGAAGCTAAGGAGCTGGAGCTTGAGGATTATGGAGCTCAAGACATGAAGTACGAGTACACGCCACCCGTTACTCGTTCCCGGACTAAGAAGCTCACCAAGGAGATTACCGTACTACTCATGAAAGTTACATCTCAAGGCGACCACTCGGGACTTGGATGTGTCAAGACTATTGTGGTTTTGATACATGCCCGAGACGGATGATAAGTGGAGGTGTGGCCTTAGTGCTCTTTTCCTTACTCTCGGTTTTGTCCCATTGGGTTTTCCGGAGAAGGTTTTTAACGAGGCTAAGTCCCACACTCGATTCATCATTTTTACCCACTTATCTTCCATGGTTTTGGGCCTGGCCCATTTCTTTTCTTTCTCTTCTCTTTAGGCACTTTCTTTTGAATTTGAATGGTTGTGTTTTGTTCAAACTCTGTCTTTAATTATGTTGTTAGTTTCGAGTGTGTGTTTTCCCGAGGCCTGTCTCAAAACACACTACTCGCCTCCCCCTTCTTCTCTTTATATGTCTCTCTCATTTCTACATCTAATAACAATCATCTTTTTATCAAATATCTTTTAACCTTTATGGTTTCTTTCTTTGTTCGAGTGATTCGATCAAAAATCCTCATTAGTTCTTCGGTGTGAAGTCGAGAACTCTTGGGCGACTCATCGTGAGGCTTTCTGCATCTTCTTGTGGCGTCTATCAATCCCCCCTATCCTCTACTTGTCGTGTGATTCGATCTCAAGTCTAGGAATATCCCCTTGGACTTTCTCTCGTGCGTGAATGGGTTTGTGAGCCTACCCGGGTTCGCATCAGTTAGAAGACTTCGTCATGGTTTTTTCATGCAGGCCTTCATACTGGTGCTCAGAAGCACTATGTTAACAATGAAATCTGAATGTTGGAGCGTTTTGGGTAAGTAACTAAGTATCATTCGACAATGAACCTTCCACATTTTTAAACATAAAGATATGAAATTGCCTAAATGTTGGTTCATTTAAAAGAAATACTTTATTATAAAGCATGAAGGTTGTCTCTAGAATGGAGATTCTGATTACAACATACTTGAGCACCTTGAATATGACGTGGATCAGCTACAGTTGTACGGCTACTGCATGTTCAAAGGTCTATCAAGTCTTCATAAGCAGGCAATGCAGATTTAAGACTGATAACTTGAAAACATAAATAAAAGTATATTATACTATCTATTATAAATATAAAACTAAAAAAGTTAGGCATAATTATTAAATGGAGTGTATTGAACTAAGTATTTGGAGGGATTTGAGTTAAAACAATAAATCATATGTTATTGAAACATAAATTTTAAAATATATTTTAAAATCCGTATTATTGGATTGGTGAATTTAAAATATACAATCAAATCCACTCTTATTGAAAATATTTTAAGAATTAGATTTAAAAATTTTAGGTGGTATTTCATGGAATTTCTTAGTTAAAAACAAATTTTATGGTTTATAGTGAGATTTCAGAGAATTTTAATAAAAAAATTTATAATTCACCAAAAATCATCAAAACCCATTAAAACTCAATTCCCTCCAAATATTGAGTTTAAAACACCCTCTAAAGGTAGAGTTAGGTAATATCGGATAAAAACTGGGTACTGCCGTACATGTAGTTTGGGTTTCGGAAACTACTATCCAAATTATATCCGGTCCAACTAAGTCTTAGCATTAAGGATATAGAATCGGGTAATAGCGAATAAGAGTAGTTTGAATCTTGGAAACTATTACACAAAGTATATATGCTAATAAAAGGGTCGGATAATAGCATGTAAAGGTAAGGTTGGACACTACAAGAAATCTACCGCGTAACTGACGGCAATTTCCGTCAGAAATCCGTCGGAATCAGCAAAATCCGTCGGTTATCCGTCGGGTTTTTCTGTCGCTTCTATCTCGTCGGAAATAAAAATCTCGTCGGAAAGCCGTCGGAATTTCCGACGGAATTCTGACGGAATAGAGAAATCAGAAATCCATCGGAAATCTGTCGGTTTTAATGCCGTCGGTGTACCGTTGGTTAAAAACCGACGGAACACCGACGGAAATCTGATTCTTATAAACCGACGGATTTCCGACGGATCTATAACCGACGGCAAACCGACAGATTTAAACCGACGGATTTCCGACGGAAATCTGATTCTTATAAACCGACGGATTTCCGACGGATCTATAACCGACGGCAAACCGACAGTTTTAAACCGACGGATTTCCGACGGAATTCTGATTTTTATAAACCGACGGATTTCCGACGGAATTATTGAAAATTTTTTAATTATAAAATCGAATATTTAAAAATAAATTTATTAATTTGTAAAATTTGTTTTATAATTAAAATTAAAACAAATTTTAAAATTAAAGAAATAATAATAATGCAATAATTCAATATTTCTAAAATAATTCAAATAAAAAAGGAAAAAAACTAAAACTACGAAGGCGGGAAGCGAGATAAGAATTCCGCCATTTGTTGCTGCAATAACCGGTTATCCGCCTCCAATTTGCGTGATCTCTCGCGTTCCGCTTCTTGTTAAAGGCGATCCGCTTCTCGTTGGAGGCGATCCGCTTCTCGTTGGAGGCGATTTGCTTCTTGTTCTTCTGCGAGCTGTTGCAGCTGCATCTTCATAGCTTCCATGTCAGCGTCTCGTTGTGCGAGCTGTGCCCTAATATCCAGAGAATCGCCGAAGAAACGCGAAGTTGCAGAAAAAGAGTCGTCGTCCGGAAGACCAAATACACGACCTTTTGTCTTCGGAGTACACTGCGGTAAGAAACGAAAATCTTGTTAAAAATTAGAAATTACAAAAAACGATATAAATATATATTTTACTTACCTCGTAGACAAATTCGTTAATCTTCTCGATTGGAAGATCGGTCATTGGAGGCGTTCCTTCGATGATTGGCTGAGAAAGGAGGAAGTCTTCCTTCATCTTCTCATAGTTGTCAATGATCTCCCGAGCCAGCGGATCTTGGATTTCATGGTTCTTCCTGCTGGTATGCGCATCCTTGAGCAATGTGATAGCGGAAGGTGGGACACCGTCTTGCCGAAACTACAAAAATGAAAATTTAGTAAACTATAAAATTATAAAACTTAAATAACAAAATTTTAATTAAATAAAAAACTTACCAGTTGTTTGGCCCCTGTGACCAAACTAACCGCTCCTAGATTGTGCGTCGCCTTGCCTTTTCCTTTGCGATCGTTGTTTCGGCACGCAGAATGAGTTGTGGAGCTTGTCTTGGTCGGTTCTTCACTCCAATAAGTGCATAACCCGCTCCATAGGCTCGGGTTAGAAAGCAACTCCCATGGGACATCATTCTTGTGCCACTTCTCCTTCCACTCGTTCAGCTTCCACGAATACATTCTAGCTGCTTTTTTATCGAAGCATCGTCTAACGGAGGCGGTCATGTGGCTATCCCAAGTAAATTCTTGCTGCAAATCAAAAATTCAAATAAAATAAATATATTAAATAAAAGTAAAAAAAATTATAATATGAAGTACTTACCGCAAATTGGCGAAACCACAATTCCTGATCCGCTATCGGCATTTGGTTGTAAGTTGGGTACGGATGACGAAGCATTCCATTGAGCATCCAGTTAATGGACTTGGAAATCCCATTTCCGGAATCTCCAAACCTACAAAAGAAATTAGTGCAAATAATTTGAAATGTAACTAAAGTAATTTGAATTTAAAAATACTTACCATGTGTCTCTGCCTACACATTCCGGATGGAGACGAGGCAATCTATCTCGTCCTGGTTGAGCGACAAAGTCCTCAACGCTCATCTGCGACGGTGCAGTAGGTGAAGGCGTCGGCATAGACGCTGTCTCCGGGATCTGTGTCTCCGGGATAGGTGTCTCCGGTATAGGAGAACTCCTCGAAGCGGAAGTACCTCCCCGGCGACTACTACGTCCACCGTGAACTGAACGGACAAACCTACCGTAATCCCTATAAAAATTTAAAAAAGTATCAAACATTATATGAAAAATTAATAATAATGAAAATAAAAAAAAAGTATGAAAAAATAATTTAAATTCATTATTAGACCAAAACAATTCTACTTTTATGGAAAAACTTATAAATTACTAAAATACAAAAAAAAATTTATTTATAAGTATTAATTCCAAAACAATTGAAAATTTGTTAATCCTTGATTTATAAAAGAATGAAAAATTCATGAATATAATTATAAATTACTAAAATGATTAAAAATTATCAAAAAAATAATGATAATTTTCTAAAAATTATAATAACATACCAAAATTAAGAAAATATTAATGCATGAAAAAAATTATAAATATTTCAATTAATAAATAAAATAAGAAAACAAATAATTTTAATAAACATAACAATCCTAAATCTAACAATTACAAACCTAAATCTAACATTACAAACCTAAATCTAACAATTAAAACATAAATCTAACATTACAAACCTAAATCTAACAAATCTAATTTTCTAAACAATCAATCTAACTAAAAACTTAACAATCAATAATATAAACTTCAAAACTTACAAGTTTGGGGGATTATGAGACATAATGATGATATATTGACGGAAATCCGGAAGCTTGGGAGAGGTTTGGCGATTTTGGAAGTTTTCAACTCGTCTGCGAAAGTGAGGAGGAAGAAGACGAAGTCTGTATATATTACGATATTGCGAAAGTGAGGAGGAAGAAGACGAAGTCTGTAATCCGTCAGTTTAAAAAAATTAAATTACGCACGTTCTCGATAAGGTTTCGGAAAGGTTACCGCCTAAATTTTTGGGAATCCGTCGGAAATCTGTCGGAAATTTCCGACAGATTTCTGACGGATGGGCGAAAATTTAGGCATCGCGGGAAACGAAAAGAGTTTCGCGGTTACATTTTTATTTTCCATCGGAAATCCGTCAGAATATTCTGACGGAATTCCGACGGATAGTCAAAATATGCATGCCTTCTGATTGGCTAGTCAATCCTTAAACGAGGACACGTGTAACCACAAACCCGTCGGAAATCCGTCGGAAATTTCCGACGGATTTCCGACGGGTTTGTGGTTTTAGTGGTTTTTTACGCACCGTTTCAGTAAACATATATTTATAGTATTATAAATTCATGTTTGCAAACACAAATAACTTATAGAAATCTTTAATTTGACAAATTTCAAAAGTTTAGATGATTATTTCGTATTTGGTAAACTTGTACGTTAACTATATGTTTATCTATGAAACACTTTCGATCGAACCATGTCTAAAAACAAAATCTTTTCAAAATATGTTATATATCACATAATTTAGTTTATTTTGTCAAAGTTTGTTGTTAACATTGTCTTGATGTACAAGAAATTATAATTTGACCATGTAAACCCCAAACCCGTCGGAAATCCGTCGGTTTGTCCGACGGATTTCCGACGGTTTTAGGGTTACACGTGTCTATAAAAATTAAATTTAAAAAACCCCGAAAACCGTCGGAAATCCGTCGGAAAAACCGATGGATTTCCGACGGGACTATTTTTTTAACGAAAACACGTGTCCGTTTTTAAGGTTTAAATTATATTACCGTCAGAAATTCCGTCGGAAAATCCGACGGATTTCCGACGGTTTTGGGGGTCATTTTAAAATTAATTTTTAACTGGTTTAATGAGTTGTGTGGGTTTGTTAATGTGTTTGTTTAGGGAATTTTTAATTTCTGGCAAAATCTTATTTTATTAAAATTTGTTAAAATATACAAAGCTGAAGTTGAGCTTATAAAATGCTCGGCAGCTGCGGTCTTCGAGGACCTATGGTTTACACCGTAATGTCAAAATTAAATAAAATACAAAATAACAAATTTACAACTTTCTGTAATACCAAAAAATAATACAAACCACGTGTATAACTAATCTTCATTAGATGATGATGATGATCCCTCAGATGGAATTGAGTCTGAATCCTCATAAAATTCACCTTGTTCTTCTTCTGAGTCGGAAAAAACTAAACCAAATTGTGTGAAATCAACAACAAGATCCAGAGCACAAGAAGGCTCAACTGGATCCATTGGAAGGACTTCTGCTGGCTGTAAAGGAGCATGTGCTGCAACTCCATAAATTCTTCCTCGCGGGTCACTTTTAGTAATCAGGCGCCAAGGATCCATCGCCGTGTAACTCGAGGGTAACGAATATAGCACACCTAAAAAAAACATATTAGTTTTGTAATTATTATACCTAAATAAGGAATTGAGTATTAATTACACTATTATTAGTACCCTACCTGCTCAGCTTGTGATCCTAGAATGAATGGGTCATACGTTTCTAGTCTCCGACTTGAATTAACAGACGTAACACCAAATTGGTCTACATGAAGCCCACGACCGAGTGTTGAATCATACCAATCACACTTGAAAACAATGCACCTCAAGTCTAACATTCCTGGGTACCGCACTTCCAAAATTTCTTGAAGAACGCCGTAGTAAACATCATTACCAGATTTCACTGAAATACCAGAATCTGAAGTTTGCGTTGTCCTTCTCTCGTCATGAACCCTAAACCCATATCCACGAACCCTAAACCAACAACTTTTTCTACCGTGCTTTAGTTGGAATGCATCTGTGTTGTCTTGGCAATACGGACACGATAATCTCCCATGTGTTGTCCATCCAGATAACATACCATATGCTGGGAAATCGCTTATGGTCCACATAAGCACCGCACGCATCTTAAAGTTTTGCTGGGTCGAAACATCATACGCTTCCACACCATGCTCCCATAGCATTTGTAACTCATAGATCAATGGCTGGAGGAATATATCAAGTGATCTCTTCGGATGCTCTGGGCCGGGAATAAGAATCGATAGATATAAAAATTCTCTACGCATGCACAGAGATGGAGGCAAATTGTAAGGGGTTACAATTACGGGCCATAACGAATACTTCCTTCCATGCTTCCCAAATGGGTTAAAACCATCTGTACATAACCCGAGGTACACATTCCTTCGCTCATACGCAAACTCTAGATACAATGATTGAAAATGTTTCCAAGCAGCTTCGTCTGAAGGATGTGTAATATCTCCATCTTGACGATGTTCTGCATGCCATCTCATTGGCTCTGCTGTGCGCTGAGAAGTATATAACCTCTTCAACCTCTCTGTTATTGGTAAATACCACATACGTTTATATGGAATTTGAATTCTGCCACTACTTTCCGATACGTGGTTTATGACAAAATCTACATCTTTTGCGGTTTTCATCTTCTCTCCAATATAGCATACAGTTGTCGATGCACACATCTATTACCTTATACGGTAACCCAAGACCAGATACAATTTTTGTACCTCGTAGTATGATCCGGGTAAAAGATTATCTTCGGCAATAAATCTTTCGCCTAATCTGTTATCGCGATCAACGCACTCCTCCGCCAAATTGTAATCCGTCTTAATCGTCATCAATCTACTTACAGCTGATAAAAGGCGAATGACCTTCTTTACACCCTTTATATAGTGGCTGCTTTGCAGCATCTAACATATCAAAAAATCTTCTTGCTTTACATTAGGTTCTTCAACCTATATCTTTCTTCACCGCTAAACTCGACATTCTCTCTAAACGCATCATTCACCATCTGCACGCTCCCTACACCTACATCTACTTCCGTGCTACCTCCTAAACTATCTGAGACAGTTGGTTCACTAGTACTACCATACTCAACATTTGTTTCTCCATGTAAATATCATATCTTGTAACCCGGCGTAAACCCATTACTATACAAATGATGCCAAACTATCTCTATCGCAACATTACGAGAATTCCTACAAATTGAACATGGACATTTTAACTTACCTGATTTTTGAACACACGGTTGCTTTCCCGCCACTTCCATGAACTCGTATATGCCTCGTGCATACTCCTCGTTCAAGTTGTTCGTCTCCGGATCCATTAATGGTTCGTCCATCCATGATCGAAAATATCTAGACATATTTTTCACTTTTTTTATAGAATTCGTATTAAGTAAACAAGAAATAAGAGAGAGATATGAAATTAAGATTGTTGTGTAATGGGATAGAGAATGGGAGAAACATATATATAAACTCGTTTCCGTCGGATTTCCGTCGGAAATCCATCGGCTTACAACGGTAAATTCAACGGATACATTAACGTTCATATTTTCCGACTTTTTTCCATAAGCCGTCGGAAATCCGTCGGAATATAACGGCATGGATATCCGTCGGAAATCCGTCGGAATATAAATTTCCGTCGGAAATTCCGTCAGAAATCCGTCAGAATATAACGGCTCGGATTTCCAACGGAATTTCCGACGGATTCCCAGAATTTTCAAATCTCGGGAATCCATCGGTAAGCCGTCGTAAATTTCTGACGGAATTCTTTTCCGTCGGAAAATCTGTCGGTTTTGCGGTAGATTTCTTGTAGTGGGATGGTTAAAATTACTACCCAAACAGGTAAAAAACAAATTCTTAAAATATTTGAATAATTTATAAGATTTTTTGGGAAACATGTTTTTTTGAATAATTATGTTAATATTGAATAACTTTAAATAATTTAATGAACACATAAATAATTTAGATTTAAAAAAAAAAAATATATATATATATATATATATATAATTATCCAAATGGGTAATTCGGGTATCTTGGATAATTATTACAATATCCGACTTTTTATTCGGTGGAATTGTTTCTTTGATCCAAATGGATAAATTCTATCATTCATACTCAACATATTCGAATAATTTGGATCAGTTCCAGAAATAGTTAGGATACCTAAACTCTAATGCGATGGCCTAGACCCAACAATATACACATCTTAATACAATCAAAAATTTATAACCAAAAAACATAATCAAATTGTCAAACACACATACATATTTAAGTTTAGACAGTATAAACAAATATTTAAACCCAAAAGTTAATTATACTATTAACCCAAAAATGTATAAATTATGACAAAAATCATTCAAATTGTTAATTATAGAAAGTAAATTTCAGTAATAATTTTCCCCCCGTGATGCGTGGGTTCCTAGGGTTGAATGAAATAGAAGATTGATGAAACTCACCTGTTTCTGCAGGCGAAATTGATTAAAATTGATTTATGCAGTGATTAGCCAACACCATTAAAGGTTGACGAATGTCAGCTGGTAAAAACAGCAATCTGTCAGACATAACTGAAAAGATTAAAACAAAGCTATAAAACATATCAGTCAATTCAAGGAGACAGAAAACAAAGTCACCTTATTAAGTGTAAGGCACTTTGCAACCTTGACCATATTTTTATAGAAAGCACTACACACAAAGGTTTCACACATCATCAGCCAGAGAAACAGTGATGGGGCACAATATGGAGGACATTTTATGAACTAAATATCTTTTTGCCAAAGCAGAGAGGATGTTGCGCTATGTGCAAGTGGACTATATATATATATATATCCAAAATCCCTTCAAGCAATATTTTCTACTAAGCAAGATAGGTGCTACTTTTTTCCCGAGATTCAAATGTGACTTACCCGCCAACATAGTCAAAGTCAGGAAAATAAAGGTCTTTCTTATATCAAATCCACAAGCAATTATATCTTATTTTCTCTGGCAAGTGTTTGACTTTCCTCCACCGATATGTTCTTACATCATCCGTGAGCTGTACAACAAGTGGAACCTTGAAAGCATCTTGCAAGCCATTTCAAGCATAAAGGACAAGCAAAATCTTCTAATACCATCCTCGCATTATTGACCACACCAGCTTAAAAATAGCTCCAAGATATCACTTACTTAGTAAACATGAAAGGAATCAAATGCCCTAAATGCAAAGCTTCTGATGAAGGCCGTCTTCCAGTGTAGAGATAGAACTTGTCTCCTTTCTCATACGCATCCAAAATCACATTGAAATCCCTATTAATCTCACAATTAAACCACCAAAACAAGAACTTCGACAAATCTCTATCTACACAATTCATCAAAAAAAACAGAATTTAGTTAAATTACGAACCGGTGGGCGAAGAAGACACCACGGCGGAGGAATATGTGTGGTTTACGAGAACTCAATCTCTGAACACGATCAATCAGTGCCTCATCGAACCTTTGGCAGCCAAATTTTTCAATAAGCTTGTCGTAATCGGTTTTTCTGCCGGCTTTGGCGGAGACTTCTCATGGATTCACCACTTGCTCTGAAGATACAGAATCTCTCTCACCATTCTCTTCTATTTCTTCAGTATTTCTTGGCTGAGCAGATCCATCATAAATCTTGGGAGTTAAAATGGACAATCCAATAAGGTTGATGAACAAATCGTTAAAATAAAGCAAAAAAACGAATTTTCAATCCAGAGGAAGACGGAGTGACCTAGGTGTGTCAAAATGGGTAACCCGACCCGACTCTATCCAAACCACATGGATTCGAGATTTATATGGGCGGGTTAAACCCGCCCATTTATTTAATGGGTTAAAATATATATATATCCAAACCCATAATCGTTAAATTCATTGGTTAAATGAGTTATATGGGTTACTCATATATAAATTAAATATAATTAAAAAAATCTAAAACATACCATATAATTATAAAACTAACAAGAATTTCCAAGTAACAAATTAAATAAAAACATATAGTTATTAAAATAAATGAAAGCATCATAAAATCTTAAAACCAAAAATCTATAAAACCATAAATTAATAAAACCATAAAACCAAAAAGCTTCTTAATTTAAATAACTCTTGAATTTTCTTGTGATGCATCTAACTCTTTGATTTCTTCTTCCGCTTCATTGTCTACAAATAATTTGAAAAAGAAAAAATTAGCAAGTATGATAATAACAATTTTATATCTAATATTAACAAAATAATGAATATAGATGATAAGTTTACTTTTTTCATCGACGACATAACCAAATAACCAAGATCTAGTACAAAATAAAGCTTGAACATGTTTAGGAAGAAGTCGACTCCGATATTTGTTAAGAACACGGGATCCAATACTAAAAGATGATTCTGAAGCCACCGTAGTGATAGGAATGCTGAGCACATCACATGCCATGTATGATAAAGCGCCAAAACGATGTATTTTATCTTTCCAATACTGCAAAACACACATTTCAGGAAAATTCTTCATCTCTAATTTTGGTTCATTCAAATAAATATCCAAGAGTGACTTTCCCTCATCTGTAGCATCATGAGCATCATCCGATTCAAACAAATCCTACATTGTACAAAACTCAAACACGTTACTATATGACTAATTAATTATAAAAAATTAAAATGAATAAACTTACATCATCAAAGTTTGCTCTCCCACGTTCAGTGGGATGATGGCTGGAAGGTGTACTTGTAGAGTTCATGGTCGAAGGAAACTTGTTCTTGTATTCTTCAAACAACATAACCATTTTCTTCCTCAAATATTCCAGCTTCGTTTCACAAGTACTTGGATCAAGCTCATCATAAAGACATTTCAAGAGCTTAAATTTCATTCGAGGATCAAAAACTGCACCCATGGCAAGAATAACACTGTATTATTCCCAATACTTATCAAACTTAATCCATATTTCACCAGAAATTGAGGTCCAACAATCAGAAGTTAAACATATTCTGCTCTGAATTTTTTTCCAACTCCATCTTCAGCTTTTCCTTCTCGCTCTCCCAAGTTTTAACGTCTGACACTGCTGTGTTTCTAGTGTAGTACTTGTAATCCGGATTTAGATAATAAAGAAAACTTCTCAGCTCTTCATATTCAACAACAACAAAAGGAAGATCATGCCGAATTACAACCCTACTAAACTTCTCTCGGACAACACTTGGATCAATCTTTATTCTCCTTGCCTTTCCATCTACATCAATTATCATATCAGCTACATGCCCATATTTTGGCTTCTTAATGCATCTCTGATGATGACGCTTCATAGGAGTTGTTCCCGTTGTTGGCTCAGACACAAGTTTATCATCACAATAGTTACATTTAACTATTGCCAAAATGAGTAAAATGCTTCCACCATTCTGAAGTTTTTTTCCTTGCTTTACGAGACTTTTCTTGAGATTCCTCTTGTGGTATCTCTGATGATGGCCCATGTGTGAAATGGTCATCTTCATCCATCAATCTCTCTTCTTCATCAACTAACGTTGACTCCCAATCTTCCATATTAGCTGGCAAAACAATTAATAAAATAATATTGTCAAAATACAATATATTAATCATCATGTAAGTTAACATACATGCAAGATGAATAGCTTAGCTTCACATGCAACACCAACACGTGTATCTACTATCAATCATCGTTTAAGACTTGAAGTTAACATACATGCAAGATGAATAGCCTAACAACTTAATATGCAACACGTTTATTTAAGTAAAATAGAAATAAATAAGATAGATAATAAAACAATTATAACTATAACATAATTACAAACCCTTGAGGCTTGAGCGAAGAAGATGAGGCACAAACAAAGAAAAAAAAACCAAAGCAATAAGAACGACTTATGAGTTATGACTTATGAGCGGAGGCAACTTAAAGAGAACTAGAAAAATTATTTATGTAGTCATGCTTTTATAAAGGAAAAGAGGCACCCAAAAAAACCCTAATACTTGTTTTAGGGTTTAAATATTTTACATATTTATTATAAATTTATTAAATTTTTGTTTTAATGGTAAACTCATGGGTAACCCAGAACCCAAATGGGTTGACCCACTAAACTTACAAACCCATTAGGGTCGACCCACCATAACCCATTTATTTATATGGGTATAAAAATTAAACCCAAACCCATTAAAATAATAGGTAGACCGGGTCAACCCATGGGTTTTGACCCATTTTGACACCCCTAGAGTGACCACATAAGGGTTTATAAAAATGGTCTAAGGGAGTGCCTTTCTCTAATACCACTTTCTAAGAAATTTTAATCTAGCGTGCCACAATTTAATTTGTGTGCCACTCTGAATGTGATATTTCTATTCTACCCTTAATAAAAAACAAAAATAAAAAACAATCAGCAAATAAAAAAATCAAAAGCTCTTGTCGTCTCCTCCTTTTCCCTCCTTGTCGGAAACTTTAAACAGCTCGCGTCCTCCGGTGGCCGGCCGTCGACTTCGGTGGCTCATTTTTTTGCAACCTAGTTTCTTCTCCTCTCACCTCCGCCATTGCTGAAGCAGAGTAAAAACTTTGTTCTTCTTAGAGGGGTTTAGGATTTTATAAATTTAGGGATTGATATGAAAATTGCCTGTTTGGATATGCTCCATTTGGTTGGTAATCATGTTTAATGGTAATATTTTCAAATGTAGTTGTTGAATCGTGTTGAATCTTATGTATTTAGCTCAATCGGATTTCTTTATTTTTGCAACTAGTAAATACCATCTACACCCTTCTGAAGCTTGATGACATCGTAGCATAAGTTGCTCCGGGTCCGACTTAATAGTTATGAAACCAAAATAGTTCTTATTTGCAGCTCTATTAACCAAATCTCGCAACTGCCTCCTTCGAACAAAATTCTTGATCTATTTCAAGACCCGTACCATCTTCCCATTCTATAACTAACTGACTTTCTTCTACAGAACGTGGAAGCTCAACATATTCATGCCTAGATTCCAAACCGTCATCCACATGGTTATCCATCGGGATATCCACAGCCACAATTTTGGTACGTGATACATTCTCACAATCTTCTTTAACAGCATCTTCATTAGCAGCGTTAACATCATTATCATTAATAACATTCTGCATCAGCTCTTCAATAATCAGCTCATTCTGTTGGTCTGCTGTTTCACCATAATTCACACCAAATGAACTTGCTCGCTCTGCTCTTGAAAGCTGCTATACCCTCTAATTTTTTTCCAAATCATTTAATAACTCCACATGCAAAACTGGTTTAAGTCCCTTTTTATCCACTGAGGTTATAAAAACATATGTGTCCTCGTCATCTACAATATATGACTCTCTCCGAGATTTAGATAGACTATAACTCAATTTCAGCTTCTTCAAGGTTTCATCATTCGAGATTTAGAGACCCCGGCTCCTAAAGACATTGTGAGTATTGTTAAAGGAAGACTTGTTTTCATTGTTCCTACTCTACTGCTTGGAAAGGGATAAAACAACAAGTTAGTGATGTGCGAGGGAGTCCTGAAGAAAGCTACAAGATGTTATTTTCTTATCAGTACATGTTAGAGAAAGTCAATTGTGGAACAGTAACAAGTGTGGAATTGGATGCAGAAAAAGGTTCAAATACCTATTGATCGCTTTGGACACTACCATTGAAGGGTTTAATGCAATGAGGAAAGTGATAGTTGTGGATGAAATTTTTCTTAAGACTATATATGGTGGTAAGTTAGTTTTTGCAACAGTTCATGATGGTAATCGTCACCATTACCCCCATTAAGTTTGGTGTAATTGGTAGTGAGAAAGATGTTAGTTAGACCTGGTTTTTCAAAAAGATGAAAACAATTATACCAGATGTTCCTGGTTTTGTTTTTATAAGTGATAGGCATGCAAGCATCATCAAGGCAGTCATTGAAGTGTACTCGAGCGCACTACATGGACATTGTATCTAGCATTTGTCTCAAAACGTGAGAGAAAATGTGAAGAATGAGAAGGATCAATGCGTGGAAAAATTAGAAGATTGCACTCATGCTTATACTAAGAGCGAGTTCAACATAGAGTATGCTGAATTTAGGAGTAGGTTTCCTAAAGCCGGTGCGTATCTAGATAAGAGTATAGGGCTGGAGAAATGGGCAAGGAACCATTTTGAAGGAGATAAGTACAACTTAGACACTAGTAATTCTACAGAATCATTGAACAATGTGTTTAAAAAAGCAAGGAAGTACCACATGTTACCTATGATTGATGTTATTATTGAGGAAATTTCTAAATGGTTCAACAAACATAGGAACGACTCTGGAAGTGCATTGGCCACAAAGAAATTGGTCCCTTATGTGGAGAACGAATTGCACGAACGTATAGATCATGCAATTGTCAATCCACACATCTATCATTTCAGAAGGCAATCCAAGACTAAAAACCAGCTTTTGAATCTCATAGTAAGATTTAGCAGACAAATTATCTTCAGAAGTCATCCCAAGACTAAAAACCAGCTTTTGAATCTCATAGTAAGATTCAGCAGACAAGTTGTCTTCTGGTAAATACTCTTTGAATAATTTTGCCCATGCATCCATACAAACCTCAAGTAGATTATGATTTGTTTTAATGTTCATCATCCTAGCTACCAATGATAATTTTGACAGACCTTCTCTACATCCATCGTATATTGGTTGATTTGCAGCATCTAACATTTCATAGAACCATTTTTCATCTATGTTAGGTTTCTCAACCGTATTATCAGCAAATGATGCAGTAGTTTAATTAAATGCATTTGTAACCATGTCATGAACTCTATCATGTTCTAGATCTCCATGATCTACATTAAAATGATCATGGTTATGCAAATTACTAGGTTGATCTCTACCAACAGCTTCAAAATTAGTATTACTACTACTTGTTTCATTTAGACTATGACCCTCTCCATGTTGAAACCAAATATAATATTGGGGCGTAAATCCTCTATTCAATAAATGCTTCCACATAATATCATTAAGAGCAAATCTTGTATTTTTACACTTCTGACAAGTACATAACATTTTACATGTTTTTATAGTAGTGATGTCTGACCCTCCTGGTACATGAATATCTCCATTCCGTTCATAAACTCTTATGTCATGTTTCCCTAAGAATCTTTATGCATATACATCCATCTTCGTTGCTTCTGTCTATAGTCATCTCCGAAATACATTTTTTGGGTGTTTGTAATACCAATAGATTTTCTAAGTGAGTTTTGTTTGTGTGTGATGTTGTGAGTATTAAGGTGTGTTATTTATAGGAAATTTTCTTGGGTGGTAGGTAGAAACAAAACAACGAGTTTAAAACAACTAGAGTTTGCAACGGATTAACATCTATTTAACGACGAATTTATGTCGAAAGAAGATGTCGTAAACATTCTGGTACACATTAAATACACGTGTTCACCTACCTAATTCGATTTCATTGTAAATTTGTCATAACTCTAATTCGTCGTAAATCCGTAGTTAATATTACGATAAATTTATGACAAATTTTTGGTTCGTCATAAACTCGATGTACTTATCATGGCAGTTTACGTTGTTTTAACAACATCTAGTTTTGGCGCAATTTTATGATGGATTTACGATGATTTATCTTTTTATCGGTAAATCATCGTAAATCCATTTGTAATTTACGACGATAGCTTGCCGACGTAAAATTTCATCGCTAATCGTCTGTTTTCTTATAGTGTTTCCCTCTCAACGATGTGGAGTATGATATAGTCACACCTAATTTTGTCTTCACAAGATCCGTGATATCTTGAGGAGTTAGAGTTTTCAAATGTCCTAGATAATCCTCTTGCAAAATAGCTGCAAGTAATTCTTGTGTGCCATGCTTTTTCATGTTGCTCTCGCTCTGACTAGCCCACGAGCATGTGTGCATTTTTTTGTACGTTCTAATCGAGAAATATTTGTATGTTTAATCCTTGTAGCTCGTAAACACCATGTACAATTTTCTTGACTACATTTTAGCACTAAACGTTCTGGTTCAAACCTTTTTATAACAAAAGAAAATTTGTTAACAAATGAGGCTCTATCCACCATATTTTGCAATGTCTTCCTATTTGGAAATTCTTGAAGTAAACTCACACCCAAACCGTCTTTCCATGCCTCTACAAACTTACTACTTTCTAAAAAAGTGGAAGCTCAAGATAATCATCACCCTTATCCCATTTATCCATACCGTTATCCACACCTTCATCACGTGATACAGTTTCATCCTCTTTAGTATTATCATCATCATCCACTATCGTCTCATCTTGTTGTTTTGCTTGTTTTTTTTCTACGTACATTGTAATGGCATTACCTCCAATTTCATAATCATTTGAATGCAACTCGTCATAGTTCTTACCAAAAGAACTTTTGCCGGCTCTCGACAGTTGCTCGGGCAGTTTCGATATAGTGATGACCTGCACAAACAAAATACACATACGGTTCTCTTTATCAATGAACATTAGATAAACACACACATCCTCATCATCACAAATAGTAAATTGTTCCTCACATCCCACCAGCAGTGGATAGTAACTCAATTGCAATTTAACCTTACTTTCATCTAACGCAAGCTTCTTGTATATCCTAGCTTCTATCCTCGACAAAGTTATCTCATCCACTGATGTCTTCAACATTAAACTATACATGCGACATTGGCATTTAAAATGTATGCTGACGTTGTTGCTCATTGTATCTTGCGAAAACAATACAAAAAACTCAATCAATAATACTAGTTATATTACATTTATCAGTTATACTAGCTTTATCCAGGTCTCCTATCACAAGAACTCAAATTGGATCGTTGCGGGTTCAAATCTACAATATACTACGATTCAACTACTGAAATCCATTTGTTACCAATTTAAAGTCCTAATCGACTCATAAATCATGGTAAAACACCCAATGTGCATATAATCAAATCCTCAATTTGCAAATCTAAAACTATAAAGAACATGGATTTTGAAGCTCAGGGAAGGAGATGCAGACCTTCACGACAATGCAGAGCTACACCACTGAGCTTGACGGCGCCGGAGAAAGCTTGAGTTCGTCGGAGCTCGAGATCGTCGTGAGTTTTCTTGGGGTTTTTTTCCGTTTTCTTATTTTCTTTTTTGTGTTATTTTTTTATTTGTTTAAAAATTAATATTGGAGATAATTGGATAAGAGTATTTTTATCTTCACATATTTCATTAAAGGTGATGTAGGTTTTGAGATTAGTGAGGGATATAGGAGATTAGTTGTTTGGACAAGTGGTGTTTTGAGAAGTTAACTCCAAATAGAAATTACCCAATCATCAGGATTCGCATTGACGACGTCCATATGCATTCCAACGAAAGATAAGAAATCCAGTGGTTCTTGGATTGAAGTTCATGTAGTTAGATTTAGAGATTTGGAGATTTTTCGAGATGAAGAAGAAGGAAGAAGGAAAAGATGATTACGAAGAAAAAAAAATAAGGGTATGAGTTTGTAATTTTAGGTATTAGTTATGGGTTTTTTTATTTTTACATGAATTTTGATTTAAAAGAAACTGTTAAAAGAAAATATAAAATATGACTGTGACAGTAGAGAATTTTTTTTTTTCAATTAGTGGCATTTCAGCCATTGATTCCTATGTAATGCACAAAAATTGGTTTGTGTTCTTTTTTTTTGTTCTTTTCAAATGGAAGCGAGTGTTGCTCTAATTGATCCAATTTGGGGCGTCTTGTAATGGCGACTTCTTTCAATCGACCGTCGCTGCCTCAGATGCATAGTCTCTTCTCAAAGCTCAGACCTTTCCTCTCTCACTCTCCATCTTTCACATTTCCCTTCACTCGCCGCCGTAGTCTCGCGTTTAGCGCTCTTCCCACAACGAAGGCCATTGACGCAGCGTTGATGAAGGAGAAATGGTTAGACTCACTCTCTCTCACCTCACTAAACGAAGAGACGACTCAGGAGAGTACTGAGTCAAGCTATGTCATTGGGATTGACCCTGATTTGTCTGGTGCGTTGGCTCTCATAAAAACTGACCATTTGGATTCTTCTTCTTCTGCTCAGGTCAGGCCTAAACCCTTGAAAATGGAACTTTGTGGTTTAAGGGTTTTTTCAACTGGAAATTTTCAGAACCTTGAAAATGGAACTTTGGGTTTACGAAAGTGTCTATCTTTAGCAAATTGTGGTTAATTTGTAATTTGTGTGAAAGAATTGAGAATATGAAGAAATTAATTTGAATAGAATCAGAGTTATTACCAAAGTTGATTGAGTTGTTACACAATAATTGATCTTTACAAAGGTTCAATTGTAATTTTTGCATCTAAACTTTGATTGTGTTTTTTGTTTGTTTGTTAAATCTGGATTTCTGTTTATGAAACTTTGTGGTTTTAGTAGGGTTTTTTCAGTTGGGAATTTTAAGAATTGTGGGTTGCAGAAGTATCTATCTTTACAAGGTTCATTTTGTAATAATTTGTGTGAAAGAAATGAGAATATGAAGAACCCTGTTAATGATTTTTAATATTAATCAGAGTTATTAGCAGAGTTGATGTTTTATTTTACTTTTGTTTGGTTAAATCTTGAATAGGTTTATGATACTCCTCACATCCCAGTTTTAGTTGGAAAAAGAGTACGGAAACGTTTGGATGCAAAGTCAATAGTACAATTGATTCAGAGTTTAGATGTTCCTTCTGGTAAGAATATGTTTTACATTGTCTCTTTTGGTGTTGTTTTCTTTGTGTGAGATTTAGAAGCAATTTTACGTCTTTTGTATTCAATAATGTAGGAAGCAGAGTATATATAGAACAATCAAATCCATTTCCTAAAGACGGAAAACAGGTTAATGCTACAACAAGCACGTAATTTTTTCTTCAATTTTGTGTTTATTTTGTTCAAACTGAAACGTTTGTGCTCGTGTTTGTGTCGTAGGGTTGGTATAGTGGAGGATTTGGTTACGGGTTATGGATAGGAACACTCGTTGCGTCGGGTTTTTCTGTTATTCCTGTTCCTGCATCTTTATGGAAGAGGCATTTTCAACTTGCTAGTGGGAGTTCAACAAAGGTTATTTTGATATTTTGTTGTCAAACTTTTGTGATTTTAAAAACAAATCTCTCAAAGCCTGACATAGTTTTTGTTACAGGATGATAGTAGACGAGTTGCAGCGGAGTTGTTTCCATCGCTTAGTTTGCAACTGAAGAGGAAAAAAGATCATGGTCGAGCTGAAGCTTTACTCATTGCGGCATACGGTGAAGCCCTTAGACCAGGGAAGTTGTTGAACCAGCCGCAAGAATTGGTCTCTCAGGTTAACTGCTTAGAAAACCAGTTAGTGGAGGTTCAATAATGTTTTTAGTTTATCTTGGCTAAACTCATTAATTTCTTATTGTAGTTGCGGCCTAACTTTACTAATTGTATTTTTGTTAAGACTCTTTCAAATGAAAACAAAAATTTATAATTTGTAGTTGAGGCTTACATGCACTGAGACTATTCTGTAGATTCAAATGGTCTAGTCCTGCTTCACAGTAGGAGATCCTTTCAATGACATTAACTCGTTGTCTGAAGCTTTATTGACAAGTCTTTTGTGGGCTGCTGAAAGTATTCACAGGCACAGATTAAGCAAAGATCACTTTGCTTCGGAAGCGGTGGAATTGGTCAATAGACTGAAAGTATGACCATCTTTTAAGCATCAGGTATCTGAAATCTCTAGAGATCTTTGAGACATTTTTGGATTGGTATTTGGTCAAGGAATTTCGAATAACCATCAGAGTGACCTATCTCATTGCTCAAAGTGTAATGAAGACGAACTGTTCTTAGTATTTATGTAGTGTCTGGTCATTTGGATTGGTTTCATGAGATTTTTGTTAGGGAGATGGGTAAGTCCTCTAGGTAACGTTCCTCGGTTTCTAATGTGGCCTTTTTGTCTTTTGGCTCTGTTGACATGGCTTTTGACATGTCCTCAATAGACAGTACGAATTTTGTTGATGGGAGGATTTTTTTTGTACTTGTCCTGGGATGTTATTTGGTCATAGAGAGTATGCAACATCCACGAATATGATAGTAAGGAAATGAATATTGGCAAGATTTGTTGGTCATACTTTGAAGTTAATAGTGAGTCTCCTCAATCATTTCATGAAAGCAGAATAGAAAAATGTACAAAAATTCCCTTGAAAATTATGTGATTGGTCAGTAAGGTTAAGACCACCATGCCTGTTCTTCATCTCCTAATTTATCTGTCATTAACCGTTAAAGTAGGATGTAAATGTCCATTGCATGTAAAATTTGACTTAGAGAGCATATAAAATATATAAAAATTTGACCTCAAAACGTCCCACATTGGAAGAAAGAAATTTAAGATCTTGTGATCCACAGATTGCGAACGAACTATCTAGTGAAGGCGGAGGACTCTATGCTGCTTTATTCATCCTCCTTAGCACATTGCTTGTGAGTGCTTCCACAAATCAAGATCATTCATACAAACCATACATGGTTTACTAACAGTACAAACAAATTTTACAAGAATTGATGACAACATGACCAACAACAAATAATAAATATGACAAGATTTAACCATTTTTGGTCAAAGGTTAGACAGATGCAGACATGTGAGATTTAACAAGTGAAAAGGTAAGTGGCTTCTGCTTCTTGTATTCATTGTACCGCAAAAAGAAGTAACCCAAATAATCAAAATCAATAGGAGACATCCTTGCCTGTTTCACCAAATTTGTAACAATCACATTAGTTTAATACAAGTTATTAACATTAAGCGATATACTATATGGTTAACAAGTTCACCTGGATGATTGCCCATATTGCCCAGTACAAATGAGATGCTAATTTATATGCATCTGTCTCCACAAAGACTGATTCTACTTCATTGATACAGACCTGTTTCACACAAACAATGTATATATATATATATTCTTTAGCTTTGCAATTGGCAACACATTTTGCAATGGCCAGTAGAACGCAAAAATTTATATTTGTGTTTGCATTTACAAAATTTAACTCATGATATAGTTAGTTAAGCAACTGCAATCTCAGTTACATATTACTATCTCCATTAAAAGGTACCGATTCCAGATGTTTGCTATGTTCTTACCTCGTTTGGTTTGTCTGGCTGTAAGTAATGCTTGATGAAATGACATTGTTCTTCTTTATTTGGGTAGCTACAAAGAAACCACAATGAGCAATTATGATTCGAATCTGTTCAGGAAATTTTTAGAAACAACAGGAGAAGTCAAGGAAGTTGGACATACACACTGTAATCACAGTCGTATCCTGCATATTCATTGAAGTGATTTCCGATGTCGAAGCCTCTATAGTTGTATGAACCATACTCGAAATCAATCAAGTATAGTTTCTCTAAATATAGATGAAGAAAATCAAGTTAGAAACTAAATATCATCACTACTAAGGATACAAAAGAAGACAACTAAACGTAACCAAATTGTTACCCAACTCTTGAAGTTGGTTCTGGGATCTTGTTAGTACCATCACTATTAAATCAATAAACTAAAATGCAATTTCGCGTGCAACAAAATGACCCTATTTTTTAAGCGTCTATGTCTATCTTTATATTTCTGTGATTTCAGCCGAGAAAGAAGGGAATTTCTTACCTTCTTCATCATTCAGCATCAGGTTTCCAGATAGTAAATCGTTATGAGCAAACACCACCGGTGAGTTCACTAAGCCTGTGAATTCCTGATAAATCATCAGATTCAGTAAATACTATCAAACCAAAGCAGGAGATAAAGTGTTAGCAAGTACAACCAATCACAAACACAACTGTTTTAGATAGCAGAAAAAAGCATTAGCAGATTTTTGAACAAGTTACTGCACAGGATAAGAATCAAAGGACTAAGTCTTCGACATCATTCAAGGACGGCCACATACTTGCACATTACAATTGTTTATGTGCAACAAAGACAACTACAAATTCCAACATCAAAAAATTTACAATTCACTGTATTGTCTGGTTTATATGGTAAACCATATTCGCACCCAGGAAGAACTTGACAAGTAGAATTTTCCAACACTAGAAAAGGAGTATTATAAGATATCAAGAAAAAATACACAGGGCAGACATACAAAAATCTTTACTGGATAGAAGGAAATACCCTTAGCTCAATAATTTCTTTATGCAGTTCCTCAAACAAAATAGTCTCATAGAGCTTCTGCTTATCAGGTTCCTCAAACCTAAGAGTACATGCTGCAATGCAGACATGGAAAAATGCATAAGAGCTGGCAGCACTATTGGTGGTTTATATAAGAACAATAATCAAAACAAACAAAAACTAAAATAACCTTTTTCAAAGAACTTTAAGATATCAACCCAAAGCTGAGGTTCTTTGGAACCTGGTATGTCAACTTTATGAAACTTTCCAAGCTCTTTCGCAATTTCAGCAGCAATCTTTGGCTGTCTCATGTCTGCCCACAACAAAAGAAATGAAATTCATTGGAAGTCAATGAAGCTGAATACTACTGAGCAGCGAAGTACTATGATTACTGTAAACAGATGGAACACAAGACTGGAATGTCCATATCATAGATATGTTCTACTCATGTTAATGAGGAGCGTTGCCAAATCTTTGAAAAAACTTCCTTCAGTTTAATTTCATACTATACAACAGGATTCATTGCAGCTTATCCATTTTTCTTTTTTCGGAGTCAAATTTTCACTAGATTTTATTAACCAAACGAAATTTTGCAGGTTATCCACTTAGAAACAATAGACAATTTATATTTTCTACAGACATTCTATATTCTGCCACGAAATTTTCAAATGCCTACCTGATGGTTCTAAGGTTCTTGCATTGATGAATGATTGCACCATGCCATTTCCAAATCCACCAAGCAACTTGGCACCAAATCCGGCAGCCGACAGATACTTGATAGCCTATTGAAGACGTGAGGAGCAAATAGCGAAAAAGACAAATGATAAACTTCAAATGATGCAAAAGAATAACAGGAAACCTTTGATATTTCAAGAAAAATCGAGCAAAAACTCTGCCATGTTCCGCTGTAAAGCTCATGCTTCAAGTTGACATCACTAGAAAAATAATTCAAATAACATAGAAACTCTTGGTAACTCAAACCAAGACATCAAAAACACGGATCAAACATAAACAAATGACTCAACCTGCACACAAAAGGGGAAGGGACTTGTCATATATCTTAAAATAAATGAAGAGTACATAGATAAATTACCAGTAGCTCTCTTTCCCGGTTAATAACATACTCCGTGTTAGGCCCATATAGTCGCACTGTTACAGACACTTCTCTATCAGTGTCTTCCTTCACAGAAACCTTCAGCACTGCCATCATGAAAAAAGATGACATAAAAAGTTATAGAAGATAAAAATAACTAACGCCAGATTCCATGAAACAAATTGAAACCCAACATTGAACCAAAGTATAATATGAGCATTGACAAAGTAATACTCAAAACTTATAAAGGAAATTAAATGATGATTTCCTTCAAAGGAAGACTCACATAGATTTGTGATGCCTCCAGATACTCTTTCAACAGAGAAGTGTGAATCATCAACCTCTCGCCAATTCTTGAACAGATCTTTACATAACTCTCTATTATACATCACAACAAATTTAAATAATAACCAATTAATACCAAGAGAAAGGTACAAGGTAGCTACATAAAGAAAATATGTAGCTTTAAATTCTCTTCCTACAGAAACTAAGCCATCTTTATTTCTGACTAATCCGCCATGAAAACGAAACAATAACAAGCATATGAGTCACAATCAAGCAGTCTTATCACCTTTTTTTTTTAATCTTATTTTAATCTCATCAGTTTCAAGATAAGGAAGCTTTCACTATGTCATCATCATCAAAACACTTTACAACAACCACTGCTTCCATAAAACAATCCAAGTGGTAACAAAAAAAGAGCAATAAAACGGCAACTTCTGGTTCTAGGTCAGACTTCTTCTTCCTCAATCCCAATTTTAAGGAGAAAACAAAAAAAAATTGAATCTCCGTAGCCTAAATCCAAATTAATCGGAACAGAGCTTATCAGTGGTGAAATTGGAAAGAGAGAACGAACATGATACGAGTAATCATGAGTGCAAGAGGCAAAGAGGTTTCGACGACAGACGAAGAATATGGAATCTGAGAGGAGACGTCGTCGTTGCCGTTAGTTCCACCTTCGGCGGCGTTGGCCATTGCCCAGATATTTTTCGCAGCTCCCATTTTTTCAAAATTTTCTCTTCCCTAACAATAAGATTCTCTTTTTTTTTTTGTGTTGTTTCTTCAGATCTAAATTCTGATTCTTGTTTCTCCTAATTTTACGCGTTTCCTGGCTTAAGCTTATATTTATGTCGGCATTATATTTGATAAATTGGAATCAGTCATTTTACAACATGTCGTACAAGTTTAGAATTTGGGATTATTTGAAATTTTGACTCTCTTAATTCTGATTCTTGTTATTTGACTCTCTTAATACTTCTTTTCTATTATGAAATTTTGCCCATCCGTTAACCGATTTTTTTTTTAAATATAAATATTTTATTAAAATCAGTCCAATAAGAGAGAAATAGGCTATGGACTTTAGGGAAAAATGTCGATTTTGATCCAAACAATTTTCACAAAATGACGTCGTTTTGGCCACATCATCGTAACGCGTGTCAGCTGAATCAGCATCCGTAATGGTTGACTAACTTTCATTAATTACGACTCCGATTTTGGCACGAAATATGAAGATTGGATCAGAAATTTGAATTTTTTTGTGGTTTGGGTATATATAAGCACCATATGATTATACATGTATGAAATGACACTTTAAAAATTGTTCGGATCAAAATCGACATTTTCTCCATAGACTTTACATTAGTCATGTTTGTAGAGATCCAGATCCAGCGAACATCCGAATCCAGATCAGGATTTGGATTCGAAATACTGAATATCTGGATAGGGCAGATTCGGATCCGGATGATGAATTTTTGGATCCGCCGGATCCAGATCCGGCAAAAAAAAAACATTATGATTTTTATTGGGATCTGCCCAAAAAAAAGTTGTTTAGTTCCGGATCCGGCGAAAAATCAAAATAATAACTATAATATATTTAATTATTAAAAAAAAAATCGGGATCCATCTATCCAGAGTTTACGGATCCGGATCTGGATATCCGAAGTTTGTGGATATAGATCCGGATAATGAAATCATTGATCCGCCGGATTCGGATACCCTAAAAACACCCGGATATCCGGATCCGCTCACCCCTACTTTACATGGATCTTATAAATACAAAAAAGGAAAAAAAAACCGGTGGCATCTTTGGTTTAAAAAATCAGAACCGCACGTCGACAGAGACAAGGAGCCACACTCACTAGTACTAGCGATTACTAGAACAGCTATTTTGCGGTTGCGTCAACGAGTTCCACCCTATGACCAGAGAATTAATGGCTGAAATGCCATTTTTGGCAAGAAAAGTTGAAACCATGCCACTCAATAATCTGTGTGTCATTGACATTTTGAAAATCCGATATTACCCTTAATGAGTGGCATGGTTCCAAGTTTTTCTCTGCTCCCTCCAATATCGGTCGAATCTCATATTCTTCATTCATTGAAATCGAATTCAATTGGCTCTTGTTTGAATGCTACATTGGTTATGTTCCCTTCTCGTTCCTCGAAACTCTTTGTTCCTCCTCCATCTTCGAATGCGCTGAATTGGTAGCTCATGTTCTCCTGTTCCCCTCTCGTTCCTCGAAGCTCTCCCTTTTCCTCCTACATCCTCGAATGCATTGAATTGGTAGCTCCCCACGAACCCACGGAGCTCGCTCACGTGCTCCACTTTCTTCTTCAGTGGAGCTCTTTCTTCGACATTCAATCCAGAGGGGAAATCTTCGTTAGTTGTAGCAAGAAATTGAATCGAAGTCAAACTCAAATTTGTCGCCGCTCGACACCTCTCTTGTCGTCGTCATCGGAATCGGTTGTCATCGCCGGCGTAGTTTTCGGTTGGTGCCTATGTTTTCTTCTGCTTTAATCGATTAAAGATGTTGTTGAATCGTGTTGTATTTGAGAAAACAAAAACAAAAATTTTATGGGTAATATACGAAGTCCAACTGGTAGAAATGGAACAACTAAGAGTAATGAAACTGATATAAAAGATATAGCTGAGTAATAGGATTTGATTTGAAATATCTTATTTGGGTATCGCAGTTGGTTAATTATTATCTTTGAAGGTAGAATTAGTTATCAACATTTATAATTTGGTGAATTTAATTGTTTAATCATCCGATTTGTACAAATAGATTAAGAAGAGATAGTGATACAACTGGTACAAATAGTACAACTGCATACTGTGTAATTTGGAAATATAATTAATTTTGTTTTATTTACAGTAGATGATGAAGAAGATGAGCCACACAAACATACATTTCGATTATGGAGGTCACGATGTATGCTCGAAATATCCATATCCACGATGTATGCTCGAAATATCCATATCCACGATGTATGCTCAAAATAATACTTGATCGTTGGGTATTGGCTTATTGCAAGACTATTTATGTAGTGCCACATGAGTCTAGCTGGAGTGTTCCTGCTGATATTCAAAAACGTGTTGTGTTACCACCGGAAAATACCAAGAAGAAAAAGGGAAGAATCCAAGAAAAACGATTTCCATCTAAAGGAGAATGTTGTAGGAAGAGGAGGAACGCCAGAACTGCTGGCATAAACTTGAAGAGATGATTACAACCAGAGGAGGGAACTTGATTTGTTTGGTGTGTTTGTTTTGAACTTGATTTGTTTTGTATCTCTATTTATATTCTCGGATTTGTATTATACAATATGGTCCATCTAGGTCCAACTATGTCCAATTAAAACCATTGGAATTTTATAATTTTAATTAACAAATTTTAAAATAACAACACTTAACAAACTTCAATATTTCTATTTTAATTAATAAATTTTAAAATAACAGCACTAAATAAACTTAAATAAAAATTTGTTATTTTCTTTTTAACAATTATAGTTTTTACACAAAAACACTCTCAAAAACTATATATTACTATGTAAATTGTCATAATTTTAAAGAAATTAATGTGAAAACAAGGATTTGATTTTTATGTTATATGAAAGGCTCATAAGTGTTAATGGTTACAGAAAAATCAAAAGTTCAACTAGAAATGAACACCTAATGATAAGGTCCAACTACAATTGATCAAAAATCTCAATATTCCAACTATGTAGACAAGTGCCCAACTGAACAACTAGTCAAGATAACTATGATTTACCATAAAGTCTGGGGTCCACATGATAAATTGATTCAATCAATTTTTCTTTTTTCGGTCAACATTATATTTTTCCATTTTCCTTTAATTTTCTATCTATTATCAACTATTCTTTTTTCACTTTCTCTTTATCTCTCTTCCTGTTCCTCTTGTTCAACCTCACGCAAATCTATCTTCTGAACTTTTTCTCTCAATTTCTTCTCTCAATCCATTCTCTCAATTTCTTCTCTCAACAACGCATGCTCCCTAATGGAATAACTCACAGGTACTCCATTCACAACAAACCAACACTTCTTTTCTTGCTCCGTATGTGCAGTTTGGAAGAGAAGCATTCATATTCCTTGAAGCATGTGATTGGGCTCCCAGTACATGTGAAATATATGCTTGAACTAATCGTGTCTCTTGAACCAATCCAAAGCATAAGGAAAATCATCCTCGATTTCCTTCACTACTTGTGTCACACTACACCTAGTGGATATCTTACAAGTCTTGTTGTATTCACTTTTACCAAAGAACAATTTCTCAGGCGGCATAGGCTGTGAGTCCTCATCATCATCATCCTGAAATTTTCAAACACAATTTATTAACTACATAATCTCAGTTGTTTAAGTTGTTCCAGTTATTTCAATTATTCTAGTTATTCCAGTTGTTTCAGTTATTCATCCCCGTCATTTTCTTTCTCTTCTTCCGCTTCCTCCTCTTCTTTCTCTTCTTCCTCTTGTTCATCATCTTCTTCGTTTTCTTCACCCGAATTTTCTTCATCCCCTGACTTTGATTTCTCGGCGTCGTCTTCTTCTTGTTCTTCCTCTTCTTCTTCTTGTTCTTCATCTTCTTCCTTCTCTTGTTCCTCTTCTTGATCTTGTTCTTCTACATTTTTCCCATCATTTTCTTTCTCATTTTCTTCTGCTTCAGTCATCCTCCTCATTCGATTTCGGATTGATTTATAAACACCTCTATTATCTCTCACAATATCCATCTTCGACGCCGTTCGTCCGTTCGTCGCTCGTCAGAGATTATACAACCCAATCTGATTATGGAATCACTATTTCAACCATTTTTATGTACCCTTTCGTCGTCTGGATTCTCGAATCGAAGTATTCCGGAATCCTGTTCTGATGTTCTGTTCGAATTTTTTAAATGGACAGAGGGAGTTGAGGATTTGAGCAGTTGTCCTTTTGAAGAACAAGTCTGGTCATGCGTTGAAATGAGAAAAGGCAAAAGAGCATGAGGACCGGTGGTTTTATTAGAGTGAATCGATGTAAATTTCAGAATTCTTTGGTTGATCCGGTTCAATTCAATGAGTAATGCAGTTTAATTTAATTGATTAAGGGTTTAAATGAAAAACTGGTTAGGTGCGGTTAAATTGATTGAACCAGATCTGATTTACTGGTAGGATCTGTAATTTTCTTTAAGTCATTAGGTTATTTAGTAAATAACCAAATTTTTTAATTAAAAATAATTCATTCAAAAATTCCAAAAATTGTAAGTGACATTTGGGACTCTTTTTTTCAGGATCAAATGCGGGAGTAACCTTCCAGGATTTTGAAATTGCTGGAATGACCTCTAATTTTTATTTTTTTTGTTTTGATTTTCTTTTAATCTTAAAATTGAGTAAAAAACCAATTTAATTGATGAATGTTGTGTTTATTACAAAAAACCCACCCTTCCCTCTATCCCACTCTCCTCACTCGCCTCTCTCCTCACTCGCTCTCACAGACATTCCCACTCCTCCCCACTCCCAGCGAAACCGATGGAATCAAAACAACAAAATCCAACTCAATCTCTTCATATTTTGTAAGTTTCGGTTACTTTCATCTCAAAATCAAAATCAATCTCTTCATATTTCTTCTCTTCTTCCGTTTCTTCTTCTTCTTCGGTTTCTTCTTCTTCTTCGTGTTCGGTTTCTTCTTCTTCTTCTTGACGCGTATCTGTTGGTTTTTGGTTAAACTGAAGGTAAACTAAGGTTTACTTGTTCAATTAAAAACTACAGAAACTTGAATTTGGGTTTAGAGATTAGTAATTGTTTGGTTAGGGATTCGTTGAAGCGGAATTTAGGAATTTATGGTTTCGATTTAGGGTTTAAAAGTCTTCAATTCTCTGTGTATGTATGAATTGTATTGATATATTCAGATGTTTTGCAGATTTGGGATCGATTTAAAGAGTGAAGACGATGGTGAGGACGAGAAATGCAAAGGTTGAAGGTCCTAAAGATCCAGTAGATGGAGTAGAGTTGGTAAACACAACCGAACGTGGAAATAATTCCCGTTTGAAGAAAAAAAAAGAAATCTTGGGAAAACAAAAAGCAAAGGGTAAGATTTTTTGAATTTTTTGATTACGATTAGTAATTAAGAATCGGTTTAACATGTAATTAAACTAGTTTAACATGTTTTTATATCGTTTCTCTTGCATCATTCTCAAGAAGTAGGCCAATCGGGTACATATAGTGGTAGTGCTGAGGAAGAAATAGTAAGTAGTAGAGTTAAAATAGAGTTAAACTTGCAGCCTTTTTAACATGTTTATATATCTTTTTCCTTACAGCCTTCTCGTGAAGTTGGCCCATCGAGTGGAGGTGTTGAGGGAGAAATGGTAAGTACTACTAGTAAATGTTAAACTAGAGTTAAACTTACGGTGAAATAAGGTTAAAAAACTGTTAAACTAGAGCTAAAGTTAAACACGCGTTAAACTCAAGTTAAACTAGAGATAAACTATCGTTAAAGTACTGTTAAAGTGTCGTTCAAATACTTATTATACTGTTTTGAATGTAGGTACCTGTACAGCCTGTGGGGTTCTTCTTTGAGCCTAGCCAATTGGCAAAGTTTCCGAAGATTGGTACACGGTGTGATCCGCATAGGTGTGTCGAATACATAAGGATGCTTGACGGAAATGTGCTGAGGTGGTTCCTGAGACATCCCCAGTTTAAGCACATCTTCCATATGTATACGGAGAACAACCAGAAGGTCATGGGTGCTTGGAGCTTCATCCAAAGGTTGGCAAAGACGGAGAAGCCACAACAAATGTGGTTTGTTGTAAACGGAGTCCCTATAAGGTATGGTCTTAGGGAACATGGACTTCTCTGCGGATTTTACTACCACCAATACCCGAAGAACTATCAAAATTTTGGGGGGGAAGCGACTTGTCAGTAAATATTTCGGGAAGGATGCTCAGCCTTGGGTGGAACATGTGGAGACTAAGCTGCGCTCGATGAGTCCTTCAGAGGATAGAGTGAAGATGGCTGTTTTGTGGTTTCTTGCCATAGTGATTAAGGGTAAAACGAAGGTCGCAGGACCAATAGATTCGTTTCTTCTAAGGATCGTTGATGATTTACCCAAATGTGAGAATTTCCCATGGGGACGTTTCACATTTGAGGATTGTGAAACCCAGATCCTGAATATTTGTGAGCAGATGAAGGGTATTGTCAGGCCAAGTACGACATTGCCAGGATTTATATAGCCAATTGAGGTACATTTAAATTTTTTAAACTAGTTAAAATATTTGTTAAACTATATGTTAAACAACGTGTTAAACTACGTGTTAAACTATGTGTTATGTACAACTACTCCCATTTGAAGCCATTCCTAATTTGAAGATGCATTTTAGAGAGAAAGTCCCATGCGAAGACCAATGCCCTAGGATGTGCAAGGGAAGGTTCAAGGATTTTAGCACAAAGGGTTTCGGGTTGGGAGACATCTACAAAGGTCTCGGGAATTCCACGGTTAGCTTAATTTTAATTTTACTAGAGTTTAACTTTAATTTAAGTAGAGTTTAACTTTAATTTTAGTAGAGTGTAACTTGAGTTTAACATGTGTTGTTGAACTAGAGTTTAAGTAGAGTTTAACTATATGTCACAGGAAATTTCAAGCATCTTGGTGGCTAAAGGTGAGGAGCGGGATCTGATGGCGGAAATCATGGGTGAGGAGGATGATTTAAAGTATGACATGGTAGTTGATGGTTGGACGACCATTCTAGCGAATGATGAGACTATATTGTGGACAGATCTCTTAGAAAGAGATCTGGCTCATAGAAACCATCCTACTCTTGCTACTGTGAATATTGATTCTGATGATGCTCCTCTTGCTATTGACGCTCAAGTCCCACCCCCGGCCTTCAGGAATCTATTACGGAAATGGCCAAGGCAAGTGTGGCCATCAAATTCTGGTGTGGAAATGATAGTTTCAGAATTTAAGACGCTGCCGGAGATGGACCAGCACAAGAAAATGGTGGACCAAGAAACCTTTCTCAGACAAAGGATTGCCAAAGCGACTGAGCAATTAAGGAGACAAAAGAAGGAGAACATGGAACTGGAGATGACAGAAGGTATGTTCCACTCTTTGGTCGGAAACATTGAGATGTTTCATTTAAATATCTTGGATCTTAATAATCTAGGTTATATAATTGAACAGTAAATTTTTTTCGGGATTCTGGTTTGGAGATCGGCGAAACCTCCAATGTTGTTGTGCCTGCATCTGAAGGTATTGGATCTATAGCAGTTGTGGCGTCTACAACCGTCCGAGCCGTTACAATTAATGAGGTGGGTTCTTCTTCCTCTGCCATGGATTTATTTAACCCTCTTCAACAACAACAAAATCATCAAGAATTTCGTCATCCGGCGGCTCCACATGTTGGATTCTATGAGCAACATCGAAATTTGAATCTAAATCTTAATCAGAATCATAATCAAAGCCAACAACAATGGTTCATGAAGATGATGAACCATCATGAGCAACCAAGTTATGCAGCTGAGCAAATGGGTTTTTCTTTCATAAATGATAACCACCACAACAGCAACAACCATTATCAACCGCAGCAGCAGCTAGAGGCGTGACTATGTGTACGAAAATAAGGCATTTGCCTAGGGCCCCCAAATTTTAAACATATTTTAGGGCCCCAAATTTTTAATTTTTTGTTTAATATATTAGTAAAATATGTATTTTAATGCTATTTTTAATTTAAAATTATATTTCACATAAAATTGAGTATTAAATATTTATAATATTTTATAAAAGTATTTTAAAATTTAGTATTTTATAGATTAAAATAATGTTAACAAAGAAAGTAGATTATAAAAATAGTTTAAGAAAATAGTATACAATTATTCATAAATTGTGAAATAGTATACAATTATTCATACAATTGTATTATAATTATATTTTTATAGGTTAAGAAAATAGTATAAAATTATTCATAAATTGTGAAATAGTATTAATTTTCTCTAATTTAGTCTAAAACAGCATGTAAAATTTAGTTATACTTATTTTATTATGAAAAACATATAATTTTTTTTTGCCTTAGACCTCTAAAACTCTAGGCACGGCTCTGACAGCAGCAACAGATCCCTGGTGATCCCTCCACCGCTCCAGCTGCCAGCTTAAACAGTATCGTCATCCCCATTACCAGTCCAAATCCTACCAACAATATATGGTTTCATTAGGATTTCTCTCCTTGTGGACATTTAGCTTCAAGTGTTCTTTTCTTGTTGTAATAATGTTGCACTGCAATTTGTTTTCTTTATGTTCTTGTTTTTGTTATAGTTACAGGTTTATTATATTGCCATAATGATTTGTTTTTAATACTACGGATTTGTGATTCTATCTTTTTTTATTATAATGTCGTTTGTGAGTTTGATATGTATGTTATGTTTGCCACATATATGAGTTATTTTATTTAATTCAACAGATTTAAATTTCTGTAATAAATGGTCTTTTATATTATATTAGAATAGTTCTCGCGTAATGCATTTCTTTCAAATATTAGATATAACTATTGAAATTAGACATATTTTCTTTGCTCTATAGAAACATGATGTGCCACATTTTTTTCATTTTTAAGTTTTCTTTCTTATTCTTTAGAACTAAGAATTATATAATATTTATTATCAATTTCTAACTAATTTCTTTTAACTTATTATATATTTTAAATAGATTTACAAATTTTAGTTCACCGTTACACAAGATATTGGTTTTAGGTTATAGGATATATTTCGGTTACTTAATTGGAGTATCTTACTAATGGATTGCAAGGTTTCAGTTCATACAACCAAACCTTGTCCGCTGATGATTAAAGTTTTCTAATAAATATATTTTTATATTATATTAAAATAGTTCTTGCGCAATGCGCTAATTTTGTTTTCCAAATATGAAATATAACCGTTGAGATTTAACACATTTTCTTTGATCTACAGAAACATGATGTTTCATATTTTTCATTTTTTTTAGTTCTTATTTTTCAAATCTAAGAATTAAATAATATTAACTATCAATATCTAACTAATTCCTTTAGGGTATAGGATACGTGGCGGTTACCTAATATTTACCAATTTGAGACAATTTTTCTACTTCCAATGCATACAATCGATGCTTCCAACCATCCCGGGAAATCCACGTTGGTCTCCAATATGAAGTAGTCGTTGAAGATCGTCTGGTGTGGGTCTTCTTAGATACTCATCGCCGAACAAATATATTATTCCTTCGACAAAATTTTCCAAATATGCACGAGCAGTAGTTTCACCGAGCCGGAGGTATTCGTCAACCGTATCAGCCCCACCACCATATGCCAATAGACGGATTGCTGCTGTGCACTTTTGAAGTGGAGAGAGACCAGACCTTCCAATAGCATCTTTTTTTTCTCGAAAGAAGTGAACTTCATTGGAGAGGCGATCAACAATATGCAAGAACAATGGCTTGTTCATTCTAAAACGTCGTCGGAATAAATTATGAGGGTATGTTGGAGCTTCACTGAAATAATCATTCCATAAACGTATGTGACCTTCTTCACGATTTCTATCGATAAAAACTCATTTTTTCCTTGACTTCCTTGACTCCCTTGCCTCTTGATCATTACCATAATCATTGAACAGATTCTCGAACGTTTGATCGAATATTTGATCAAAATGATCATCAAATGTATTATGTGAAGAAGATGACATATTTGTGTGAAAAGTAAGAAAAAGCAAAGAAACAAAGAGGAAGCAAAGAAATTTGAGAAAGATAGATTACGAAGATGACATATCAGTGTTTGTGTGATGTATGGCAATATATGTTACGGTATAAAAAAAATCTAAATGAAATAAAATCTTGTGAAATAAAATAACGTCTCGTGAGTGTTGTTTGGCAATATATGTCACAGTATAAAAAAATATCTAAATGAAATAAAATTTTGTGAAATAAAATAACGTCTCGTGAGTGTTGTTTGGCAATATACTTGCTTCAGAAAGTTGGCCATGTGAGTCTTGTGAGTTTTGTTTGGTATTAATCATTATACGTTTGCATATTATAAGAAACAAAAATTATCTTGGGCTGGAGGTTTATCTTGGGCTGGAGGTTTATCAAGCCCAATTGTGGTTAATCCACTTCTCCTTTGTCTCCCCTGACCATCGACAACCTTAACCCTCTACATTAATTAAACTGAAACTGTAATACATTAATTAAACTAAAACTGCAATACATTCATTAAACTGAAACTGCAATACATTCATTACTACTTTAATATCCGAATACATTCTTTAAACTGAAATTAAAAACCAAACATAAACTTCAAAGAACATTAAAACCGAAATTAAACACCAAACATTCACTAGTTAGATAACATGTCTGTAATCAGCTTGTTCTTCAGAGCTTCTTCAATGGCAGAGAGTGGTTCTTTCTTTGCAAGGAGAGTGTCTAGTAGGTTGATCTTGTTCAGTCTTTCTTTCATAACCAAATCCTTCTCTTTAATCGTCTACATGGTCTGAAACTCGGACAGAGCATTTCCTTATTCGAAACTCCTTTTACCTTTGCCTTTTGTTGCCTTAACACCAGGTGGCCGTTTGGTAGCTTCACCATCCACTGTGTGAGAGCTTGAAGATTGTGCACCATCCTCACACTTTCTTTTTTTAGAGCTTACATCAGTCTTACCTATTGAAGTGTCACACCATTTTTGGTCATTTCGCAGCTCATTCCATGCGTGTTCAAGTGTAAATTTCTTCTTGTGATCGTTGAAGAAGATTTGGTGAGCCAATTTCATTACATCATTCTCATTCTGGCCACTACTTTTCTCTCTTTGTGCAGCATCATAGGATCCACAGAACTTGCACACCAGATCATTAATCTTCTGCCATCTCTGCTTACAATGACCTGGCTCTCGCTTTTCACCACCTGTGACCTGAGGACATGCAGCATAGTAATCAGCAATACGCTTCCAAAAAGTTCCTGATTTTTGCTCATTACCAACAACCGCATCCTTGCTGGTATTTAACCAGGAGCTGATGAGAACAATATCATCCATCGGGGACCATTTCCTTCTTTCTCTTCGCTCTGCAGCCGTGTAGATTCCTAAGCTTCCATCTTCAGTACATTGAGTACTAAAGAGAGGGACATCAGCTTGACTATTCAACAGATCCATAAAGTTGGAGGTTTGACTATATGGACTCGGAGCATCCATAAGCAAAAGTTTAAGAAAAAAAAAGACAGAAAGAGAAGAAAGAGACAGAAGGAATGAGTTTTCTGTATCGGTTTGCAGATATAGAAAGAAAAGAAATATACTTATTATTACCTAACTAACCACACACAGTTAATTCCTCACCTAATAACCTATCAACAATCGCAATCAAACTTCATCACAATCTCAGTCAATAATTTATTAAAAGCTATAAACAACCTAACACTAACCACCTTTACTCTATAAGCAATCAATTTCAGAGTTAACTCTTTACCTAACCTAAAACTATCACAAACAACCTATCACTGAGTACCTTGAACATAATTTAAATAAATTGCATAAACAACTTGCTTATTTTTCTTGGATTTCAGATGAATGTAATACCTTAGCCCAAGAAAGTCTGTCATCCGAGCAGCCTCTTGGAAAACCATTATAGCCAATCCCTACAATAAGCACAAATTTGAGTAAGAACATGAAACAATCTACACAAGCCACACTTCATATTGTTTAAAAGAGATCAAACGACCAGTGTTTAAAAGAGATGTACTTTACTTTACCCTCTTCAACCAGCTTCTTCAGCTCTCCCATCTTGCAATTAACAAACAAAAGAAAATGTTAACTTCACCAAAACGACACTTCTTTCTATAAAGGTCAGGAACTGTGGCAAACCAATTAGAGCTCAGAGCCGACCCTAAAAGAGTCTATTCAAACGAAAACTACTTGTGAGGAGATGACAAAATTCTTAAGTGACTAAATATCAACAAATAATTGGGATGAAATAGTAAATGGCTAATAAAGCTAAAGAGCACCCTATCCTACTCACAAGCTGGCTTTTACTTAGGAGAGTATTTATATGTGCGGATAGATGAGAAAGCGTCAAATTAGCTAAATTAAAGATCACTTCATCGATTTCAGAAAGAGTAAGCTAAGCAGAAAACATCATCTCCAATCTATTTTTGGACCCTATTAGTCCAAACAAATACCAAACCAAAGATTTGAAGCTCACTGAGATGAACTCAAGCACCATTGTGAAGAGGAAGCTTACAGTGATTTCAATAGGGACACGAGTATCGATCCGATGCTGATAGTAAAGATCAATGCAGGAAACATCAAGCCGCTTCAAACTAGCCTCACAAGCAGTCCTAACATACTCAGGATCTCCCTTTATCTCTCTATTTCCCTCTGCATAGCTAATTCCAAATTTGGTGGCAAGCTCTACTTTCTCCCTCACACCATCCTTGAGAGCCTGATATAAATTAAAATTTCAACAATGAATAATCATTTCTACATATATGAAATTCAAAGAAGCAAGGCCGATTCTCATATCTAATAGCGGAAATTCAAACAAAACAAGACCAAATGGCAAATCGGGGGAATTATCGAAATCGAACCTTGCCGAGAAGCACTTCGTTAGTCTCAGGGCCGTAGATATCGGAGGTGACAAGGAGAGTAATGCCGGAGTTAATAGCGTGGTGGAGGAGAGCGATCGCGTCGGTTTCCGGCTTCGGAGCACCGTCGAAAGCAGAGAGACCCATACAACCAAGGCCTTGCGCCGATACTTCGACACCTTCGCTTCCCATCTTAATCCTCTTCACTCCACAAGCTTCCGCCATAGATACTTGTGATTTTCTGAAAGGTTGGAAAATTTAGCTACGGATCTAGATTTGAGGAAGATTTGGAAATTGCGGTGTGATTTCCAATTGACACGTGGTTTATAAGAAACGGTTCTTCCGATTTTTAAATAAGAATCGACTCTTCTATTTCATAAATTTTTTTTTTCTTTTCTTAATTTGTTAAGATACTGGTTAAAAACCAACGATAATGATGCTCTCAGGTTGAACAACGTTGGGAAGCTATTTCTCTGTTGATTTTTAATTATGCACACTCATTTTCAAGATTTTTAATATTTAATAATTTATTTTTGATCCAAACCTAGTCCGAACTTGATACTAATTTATGAAGTATAAAATAAACCCTAAAAATATGGGGAAATACAAAAAGTCAGTAGTGACATTGTGTTACATATCCATTGGCTTAAACATAATACATAATACATATATTGACAAAAGCAACTTCCATTTTTCCCAATTTTTTCCTCTTTCTCTCCCAACAAAACCCTAAAATCATCTCTTTCCCCCAGATTCACTTTCGCCCTCGACGACAATTTACATACCTATCGATCTCCAACACAAAGGTCCCCTTCTTCTCTCTACATCCTTCGACTCTCTATTTCCCGTCAAAATCGTTATTTGTTTTCGTTTTTCCGTCCTCGCGATATCGAGAATTTCGTCGAATTTGCTACCAAATTTACCTTTTTTCAATCATCCTCCATGTCTAGAAGAATCAGATATGTTGTCGATTATTTCTCCAATTTTCCTTCTTAATTCACGTTTTTTTCGCTTTATTTATATAATTCCCATTGATCGATTTACGTAATTGAGGTTTTTTGAATGCTTTATTGGTTATAATTTCAACATCAGTCACTGATTTTTAAAAAAAAACTAACTTGAATTTTGTTTATTTTCTCGTTTGATTAAATTCATTTTTGTACCAAATATATTCTTGTAAATCGATAGATGAAGTTGGTCTGTATGAGCTTGAATTTTCATCTCTCACTCGAAATTTTGCTATATTTCTCTGAAAAAGTATCAGCTTTGTAAACATATGGAATTGAATTGGTTTTGTAAAAAATAGTTTTGGTAGCTAATTTATGTGAATTTTCTGGTTCTTTATGTTCTGTTCTTGTGTTGTAGCTTGTTAGGAGAATCACAAGGTTGTCTTCTTTTGTAGTTCTGAAGAAGTTTTTATGTTATTAACTATTTGTTCATTTCTTGATATTTTTAGGTGTATTGATGTTCTTTGCAGAGATGTCTCCAGCAACAAAGTCAAAGTCAAAGGATAAAAAAACTGGGAAAGAAGCACAAAAGGCATCACCAAAGCCTGCACTGTCCATTAATGGGAATAGCAACATGGCAGCTAATGCTTATAATCCTCTACTAGGAACATTTCAAGTTCTTGATTCAGTCTCATCAATAGCTTCTGTTTCGCTGCTACAATATGGTCGTTTCCGAAGTATAGATGAAGCAGATGTAAATGAGATTGAGTCTGATTCTGTTTCGAATAATGGTAGCTGTTCGGGTGAGTCAGAAGATCATAAGGAGAAAACAACTAATCTGTCTCTTAAGCAGGACGTGATACCAGGTGCAGATAATGATAAGCGTGAAAAAGTTCGTCAAAAGAATGAGAGAAAACATCAACGTCAGAAGGAGAGGCGCGCTCAGGAGTTGTATGAGAAGTGTAGTACGTATCTTATGTCTAGAAAGCTTGAAGCACATACACAGCAGATTGTGGCAATGGGAGTATCTCAAGAGCATGCGACAACGGCATTAATGATGAATGAAGGCAAAGTAGAGGAATCTGTTCATTGGTTGCTTGATAGGGGTGAGGAAGAAATCGAGAAGCTAAGTATTCAGAGTCCTGGGAATTTGAAAATAGATATAACAGAAGAACTAGCTAGGATTACACAAATGGAGCTACAATTTAAGTGTACAAGGCAGGAAATAGAGCGTGCAGTTGTTCAAGCAGAAGGTGATTTGGACAGAGCAGAAGAAGTCATGAAAGGAACAAAGTATGAAGAATTGTCTTTGCTAGTGAAACAAGAAGAATCTGGTGATCCTCTTACACCTAGTAATGGTAAGCTTATGGTAGGGATAGGTTATCAGAATTCGGATGCAGAAAGGCCAGAAACACAACCTGTTCCATTACCTTCTTTACAGCCAATAAGAGATGATAAGAACTTTAACTATACAAAATCACCCTCTCCTATGGAATCTGTGAACAAAATGATGGTTCAGCCTATGAGACGACCTGAACTGAAGTTAGAGTGGCCTAAACCTCAGCAATCTGCTGCTTTGGCTGATAAAAGGTGGCCAAATACAGGACAGATTCCTTCTGCTTCTTACTCATTGCCATCATCGCCATCACCGTCACCTCAGCCTGCTGCAAGGGTCGAAGCTCGCTATATAGCTAGTGGAAATGAATTTAAGAACCTGCAGCAGCAAGCAGCAAATAGAGAATCAGTTGTGGCAATGAGGCAGCGGGCACAAGTTGTAAGCTCGAATTCCGTTCCAACTTCAAGCATGAGCGTACCACCTACCAGTTGGAATCCTTCAGCAAGTATAGAGATCATGAAGTCAAATGGGTTCATACAAACGCATAACATCCCTAGCGCGCGAAGCCCGAGTCCAAACAATATGAATCCAAATCAGATCTACCAGCAACTTCAATATCAAAACCAGAAGCGATTCACTAACAATAACCAAGTGGATCAACATGGTAATATGGCTCGAGGGAATGGCGGGTTATGGACCAGAAACAACACTCCATCATCTCCATCCATATCTGCTGCATCTTCTCTTGGATTGTTCTCTGCGGTTGGTTCAGCCGGAACATCAGGTGCATCCTCACCCGTAGATTGGATCTCTGGTGGGTTGGTGGATTACACAAGCATAGACTGGAGTCTAGATCAAGGTTTATCCCTAAATAGCAGAAACTGGTCAGAGTTAAAGAGCAGTAGCCATATGTATGATGCGAACATGAACAGGTACAGTCTAAAAGGTTCCATGGAAGGTAGAGTCAACAGCAGCAACGGTGTAACTATGGAGAATGCGGAAACTCAACAAGCAGCTTCATCTCAAGAGTGGACTTCACCATTTGAAGGAAAAGATATCTTTAGCTTGTCTAGACAATATGTGTCTCCTTCTCTGTAAGAGCATATGAGTTTACATATGGAAATGAAAAGTAATAAAACAAAGAAAATGAATGGTTTCATGACTTATGTGTGGTTGCTTCTCCGTTTACTTATTATTCGTGAATGTCTCTTCTTTTTCCACTCTCACTTTATATTAAGAGCATCATCTCCTATAGATTCGAATCAATCCTTTTTCAAAAATAACATCTGTATCTGTACCAATACAGAACAAAACCTTCTTTCTTGGTCTTAAACTCAACTCACAAGTTTACAACTTGGTACATCTTATTGGAAATCTAGGCGAGACTCGGAGGATGAGGTAGTAGCAGTTGCAGAAGCAGGTTCTTTGTACCATTCATTAGCTTCCCGGGTCATAAAGTTCGCTTCTGCAACAAGTTTACATCGACTTAGTTCCTTACATATACAAATTCAGAACTGGATAAACCACTACTTGTAGATTACCAGAGAAAGAGCATACCAGACAAGAACACATTCTTGTATTCTTCATCATTGTATATAAATTGCGGAGGATCTGGAGAACCAATACCCACAATGGTGCTTCCACTAACATGCATTCATCCCAGAAAAATTAGAACGGCATCTCAAAGTTTACAGCATAGCAAAGACTAGCACAAGTACTCAGCTCACTAGTAACCTCTTATTCTAGCTAACAGTACTTAGCTCATTAAATTTAGGCGGCATGTCAAAGTCTATAGCACAGTAAAAGCTAGCACAAGTACTCAGCTCACTAATAACCTCTTATTCTAGCAAACAGTGTTCAGCTCATTAAATATGATCTTGTACTAGCTTTTTAAGATTGATTTATAAAGACAAATACATTAGTAGTATAAACTCAAATACTAGATGAGCTCCTATGCGATGCCAGGTATTTTGTGAAATTTCTCGATGATGTGGCAATAAAGAGGAATAGTTGTAGCAATATGGCATACCTCCCAGACATAAATATGGCATCATATTCCCCGCGTCCAGATGCTATTATACGTTGCTTCAAGCGTTTAAGAGATGGAAGAACCTGAAATGCTGGTAGTTCTGGAAATGTTCAAAAGTGTATAATATGTAAGTCTTGGACATGTACTATACTGAATCTTGAAATTTTAAAGGTGTGACTATCTTCTTGGGTAAGGATGGGAGACGTGACATACCCAAATCGTTTACGCAAATTCTTTGAGACACACCATTGCTGGTCACATTTTCTAGTAATGTCAAGGGATTAATGTTGCTCGTCTGATCTAGACAAAGACACTGAAAATAGAAAAGCTGTAAGCCACGAAATCCTGAAAAGCTTCTAGAAATCAAAATATCCATCATCAGTTTCAGTTGATTACTTTGTAAACTTCAGCAGTAGAACATGCTTCTCGGGGCTTTATTAGCACCATCGGAAGATCAAGAGGAAAAGGAGGAGGAAGGTCTTGGACAATCTGCATCAACCCCAAAGCCCAAAGTTTATTAAAGTAAGAGAACTGAATCAGAACAAATTGCAAAGTAGTAGAATGCCGTAAAGGGAAGTGAAAAATCTAAACAAAACATACCTCACCTCTGCCAGTACAAAAGGCAGCTCCATGTGAGAAGAAGAAAGGAATATCTGATCCAATTTCACTTGACCAATCTTGAAGTTCTTTCTCAGTGGCAACACCTCCATTGAGCTCATTTGCCGCCCAGAGTGCAGTTGCAGCATTACTACTTCCACCACCGAGTCCAGCTCCCGTAGGCACCTTCTTATCTAAATGAATCTTTCCATACCAAGAGAGAGTATAAGTTCATATTGTCACAACGAAATGTCATAAAAGAAATCATTGGTGTAAAGTGTGTTTTACCCAGAAGAATCTGTCACTACCAGTTTTCTTCCTGTAAAGATTTAGTGCTTTTATAATCTGCAACACAGCCCCAGAGAATTAGAATAAAGCTTCACCAACAGGTCATCACACGAATCAAAATCATTCTCACCAGATTTCTCCCATCAACAGGTACTCCTTGAACATTGGTAGACAGACGATCTTTAGATTTTGACGGCGACAATGAGAATTTAATTGTATCTCCTAAGCTAATCACCTAATCAAACGTAGAAACATAATACTAAAGACATCAAGAAACAATGAGAAATAACAAAACTTCAGCTTCAAACATCTGAAGAAGAAACTTACATGAAATAAAGAAGCTAAATCATGAAACCCATCTTCTCGTTTACCGGTTATCCTCAAGAAAACATTGATCTGAACATTATAAAACATGCCAATGATTCAGAGAGATAGTTAAAGAAAGTATAGAACAATAAGAAGTAGTGTAGTGTCTTTTTAACCTTGCAAGGTGAGAAGAGCTTAAGCCTAGACAAAGGAGCTTCTTTGTCTACATCATCCCCAATCTTATTAAGCCTCTCGTCAGGATCAAACACTATCTAACAAAACCCAATCCACAAACATCAGCTTAATATGTTACAGTAAAAATTATAAGAACCAAATAATGATGAATTTGAAGACAACGAAAATTCAAACTTTCAAGAATATGAATGGACCCAATCCATAAACATCGGCTCAAAATGATGAATTGTAAGAACCAAATGATGAATGTGAAGATGTTAAAAATCTAAACTTTCAAGAATTTGAACGGACCCAATCCACAAACATCAGCCCAAAATGTTGAATTGTAAGAACCAAAATGCTGAATATGAAGATATAAAAATTCGAACTTTCAAGAATATGAACGCACCCAATCGACAAACATCAACTCAAAATGATGAATTGTACGAACCAAATGATGAATGTGAGGATATTAAAGATTCAAACTTTCAAGAACATGAACAGACCCAGATAACTACAGAGTACGGAATTCAAATCCATCATAAAGAACGGCTAAATCGAAGGGAAAAGGAGTAATTTTGCTCAATTGATTAAAAGTTATTGAATTTATGTGAGAACCCATTACAATAGAATTGAAGATACAAAATTTGGAATAGAAAGATTCGAAAAAGCATATCATCACCTCTACTTGCTTTCTGGACGCTTTCAGGGAAAAGCTCACAAAAGGTCGAAGAAGCTTTGGAGTAAATGAAGAAGAGGAAGAAGAAGAGAGAGTGGTTTTGAAAGAAGATGGAGTGAAGTTGAACGTTGAAATAAATGGAGGAGAAGCCGTTGCCATTGTTGTGTTGTCTTCGTACCTGAGTTTCTCTTTGATCGGATATGTGAATTTGTTTTTCTTTTAGGAATCACCAAACAAACCATAATAAAATGTTTTTTTTTTGTGTATGGGCCTTATTACAAATTGTGTATCCAGAAAATAGCCCAATAGCAATTTCTTTTTTACATCTATATGCCATTTGGGCAACTTTAGACACTGATTTCTTTTTAAGGGATCAAAGGCTTAATCAACAAGAAAAATTCTTAACACACTTATCTAATCTATATACATTCCCTAATGTTAAATATCTATTTTACCTTTAATGAATTCATATTAAAAATAATTATATTTAAACCAAATAAGCTATAAAAAAAATTGAAATTTGGTTTAATAAATCGTGAGGTGGAAGAGAGAAAGTGTTTGTAGGTTTAAAATTTATTGAAGAAATTAAATTAGACCAATTAAAGATAAGCATGTATACTTGTTTTTTTTCTCTTTTTTCTTTCTTCTTCTTTTGTTTTCCCACGAAAACCTCCATTGAAGAAGGAATTGAAGCTTCTTTTGATGTGATTCTCTGATGCTATTTTTATTATATTAATGATTGTTCATTTTTTATTTCGGGTATGAACCAAGTAGGATCATTAAATGTTAATGAGTACTTGAATAAGAAAACTGTAGATTTAAAAATTTTCTTGAACTAATGGTTATGCTTCATTAGGTTATAAAATTTGTTTCTTTGATCGATTAGTGTGTTATATTGTCAATCCTTTGCAATTTATGGGTTACATTGGTGGAATTATAGTGAATCTTAGGTAGATAGACATCAAAACCATTGTTAAACATGAAAGTTGCAGAAAATGGTACAACTAAGTGCTACTAAGTGATATTGGTAAAACTAGTACAACTTGTGACTACTACTATGAAAGTCAGAAAAGTAAAATAAAAATACATATTTTAATTCTTTTGCACGATAAAATGAAAATATTGCATGCACAATCATACATTTTGATTATGGAGGATATTATGCAAAGAACGAAGTTGACACGAAATGGATTGCAAGTGAAGATAAAATATACCCTTTAGTGATGAAGACATCTATGGAGGAGGTCACATATTCAGATTTGGTTGATAGCATATACAAGAAGATTATGGTAGAAAAAGTCAATACCAAGCTGATAGTTAGTTACATTCCATTGCAACTGGATCCTATGACATCATCATATATCTCGAATGATGAAGAAGTTTATGCCTATTTACAGACACTGAATTATGAGAAGCGTAGGAGTTTTCTGCATGTAGAGGTTGTGAAAGATGTTGTGGAAACTCAGGGGCGTGAGCAAGTTGTAAGAAAGGATCACAAAAGTGTTGGTGGTGGAAGTACCGAATAGTTAGTTTCAAGTGGTAGGGTGACATCTCTAGTTAATGATGGTGGTATAGTTACTCTTTATGGAGATGAAGCATGGCAACATGAAGAGTTGTTAGAACTGAATCAGATTGCACCTGTTGTAGAAGAAAGATATGGTGTTAATGTTGGATGGAAAGATGACATTAATGTATCTTTGTATCAAGATTTTGGAACTAAGTAGAAAGTGCAAGATATAGTTGAAAAAGCTGCACACCTTAATTGTTTTGAGTTTGCAATAATCATCTCAAATACAAAACTATATGTGGTAAAATATCGTGAAACAATAAATGGTTGCAAGTGGTCTTTACAAGCTGCAAAACTCAAGAATACTAATTATTTCTCGATAAAAACACACAGGAAGATGCATATATGGTCTCGGACTACAACAAGTAGTACCCCAAATAGGAGAAAAGGCACACCACAATTAGTTGCATCTGTTTTGCATGACGACTACCCAGGTCAATTTGAAACCACAACTCCAAAAGCTTTCGCTGGACTGGTTAAACGAAGACTTGGCGTCGAAGTGTCATACTCTACCCCGTCAAGAGGAAAACACAAAGCTGCAAATTATATTTGGGGCAGTCCGGGGGAGAGTTATAGGCTAGTGTGCTCATATTTGTACATGCCTTGGAGGGAGAAGACGAGCATCAAAGGTTTAAGTACTTATTTCTCGCGTTGGGCGCTTTCATTGAATTGAAGGGTTCAAAGCCATGAGAAAAGTGATCATTGTGGATGGTTCCCACTTTAAGACTGTAGACGGTGGAGTCCTAATTGTTGCTATAGCTAAAAATCCCAATCATCACTATTATCTCATTGCTTTTGCTTTGGTTGATGGTGAGAAAGATGCAAGTTGGGGTTGGTTTTTGAAAATGTTAAAATTACTTGTGTCGGATTCTCCTGAAATTGTGTTTCTTTCTAATAGATATCAAAGTATCATCAAGTGTGTAGGTGAAGTCTACCCATTATCTCAGCATGGATATTGCATTTAACATTTGTCGCAGAATGTAAAAGCAAGTGTTTACGGTGTCAACAAAGATGTAGTTCATGGAATACGCAGAAGCTTATACAGAGGCTGAGTTCCTAAAACTCTATAATGCTTTTTGGATGACGTACCCAGCTGCAGCAAAGTACCTTGATAGAAGTGTTGAAAACAAAAAATAGGTACCCAGCTGCAGCAGAGTACCCTTCTTCTTCTTGTTCTTCTTATTCTTCTCTTCCGTGTAAGGGTGTACTCGATACTTAGACTTTTCAGCCTTCCTCTTCGGTTGTTCTTCTAATAGGTTTGCTTCTTTTGCATACGCCTTCGTAGAAGCTGACATCTTAGTGCGCCTAATCATTGGTTTTAACGGTTCATCACTACCAAAGGGTTTAGGACCACTAACCAGACCACTATTGAGATTGTATCTAAAGTTAGGAAAGGGAGAAGGCTCGGCAACCGGAGAAGGCTCAGCAATCGGAGAATGCTGAGCAACTGAAGAATGTTCAGCAACCGGAGAAGTCTCATGAACCGGAGAATGCTGAGCAACTAGAGAAGTCTCGTGAACCGGAGAATGCTCTACATGTTTTGCTTCTGAGCTTCCTACACCCCAATTGTGCTTAAAAGACTGCTGATAATATATATCGTCATCGTCCCTTACCTTCTCTTTCCCCTTGTTATTCTTCTGCAAAATCTTCACTTCATCTTGAAGAACCTTTACCTGTCCAGCAACTACCTCAAGCTTCTCATTCATCACGTCCATCATGATGAGATTATTATTGATACCAGCTTCTATCATCTCCTTCAACTCTAAATACCCTTCTGATGTTGGAGGAGTATTTTGAGGCTGTTCTTGAACATGTTCTTCCTCTGCAATCTTCTGTAGTACCCTAGAAGCAACATCATGGTCGTAGAGTTATTTCCAAAAAATCTTCTTTCCAAGGTCAAGATGAGCTTGCATATTTTCAACTACTTTATCATTGTAATCCACAGAGCAGTTTTCATCCCAAATATCAGCCATCAAAAGTTTTTCTTCATCAGCCTAGCTTCCAAAATGCTACTTATATCCTACATTAGAAAGAAAACAGCATTAGCTCCAATGATATTAAAATATTTACAAATGCTATAAATAACCAATTTCACCTTTGTATCATCAAGTGTGTCATTGATATCATGTAGCGGATATCCTTTCTGTCAAGTCTTTATGTACTTTATTTGATACATTCTTGGATAGCTACGATTTGATATTGCATTTTCACGGTACCGCATCCGCAGAGACAAAATATCCTCAAATGCCAAAAGCTACAAAAAAATATTTCAATGCATTAGTAAATATAATATAAACAATATGAACAAATCAAGTTCATTAAAGATAAATTTGAGACAGAATTACCTCAAAAAAAATTAGGGATGCAGAAAATGTGTAGGTAACATCATCTTTGATTATATGCTTGAAATGTTGCATCATATTGTTGATCATTTCTACACAATTCTCAAATGTGTGTCTCCCCCATGGAAAGCTCTTGCAAGCATCTAGGTCATTCACTATTCGAAGAATGACTCTATGGGAGAAGGTACCATAGCCTTAACTTTTATGATGGAGCCAAGGAACAATAGCAACCCCATCTGCAACCTATCTTCACCCTCTTCCATCAAATCTATCTTCTCTTCAACCTCTTTTCCATATATCACCTTGCTTTTAAAGTGTCTTGAAACAAAGTCCCAACCCCCTAAATCCTCACGATCTCTCGGATATTTTTTTAGTTAAGGCCGGAAATGAGTGCATGCTCTCACATGAATATCGGACCGGTACTCCGTTCACAATAAACCACCAAAATTTTTGCTTTTTAAGGTGTGCAATCCGCAACAAAAGCATCCACATGCCCATCAAATTTCTGTTTTTCTCCCTTGGCATATAAAAGAAATGCCTAAACTGACAGTCATTCTTAAACCACTCCATCTCGGTCTCTGAAAGGGTTTCGTCCAAGTGGTTTATTAACTAATTTGGTTGATAGTTGATATTTTGACCTCCTAAGACCATTCACAGTGATTTTAGTGTTCAACGCACATTCAATTTGCACACTCTATAATGATTTTGAGGGAGAATTAGATATAAGTGACACTCTCTTCTTTTTCATATACACCTTTTTCTTCAACATTGGTCATCTACCCTTTTTTTTAATATTGTTATCCTTATAATATCCTTGAATATATAATTTTTATATAAAAGAAAATTAAAATTAATTTAATTAGTAATGGGTTGATCTCACGGGTGTTCCAGGCCATTTGTACTCTCATAATAAAGCTCTAAATTTCTTAGCTATTGCCACGGATAAATTTTTCAAGCTTCACCCAAACACATAGCGATGCATTTGGCTTGAATGATTTAGCTCATGTTTTCGTAGAGGTGAACTTACAAAAACCGTTAGCCGAGAATATTTGTTTCAAGGATAAGAATGGCAAACTTATTACGGTATCAGTGAGTTATCTGTGGATGCCTCCATGGTGCAATTTATGTTAGATGTGGGATCACACGGAAAATGACTGTACAACCACAAAACTTTTCTCTATACTGTCGAAGAAACAGAGATCTTGCAGTCCAAAGTTATGGTGGTGGAAAAAGAGGTGCAGTTGATTAACAAATGATGTGGTGGAAGAGTTAGTGAAAGATATTAGTTTCTGAATTGGAAAACCCTCCAAAGTTTTCAGTCTCAAAGTCGGTCGAGGCTGAGAAGGATAGTGTGTAAGTGATTCATGTGCAGTCAAGTATAAAAGAAGTAGAAACGCAGGACAAGCAAATCATAAAGGTTAATACTAAAGCAAGATCTGTAGAGAGTGATTGGTTTGTAGTTGGTGCTGGAAAGCACTCATCTCCCAAAACTGTAGCTCAAGAAACTCTCGTACACAAATCTGATAGCTTAGGGTCCCCAACAAGATTTCGGGATCTTGCGTCAATATGTGAGGTGAGTGAGATTGTTGAAAATGAGAAAGATGTGGGCCGTGTTTTAGAGAAGAAAAGGAGTGAGTTGAAGAAATCTGCAGTATCAGTTGTTGCAGGTTCCTAAGTGGTTTCAACAACAAAAGGTAAAAATCAACAACATCATCATGTTTTAAACAACAAGGACATTATACAAGCTGCAATGAAAAAAACAATAACAACAATAAAGCTTCCCATTGAAAGCACTGATGTCGTCTATCTTTTCATGCAGCTTGCGCGGTTCACGTAAACATCATGTAGTTAGAGACTGAGTTCGTACAGCTAAGCTGGGTTTTGGTTATCTACTTGAGACTAGAGTTCAAGAAGATAAGTCTTCTCATATCATTGAGAACACATTTGGTGGATGGAAAACGATAACAAATTATGATCATCATCAACTAGGTACAATTTGGGTGGTATTGTCGAATGAGGTAGAGGTAACATCAACTAGGTAATTACGTGTTAGGTTACTATGGCGTCGGTGAAGCAGTTACTTTGTTCAAGCATCTATGCCTCCAATTTTTAAGTGGATATAAGATCTTTGCTGGCAAAGCTTATCACAAATAGGAAAAAGTATGTGAGTGCGAGCACACCATGGATTATACTAGGCAACTTCACTGAGTTTTTAAGCACGGTAGAGCATTCTCAATTTCAAGATTACAACAAAGACCGTGCTGGTATGGTGGAATTTCATAACTTTGTTTTAGCTAGTGAGTTATAGTATCTAGCTTATGTCGGCCGAAGTTCATGTGGTGGAATAGCCAAGAGGGTAGCCCCATTGGCAAAAAGCTTAACTGAGCTCTTGTCAATGGGAAGTGATTGTCAGGTTATCTCTTTTGCAACGTTTGAAACATGTGGTATCTCAGACCATGATCGATGCTGGGTTCAAGTATTGAGGAGAAGTTCTATAAGCAAAAATCTTGAGTGAAGTGGCTGGAAGTATGGGATCAAAATGGTGTTTTCTCCATAGATCAGCGTAGAGTCGAGCTTCCAAGAATGCAATCAAGCGTATTACATCAACTGATGGTGTTATACTAACTAATCATGAGGATATAAAGAGAGAAGCTATCAATCATTTTTAGTAGTTCCTCAAATTAAGCGCTCATGAAGTTAAATTGGTTTCCGAGGATTACCTCGCAGAGCTTATTTACTATTGGTGTTCCTCTCGATTGACAACTTACTTGGTGAACCCTGTTAGGGCAAGTGAGATAAAAAAGTTTATATTTTCTATGCTCTCAGCTAAATCTCCGGTCCAGATAGATACCCAATAGAGTTCTATCGCGCAGCGTGGACAGTATTTGGAAACGATTTGATTAAAGTAGTTCAGTCTTTTTTCATTTTTGGGTTCTTGTTTCACAAAGTAAATGCCAAATACTTTCTTTGGTTCCTTAAATAGACGACACTAAAAAGATAAAGGATTACTTTCTTATTGCTTCTCGGTAATTTGCTTTACAAAATAATCTCAAAGATCATAGCCAACCAGTTGAAGATTACTTTGCCGCACATGATAGAACCAAAGCAAAGTGTATTTGTTAAGGATCGTTTGTTGTTGGAGAGTATCTTGTTAGCCACTGACTTGGCGAAAGACTATCACATAAATACAATTTACACACGGTTTGCCATCAAATTTGTTATTTCTAAATCTTTTGATAAGTTTCAATGGGGATTCATCACTAGGAATTTACGGGCTATGCGATTTCCTGAACAATTTATCCACTGGATATTCCTTTGTAAGGCCACAATCTCATTTTCAATCTCTATTAACGGGGAGCTTAACTGTTTTTTTGGTAGTGAGAGAGGGCTTAGGAAAGGATGCTCGTTATCACCGTATCTTTATGTTGTGGCCAGAAACATTATGTCTAGAATGCTGAACAAAAAAACCCAAACTGGTCGATATCAGTATCACCAAAAATGTCGTAAGGTTGAAGTTACACATCTCAGTTTTTCTGATGACATTCTAGTATTCTCGGATGGTACACTATAGAGAAACAGAGGCTGAGAATTTTGTGTGTTGCATTCATCATAAGATATAGACATATAGGAGATTTACAAGGATTTACAGAACTAGAATTGAGTAATATCAGCAACTGATCAATCTGTTATGGTGACCGTTTTGGAGATGCCTCAATAAGAAAGAGATATTCAAATAGTAGCAACCAAAAGAATGGTTATACCGAGGCCCAGGTCCAATACAGGCCCAATACCTGATGTCTCCATATTTTACACGTTTTAAACATATGTTTGAGTTCATTTTAGAAAAGATTCACCCCTTGTCTATACCATTTAAAGTCCTTTTTGTCCATTTTGCATACTTAGGAGGATTTGCATTAGATTTGCATACATATTGCATTTTTGGAGCTAAAACAGGTACAACTTGGAGCATGGATGCTAGGACCACTCGAGTCCCACTCGAACTTGTGCTCGCCACCCCACTCGAGCACAGCTCGAGTCCCCACTCGAGCCCTGCCATGCGACGCTCTCTGCTCGAGCCCACCTCCATTTGAGTCCATACTCGACATTGTATCCCCGACTCGACCTCAGCTCCACCACAACCCACTCGACGCTGGCACTCGAGTCCCCACTCCACTCAACACACTCGACACCACTCGACCAGACTTGGTCGAGCTGCACCATCCGCGAAGACTTAGCTATTTTTTCTTTGTTTTTTTTTGTTTTAGGGTTTTCCGTATTTTACTATAAATACCACTGTTAGGTATTATCCAGCGGATATGTCTTTTTTTTTTAAGGGTTTTTCTCTGCTTCCAAACCTTGTTCTTGATGTTCTTGGTGTTCTTCATTTTGTAATTCAGATCTCTCTTAATCTATTACTTAGTTTGCTTTAATTCTTTGCAGTCTTACATTTCTCATCTTAATGTATCTTTCTAAACTATTTTCAATGAATTCTGAAGTGTTTGATTTTTCTGGGTTCATGTTCTTGATTATGAGTTGTGTTCTTGAGTAGTGATTTTGGGTTTCTGAGGATGGGTGATACACAGAGTTTTAACCCAAAATAATTCCGCAAGTGCACAGACAATCGCAGTAGTATATAGGGTATCGAATCCACAGAGACCAAGGTTACACTATGAAATTATAGATTTTATATTAAAGCTAAGACAAAAGTGTGGGTTTTGTAATTTTCGGAACAAGCAAGAAATAATAAAAACGATGTAAAAGCAATTAAAACAAGCACTAGGTTAAGGCGTTTCGCCGGTGATTCGGAGACAAGGCTGAGCAACTATTCAGGGACTAAGTAACTACCGGTCTAGAACTCAAACATAAAATTAATGTCGCCCCACTGTCGTGATGTATCGACACCTCTATCTAACAACCTAGATACCGAAACTGTCGTTTTGACCTAGCGAGGATGATAAGCATTAATGAGCTGGTTCAATCTGTTCACAATCAATCGCAACAATCAACTGTCGTTGGTTACGCACCAATTGCTCACCAATGATTTATCTAGCAACCTAAAACACTGTCGTGAATAAGTTTAACCTAAAATCATAGACTAGGTGATCAAGCTAATCTAAGCATTTTGAGTCTCTATTGGCGAAGACATTATAAATTCCAATACCTATTTGTGCTCAGCCATTAACATCCTAAATCACCATTGAAAACCTTAACCTAGCTAGGGATCTACTCACACATAGCGAAATCAAACACAACAAGGCAATAAGATGAATTCATGATTTATTAAAAAGAATAAGGTTCAGGAAAACTTCTCAAACAGAGTTGTGGAATGATTCGACGATAGGGGAATAGAGATCCAAAGCTGAGTAATACAAATCCAAATCGAAAAGGTAGAAGAACAAAGTCGTGATCTTAGAACATAGAAGAAAAACGATAATATATAGGTCTGGATGCTCGATAAAGACTCGAAAACAACTGTTAGAATGTGCCAAAAATGCAACATATCAATGGGTTAGATCTGTGTAGGATTCTTGGTCTCCTTAGGTGTTTGAGCTTTAAATTGCATAGATCTCTTCTGGATTAGGTGTTCTTAATGCTTAGTTAGCCAAGACATAGGTAATTATGATCTCAAGCATTTCCCACTCAGAAGGTGTTGATGAGATGCTTGAACCAACTAATACCAGAGATCTATAGCTTTAACCCATGGCTTAAGAGGTTATAGCTGTATTTTGACATTAATGAATTGGTTCTTAATGCTTGCCTATATTATGTTTCATTGATATCTGCTCTAAGTTTCCTTGTATCTTTGACTAGGTATTAAGATTCGGAAGTGGTATAGGCTTGTTGGTGTTTGTCACGAAAGTGGAGTCACCTTACCTTGATCTTCATTGTCTAGAGATAGCTTCTGTGAAGTTTTGTTAAGCACCTAGGAGAGACCAAAGAGAATCACATTTTGACCCCCCATCCTTAGACCCCTATTTACATCTTCTTGCTTTATCATCTTGTCCTAAGTCATTTACTTGTTTAAATGCACTTTGCCTTTCATCTCTCTCAACTCGGTCTTGAACCCGAGTGCATAGTTGTTCGTCGTTTTTAGGCTCCACTCGATCTCATTGACTCGTTCAGAGTGGTCGAGTGCACATTTTTGTCATTTTTTCTGCATTGACTCGATCACTTGACTCGGTCTAGGACTCGAGTCAAGCACCCATCTTACTGCATTTCATTTTTATTTCACTTAGGTTGTTAGATAAACATTTCCTTTCATCTCTCTCAACTCGGTCTTGAACCCGAGTGCAGAAGAACCTCAGAGGAGGCCAAGGTTGATTGGAGCAGGAGATGCTCCTAACACTCACACTCAGAGGCAAGGGATTGTACCCCCTATAATCCAAAACAACAACTTTGAGATTAAGAGTGGCTTGATAGCTATGGTGCAAGGCAACAAATTCCATGGGTTGCCTATGGTAGATCCCTTTGATCACTTGGACGAGTTTAGTAGGCTCTGCAGCCTCACAAAGATCAATGGAGTCAGTGAAGATGGCTTCAAGCTGAGACTTTTTCCCTTCTCTCTTAGTGACAAAGCTCATCTGTGGGAGAAGAATTTACCTCATGTCTCCATCACCTCCTGGGATGACTACAAGAAAGCTTTTGCCAAGATTTTCTCCAATGCTCGAACAGCTAGACTTCGGAACGAAATATCTAGCTTTGCCCAGAAAAATGGGGAAACCTTCTGTGAAGCCTGGGAAAGATTTAAAGGCTACACCACTCGATGTCTTCACCATGGCTTCAGCAATGAAGCTCTACTCAGCACCCTTTATAGAGGAGTTCTCCCAAGGATAAGAATGCTTTTGGATACAACAAGCAATGGTAACTTCCTCAACAAGGATGTTGATGAAGGTTGGGAACTCGTTGAGAACCTTGCTCAATCAGATGGGAACTATAATGAGGATTACGACCGCATCATGTGAAGAAGTGTTGATTCTGATGAAAAGACTAAGAAGGATCTCAAAGCTTTGAATGAGAAGTTGGATATCCTTCTCGGCCAGCAGAAGCACGTTCATTTTGCAAGTGAGGAAGAAATTTTCCACGTTCAAGATGGGGAGGGTGATCAAATGGAAGAAGTCAGCTATGTTCAGAACCAAGGTAGCTACAACAAGGGCTTTATCAACTACAAGAAAAATCCCAACTTGTCTTATAAAAGTACCAATATGGCCAACCCGCAAGACCAAGTCTATCCTCAAGAACAACAGAACCAGAATAAACCTTTTGTCCCTTACAGTCAAACTCAAGGTTTTGTTCCTAAGCAAAATTTCCAGCGTAACTACCAACAACAAGGCGTAATGGGCACCCTACCTAGTTTTACGCCGCAGTAAGCTCAACCATCTATTGCCCCCGACCAGGACCTACGGACCATGATGCAGCAGCTACTCCAAGGGCAAGTGACCAGTACAATGGAAACCACAAAGAAGCTTGCTGAAATGAAAAACCAGATGGATTACTCCTACAATGATCTCAATAGCAAGATTGAAATGCTGCACTCCAAAATTAAATTCATGGAGAATAATACCGCATCCACTTCGTCCACAAAGCCTATTGGACAGCTGCCAGGAAAAGCAATCCAAAACCCTAAGAACTTTGTCCAAAGCAACGCCATCACCCTAAGGAGTGGAAGAGAGCTTCCTGCAAGGGAAGGATCAACGCCCATCAATGCGGACAGCGAAGACCAAGAGGGGGAGGATTTTTGCCAAGAAGAAAAACAAGCTGAAAAGACACACTTGCACTTGTCTGGCCAACTCAACACACCAACTCGACCTTCCAGTTGAGTCCAGCCTTCCCCAGTTGAAAAAGCTGCAGCTGCGAAGGAGAAGAAAACACCATTTGTTCCACCTCCTTACAAACCTAAACTCCCCTTCCCAGGAAGATTCAAGAAGGACAGATTAGAGAAGTACAAAGCTATCTTCGACAAGCATATTAAAGAAATTGAAGTCAAGATGCCCATACTAGACGCATTAGCACTTCTACCTCAATCTCATAAGTGGATAAAAGATGCAATTGTGGAAAGGATCCAAGAAGTGCAAGGAATGGTAGTAGTGAGTCATGAGTGTAGCGCTATCATACAAAGGAACGTTGTCAAGCTAGATGACCCAGGTTGTTTCACATTGCCATGCTCTCTAGGTCCATTGACCTTTAAAAATTGTCTTTGCGACTTAGGAGCATCCATAAGCCTCATGCCACTTTCAGTAGCTAAGAGATTGGGTTTTAGCAAGTTCAAGGCCACCAACATTTCTCTTGTCTTGGCTGATAGGTCCGTAAGGATACCGCATAGCATGTTAAAAGACTTGCCTCTCAGAATTGGAGCTATAGATATCCCCACTGACTTTGTGGTGTTAGAGATGGATGAAGAGCCAAGGGATCCCTTAATCTTAGGAAGACCCCTCCTTGCCACTGCTGGAGCTCTCATTGACGTCAAGAATGGAAAAATTAAACTCAATATGGGAAAAGATCTCAAGATGCATTTTGACATCAAAAACACAATGAAGAAGCCTACGATAGAGGGTCAGCTCTTTTGGATTGAAGAAATGGATCAGCTTACAGACCAGTTACTCGAAGAGCTTAATGAAGAAGATCATCTCCAGACACCTTTGACCAAGAATGGTAAAGATGGCTACTTACACAAGGAAACCTTGGGGTATGAGATAATGTTAGACTCATACAAGGAAATTGAAGGTGCAGAAGTCTTTGAAATTCTGGTTGAGCTAAATGGAGAGGGCATCACATCAATTGGGGCTGAAACTGGCAAAACTCAGCGCTTAAGTTTGAGCAGCAGCTCGAGACCGACCCCGTCGGACCCAGACAGTGCAGCCTCGACCCTAGAACTCGACATACAGCTCGAGTCCACTCACTCTAATGACTGGTCAGAACTTAGAGCACCTAAAGTTGAGCTCAAACCACTTCCAACAGGGCTAAGGTACGCTTTTCTTGGTCCTAACTCAACTTCCCCTGTCATAGTAAATGATAAACTTAGTGATGATGAGTTGCATTTGTTGTTGACCGAATTGAGAAAGTATAGGAGAGCAATTGGGTATTCTCTTGATGACATTAAAGGCATATCACCAAGTTTATGCACTCATAGAATTCATCTTGAAAATGAGTCATACTCTAGTATTGAACCTCAGAGAAGATTAAACCCTAACCTCAAGGAAGTAGTTAAGAAGGAAATTCTTAAGTTGTTAGATGCTGGAATTATCTACCCTATCTCTGATAGTACGTGGATATCTCCAGTGCATTGCGTTCCTAAGAAAGGTGGTATAACAGTAGTAAGGAATGACAAAGATGAGCTTATACCCACTAGGACAATAACTGGTCATAGGATGTGTATAGACTATAGAAAGTTAAATGCAGCATCTAGAAAATATCACTTTCCTTTGCCATTTATTGATCAAATGCTAGAGAGGCTTGCAAACCACCCTTACTACTGTTTCTTAGATGGATAGAGTGGGTTTTTTCAGATCCCAATACATCCAAATGACCAAGAAAAAACCACCTTTACTTGCCCATACGGAACTTTTGCTTACAGAAGAATGTCTTTCGGTTTATGCAATGCACCTGCAACGTTTCAAAGGTGTATGACCTCTATCTTTTCAGATTTGATAGAGGAGATAGTGGAAGTCTTCATGGATGATTTTTACGTGTATGGCTCCACCTTCTCCTCCTGTTTGTTGAATTTGTGTAGGGTGCTTACTAGATGTGAGGAGACAAATCTGGTCATGAATTGGGAGAAATGCCATTTCATGGTTAGAGAAGGGATTGTCTTGGGGCACAAGATTTCTGAGAATGGAATAGAGGTAGACAAGGCTAAGGTAGATGTGATGATGCAACTACAACCGCCTAAGAACGTCAAGGACATCAGGAGTTTCCTTGGACATGCTGGATTCTACAGGCGGTTCATTAAGGATTTCTCTAAAATAGCTAGACCACTCACTAGGCTACTTTGCAAGGAGTAAGAGTTTAACTTCGATTCTGAGTGCTTGAAGGCTTTCCAACTGATAAAGGGAGCATTGATCTCAACTCCAATAGTCCAAGCTCCGAATTGGGACCACCCTTTCGAAATCATGTGTGATGCTTCGGACTATGCAGTTAGAATAGTTTTGGGTCAGAGAATAGAAAAGAAGCTTAATGTGATCTACTATGCAAGCAGGACCTTAGATGAAGCTCAAGGGAGATATGCTACCACGGAAAAGGAGTTGCTTGTTGTAGTCTTCGCTTTTGAAAAATTCAGAAGCTACTTGGTAGAATCAAAGGTAATAGTCTACACTGATCACGCCGCATTAAGACACATTTATGCCAAGAAAAACACCAAACCCAGGTTACTGAGATGGATCCTTATACTCCAAGAATTCGACATGGAGATAGTTGACAAGAAGGGGGTCGAAAATGGGGTAGCTGATCACTTATCCAGGATGAGGATTAAAGATCTGTTGCCAATCGATGATTCCATGCCAGAAGAACAGTTGATGTTAGTCAAGACCTTCGAAGGAACCCAGCGCACCAGAGCAGACTTCAAGGAAGTCCTAGCAATAAAAGAAGAGAAGTTGTCATGGTTTGCAGACTTAGCTAACTACTTAGTAAGTGGTGAAATTCCTAGCGGTCTTGATACATACAACAGAAAAAAGTTTTTCAGAGATATCAACCATTACTACTGGGATGAACCGTAACTCTACAAGAAAGGTTCAGATGGTTTATTTAGAAGATGCATAGCAGAGGAAGAAGTCAGAGGAGTGCTAGAACATTGCCATGGTTCCGCATATGGAGGTCATTTTGCTACATTCAAGACAGTGCAGAAAATACTCCAAGCTGGTCTTTGGTGGCCGAGCATGTTCAAAGACGCACATGCTTTCATATCCAAGTGCGATCCATGCCAAAGGATGGGAAATATAGGCAAAAGAAACGAGATGCCTCAGAACCCTATTCTTGAAGTTAAAATTTTTGACGTTTGGGGTATTGCCTTTATGGGATCTTTCAACCCATCTTCTTATGGGAATAGCTACATATTAGTTGTTGTAGACTATGTCTCAAAATGGGTAGAAGCTATAGCTAGTCCCACTAACGATGCAAAGGTGGTGCTGAAGATGTTCAAAACTATCATCTTCCCCAGATTTGGAGTTCTTAGAGTTGTAATCAGCGATGGAGGGTCTCACATAATCAACAAAGTCTTTGAGAATCTACTAATGAAGCATGGAGTAAAGCATAAGGTGGCAACACCTTACCCTCCTCGGTCTCTCGCTCGAATCCGTCTCTCGCAACTTGCCGTCGCCGCTGTAGTCACTCGACCCAACTCGATTTGTAGCCACTCGATCCATCCTTCACTCGAGCCGAATCCGCGTCTCTCACTCAATCCGAAAGCGTTTCTCTCATCATCTTTCTCGCTCGATCCGTCTCGTCCTTCACTCGAGCCGAATCCGTCTATCTCGCCACTCGAGCTCTTTCTCGCTCGATCCGCCTCGACCTTCACTCGAGCTCTTTCTCGCTCGCTCCCGCCTCGACCTTCACTCGAGCTCAACTCGCTCCCGCCTTGACCTTCACTTGAGCTCAACTCGCTCTCACCTCGAGCTCTCTCTCGCCTCAAGCTCTCTCTCGAATCTGCCTCTCGCAACACAAGCTCGGTCTCTCGCTCGAACCGTTTCTCTCTCTTGCCTCGAGCTCTCTCTCTCGATTCACCATCCTCGCCTCGAGCCCAGCTCTCCCGCCTCGAGCTTCACTCAATACTATCTGAGTCCGCCTCGAGTCAAGCTTCTCGCTCTATCCACCTCAAGTCAAGATACTCTCGCTCGATCCGTCTTTCTCACTCAATCCATTCTCGCCTCGAGCTCAGCTCCTCACCGCGTCACTTGAGACCTCACCCAATCCGAGCTATTTCACTCTCTCTCTCCCAACTCGACTCGTCGCCGCCTCGAGCCAGCTCTCTCCAACTCGATCCGAGCCACTCAAGCTATGTCTAACCTCCGCGGACGTGCAGAAGCTGAAACATAGCAAGGCGCTACACTGAAAAGGGAGGACATTTGTCCCCTCCAAAGGATCCCATGGAAGTTGACGAAGCCATACCCGACTGGCGCAACCACGCAAGGGCTGCAACACTAGCTAGGCGTTATGCAAGAATAAGCCGTAAGGCTAGAAAGGGAAAGGTTATTGAAGCAGAAATCGAACCAGAAGCCGAGCAAGGGTATGGACCCGAGCAGCAAGGATATGGACCCGAGCAGCAAGGGTATGGACTCGACCAGGAAGGTGACGGACTCGACCACGCTGATCGAGTCAAACACTCAAGTCCACCCAAATGGTATACAGCCCAAGAGTTCTCGCGTGAAAGGGATGACGTAGCTCGAGGAAAGGCAGTCGATCACGGTGAAGATATGAAGATGGAAGCCAAGTTCAAAAAGAGGTATTCACGGAAATCGGAGCCAGAGCTAACTAAGACAAAAATACGTGCAGTTTTCCTTGTTAGGGGTTTTACAGGAACGCACTATCCCCATCTCCCCACCATGAAAAAACTCGGCATAAGCGAGGACGTAAGCTACCTTTTTGCACTATGCGGACTAACCAACTTTATGAAGTGCAACATGGCAGCTTATCAAGTCGAGACTTGCCACTTCTTGGCATCACTGGAGGTGCACTTCTACGATGAGAACCCTGACTGCGAGTCAGACGAAAGATTAGGGTGGATCACTTTTAAAGTCTGGGGCAAGAAGTACTCCATCACCACCAGCGAGCTCGACAACCTGTACGGTTTTGCTAGCGGAACAGGGGTACACCAAGACTTTGACAAAGGGGAGTGATATATTAGTATTTTGTCCGATTTTAGCTAGTCCTTTCATGTTGTTTTTGAGACTTTTCTAGTATTTTTTGTGTCTTCTCAGGTATTTTAAGGCTCTGGAGCATGGATTGAAGATATTGGAGCACATTGGAGCAAAAGAAGCAATTTGGAGTAAAAAGACGGTTTTCGCCGACCGAGCACCTGCTCGCATGCTCTGCCAGGGTGCTCGCCCAGGGTGCTCGACCTATTTTACCTAGGGACGCGTTTTTAATTAATTTTGAGAATAAAAAGAGGAGCCGCCTCAGACAAAAAGGCATCTATTCATTCACGTTCTCTTTCAGACTGAGTTCTTCATTCTAAGTTTTATTTTTGTTTTGAAGACTACACACTTTGTTCCTTGTTCGATTTGGATTTTTATATTATTCAGCCTTGGACTTCTATTCTCATGTCATCGATCAATCTACAGCTTGTTTGAGAAGTTTTCCTGAACCTTATTCTTTAAATAAATCATGAATTCATCTCTTTGCTTTGTTGTGTTCGATCTTGCCATGTGTGAGTAGATCCATAGCTACATTAGGGTTTTCAATGGTGGATTAGGTTGTTTATAGCTGAGCACAAATAGGACTGGAATTTATATGTCTTCGGCAATAGGGGTTCGTAATGCCTAGGTTAGTTTGATCACCTAGCCTATGATTTTTAGGTTAAACTTATTCATGAGAGTGCTCTAGGTTGCTAGAAAAATCATTGATGAGCAATTGAGGTGCAGCCAACGAGAGTTGATTGCTGCGGTCGATTGTGAACATATTGAACCTGTTTGTTAATGCTTATCGTCTTCATTAGATCCGGGCGAGAGTTTCGGATTCTAGGTTGTTAGATAAAGGTGTTGATACATCACGAGAGTGGGGCGGCATTTATTTATGTTTGAGTTCTAGACCGGTTGTTAATTAGCCCTGAATATTTGCTCAGCTTTATCTCCTAATCACCAGCGAAATACCCTGACTTAGTGCCTTTTATTAATTGTTTACATCGATTTATTTTAGTTGTTTATTTGTTCCGAAAATTACACCAACACCATATTGTCTTAGCTTTGAATAAAATCTCATAAATTCATAGTGTAACCTTGGTCTCTGTGGATTCGATTCCTTTTATACTATTGTGATTGTTCTGTGCACTTGCAGTATTTAATTGGGTTAAAACTTCACACATCAAGTTTTTGGCGCCGTTGCCGGAGACCAATTGCGTTACCTTTGATTTTTGATTTTGTTTTCAGTTTAAGAAACTACTGACCTTAATTTTTCTTTGTTTCTGCTATGTGTCAGGTGCATGACCAGTAGAAGAACAAGAAAAAATTGCACCGAAGATCTAACCATCCTCACCAACGAAGAGTTAGCTCGCATCGAACGTCAAAACCGTCAAAAGAGACTTATAGCTGCTCCGGTCATCATGGCTGAACAAGATAATGGTATGGCTGCTCAGTTACAGTTGCTAAGGGATCAGATTGCTCAGTTGAAAAGAGATCAACCACCAGCTCCACGAGTTCAGCCGGGTATAGGTGATTCGGATAACCCCCATGCATTTTATCAAAACCGCTCAGCTATTGTCTCTCCAACAATTCAGAGGCAAGACTATGAGATCAAGCCTCAGATAATCACATTGGTGAAACAGCATCTCTTTCACGGACTGCCAGCTGAGATACCGATGGACCACATTTCTAATGGGGTACCGTCCGAATTTCTTAAATGCAAGTTGTTTCCGTTTTCTCTTGCTGACAAGGCTCAGAGGTGGTTGAAGTCATTGCCAGCTGGTTCTTTGAGGACGTGGGATGAAGTAAGAGCTGCTTTCTTGGACCACTTCTACACTAAGTCCAAGACAGCCGCTGTAAGAAACAAAATTTCGTCTTTTCAACAACATTCTGGTGAAACTTTTTGTGAAGCTTGGGAAAGACTGAAGGAATACCGAAGGGAGTGTCCTCATCATGGTTTTAAAGATGAACAGATTCTGAGAATATTTTATGATGGAGTTGAATGGGATTACCGCAACGCCCTAAATGTTGCGAGTAACGGGGATTTTATGACCAAGACAAAAGATGGTGCCTTTGAGCTGATAGAGAACCTTGCTTCAAGCTCTAGCAACAGGTCTCCTGAGTATGATAGGTCCAAGAAAGTAAACAGTGTGGACACTCAGAAGATAGATGAGCTGACGGCAAAGGTAAATTTGCTCCTACGCGAGAGTCAAATACCGGTCAAGTTTGTGGAAGAAAATGGGGCTGCACCCGTTTCTCAAGAGTTTGAGGAAGATGACGATGTTGGAGTACATGAGGTTAACTATGTGAGTGGTCAGGGATATGTCCAGAACCGTGGTTTTAATCAGAATTATCGGAGCCACCCCAACCTCTCCTACCGAAGCACCAATGTCGAGAACCCACAAGACCAAGTCTATCCGCAACAAGGAGGTATCACTCAGTTACCACAAGCTCAGGGTTTTCAAAAATTCTACTCCAGCAACACTCAGGGGAAGCAGTACATCCCCAATCAGAATCAGAATCGGTTTCAAGGAGGAAACCAATAACAAAACACAAGTTTCACGGCACCACCACAAGCTGCCTCCGCGCCTACATCTCAAGATGAATTGAAAAGTCTTATGCATGAGCTGATGGTTAACCAACAGAAGGCGTCTACTGAGATAAATGCCAAGGTGGATCATATGTACAATGATTTAAACGCGAAGTATGAAGCTGTCACCGCGCATGTGAAGAAGCTTGATACACAAGTAGCTCAAACCGCCGAGGCTATCAAGAGGCCAATTGGAGCTCTTCCAGGTAAAGGAGAATTACCCAGTAATGCATATCACGTGAATGCTGTTGAGTTGAGGAGTGGAAAGTTGCTGGTAGTGCCTACTATGAGGAGCTTCCACGGAAAGGCTAAGGAGAAGAATTCTGACCATTAGGCTCAAGGGAGTGATTCTGCTGTGAAAGATGGAAATGTTGAGGTTGAATCAAGCTCAGAAACACCTCTGGGAGCTGTTCCAAACGATTCTGAAGAAAAATTTTCTGAGCACCCCAACTCTGCTACGGAGCACCTGCTCCCACAGGGTGCTCCCACGAAAATTCCAAAAATTCCTGAAACTCCACCAGAACGAGTCTACATACCCAAGGTCCCTTATCCAGTTCCTCCAAGGAAATATCGCAAGAATTTGGAGGATGCAAACTGCAAGGAGATGCTTAAGGATTTGACGGTAAAACTTCCCTTGGTTGATGCCGTGCAAATGATGTCGTCTCTCAAGCGATACATGAAGGAGCTGGTAGCTGGTAAGGTTGTTGAGGAAGAGACTGTTATGATTGTTTCTAAGGAGTGCAGCGCCATACTTCAGAGTAAGGTGTTGAAAAAGAAGGAAGACCCCGGAAGGTTTGTTATCTCGGTGAAGATATGACCGTGTACTTTTGCGTGTTCTTTGTGTGACTTAGGTTCCAGCGTCAATCTGATGCCATACTCTGTGGCTAAGCGCCTGGGATTCACCAAGTTCAAGCCTACAAAGATCTCATTGGTTTTTGCGGATCGGTCTACGAAGCTTCCGGTGGGAATTATTGAGGATATGCACGTCCGAATAGGGGATACATTTATCCCAACTGATTTTGTGGTTCTGGAACTAGATGAAGAACCCAAGGACCCACTGATATTGGGTAGAGCCTTCTTATGCACAGCTCGTGCTATCATTGATGTTGAAGAAGGCATAGTTGATCTCCGTCTTGGAGATATGTTGGTTCGGTTTGAGATGAGCAAGCTTCTCAAGAAACCGATGATTGATGGACAGACATTTGTGATCCATGATGAGTCAGAGATAGCGGAAGATGTGGTTGAGGAGATTTTGGTGAATGATCCTTTGGAAGTTGCATTGACTAAACCCGAGGGTGAACACGGTTTTCTGAGTGAGGACACCCATGGATTCGCCAAGTTTCTTGATTCCAACATCAGAGTGGAGGAAGGAGATAAATTTCTGAGCCTAGGAGAAGGCACAAAAAACGAGGCCCAGCGAGCACCCCAGCGAGTACAAGGAGCATCTGCTCCGAAAAATCCAATTTTGGGAGGCTCTTGGAGTGAGTTGAAAGCTCCAAAGCTTGAGTTGAAGACCCTCCCAGCAGGGCTCAGGTATGCTTTTCTTGGTCCGAACTCCACTTATCCAGTTATAGTGAATGCGAAATTGAATAATATAGAGATTACCTTGCTTTTGTGTGAATTGAGGAAGTATAGGAAGGCTCTAGGATATTCACTAGATGATATCACTGGGATATCCCCTGACTTATGCATGCACAAGATACACCTAGAAGATGAATCTATGACTTCTGTCGAACATCAGAGGCGGTTAAACCTTAACCTCAAGGATGTCGTCAAGAAAGAGATAATGAAACTTCTAGAGGCTGGTGTGATTTATGCGATTTCTGACAGTAAGTGGGTCAGCCCTGTGCATGTAGTTCCTAAGAAAGGAGGAATCACAGTGATTAAAAATGATAAGAGTGAACTGATACCAACTAGGACGGTAACCGGACATAGGATGTGCATAGATTATTGGAAATTGAATGCTGCTACTCGCAAGAATCATTTTCCTTTACCATTCATTGACCAGATGCTAGAGCGTCTAGCTAACCATCCATATTACTGCTTCTTAGATAGTTTTTCAGGGTTTTTCCAGATTCCCATCCACCCGGACGATCAAGAGAAGACGACATTCACATGTCCTTACGGCACCTTCGCGTACCGCCGTATGCCGTTCAGTTCGATTGAGGATATTATGGAAGTATTTATGGATGACTTTTCTTTGTATGAGAGTTCGTTTTCTTCTTGTTTGTCTAATTTGTGCAGGGTATTGCAAAGGTGCGAGGAGAAACATCTAGTTCTCAACTAGGAGAAGTGTCACTTCATGGTCCGAGATGGGATAGTGCTAGGGCACAAGATATCAGAGAAAGGGATTGAAGTTGACAAGGCAAAGGTAGAGGTCATGATGAGTTTGTAACCGTCTAATTCGGTTAAGGGGATCCGCAGTTTTCTGAGACATGCGGGATTTTACCATCGCTTCATCAGGGACTTTTCTAAGATTGCTAGACCTCTTACGAGATTGCTGTGTAAGGAGGTGAAGTTTGAATTTGATAGTAACTGTTTGGCGGCTTTTCATACCATTAAGGGAGCCTTGGTTAGTGCACCGATAGTACAACCGCCAGATTCGGAGCTACCATTTGAGGTAATGACGGATGCAAGTGATTTTGCTGTGGGAGCTGTTCTGGGTCAGAGGAGAGACAAGAAGCTCCACGTCATTTATTATGCCAGCCGGACGATGGACGATGCTCAGTGTCGGTACGCCACTACCGAGAAAGAGTTACTAGCGATAGTTTTTGCTTTTGAGAAGTTCAGGTCATACCTCGTCGGATCGAAGGTAATTGTTCACACAGACCACGCTGCATTAAAGTATTTGCTGACAAAGAAGGATGCAAAGCCCAGGTTGTTGAGGTGGATTCTGTTGCTACAAGAGTTCGATCTGAAGATAAAGGACAAGAAAGGGTCCGAAAATGGGGTTGCGGATCACTTGAGCAGGTTGCAGATTGAAGAGGACACACCCGTGGAGGATAGTCTACCAGATGAACAGATCTATTATACCAATACCTGTGAAATTTTCCGAGCAAATGACCGAGCACCCGGCCGAGCACCTGACCGAGCACCTGCTCCGCCCGTTGGAGCACCTGCTCCCGAAAAGTTTTGTGAATCATTTCAAACAGGTCAGTCCTCTAGCTTCCCATGGTTTGGAGAGATTGCAAACTTCTTGGCTGCTGACAAGGTTCCTGAGAACCTAACTGGAAGCAAAAGGAAGAAGTTTTTCCGCGAGGTTAGGCGGTACTATTGGGATGAACCGTTTTTATACAAGCAATGTTCGGATGGGCTGTATAGGAGATGTGTGACTGAGGCAGAGATCCCTGGTATTTTACACCATTACCACAGTTCGTCATATGCTGGGCACTTTGCCACATTAAAAACGGTTTCAAAGGCTTTACAAGCCGGGTATTGGTGGCCTACGATGTTCCGTGATGTACACAGGTTTGTTTCTAGGTGTGATGCGTGTCAAAGACAAGGAACCATCAGTAAGTGGAATGAGATGCCCCAGAATTTTATTCTGGAAGTTGAAGTTTTTGATGTATGGGGCATAGACTTCATGGGACCGTTTCCATCCTCATACGGTAATGAATACATTCTAGTGGCTCTTGATTATGTTTCAAAATGGGTTGAAGCGCTGGCTAGCCCAACTAATGATGCTAGAGTGGTCATCAAGATGTTCAAGAGTGTTATCTTTCCGAGGTTTGGAATCCCAAGAGTGGTGATTAGCGATGGAGGCTCACACTTCATAAACAAGGTTTTTGAGAACTTGTTGAGAAAGAATGGTGTCACGGACAAGGTAGCTTCTCCTTATCACCCTCAAACTAGTGGACAGGTCGAGATCTCCAACAGGGAGATAAAGAGTATACTGCAGAATCCGGTGAGCATCACGCGAAGGGATTGGTCCAAGAACTTGGATGACGCTTTATGGGCGTATAGGACCGCGTATAAAACACCGTTGGGGACAACGCCTTTTCATTTGGTGTATGGGAAGGCATGTCACCTACCGGTGGAACTGGAGTACAAAGCGGCCTGGGCTATTAAATTGCTCAACTTCGACATCCTACCGGCGTTCGAGAGGAGATCCATGCAGCTGCACGAGTTGGATGAAATTAGGCATCTCGCCTACGACAACTCAAGGATTTACAAGGAGCGAATAAAAGCTTACCATGACAAGAGGATCATCCCCAGGAGTTTTTCTCCAAACGATCAGGTATTATTGTTCAACTCTCGTCTCAGATTATTTCCAGGTAAGCTGAAGTCCAGGTTGTCCGGCTCCTTCACGATCAAGGAGGTTAGACCACATGGAGCCGTGGTGTTGCTAAATGCGAAAGGAGATGAATTCGTGGTAAATGGCCAAAGGATCAAGCCATATCTCGCTGAAACACACATTGGAGAAGGTGATACTGTCGCCTTAGGTGATGTTCCTCACGCCTAAACGGTCCACAAAGTCGAGCAAACGACTTAAAACAAGCGTTTGGTGGGAGGCAATCTACCGGTAAGGTTTCTTGTACATAATTCATTTTAAATTTTTATTGATACTAATTTTTATTTGTGATTTCACTTTTCAAGATTCATAAAAAAAAAAAAAAAAAAAAAACTGGACCGAGCACCTGCTCAACCGGGGTGCTCGACGAGTCAACACAAACAAAAGGTAAATTCTAAATTTCCTTTTCCCAACCCAACTAAGTTTCCCTTTTTCCTATTTTTCAGAGACATGCAATGGCCACCACTAGCCCCCAAATCTCGAAACCCTACACTCCTCTCCTTTATATCACGGTCCGAGCTCCTCCATCAACATCAACCCACCATCGCCATCTCTCTCTCTCATCTCGTTTGCTCGGATCAGCTTTCTTGATCTCTCCGCCCAACCACCATTGCTCAAATCCGAAAGCTCTCGGCCAACCTCCCTCTCCGCCATTCACCGCTATCACCAAGTCGCGAAACCTCTCGTGACCACAAGGTTCTCTCGACTTGCTCTCGCTCCGCCAAGTACCGCCACTACGCCTCTCATCTCAGATCCATCACTTCCGCCGCTCACCGCTCTCCCTAAATCTTCTCGCCATCCTCGGCGAACCTCCGTCACCAAGTTTCCTCACTCTCCGCGAAACTCCCCCACGTTTCTCCTCCACTTCTCACGTTCCTCCACTAGATCCGTAAAACTCCACCTCCGTTCTCCATCTCTATCACCGAACCCCCAGGTTCACCGAACTCATATCACTCTGTCACGTCGCGCTCTCCGCCCCGCCGCAAGTCGCCCTAGACTATTTCACGCTCGGCCAGGCACCGCCTCTTGCCCCCGTGACTCCAAGCTCCCCGTCTCATCATGCCTCCGAAGCAGTTTTTCGCCACCAACAAGGGAAAAGGCAAAGCAAGCACCTCCACACGAGCCACCGCCTCCAAGAGACTCGCCACGCACCCGTGGCCCCGCCCCGAAAACACGCCCTTCGATCTCGGAATCAAGGAGCTTCGTGGGACACTCGCGATGCCTATTACTACAATCAGCTTCTCGGGCTGAAGCTAGAGCCCACGAGGTATATGTGCGAGACGACGCTTCAGCAACTCGGTCTCCAAGAGCAAGTTCGGAGGATCCTAAGCCATGCGCATTGCATGTCTTTTGCGCTAGAGGAGGATGTGCTTTACCCGGACTTTGTGAGACAATGCCTAGCCACCGCCACTCTCACCTACAAAAATCCGGACTCCCCAACACTTGAAGAAGGTACATTTTCGTTCTTTGCTGGAGGAACGAAGTACGACATTGCTCTGTGGGATTTTTGTGTTTTGTATGGCTTCCGCGAGACGGTCACCAAGCTGGATTCACCAAAGTCGTTCGCGCAGTCCAAGGAATTCTGGAGCCATATCGCCTCGGGCCCTTACTCCTCCAACTCCGCAAGTCAAAACCGCCTCCGTCATCCCGCACTTCGCATATGTGCGAGAATTTTCAGCAACATGCTTTTTGCCCGGGCTGTAGGTAACAAAGTCCACATCGATGAGTTGCTGCTATTATTTTTGAGATGTGCTCATATTGTAGGGAACGGGAACACAGAGCAATTCGAGGTCTACCGTTCCAACTTAGGCATCCGCTTTGCCGAGGTCATCTGTGGAATCAAGGACAGCCCCACGGAGAACAACAAGGGCCAGCGAGTTGAGCGAATAGGGAGTCTCCTAACTCCACTTTTTTGCCATCACCGAGTGGACCTTTCATCCGCTTCATGCATCACCCAGCTCTCACAGATGGATATGAGGCACCTGCTCGCGTCCAAGATCATCCTTGCACCGTCATACTACCAGTTCATCGCTGCAACCGGGGAGTCTAGCCTCATCGAGCTTCCGAACCCGGCCGCGACTGAACTCTACACTATGGACGATCTTGCGTTCCACCCACCACCACAGTACCTCATCCCCATCCCGGGCCGCTTATCATCAGCTAGGGCGAGCACATCTCGTCGAAGCATATCTCGTCATGACACCGATGATGACGCCACACCGGTCCCGTGCCTCGCACTTCCCTATCATGCCGCCTCTACTCAAGGTGAGTTTGATCTTCCACCCATCTCTGATGATGCAGACACTGCGGAGTATAGGAGGTGGATGATCGAGTCAACCAAGTGAAACAATAGCCTCATGCAGAGGATTATGAAAATGTTGGCACGAGGATGTTGCCATACCACCGCCGCAGCAGCTGCCACGCCCCAGCCTTCAAACTCAACCTCAGGCTCCGGGCAGCCATTGCGCCGTAGGAAGAGGCGAGCACCTGCTCCACCAGGGTACTCCATGGGTGACGAGCACGACACCGCGACAACTCAGTGATATCCCCCTTTACCCTCTATTATCATTGTATTATCCGTGTGTATTTTTATTTTCACTTGTCGTCAATCTCTCGTTCTTTTTCACACCGGAGACGGTGTAATTTAAGTCTGGGGGAGCGGTTAGTTATTTTATTTTATTTTATATTCTATTAAGTCTTGTTGTTGTGTCAGTCTCAAGAGTCTTAGATTTTTAGTGAATCAGGTCCTGCTGCTTGGTTTACTTTTATTGAGTATGTTTTAGAGTTTTATCGAGTCAAAAGCTTGTTTGGGAATGATGAACTTGATCTATTGGATTTATTTTCGGACTAAGGATTACTTGTATGACTCACAGCTTGGCCAAAGTTCTGTATCGGAAAGGCATTGGGCGGATTGAATATTCCCCAAAGCTCACGCTCAGCGGGAAATAGGTTGAACCTATGTCATCTTTGATTTTTATTGGACCCTAACCTGATCTTCAATTTCTTTCTCAGGGGTTTGATGTTCATTAGGGAAGACCTATTCGAGCCAAACAAGACCACGCAACTCTCCACAAAGTATGCTATTCCTCTCTCACTCCCATTCATTACACCGAGAAAAAGAAAAGAAAAGAAAAAAAAATAAAAAGGAGAAGTTCAAAGCAACAAGCCGAAGTGAACCAAGGGATGATGCGTAAACCCGTGTATCCTTTGTGACCTCATGGAAAGCTTGTTGTAAGGGAAACAAAAAAAAAATAGAAGTGAACCAAGGGATGATGCGTAGACCCGTGTATCCTTTGTGACCTCATGGAGATTCGTCCCACAAAAATAAAGAATAAGCATCAGAAAAGTGATGGTTGTGTTAAAGGGTGAAGCATCGGCAAATGAAAACCGATGGCTGTGAAAAAAAAAAAAAAAAAATGATGGCGTGGAAAGAGGGAAAGAGGGGAGAGGAAAGTTATATGGGAGAAGGTTTTTGGTTAGAAGAAGTTGGCAACTTTTGGACCGATTTCCCCTGGTAAGACCACTGTACTTTATTTTTCATTAATCTATGTAAGAGATGACAGTGGGGATTCCGAAACTTCTGTTGGGATGTGAGTTATTAAGGTTAGGTCATGAACCCCACGGCTAACTACGGTACATGTCCTAAGGTCCAGTGAAGAAGGTATGAAGTTCGAAATTTTTCCAACAAGCAAGTGAGTTCCCGTGATTTTCAAAACCTCTTCTCAGTTCTTGATCTTGTTTTGTTTGAGGACAAACAAAGGTCTATGTCCGGGGGAGATGATATATTAGTATTTTGTCCGATTTTAGCTAGTCTTTTCATGTTGTTTTTGAGTCTTTTCTAGTCTTTTTGTGTCTTCTCAGGTATTTTAAGGCTCTGGAGCATGGATTGAAGATATTGGAGCACATTGGAGCAAAAGAAGCAATTTGGAGCAAAAAAACGGTTTTCGCCGACCGAGCACCATGTTCGCCAGGTGCTCGCCCAGGGTGCTCGACCTATTTTACCTAGGGACGCGTTTTTAATTAATTTTGAGAATAAAAAGAGGAGCCGCCTCAGACAAAAAGGCATCTATTCATTCACGTTCTCTTTCAGACTGAGTTCTTCATTCTAGGTTTTATTTTTGTTTTGAAGACTACACACTTTGTTCCTTGTTCGATTTGGATTTTTATCTTATTCAGCCTTGGACTTCTATTCTTCTGTCATCGATCAATCCTGAACCTTATTCTTTAAATAAATCATGAATTCATCTCTTTGCTTTGTTGTGTTCGATCTTGCCATGTGTGAGTAGATCCATAGCTAGGTTAGGGTTTTCAATGGTGAATTAGGTTGTTTATAGCTGAGCACAAATAGGAATAGAATTTATATGTCTTCGCCAATAGGGGTTCGTAATGCCTAGGTTAGTTTGATCACCTAGCCTATGATTTTTAGGTTAAACTTATTCATGAGAGTGCTCTAGGTTGCTAGAAAAATCATTGGTGAGCAATTGAGGCGCAGCCAACGAGAGTTGATTGCTGCGGTCGATTGTGAACATATTGAACCTGTTTGTTAATGCTTATCGTCTTCATTAGATCCGGGCGAGAGTTTCGGATTCTAGGTTGTTAGATAAAGGTGTTGATACATCACGAGAGTGGGGAGGCATTTATTTATGTTTGAGTTCTAGACCGGTTGTTAATTAGCCCTGAATAGTTGCTCAGCTTTATCTCCTAATCACCAGCGAAATACCCTGACCTAGTGCCTTTTATTAATTATTTACATCGATTTATTTTAGTTGTTTATTTGTTCCGAAAATTACACCAACACCATATTGTCTTAGCTTTGAATAAAATCTCATAAATTCATAGTGTAACCTTGGTCTCTTTGGATTCGATTCCTTTTATACTATTGTGATTGTTCTGTGCACTTGCAGTATTTAATTGGGTTAAAACTTCACCCATCAGGGAGCTGCAATCCTTATGGCTGACAATAGGCACAGACATGCCGTACTCATCATCCAGAGCCAAGGGTTCACAGATTTGACACCCCGCGGTGAGATACATGCACAAGGCGATCGCCAGCACCATGTTTGCGCGTCCTGCAACTGGCACTGTCAATGAAGGAGAGCTGCAAATAATGGATTTGGGATTGAAAGGGATTCTGGAATTTGCTAGGGATGGAAGAGAACTGGTAGGGGATAAGGCTAATACAAGCCTCACATTTGCCTTGCTGGCTCAATTCCAGAACTATAGAGAGTGGGCTGTGAATATGCATAGGAAAAATGCAAAAGGAGACCTCCGCATTGGGGGAGTGATTACGCCCATACTCATTGCCTGCAACGTGCCTATAATTTCAGAACCAACCGCACCAAAGTGGCTAGACGTTAAACATCTTAGGAGTGCAAAGTTCCTCGACAGAACCACAGACATGGAGGACTACTTCTACCAGTTCATTCACCCTACCGCAGGACCAGCTCGGCTCGACTCCCTTGCGCAGCAATACAAAATTCTCTAGACTCCAACATTGACCTTTCACCTCCACTTGAACTGCTTTAACTACCGCAGGAAGGGGATGGACTCGATCCTGCTGATCGAGTCAGTCACTCGAGCCCCCCAGAATATACTGCGCCTGAGACATTTCACTTTGAAGAGAATGCCGCATATAAACGCAACAAGAGTCTATGGGAGGCTCACAAGCGGATTGGACTCCTTCAGAAATGGAACAAGGTTTAAGACAAAAACGATCAAGGCATTGAAAGGTACCGTGAAAGATTTGTCAGATGGGTGGAAGGAGATGAAGGAACAGCTCAACAAGATTCAAGGCAAGGGTAGGCACCGCTCTTAAAGAGATGATGAACCATGTCAACCAAGCGCTTTGCAGAAGAGTGGCTCTATGAAAACAAGCTCCAAGCGTAACACACCACTAAAGCCCCCAGAGCTTCCTCCTTCGAACCACGGCAACGCAAGAGACATGCAGCAGGTCGAGCAGAGTGGGCTCGAGCATGCGACACGACCTCCCCCACCAAGAATACTCACGCGCGAGCATGGAGGAGTCAATTGACTCCTTCTTTTCCAACTACTGAGGTACCTGTTCCAAACCCATCATTGTATATACCATTGCATTTAGTTTACTCTTGTTTTCTATCCTGGAGTCTTTTCCAAATTTTTATTACACAAGGGACCGTGTAATTTAAGTTTGGGGGAGGGTTCAGGATGTATTTGACATTGTTTTCTGTTTTCTTAATTCAAATTTTGCATCATCTATGTGCATCTGAAAACCATAAAAATTTGAAAATTTTTCGAAATTGTTTTTCACAAAAACAGAGTGTCCATGTAGTTGCATTAGCATTATAGGATTAAGTCCAGTTACATTTCATCTAAGATTTCTGCATAGGGGATAATGATGACATTCACCTTGTAAGCTTGCTAAGTTCATCATATAGGTTCAGTCCCTTATTTTCTAGTTGTCTAATGCTTGTTTGTGAATTTGAAAATTAAGACTGAACCAATCTTAGAATCTTGAATTAGCTTTCTTATCTTGGCTGGTCTTGCTGTGATTAGTATATCATTCCCTATCTATTTTAACCTAATCCGAATTGTTAATTATCATGGCCATAAAATGCATTTGAACTCATGGATACCACTAAAATACTTGGATTCTCTTTTATCATTTTACCACTCTTGTTAATCCAAGTAGCTGTTTCTATCTTTGGAGCAGTCCCATTTAAAACACCAAACCTATCCTTCTTTAAAACCAAACTATAATTCTGAGTGGAAGGCCTACCTTGGGATTGAACTTAGGAGAAAGTGTTAGGTTTAAGTCGACAAGTGTAGCTTCTCATGTAGTTTCTGGTTCACGATTTTTGAACCAGACTAGGACTAGGGAGTTTGATATGAGTGATGGTTTATGTGTGAGAAAAGAAAAGAAAGAGTGGCAAAAGATAAGAAGAAAAAAAGTGCTAAAACCTTTGGAGAGGGTAAAAGAAAATAAAAAGTATGTTTTATGCCTAGTTTAGGGTTTGGGATGAAAGTATAACGAAAGGGGTCTGTGAAAAGAAAAGAAAGAAAATATAAAAACACTGACTCGATCAGTAGGCTCGACCAAGGGGTCGAGTCAAGGCCCCTACAATTAAGAAAATATCCCCAGACCCGCTAGAAGTGAACAAAGGATGAAAAATCATCTCCTTAGAAGAAAAGAAAAGATACAGTATGATTCCTTGGTGAGAAAAGAGTGATTACCTTGAGAGAAAAGGTTTAGAACTAGGATCATGTTATCTGGGCTTAGAGTAGGAAAGTCAGTTTGTGTTCTTGGGTAGATGGGAATCTATTCTTCTATGCATCACTTGGCTTTTACCTTTAGCATTCTCTTAAAGTTCAATCCATTCACTGAGAGATTCATGTATCATTGAGCTTAAACCAGAGGAAGAAGAGACCATTTTTGTCTCTTAAAACCTGTCCCTCAACCAAATAAGTTCATATGTAGTTTACAGCATGATCCACTGGTTACACTTAATCAATGTTAAAGGGAATGATTGCTTTGAATGTTTGTTTCAGTTAAGGCTGAGGGCTAATGCTTTCTGTGATGAGATTGGCTAAAGATTTCACTTGCAATGCATTTTAAAACTGTTAACTTTGGGATTGAGGCTATGTGTTTTACTATGAATTACTTAGGTTCTGAGTCCCCGTTTTCAATCCAACTCTCCATTTTTACGATTTGTTTACTTGAGGGCAAGCAAAGACTAAGTTTGAGAGTGTTGATGTCTCCATATTTTACACGTTTTAAGCACATGTTTGAGTCCATTTTAGAAAAAATTCACCCCTTGTCTATACCATTTAAAGTTTTTTTTGTCCATTTTGCATTAGATTTGTATACATATTGCATTTTTGGAGCTAAAACAGGTACAACTTGGAGCATGGATGCTAGGACCACTCGAGTCCCACTCGAGCCCAGCTCGAGTCCCACTCGAGCCCAGCTCGAGTCCCACTCGAGCCCAGCTCGAGTCCCACTCGAGCCCAGCTCGAGTCCCACTCGAGCCCAGCTCGAGTCCCACTCGAGCCCAGCTCGAGTCCCCACTCGAGCCCTGCCATGCGACACTCTCTGCTCGAGCCCACCTCCATTTGAGTCCGCACTCGACATCGCATCCCCGACTCGACCTCAGCTCCACCATAACCCACTCGACGCTAGCACTCGAGTCCCCACTCCACTCAACACACTCGACACCATTCGACCAGACTTGGTCGAGCTGCACCATCCGCGAAGACTTAGCTATTTTTTCTTTGTCTTTTTCTGTTTTAGGTTTTTCCGTATTTTACTATAAATACCACTGTTAGATATTATCCAGAGGATATGTCTTTTTTTTTTTAGGGTTTTTCTCTGCCTCCAAACCTTGTTCTTGATGTTTTTAGTGTTCTTCATTTTGTAATTCAGATCTCTCTTAATCTAGTACTTAGTTTGCTTTAATTCTTTGAAGTCTTACATTTCTCATCTTAATCTATCTTTCTAAACTATTTTCAATGAATTCTGAAGTGTTTGATTTTTCTGGGTTCATGTTCTTGATTATGAGTTGTGTTCTTGAGTAGTGATTTAGGGTTTCTGAGGATGGGTTAGATCTGTGTAGGATTCTTGGTCTCCTTAGGTGTTTGAGCTTTAAATTGTATAGATCTCTTCTGGATTAGGTGTTCTTAATGCTTAGTTAGCCAAGACATTGGTAATTATGATCTCAAGCATTTCCCACTCAGAAGGTGTTGATGAGATGCTTGAACCAACTAATACCAGAGATCTATAGCTTTAACCCATGGCTTAAGAGGTTCTAGCTGTATTTTGACATTAATGAATTGTTCTTAATGCTTGCCTATATTATGTTTCATTGATATCTGCTCTAAGTTTCCTTGTATCTTTGACTAGGTATTAAGATTAGGAAGTGGTATAGGCTTGTTGGTGTTTGTCACGAAAGTGGAGTCACCTTACCTTGATGTTCATTGTCTAGAGATAGCTTCTGTGAAGTTTTGTTAAGCACCTAGGAGAGACCAAGGAGAATCATATTTCGACCCCCCATCCTTAGACCCCTATTTACATCTTCTTGCTTTATCATCTTGTCCTAAGTCATTTACTTGTTTAATTGCACTTTGTCTTTTATCTCTCTCAACTCGGTCTTGAACCCGAGTGCATAGTTGTTCATCGTTTTTAGGCTCCACTCAATCTCATTGACTCGTTCAGAGTGGTCGAGTGCACATTTTTGTCATTTTTTCTGCATTGACTCGATCACTTGACTCGGTCTAGGACTCGAGTCAAGCACCCATCTTACTGCATTTCGTTTTTATTTCACTTAGGTTGTTAGATAAACATTTCCTTTCTATCCGGCTTGACTTAGTTGTATCTGATCACGTCTTGATTGCTAGCATCACACCCATTTGGATTGACACCTTAGTATTACAATGACAATGCCAGGGAATTGATACATCCTTCTGCATACACTCACATACAAAAGATTCATTATTTTTACTTGGGGATTGCATAACTGACAGGAGATTTACATCCAGTAGGACTAGTTTCTATTGCTAGATTTCCCTTACCCACAGAAGTAGTACCTGAGTAAAAACACTATCATCAATACCCCCGCCTAAAGTCGGAGCATACAGGTTTTGTATGCATAACTTGACTCGAAATGTTGTGAATCCATCCTTGCATACCGCCTTGGTAAGTATATCTGCCAGTTGGGACTTTGTTGTCACATGTCTCAGTTGTATATTTGCTGTCTTGACCTCATCTCTCACAAAATGGCAATATAATTCATCATGTTTTGTTTTTTTATGGAACACCAAGTTTGTTGCTATGTAGATAGCCGACTTGTTGTCACAGTAGACATGTATCAGTTACGTGTTATTAACTCCCAGTGTTTTCAACATTCATTTCAACCATATCAGTTCTTGAGTAAGATAAGTGATTGACTTGTATTCTGCCTCTGATGAAGAGTGACCCACCATCTTTTGTTTATTTGTCTTCCAAGCAACATGAGAATTCCCAGTCATAGTTGTAAGATATATCCTGTAACTGTCCGACGTGTTAAAAGACAGCTTCCCCAGTCAGAGTCGCACCAACTTGTGACCTGCAGATTTCCATCAGTTGTAACAAAATTCTTTAACCCGGGTCGGAATTTTGATATCGAACCAAATGAGTCACCGCAATCCAATGATCTTCACGAGGCTTGCTCATAAATTAGGACAGAACATGTACTGCAAATGCTAAATCAGGATGTGTCACAACAAAATAGATAAACCGTCCAATCAGTCGACAATACCTCGTTGGATCCTTAAGTAAATGAGACTTGGAAAGGGCCAACTTATGATTATGTTCTAGCGGAAAGGATGTGGGCTTTGCTGTGAGCATGTTAGTCTCTGTAATCACATCCAGAGCATATTTACGTTGACACAAATTGATACGTGATTCATTCCGAGCGACCTCTATACCCAGAAAATACTTTAGTGGACCAAAATCATTCATATGAAAGCAGGAGGATAAGTAGTCTTTAAAAACCTGTGTAGCTTGCAGACAGCTACCTATGATGATGAGATCATCGACATACATAAGTATATGGAGTCGAATCCTACGTTTTCCTAAAATACAGTGAATAATCGGATCGAGACTGCTCAAATCCATAATCCAGCAAGGCTGTTCACAACTTTTCACCCAACACCGGGGTACTTGTTTCAAACCGTAGAGAGACTTCTGAAGTCGACAAACTTTGGTTTTGTTGTCTGTTTGAAACCCCGGAGGTATCTTCATGTAAACTTCTTCTTCCAAGTCGCCATGTAAAAAGGCATTGTGTACATCCATCTGATGCACAACCCAGTTCTGTTTTGCTGCAACATCAAGAAATAAATGTACCGTATCTATTTTAGCAACAAGCGCATATGTTTCTCCATAATCTTCACCTGCTACTTATTTATTCCCATGCGCAACCAGCTGTGATTTAAAACGTTCAACTGTACCATCAGACTTGAACTTGACTTTAAACACCCATTGGCTGCCTAATGCACGTTTTCCCACTGGTAAATCAACAATATCCCAAGTTCCATTTTCCTCAAGTGCCAAAATTTCAATACCCACTGATTTCTTCCACCGCTCATCGGCCATAGCTTCACGAAACGATTTCAGTTCCTCTGTTACTATAATCAACATGATGAGAATCATTATTATTTGAAACTGGATATACTAGTTTACCTGAGGCGGAGACAGCTTTGATTTCGGCCAGATTCGTTATTGGTGTCTTTTTCTTGACCACATAATTCTTCAATTTAACTGGATCTTCTTGCGACAGCCTTTGCCCAGCGGTTCATCAACCTCCTTTGTTTCTTGTTCAATCTGAGTTACAACAACCGATTATGTGTCTCGCTCATGGTCTATCTCTCGCTCATATTCTGTTTCGCGCATCTGGGAAGGACGATTTGAGGTAGAGGCTTTTGGTTCATTCGTTGTTGGGCTAATCGATGGATTAGAAAAATTAATGGCTGATCTTGTTGACTTGTTGACCCAATTGTTTGAATAGCTTGATTCTGATTAGGAGGCCCAAATCGTGAGCCCAAATCTTCTGGTAAAGTCACTCCATCATAAATTGGAGCCCATAACCGATCATCGTCTTCCTCAGTAGACTTTTTCCAAATTTTCTTCAGAGTATAAAAATTTGGACTCAGAGAAAACCACATCGTTGGAGACGAAAAATTTCATCTTCTCCAAATCAAATAAGCGTCATTCCTTCTTTCCATGTGGATAACCAACAAAGATACACTTTCTGCTTCGTGAAGCAAATTTGTCACTACTTGTTTGCTGATTGTGAGCGTAACACAGGCTGCCAAAGGTACAGAGATGATTGTAAGTTGGCGTCTTATTATACAGTCGTTCATAGGGTGTGGCATTGTACAAGACAAAACTTGGAGTTCGATTGATCAAATAGCATGCGGTGAGGAGACATTCACCTCAAAATTCGATTGGGAGACTTGATTAAAATTGTAACGCTCTAGCCACATTTAAGATGTGTCTATGTTTACATTCCACCTTCCCATTCTCCTGAGGAGTTCCGACATAACTAGTTTCATGATTAATCCCATTCTTCAGAAAATTTTTTGATAGGCACAGAAATTATGAGCCATTGTCACTGCACACTATTAGAATTTTCTGTTGAAACTGACGCTCAACCATGGCGATAAAAAATTTCAAATGATTGGGTGTTTCAGTTTATCACGCAATATGTACAACCAGACACCTCTGGAGTAATCGTCAACAATGGTCAAGAAGTATTTTGCACCAGAATAAGAAGGAGTTCTATAAGCCCCCCAAAGATCAACATGAACCAATTCAAAAATTCTGGTTAGCACGGAGAATTATCCCTTGTTTGTTTAGCACGGAGACATATGTTACATGCTTTATTTATGTTTGCAGAAGAAACAAAAATTGAAACACTAGGAAGCAAAGCAACTACTTTCAGAGATGGATGACCCATCCTGTTGTGCCACAACTTTAAAGTCTTATCTTCTTTAGTTATGACTGATGCCACCATTTCCATACTCCGAAAGTGAAAAGTTCCACTGACCCTCTTACCCGCTTTAATCACCATCCTCGAAATGCGGTCCTAGACAACAAGAAACTGATCAGCTAGTTGCACTATGCATCTATTCTCATCCATCAACTGTGCAACTGATACTAATTCTGACTTAAGATCTTCAACGTAATACACTGATTTCATTATCAAATCCGAACCTAGCCTAATTGAGCCTTCTTTGAGAGAAACATTTTCTCTTCCATCAGCCATTATTATCAATACAGGAGGCATATCACGGACATCATACAATGCATCAAATATCCCCATAAGATGATGTGATGCACATGTGTCCATGATCCAAGATTGGTAAAAAGACGTACCGGATAATTTTCAGTCGATGAAGTCTCTTAGCCAACATTGAGGATGTTCTTGAGCATGCACCATTGTTAAGCCATTGACCCCATCATGATCCGTATCTGTCATAACATAGTTAGCTTGCTCAACTGTTTGATTTTCCATATTTGGTACATAGACACGATTAGTAAAAGCCATTTGTCCATGTCCTCTGCCTGTTCCCAAACTCTGTCCTCGACCTCTGGTGCTCAAAGTTTGTCCTTTGGGATGATCACCCCACCACTCCAGGTACTCAATGACAGCATAACAACGGTTCGAGCAATGGCCAGTGCGATTACATTGTTTGCAAGTTACACCTTTGTCTTTAGTATCAGTCTTGTTAAGAGTCCGGACCTGAGTTGCAAACGCTGTAACTTCTGGCCGTTCTTCACCAACAACACGAATAATGCTGTAAATTTCCTCAAGAGATTGAACTGGTGTGCATGAAACAAGACTAGAGTGTACAGATCTATATTGGTCATCTAGTCTAAACAAGAATTGATGTACCTTATCTTCCTCTCGATCCGCTTCTTGAGTTGTACCAAGATCTCATTCACACTTTCCACATTTGCAGGTTCTCAATGGTCGATGATTTGCCAGATTGTTTCAGATTCGATTTAACTTCACAAAGTAGGCCTCAATCGCTAAACCACGTTGTTTGCAGCAAGCGAGCTTAGCCTTGAGCTGTTGTAGCTTAGAACCGTTCATTACAGAAAATATTCTCTTCAGATGTTCCCAAAGTTCTTGTGCGACATCACAGTGTGAAATGGTCGAGCGGAGCGAAGGATCGATAGTCATCTTTATCCTGGACAAAAGCAAGGCCTTAATTGTTTTCCAATCCTCAAAATGAGGTGACTCTTTAGTTGGTTTTGCAATTGAACCGTCGAAGAAACCAATTTTCTTCTGAGAAGTCAAAGCCTTCTTCAATCCACAAGCCCACTCATCGTAATTACTCCCCTTTAACAAAGGATGAGAGATGACGGCTCCTGAATTATCTGCGGCGGTTAGATAATAGGGTGAGATAGTCCTTCTCACCTCAGTCGGAGCAGTCGCAGCGGTCACAGTGTTATCAGATCCAGTATACATGATAAAAAAAAAATTTCAGAGATTTCAATTTAGGTTTCAAGCTCTGCTACCATATAGAGAATCAGAGGCTTAGAATTTTGTGTGTTGCATCCATCATAAGATACAAACATATATAGGAGATGTACAAGGATTTACAAAACTACAATTGAGTAATATCAGCAACTGGTCACTCTGTTACGAAGACCGTTTCGGAGATGCCTCAACGAGAAAAAGATATTCAAACAGTAGCAACCAAAGGAATGGTTATACCAAGGCCCAGGCCCAATACATGCCCAATATACACATGAGTCGATAGAGGAAATAGTTGACATCTTTAAAGAGTTCACAATCATCTCAGGGCTGAACATAAATGCAGCAAATCATCAATATTCTCGGCTGGAGTTGACAAGATTCAAGCAATCCGGCTGCTTCTTAACGTCGCCTTGCAAGTAGTGAGTGCCAATACGATATCTCGGTCTCCCACTCACGACAAAATAAATGAAAATAAATAACTAAGAGCCACTAATTGAAAAATCAGATCTCGATTTGTTTCATGGGCGCACAAGAGTTTATCCTTTACAGGATATGTTCAATTGATTAAATCGGTAATTACATTTGTCTTTAATTTTTGGTGTTTCGTGTTTCGCCTACCTTAACCCTGTCTCAATGAAAAAAAAAAGTGAAAGATACTTAGAGAATGCAAATGAAAAGTTTACTTGAGGAGAATATGTGAAAATGTTACTTTAGGAGTGGTTACTTGAGGAGAATGATATTTGAGGAGTGGTTACTTGAGGAGAATGTGATAAGAAATATTATTGAGAATGAGATTGGATTATATGCATGTTATAGCTTATCATGAAAGTGTATGCTTTATGTTTGATATCGATTCTATGAGTTTGAATGGAAGTGGTATGAAAGTAGAATTCTCTTTTTATGTTTCAGTGTGCCGAGAGGATCTCCTCTCTGAATAATTCGTTAAGCACTCCTTCTTTTATATCTTTTCAGATCAGGTTGAGGGCCGTGAGTAACTGCGCAAATCCATCTTGCTTTTTCTGTTATTTTAGGAGATCTTGGGTATTTTATTTAATTTCTTTGTTATTGGATTTATTGAGTAATTCATTAGAGAGAAACTCTACTTTATTTTAAAGTTACTCTATATTAAAGTGAAAAATAGAGGAATACATTGGAGATGGTCTATGGCCCCTATTTTTGTTGGGCCTCCTTTTTTTATTATTATTATTATATATATATATATATATATATTCCTTCTTATATATATATATATATTATGAAACTAATTATATTAAGATAAAAAGGAAGATAATGATGTGGGAAAAAAATATTTCAGAAACTAATTAGAATTTTAAAAAAAATTCTATATCAACATTTTCCTTTCCTCTTTTTTTTTCTAAGAAGAATGATATTTAAGAAGTAGTAGATTATTTTTTTTTTTTGGATTGTTTTTTGGATAATTTGTGTTGTGTTACTTTTTTCTTTTAAACGAAGTTATGTTTAATTACGTTTGTAAGGGCCCCCATTTTTTGTTTTGTTTAGGCCTCCCAAATTCTCGGAGCCGGTCCTGCTTGTTTGTGTTGCGTTCGCAAAAATATTTTCATATTTTTTTAGTTTTTTAATAGTTGCGAAACACATTATTTTATTAACCGAATTGTTTCGAGCAATTCGGTTAATGATATTATACCTACATTATAATTATTTTCTGTAAAACGTTAGGTGAAGTACATTGAAATCTAGAAAAACATACATTTTGACTGAAATAAAGCGAAAAAATTTAAATTTCGAAATTATTTTAGATTATTAAAAAAACTGAAAAGTTGGCTAAAAGCAATTCTCTAGAAACAAACTCCACAAATTAAGAGGGTAGGAGACCCGAATTAATTGGACATAAATTACGAGATGGCCATCGGTAAGAAACACAAACGGTTGCTAAATTTTTTAGAGAGAAGAAAGATATAAAAACCCTAAATGTCAAAGTCGATTAAATACAATATCTATAAAAGAATGTGTTCAACTAAACCATAAAATAAAATGTTTTCTTTTTGAGTAAGAAAGGATATTGAAAATATTTTGCATTTACTTATTAATAGCATTTGAATATTTTGCATTTACTTAAGTCGTTTTAACGTTTGTACTTTTATAAGCATTGATGGCGAAATAACCTATGCATTTGAATTCAATACTGGCTGTTTATCGTTTGCATAATTGAAATTCAACATCTTGACCGTCAAGAACACTATTTTGTTATATAAAAAAAACACTCTTTTGTTATAAAAAAAATACTCTTCCATCTTCATTTCTTTTTGGACTTTTCCTAATCGTTCTGAACAGCTCTAGTGTTTACTCGAGAGGATTCTAATAGGGGTGTATTGGACTGAGTATTTGGAGAGATTTTAGTTTTAGTTACATATCACGTATTATTGAAACATGAATTTTAAAATATCTTTTAAATTCTAGTGTTATTGAAAACATGATTAGAATTTGATTTAAAAGTTTCATGTGAGATTTGAGAGGATTTCTTAGTAAAAAATACAAAGACCAAAATCTCATAGTTTTAGGTGAGATTTCAGAGAATTTAATAACAAAATTCCTAATTCACCAAAATTTCACCAAATCACCTCAAAATTCATTAAAACTCAAATCTCTCTAAATATTCAATTCAATACACCCCCATAAATGTTTTCTTATATATTGATGACTTTGGAGTCTCCGTTTAGCCTAAAACCGTACTTGTTGAGCAAATTTAAGGTTGTATTTAATTGTATACTTCTCAATTAGTATAAGTAACACTACTAAATTTTATTTTGGCCGTCTTAACATTAATATATGGTTGAATCCAAATTTTAATTATTTTATGATACATTTACATGTGAAAATTAACTTGAGATGCATATGGATATCATATGCTGATATGCATACATAAACTACTCGATTAACAAAAAAAAATTTCCACAACCTGAAATCTCAAACCATGTTTATGAAACTATTCAGAAGATCAAACTATAAAATTGATTCTAGCCACACAAGCATTCAACAGAAATTCCAAATTTAAACAACAACAAAAAAAAAACATTCAAGAGAAATTAACACAAACGAAAAAAAGGACTACAAAGAAAAAGAGAAATTATTAAATCTACGAATCAAACAAGGATTTCACTATACAAAAGCCTAGGTAGGTGATAAGACATGCACATAAATCTAAATTCATTGAGAAATCGAACTTGAATTGGAACTAAAATTAGTTCCAACATGAATAAGGATGATCTTTATGTTCATCGTAAGCCTGATTCAGATCAAACCCTAAGGATCTCTTAGCTTCATCTCGAGGCTTATTCACCTTCACATCGATTTCTTTTTCACTACCATCTTTATAACAACTCGAACTTCTTACCTCAGATTTGGGTGATTCCATGCCTTTGTTTATCCCAGCCCAGTAATTGCTTGAAGCATAATTGAGCATCATTAGGATATAAGCAGCTTGTTGAATATCCTCGGTTACATCACTCATCCCATCATCATCATCATCATCCAAACATCTGAGATTGAACTTCTCTGGTGAAGGAGGAGGCCGTATCCCTTTCCAGCTCCGATCAGGATGTCTCCTCATATGTCCAAACAAAGAGGGCAGTGTTTGAAACTCTTTACCACATAGACAACACCTAATCTTACCTTCCACGTCAGCCCTAATCAGATCTGTTTCTTTCTCCTTCTCCTTCTTCACCACACAGCTCTTTCTCTTCTTCTTCATCTTCATCCTCTTCGTCTTTGTTCCCTTGTTATTGTACTCGGTCGAGTGGATCCTCACATGGCCACCGTAAGCCTTGCCGGAGCTAAACTGCTTATTGCAAATCACACAAAAGTGCTTCTTCTCCAGCTGTGGTGGCGGATGAGGAGAATCATTTTCATCTTCACTTTTTTCCTTTGGTAACTTCACCTTCAGCCGGAATTTTCTCCGGTGAAACTCTTCAGATTCCGATGAAAAAGGGTCATTTGTTCTCTTCATGATCTTTACTTCAGTGGAGATGGAAGAAATGGTTATATTTAATTCGATTTGCTGAGAGAGATTTATGCAAATTAATATCTTTATGACTAATGGTATTCTTTTTCTCTATGTATGAATATGAGGAGAGTAGGGATTTGTAGAGATTGTGAAAGCTAATTAATGGTGAATTTGTGATTAGCCAAAGGGAGAGAGAGTAGAGGTCGGATAAGAAGATTTCACACTGTTTTCATTTGCATTTATCTTAAAACCCCATATTAAATAAAATAATTATTTACCTATTTTGGATGTCATATTTATAAATTTAAAATGAGCAAACAAAATTTTCCTTTTTCTTGTCGTCCAAAGTTATTTGATTATTCTTTTTTTCTAAATCAGTAATATAATCAATTGACCGTTGTATTATAAATATTTAGACGATACGAATTTTGAGATCACAGTTTTGATTATAAAAAAAAATTGTTATAGTTAAATTCATGAACTATATGGTATGTTTTGAAATTTTATATGTGTAGATTAATTTTATCAATCTCCGAACCCCAAATCAAGTAAACAAGAGATTACTATTTACCAGCCCTTATACATTCAAATGCAACATTGTTTAACTTTTCTATTTTGTAAAAGATATTTAAAGATTTTCCTAATTATATTAACATCCGCTCATTCGAAATGTACAATAAAAGCACGGCGGTGACAAGATTTTTTATTTCCCTTAAGTTTCTAATCTTATTTTTTCAATATTTAATTTTACTTCTCTAAACTATTTAAATTTAAATTAATATAGATACTGAAAAATATTGTTAAGATATTATAACTGATTTTTCCAAGCTAAATATTTGAAACTTTCCAAATTATTATCACTAAAAGTTAGTTGTAGGAAAATGAATTACTAGCAAATTTTTACATTATTGAAGTGCTTTCGCCCTTCGGTCTCAGTCAACTTGTACTTAGTATATTGGAGGTCAAAATGTATTAAATAGTTTGAGGAAAAAAAGACGTAATAAATAGTTTAATATTAAATAGACTAAGAGGATTAATATACCCTAAGTTGTAATTATAATCTCGTTAATATTTCTTTTGGTTGAAAATTAACATTGTTTTATATAGTTTAAAAGAAAAAATTTATTAGTTTGACCAAGTTTTTTATTCACATTCGATTGAATTGACTTCGTTTCCCATAAGCACTCTATTGTTTGCGTTATGTTAGTAATTACTTCTGATATTTTTTTACTTTATCTAAAATCGGTCGGTGAATTAATTAAATATAAATATTTAACAAGAATTAGAGTGATCAGCAGATATTTCAAAGAAAGTTATGCATACAGATTAAGGAGGGAATTTCAGAAATACCATTTTCTATGTCCACATTTTCAAAACTATCACCGTTTTATTGCTATTTTCATAACTACTGCTTTTGAAAACTAAAAAACATAATTATACTCTCACTTAAATATAATATCTCTGCTCGTTTCTTTACTCTTCGCGACGACTCAATTGAATTAATGGCTGAAATGCCACTAACTCAGAAAGAACAATCTCAAATGCCACTGTCATGTTAATTATTTACTTATACAATTAATTTTAAATCAAAATCGTTGGAAATATCTTAAAGCCCTTACAAATAACCAAGAATTACCAATCTAACCAGTCAGATCCGACCCAAGCCCAACCTATTGGATAATCCGACTCAACCAACACTAAATAATCAGAAGTTCTGACGAAATTTCTCAAGATCTTTCTCTATAATCTTCTGCAAAACCTCACAACAACTTGAAATTAGAGATCGATCTCGATTGGTCAAACAAATCAACACAATCTCACAACAAATCCAAGAGAATTAGATATCGATTAAGAGAATTAGGGGATGAATTGAAATAAAGATTTGAGGTGATTTGAGTTTTAATGAATTTGGAGAAGATTTAGTTAAATTTGGTGAATTATGATATTTATAGTTTTAACTAATTTTTTCGTTTGAGGTTAAAACTTTGATGAATTACACTTGTGTTTTAGTTGTTTGAGGTTAAAACTTTGAGCAATCAATATCGTTGGAAAAAAATCACCAATAAATAAAAAGAAAATTTTTCAGAATATACAGGGTTTAATTGGTAACATAGTTTGAACATGGTAGTTAAGCATTTTCTTAGCGGGTGTAAAAGAGGCGGTTAAAAAATAGGCGATTAGAGATAGCGGAAGAGAAAAAACGATTGAATTTAAACGAGCGGTTAAATAATAATTATGATTGGAAACAAGAGGTTGAATTAGAAAAAAAAAATTATACAGTAAAACCTCTATAAATTAATAATGTTGAGACATGAGTAATTTATTAATTTATAGATGGTATTAATTTATAGAGAGATTTATCTAATTTTTCAAAAATATTATATTTAAAGTAAGAAGTTGAAGATCATACTTCGATATTTTTAAGTCACATAATACATTAAGAAACAATTATCACATATAAAATCTTTTATAAATTTTAGATGCAATTTTAGAAGATAATACTATCTGTTTTTGATAAAATAAAAACAAATTAGAGATACACTCCAACAAAAATACAATTTTACAAAGAAAAAAATAACACTAGAATCATACTTTACTAAAATATCTTATTTATATGTTATAAAATTGTATGATTATTAATTTATAATATTGATGTGACTATATATTTACATAGAATTTTCAAAAAAATATTATCTTATTAATTTATCGAATTTTGTTAATTATTACTGGCCTAACTTGGGACTAACAAAATTTATTAATTTATAGAAATTATGAATTTATCGAGTATTATTTTTTTTGTCAACAACTGTAAATTAATTAAAACGGTTCAGAAAGCCAAACCGGTGGTACAGAGTTTAAATGAAAAATAAAATATGGATAAAGTTTCGCACTCCGTGCTAACTTATCTACTTTTAAATTTAAATTATGAGAGATTAAAGAAAAATGAGAACGAGTTCTTTATCCTCACGAGATCTTCCAGGTGCGTTGAGAAGGCCGACCAATCCGCCGGTGTAGATACCATATTCACTAGCTCGGAGGAGTCTGTTGCAAATGCTACTTCTGTTTTCTGTTGTGCGATGAGGCTAGTTATCGCCCAGAGGAGAGCTTCTAATTCGGTATGCAAAGCAGAAAGGCACCTACGAGTGTTACATACCTCCATAATGTTATCTTCCACATCATCTTGAAAGCAGAACCAACCTAGTCCCGAAAAATGATCCGTCTCTTTCCATGAGCCATCTACGTAATAACAAAGCCCTTTCACTGAAGTCTAAAAAGAGGATATAATACCGGTATCTTGAGCGACTTAATTTATCTCATTATTATCCTTAACTTCTACCAACACCCAAGCTAAAACTTCTGTTTCTGCTAATTTTAAGGTTTCTTGTGGGCTTCTACCGATATTTTTATAGACCTTATCATTCCTTGCTTTCCAGATGTACCACAAAATCCATGGAAAACTATCATCCTTGTATATTCCAGGAATTCTCCAGAATAGATGATCCATATTTGAAAAAGCCGAAGTCCCAGGGAATTGTCCAAGTACTGATGGTATTTTGGATAATGCCCAAACTTATACTGCTGGTGGATATTCAAAGAGGGTATGATTGATTGTATCTACTTCCGCTCCACACCGAATACAGTGGATGTCACAATTTATTTCTCTTTTTCCGAGATTCGAATTAACAGCTAGACAACCTGTTATAACTTGCCATATAAAATGGTGAATTTTTAGGAGCACATTTTAATTTCCATGCTTGAGCTTGTAGCGGCTGAATGCCTGGACCATAGTAATGAGGTGTTATACCAAATGAAGGATAATTAAGCTCTGTCCAATATTCTGATTTTACCGTATATTTTCCAAATTTTGTAAAATGCCAACCAAATGTATATACTCTAAATGTTTCACTGATGAGGATACCCCAAATGAATGAAATATCTAACAGATCAATGATTTCATTGATTAAGTCCATATCTCACATCATGGTTGACGGGTCAATTAGTTGATTGACCGTCAGATTAGGGTAAAATTTTTGTCCTTTACATACTCCTGGCCTCTGCCACTCAGCTGGTATCCATGAATCATTCAAAACTGAAGTAGAATACCTAGAACCAACTCTTTTAATTAGCCCTTTTTGAACCAGAGGTCTAGCTGAGGTGATACTTCTCCATCCATAGGAAGGAGAGTATGATTTAATTGGATCTAGTGGATTCGATTTCTGATAGTATCGTCTCTTGAAAACTTTAGCAAACAGAGAGTCTGGATACTCCATTAGACGCAATAGTTGTTTCTCTAAAAGTACTGAATTAAACTCATCTATGGTTAGAAAAAAAATTCCTCCTTCTTTTTTACTTTGACACAATTTTTTCCATGTCATCCAGTGTAAGCCTCTTTGTGTACCATTTGAACTCCACCAAAATCTAGCCACAACACTGGTAAGCTTAGTGGTGATTGTTTTGGGTATCCTAAAACACGTCATCATATAAGTTGGTAGAACTGCAGCCACCGATTTAATCATGACTTATCGAGTATTAATTAGAATATGAAAAACATTTGACCAAAACTTATTTCTAGTTTAAAAATTTTCTATTATATGTGAATATTATTTTAAAATATCTAAACAAATAAAAATATATAATAAAAATATACAACTGCCTCGTTTACGAACGAACCGTCGTATTTTTTAGGTGGTTGCAACCGTCCATTTTTCTCTTTCAATCGCTCTTTTCAACCATCTTCTCCAATTGCTCAATTGATTAGCAGCTTTTAAGGCGGTTCGTTTACAAATGAAGCGGTTGAAGATTACCAATCAAACTCATAATAAAAAAAGATTAGAGAACTACCTTGTAGGCAATGTTCAAGAAAGCGGCCTAGGCGCTAGGCGCCCCTAGGCCGCTTGAATTTTGTAAAAATCGACCATATTGGACGGATAGCTAGATTTGGCGGATTATACAGTTATTAATCGGATTAAGCGCTCACTAGGCGGACTAGGCGATCATTAAGCGGGGTAAGCGGAATTAATAAATATCTATGTTTTAAAAAAAAATTATAAAACTGTGTCATTTTAAAAAAATAATACTTAAAATCACAAAACAATGTCATTGTTCAGTTTTTATTTAATTTAAATTGTTTATATTATTCGATTTTATAATTTCATTATATTATATTATATTTTGTTAATATATATGTGTAAATTTATATTTTTATTCTAAAACCGTTTAAACTGCTTAAAATCGCCTAGGCTCCGACTTAGCGCCTAGCGCTTTGTTGAACATTGCTTGTAGGTGATGATTGTCATCACCGGCTTCCACCGCTCTATTTTCCAAATAAGTTAATCCTCTTGCTTGCCAAGGACACAACATCTTGATAGGAATATAATAAGCAGAGTTAGACAGATCCATGTCTGACACATATAGAAACAAAATATAAGAGCTGGGATACAGAAAAAAGAATCATAGGATATTGTAGATGATCTAGGATTTTAGGTTTTGAATAGAATGAGGTATGGTATTTCTAAGAGGAATAATCGTGATTCGCTAGGGTTTATAACGAATCAATTTCTCAAATGTCCTTTTCTGTGTTCCCTTTTTTTTTCATACCCTCGTCAATCTTTTGTATCCCTCATTTTAATGAAAACCCGAAAATGCCCTTAATTGTTTTTTATTAAAATTATTTAAATTAAATTCGCACTCACCGTAAGTACAACTTGGTACCACTGTATCCAGTGTCGTACCAGTTGTACCCAGATGTACCCAGTTATACCTCCAGTTATACTCATCCTAGGTACAACTGGTATCCAGTTGTACCAGTTGTACCCAGATTCTGTGTATAACTGGATACCAGTTGTACCCAGTTGTACCCGGAATTGGGGATTCGAACCTTGGGCGCGCGTAACCAGCTTCGAACCTGGGCGCGCACAGCAGACTCGAACCACTGAGCTGCTGTGTTTTTCGTCGAAACACTTACAATTCAATGCTATTTAACCCTTATTTGGTCAGTTTCTAATTTCATTAAGGGTAAAATCATCATTTTATAGTGAATTTATAGGGGAGGGACATAACTGATTAAATTTTACAGATAAGGTCATTTTAGATTAATGCTCGTTTATAACTGACATTAAATAAAAAGCCCACTTTTATTATAAATCAATTATGATCCAGGAAATATTTAGGTCTTAATTGACTTTTTAATGAATATTAAGCTATTAGTCGGCCCAAAAATCATAAAAACAATTAATTAGAAGTAGAAACCCCAATAAACTAGAAAACATTAGAGAGAAATAAATTAAAAACGACAGAAAGTACTTGAGTTATAATTACAGCGCTGAGAACAATTATGGTTCGCTTCGAAAATACTTACTATGATATCATTAAGTAATTCTCAAAAAAAAATTCAAAGATGCATGTCTTAAATTTGGAATTCTGATAACACTTGCATGAACTATAGTCTTAAAGAAAGGGAAATGCACTTAAGCTTCCTAAGTGCAAACCACAACAACACTGCACCGCTTCTACTCTTCACCTGCATCCACAAAGAGTAGGCATGAGCAACAAGTCACTTAGTGAGCATAAACCTGTTTGTCCATATGATCTATAGCTACATCTAATCACTCAATTAGCATCAAAAAATCGTAGCCTATCCAAGTAACATCTTGAACTTATAACATTATTCCCAATATATATATTAGTTGGAATTTGGTCGGAATATTTCCGACTACATGCTTAGTCGGAAAAATTAGTCAGAAATGGCATTGTTTTCTTGTAGTGTATGCTCGTCTTTCCCCGCCCAACCGCAGCTTGTTCCTGGGCTCGTCAGCCATTATCAACTCGTGAGATGGCTCATTCTATGCCTCCGGTCCACCAAGCAAACGGCAGCATAGATCTGTAAATGACTTACAAAAGAAAAAAAAAATAAGCTTAGAGAAGAGATATTTGGCGGAATCCCAAAGATTATCAACGACCAAGATTTTGACGAATGATCTTAGTTGGAAATTTTCTATACATTTTAAAGGTTAATTACATTTCTATGTAATTTAGAGTAAAATTCCTAACATATAATTTAACATTAAACATAATTAGAAATATTTTTTAGTTATAAATACAGTATCACAATAATTTATAACATAATAAAAAAACATATCTTAGAAAAATATCATAACACAATTATATTCATTTAAATTCTGGTGTTAGTGTATTGTTATTCTAATGATCAATAGTGTTAAGCTTCGTTTGTTGTGTAGATTATAATTATAGTTTGTCAATAAAGCATCAGAGGAGCCCAAAATAGTTTATGTTTTTGAAGCCACATCATGTTGATGCTAAATGACTATAATGAAATGATTCTTATTGTATTCCCATCTTTGTTATCATTATCATCTGTATTATGTTGATAGTTTTTGAATGTTAAGATTTTGATATATTGTTTGGCGATAGAACATTGCTAACAAAGCTTCTTCTATTAGTCTCATATGATTGATTATATGTCACAAAACTTTTCATGGTATCCTCTACGCAATACCATTGTATACAACAATACAATCCATTGATCCAAAATAGTTTTGGCATTATCATCAAAAGTTCAAAATCACATGAACAAGTATCTGGATACAATATCTCTCCTCTTCATCTAATCAAAATCCTTAGAACACTTATGAAATCTTGCACAGTAAGATGCTTGCTAATAAAAAGTCTAAACACTAATTATTTTGATAGCCAAAGTACTAAGATATGAAAAGACATGACTAGTCTACTCAATTCAGAGTAAGAAAAAGATTACTCTGCGTTATGCTTCCCAAAGCAACCTCTTCTACTTGGTGCTTGATGTATCCTCACCAAGAAGCTGTCTTATCCAATCGCCATCAAAGGATTTGAGTCTCTCATTCGAAGAAGTTGAACCAAAATAATCCAAATTTGTTTCATAATTAAAGTTTTGTCCTGCAAAATGGAGAAGAGGGACTTCCTTAATTGAATACAGAAACAAATAAAGTGAGTCTAATGCATAGAGTAAAAAAAGTAAATTTACCTCTTGTGTTTTCACTGGCTGGTGTAATCTCCATATGGCCAAGTAGAGACGACTCTGAATCAATATTGGTTTCTTGTCTTTCCTCTGATGATCCATAAACAACTGATTCTAACAATCCATCATAGAGTGATGATGGTGTCTGATTTGCCAGAGGAGACTGGACCAAAGTGTTGTCTGACTCAAGTTCCGGCATGGTGGTAAATTGTTTTGCTTCCCAACGGCCAGGATCTTCATGAAAATCAAAACATTGGAATGAAGGGAGCTCCAACTTCTCGACCTCGTGAATGAGAGGTGCAGAAGGAGAAGAATATGTAGTAGCATTATCAAACAAATGGCTATCCGGCAACGGTTCCTGACAACTCTCGACGAAAGGATAGTTCCAGAACACAGGGCTTTGCTCATTCATTGCATATCCACCCGCAAAAGGATCCGCGGTTTCTTGATCCTTAAAGACTTTGTGGTTAGCCATGTAAGGAGATGATATCACGTTGTAGATATTAGGCTGAAAGAAACATTGTCTCGGTCTCATAAAGCCGCCATTGGTGGGGACATTTCGAAGCATTGATTCGTAGTAGGAAGAACATTGAGTGAGTGGTAAGTGTTTGAAATCAACTTCAGGGATTTCGACAGTGTCTGCTTCCAAAGAGTCTTGACTATTATGAGCGTCTAATGAATCAATGTTTACACCAGATTGTGCTGCTGCATTCATTGCTTGCTCTCGAACATCATCAGGGTAAACAGGTAAACCAAGTCTCTGTAGTCTCTTAAGCCTTGTGTTCCAAAAGTTCTTTATCTCATTATCTGTTCGACCAGGCAGCTGAAAAATATAAAAACACAAGATTAGAGCAAACTCTAGACCTCCTTAAGATTAGAGCAAACTCTAGACCTCCTTATGCTCCCGTATCCGATCCAAATTACCGAATATTTTGGGTAAGGATACTAGATTATAGAGTTACTTACTTCTCCAGCCATTCGAGCCCATTTATTCCCTAATAAAGCATGAAGTTCAATAACTCGCTGCTCTTCCTTGTCAGTAAAGGCGCCCTTTTTCAAATCTGGCCTCAAGTGATTCACCCAACGAAGGCGACAACTTTTACCACAGCGAGAGAGGCCAGAGTGTTTTTGAACAGCATTCCAATTTCCATCACCATGTTGATCAACATAAGCTATCAAAAGGTTGTCTTCTGCTTGTGTCCAAGGCCCTTTAGTAAATGTTTTCTCTGTATCTTCATCTGATCCTGAATCATGGCGAACTTTACCCATCTTCTGTGACTTTCATCTGCATAAATATATAAATTTCCTCAAAATAAAGAAACTAAACTTGAGTTCATTCATTCATATAAGATATAGCCCTATTCAAGAGGCAGAGTGTAATAAGATATTGAGTTTTCTTTCTAACATGAAATCAATAATGTTAATCAAATGCAAAGTAATGAATCAAGAACAATCCAATAGCAAAATTCTCAACTCGGATTGTGTCAGAAACACTAATGCTTGCAAAAAAGGGAGAATTGAAGAGCTCCTAATCAATAAAAAGAAGAAGAAAAGAAACAAAGAGAACCGAATTTGAGAAGCTTAGAAAAAGAAGAAAAATATATAATTGAGACTTTTATGAATTTTATGGTATTTTCTGCTCGAATCAAAAATAAATTCGAGATAAATTCATTTGTGTATTGTGCCTGTTTAAGAAGAATTTATATAATTTTGTGCATTTCACTTCGAAGTTTGAAGCAGTTAGTTAGGCCACTGAAATAAAATAAAAATAAATCCAATTTCTTTTTTAGATTTTTCTTTAGAGATTTTTTTTGTTTATTCATGAATGAATTTTTTTGGATTTGGTTAAAGCCAATAGTAAATTATTTTGGCTAATAGACGAAAGGTTTTCTTGTCACTATATTTCGGCTTATATTCTCCCTCTCATTTTTTTTTATCATATGTTTATAAATAATTTAATAATCCCATCATCTATATAATAAAAATTATATTCTTTTAATGTTATGATTCTAACTTTTGAAAACGTATATAAGTTACTCAACCCTATGAAAATAGTGTATTATTAGTCTTAGATTGGTTATAACTTATAAAGATTAATGGTGATCCATAAACATATTATAAAAATGACCAAAATATCTTCAATATTTGTTAATGTAGATTTGTTTTTGTTATGGAGATAACCTGACTCTAAAGATCTAAAATTTTCCAAGATTATTTAGTACAATAAAGCAAAAAAGTAAAACTGCAAAAACTTGTTTCTGCCCTTAGGCAGTATAAGTATTTTTTTCGATATTCGTTGAAAACTTATTTAAATACATGTTTCTGATCATGGGTTATTGTACTTTATCTGTTTAAAGTTTAAAATCAATTATTCAACTAAATCAAATTCAAATAATAATAATTAAAAGAGTATCAAAATTACTTTTTGAATTTTTTTTTCAAAGAATAATTAATGTTTTGAAAATTTTAAAGATTTTATGCAAATAAAAATTAATCAAACAAATAATTATTTTGAATATGTCTATGTAAAAAAATTTGACTACTTAAACTTAGGAAATGTTACTAAAATATCTTAGGAGCTCATTCTAAACTATTGATAATCTATCCTCAAATTTATGAAACAATAAAGTGAATTGTGTATTTGAAATAAAAAAAATTATATTATCTTTTTAAAAATAAAAATTTTGAAAACAAAATTTTGAATTCTTTAAGTTTTATGATTTAAAAATATAATATGTAATATAATTAAAAAAGATATTATCAAGATTTATTGAAGATCTATAGAAGATGTTTAAAATGATTTGTAGATGATTTCAAGTTTACAGAAACTATGGTGGAGACTGGAAAATAGTTGGTGGCCACAAAAGTTCATGTATTGTTTTGGAAATACATAAACAATTGGTGTATTTTTAGATAAATAGATGGTGTATTTCAAGTTCATTAGAATCTTATTTACTCAAATTAAACTATAAATAAATTCTAATGACATTTATTGTAAAATTTCTTCACATTAAAGGTTTTCTATTAGAAAGTTAATCTTTCATAAGATTATAATTTTCCTTAGTATTTAAGTTTAAATCAATTTAGTTAAATCAGTTAAAATAACTAAACTGTTCAATTCATGTTAAAATAAATTCCTAATTTATATAAAAGAGATTTAGAACTTACTTGGAAATATCTTCAGGTCTAACTTTAAGGACGCTCTAAAACACCAATTTCACCTAAAATCATCCATTGATAAAAGAAATATGTTTAGCAGACCATCTAAAAGATTTCGACGAGAGAATGACAAAAATCATCCATTGAAAAACCGGTTTAAAATGACTGAACCGGCTCAAATTGTAATCGGTTTAAAGAAGAAACAAAACCAATATAAAAAAAAAAGATTTCACTATCTTGATGGATTCAGTCATACCAGTCCAAAACCGATCTGAAAATCTCAAAAGCCGGACTAAACAAATCCCGATTTGACTATGAAACATTGAGATCGGGAAATTTACCAAGCCAACTCCGATCGACTCCGAACACCGATTGATGAGATATCAGCGGCGTTAGATTCGTATGATCAAGAGGTTTCTAAAGAGATATAGATCAAACCCTAAATCTCCCTGAAAATAAATTCACCATTAAAAATCTTTGAGCTCATTTTCATAAAAAAAAAAGAAAAGAAATTAAGGAAAGAAAGAGTAAGCTTACCTAAAGAAATAGAACTAATCACGGAGGAGATCGGATACTCCTAAAGCAACAAAAATTTCCGATAATGAGTGGTCGGAAAGTTACAAAATCGAAGATGAGAACCAAAAAAAAGTTTCGAAAACTTACCAAAAATCTCAAATTTGCAAGAGAATTCTCGTCTGAGTTTTTTAGGGCTTTAAAACGCATATATGAACGATATATTAGGGTTGAAAAAACGAAAAAATGTGATTCTAAAAAAGATCCCAACAAACTCGGAGGAGATGAACTCGAGCTCTTCTGTTTATCTCGTTTTTGCACTTTAATCCCTACTTTCTCACTTGTTTACAAATATTTCTACTAACTTTTAAATCGATCAGAAATTTTCCATAAAATCTGATAACTTTTAAATTGACCAATTTAACCCAAAAGGTTATTTTATTATTAGATTTTTTTGGCCTCACCAAAAGGTTATTTTATATTTGCCTTTAGTTTTGACCCTTTTGGGTATTACATCCATGAAGGCATGAACATTTTTGGTCTTGATCCCCAAATAACCAAACAAGATAGTACTATATTTTACCATTAAAATAACTGAATCTTGTATGGTTTTTATCAGTAGCCTATTAAACTGTGTTTCAGAATACAAAATTCAAGAGACTAATTATAATAACTTGGAAACAAATATGCTGATTTCCCAAAACTGAAACAGATCCTTAATTTAATAAGTAGGGCATATGGCAAGACCTCACTCCACTCACCTCCTTGCTTTGTTTGCTTTGAATATTGTTTCCTTGTAGTACTTAAGCTCTTTGATGCTTTCTCTTATATCATCCATGGCTCTGTGTTTGTTTTCCTTTGCAGGAGCTCTGCTTTTATCTGTGTCACATCCAAAATATGCTTATTAGTCTCATTCTTTACTAGATGCATTTTTCACATAGATGACTTGACCTTTTACAGTGTTTACTGTTACCTTTGGGGAACCATCGGAAGCATAAAGCCTTGACACTACTGACATCGACAAGTGTATGAGGGAAAAGGGCAGCCAAATCTGGCATGTACTTCTGTAAATTACACAGATAGATTGGTTATGATCAAGATGTAAGATACCGTTTACAAACAGAGTTCTAGCTTACCTTTAAGAAAATGAAATCCACATAGATCGAGTTTCCAGCTAAAAGTGACTTTTCAGAACCAATATGCTTCGTTACAAACTCAATGACCTGTAAAGCAACCCACAATATAACATTTAAGCATCACCAAACTTTACTAAAATGATTGAATGTTGGTCTTTTAACTTTCCAGCCAAAATAACAACAGATCAATCCAATATCACATGTTTCTTTACCTCTTGCTCAGCTTCCCTTTCACTTATCGTACTAAGGAGCACTTTTTTCGTCAACCCTGAAGTGATTGTCCAGACATCATATAGTTCCAATGCATGGGAAACACAGAAAATATAGTACGACAAATCTGAGGAGAGAAACTTACCACTAGCTCCATGATGAGTTTGACACCACTCACCCATTTTATCCATACAGTCTTTTGTTTGATGTACAACTATATCTGGACCCTGACAGCAGAGAAACATTTTCAGTAACAAATCCAACTAAAGCAAATGTTTCATCCCTTAAAACAATATTATCATATCCACAATTGAAAACTGTCTCATTCCACATTACTACAAGAACTTTCTGATCTCTTTTGCCATCAGATCATAATGATTTGAGACACCACAATATTTCAACATTTGTTAAAGGGAAAATTAAAGGACATTGAACAAGTTCAGAAGCTTTGGCAGAAAATAAAGTGAAGTAAACATCTATATAAATAGAATAGTTCAAAAAGTAAGGCAGAGAAGAATATACCTCAACAGATTTGGTTAATTTTCCATCAGTTATAATACAAGCAATCTCCAATATCCTATCAACTTCAACATTTAGACCTACACAATATAGCAAAGCAAAATTCAACTATAAATGACTAAGAAACGCATAAATTGGCTCTTTTGTGTGTAGAAACAGGCTCATATAGAACAATAAACAAATATCTATATTAAAAATCCAATCTAGAAACTTATAATTAGCAGCCATAAGAAGGGTTTATATAGGTGATGAGAACAAGTTTAATAACATTACCAGTCATTTCCAAGTCAATCCAAACAAGTGGTTGCTTGTAATCTCCAATCTCAACTGACCCATTTACTCTTTCTTCTTGTATCCCTATAATTTTTAACAAGAATCAATCTCAAATCAAAAATAAATGTTGGGCTAATTTATATAACAAAATCTCTCTAAATTGATGATTGATTAGTCAAGGGTAAGTGGAAAAGAGGAGATACCAGTGCGAGAGGAAGAAGCAGAAACCATGGGACTATCTTCATCGGCGAAAGCGAGAAGAGAGAAAGCATTTGAGAGTTTGTCCATTTGTTTTTTTTTTCCAATAAAATTAGTCGGAGGAATGTAAATTAAAAGGAAAAAGCTGTGTAGTTGAGAAGAAAAATGAATTGCTTGAGTAACCTTCTTTATTTTTTCAGTTTACCAAAATGACTTCCAAATTTAATTATTTTTGTTTTAATATTAAAATTGAATAAAAGACAATATCACCAGCTGCAATTTCAGTTATTACAAAAAAACCACTATTTCCTTCCTACTCGCGTAACCCCTTCCTACTCGCCCTTTAATATAGCTCCATCTTCCACATTTGATCTACGACCGGAACCCAAACTCTCTGCAACTTAAATGCAGCATCTTCGGTAACTTTAATTTCAAAATCACAAATCAATCTCTCCCATTTTCTTCTCTTCTTCCGTTTCTTTTTCATCTCGTTTTCTTTGTTCTTCGATTTCAGTTTATTTTTCTTCGATTTCAGTTTCCCACTCGCGTATCGTTCTCGGTTAAACTAAAGGTAAACTAATGTTTACTTGTTCAATTGAAAACTACAAAAACTTCAATTTGGGTTTAGAGATTAGTAATTGTTTGGTTAGGGCTTCATTGAAGCAGAATTTAGGAATTTAGGGTTTCAATTTAGGGTTACAACTCTTCAATTTAGGGATTTGTTATCTTCAATTTAGGTTTAAAAATCTTCAATTCTCTGTGTATATATGAATTGTATTGATATATTCGGATGTTTTGCAGATTTGGGATCGATTTAAAGAGTGAAGACCATGGCGAGGACGAGAAATGCAAATGTTGAAGGTCCTAAAGATCCAGTAGATGGAGTAGAGTTGGTAAACACAACCGAACGTGGAAATAGTTCCCGTTTGAAGAAAAAAAAGAAATCGACGAAAAACAAAAAACAAAGGGTAAGATTTTTTGAATTTTTTGATTACGATTAGTAATTAAGAATCGGTTTAACATGTAATTAAACTAGTTTAACATGTTTTTATATCGTTTCTCTTGCAGCATTCTCAAGAAGTAGGCCAATCGGGTACATATAGTGGTGGTGCTGAGGACGAAATAGTAAGTAGTAGAGTTAAAATAGAGTTAAAATAGAGTTAAACTTGCAGCCTTTTTAATATGGTTATATATCTTTTTCTTTGCAGCCTTCTCGTGAAGTTGGCCCATCGAGTGGTGGTGTTGAGGGAGAAATGGTAAGGTCTACTAGTAAATGTTAAACTAGAGTTAAAGTTACGGTAAATTAAAGTTAAAAAACTGTTAAACTAGAGCTAAAGTTAAACACGCGTTAAACTCAAGTTAAACTCAAGATAAACTATCGTTAAAGTACTGTTAAAGTGCCGTTCAAATACTTATTATACTGTTTTGAATGTAGGTACCTGTACAGCCTTTGGGGTTCTTCTTTGAGCCTAGCCAATTGGCAAAGTTTCCAAAGATTGGTACACGGCGTGATCCGCATAGGTGTGTCGAATACATAAGGACACTTAACGGAAATGTGCTGAGGTGGTTCCTGAGACATCCCCAGTTTAAGCACATCTTTCATATGCATACGGAGAACAACCGGAAGGTCATGGGTGCTTGGAGCTTCATCCAAAGGTTGGCGAAGACGGAGAAGCCACAACAAATGTGGTTTGTTGTAAACAGAGACTTCTCTGCGGATTTTACTGCCACCAATACCCGAAGAACTATAAAAATCTCAGGGGGAAGCGACTTGTCAGTAAATATTTTGGGAAGGATGCTCAGCCTTGGGTGGAGCATGTGGAGACTAAGCTGCGCTCGATGAGTCCTTCAGAGGATAGAGTGAAGATGGCTGTTTTGTGGTTTCTTGCCATAGTGATTAAGGGTAAAACGAAGGTCGCATGACCAATATATTAGTTTCTTCTAAGGATCGTTGATGATTTACCCAAATGTGAGACTTTTCCATGGGGATGTTTCACATTTGAGGATTGTGAAACCCAGATCCTGAATATCTGTGAGCAGATGAAGGGTATTGTCAGGCCAAATACGACATTGCCGGGATTTATATTGCCAATTGAGCTACATTTAAATTTGTTAAACTAGTTAAAATATTTGTTAAACTATATGTTAAACTATATGTTAAACAGCGTGTTAAACTATGTGTTAAAGTATGTATTATGTACAGCTACTCCCATTTGAAGCCATTCCTAATTTGAAGATGCATTTTAGAGAGAAAGTCCCATGCGAAGACCAATGCCCTAGGATGTTCAAGGGAAGGTTCAAGGATTTTAGCACAAAGGGTTTCGGGTTGGGAGACATCTACAAAGGTCTCGGCAATTCCACGGTTAGCTTAATTTTAATTTTACTAGAGTTTAACTTTAATTTAACTAGAGTTTAACTTTAATTTTACGAGAGTGTAACTTGAGTTTAACATGTGTTGTTGAACTAGAGTTTAACTAGAGTTTAAGTAGAGTTTAACTACAGTTTAACTATATGTCACAGGAAATTTCAAGCATCTTGGTGGCTAAAGGTGAGGAGCGGGATCTGATGGCGGAAATCATGGGTGAGGAGGATGATTTAAAGTATGACATGGTAGTTGATGGTTGGACCACCATTCTAGCGAATGGTGAGACTATATTGTGGACGGATCTCTTAGAAAGAGATATGGCTCATAGAAACCATCTTACTCTTGCTACTGCTAATATTGATTGTGATGATGCTCCTCCTGCTATTGACGATCAAGTTCCACCCCCGGCCTTCATGAATCCATTACAGAAATGGCCAAAGCAATGATGGAAGGGTTCAAAACCCTTAATGGTAAGGTTGGTGAACTGAATGATAAGGTTGGTGGTTTAACAAGTAGGATTGAAAACCTAGAGAAATCCAAGAGTGGTGAACCATCTTTTGTGGAGCAAGAGTTTCACAACGAGAGTCGTGGGAGATGTAAGTTAAAATTTTCAAATAATCTGAATGTGTTTATCTAGTTTAACTGTTGATGAGAGTATGGCTAATTATAATCTGAATTATAATCTGAAAGTTATGGAGATGGATGATGATGGTGATGAAGAGGAGGAAGAGGATAAGCTGGAGGAGAAGGAAGAGGAGTAGGAGGAGGATAAGGAGGAAGAAGAGGAGGAGGATGAGGGTAAGGAGGTCGAGGAGGTAGAGGTGGGTAAGGAGGTCGAGGAGGAGAAGGAGGAGGAGAAGGAGGAGGAGGAGGATAAGGAGAAGGAGGAAGAAGTGCATGATGATGAGGGTAAGGAGGTCGAGGAGGTAGAGGTGGGTAAGGAGGAGAAGGAGGAGGAGGTGGATAAGGAGAAGGAGGAAGAAGAGGAGGCGGAAGCCACTGTTTTGACCGAGACAATGGACCATGACGATTCTACTCCTCATGGTCTAGTAGGTTATACAGATTGGTCTTATTTTAGCGGCTTAAGTGCAAATGCTTTTGCAACTGCTGGTGCTACCATCGACAAACTTCATGAATATGGTAAAGAAGTTAACTTCTGTTTTGTATATGGTTAAACCTAGTAATTTTGCTTTACTTTACCTTCATTTCAACTATTTGTGTAGTTGTAGATCCTCAAACTGCCATGATTATTTGGATTCCTCCTCATGACGTGTTTACGTCCAATCCTCCTGAGAATGAAGAGGAAGGTTTAGGCAAGAAGAGGAAACGGAAGCAGTCCGTACACTGGGCTTTCCATACACTGGGCTTTCCGTACACTGGGGAAAAAGGAGGTCGAGGAGGTAGAGGTGGAAGAGGAGGAAGAAGAGGAAGAGGAGGAAGAGGCGGGAGGGCTAGCAAGAAACAAAAGGCATAAGTGCTTGATTATGATATTGTATTGCTTCGCTTTTTCAATTTAACGATGATGTTTTTTAACTGTAGTTTAACAATGTTATTACATATAATATTTTCATATATTTAACTGCGCCGTCATTCCATAACAAAAATAATGCGCCGTCATTCCATTAAAAAAATGGTGCCGTCATTCCATAACAAAAACACTGTGCCGTCATTCCATTTATTATTTTCATATAGTTTAACTGCTTAGTATAACTAGTTTTCTAGTTTAACAATTTTATACATAGTTTAACTTTCATGCTGAAACCATAAAACCTAGTTTAACATGAGTTTCTCTAGTTTACCGTACATAATTAGTATTTTAACACACATTTAAAATCGTTTTATGATGCTATGTGTATTAAATAGAAGTTATATTTTATTTTTACATTGATATGAGAGTAATAGCTAAGTAACATACATTGTATATGGTTTTTACCGAGATATGAAGGTAAACATGCATAATATATCATTTATTTTTAAAATTTATTTTTACCACGCTAAACCATATGTGGCAATTAACTAAGCTTAACCATATGTGGCAATTATTTTTTGTTAAACCGTTAAGAATATGACCGTGTTTAACAGTAGTTTAACTATAGTTGAACACTAGTTTAACTTCAATTTAACATAGTTTAACAGCAGTTTAACTTGGTAATAATAAATTTGATATAGTTTACTTGATTTAAGAAGTTATACCTGATATATCAAATACACATCCACCAACAACGAAAACAACCACAAGTTTTATTTCAACAAATTAAAATAAATAAATTAAGTGGACATATTAAAGTAACCTCCAAGTCCTCGGGATCTCTGTCTTCCTCGGTGTTCCCCAACTGACGGAAACCTAGCCTCTTGAGTTCTTCCTTTTTTTTTGGGTAATCTGGAGGCAAAATGCATCTACCAGAAATATGAGTAGGCACTTCCCACGCAGATGTATTCGGTACATGATAAATGGTCTTACAGTATGCCGACACCCAATTCTCAGAAAAATAATAACGTGAGCAGCACTCGTGTAGATCGACCTCTGACGTTTTTGCGTAGAACATAGTTGCAGCAATCGCATGTTCACACGGATATTTGTCTATATCATAACGCCTACAACTACAACTTTTGTTTCTCAGATCAACCATTTGACATTTTTCATCTTCTCCAATCACCGTGTATTCGAGCATAAAACTGTTTAGCTCAGTTACTGGTAGCTTCTTTGCAATCTCACATCTCGTGTGCAATAACTTATACACAGAAGGTACTAGTTTTTGTGTAGGTGGTACCTCCGCGGCAGCCTTCCTATGCTTTGTTGGACCATTCACAAATCTTGGCAATAATCGAATCAAACAATGGTAGCAACGAGTATTTTCTTTGATCTTTGAACACACCATTGATACTTTCAACAGAATTGGTGGTGAATATGTTGTATCTTTCTCCTGGAAAATAGCATCTTGCCCACTTACAATCGTCAACACTTTCATCCAGATACTCAGCACATTTAGGATGCCTTATCCTAAATGTGCTAAATATTCATGATAAACTCGGAGGAACTCAACCTCTATGTAAATCCGACCACATTCTCTAAACTGGGCTGGAACTTCTTTTTTGTTAACGCCATAAGCACGTGATTTCACATTCTGAGATATATGCCACAAACAATATCCATGCTTAGTATTGGGATACACTTTCTCTATAGTTTTTATGATGCTTTTATTTCTGTCAGAAACGAACACAAGCTCAGGGTGATCTGGCACAACTATTTTCAACGTTTGGAGAAACCATCTCCAACTTGCATCGTTTTCACTGTCTACTACAGCAAAAGCAAGAGGATAATTGTGATGCTCTGGATCTTGAGCAGTTGCAACAATAAGAACTCCACCATATACAGTCTTAAGAAAAGTCCCATCCACAATGATAACTTTCCGCATTACTTGAAATCCTTCTATACTAGCACCCAATGCGAAGAAAACATACTTAAACTTGTTTCATTCACTACATTCCAGCCGTGTTAACGTACCTTGATTCATCTTCTCCAACATATGCAAATAAGAAGGTAACATTTTATAGCAATCTTCTGGGCCACCGCGCAAGTCAGCTACCGCTAGTTTTTTCCCTCTCAAAGCGGTACTATATGAGACCTCACAACTTAGCCTTCTTTGCTTTAAACCAATCAACATTTTTGGGGTTGGAGTTTCATATTCATCCGGATAATCCTTATGCACAACTGATGCAACTAATCGTGGTGTTCCTTTTTTTTTTAATGTTGCTTATACTCATAGTTAGCCGAGAGCATGTATGCATCTTGTTGTATGTTCTAACAGACCAACGATCTGAACCCTTTTCCGTCGCAACTCGTACTGACCATTTGCAACCAATACCTCGACATTTATACACTAACAACTTACGTATTGACTTGATCGTAGCGACCTCGAAGCAATGCTTGTGTACAGCTCTATCAACTAAATCTTGGACTTCGCGCTTACTATCAAATTCTTGTTTTACCCTCATATCAATGCCATCATCCCATTCAACCTCTACAACATCCACAACCTCATCTGGTTCTACAACAGGTAAACCTTGATAGTTATCGACACCCAGATAAGTAATTGTGCCTCGATATTCATCGACATCCAAATCACCTTGTGTACCTTCACAATCATCTACACCCAATTCATTGTTTCCAATATCTGGATTACAAGGAACAATATCCCATCTAGCAAAAGATTCTGATGATTTTCCAATTTCTGGGAAACAACCAACTCTATCTACATTATCTCCAGCATCATTCCTAACCTCGTCACAAATTCCCATAACTCTACTTGATTTACCAGACGTTATCTCTTGTCTTGAAGCTTGTGAACTTTTTCGGGTTTGTTCAACACCTTCCACTACCTCCACGTGCAAAACAACTTGCTCTTTATTTTCACATAACCATATGTATCCCAAGACATCATTTTCATCATATATATAAGATACTCTCTGCAATACTCCATGAATATAACTTAATTTCAACCTCGTCGCTTTATCTACATTTATTTTTCTACGTATTTTCTCAACCAACGATGAGTAATTGAATTCCTCCGCACTACCATACGTAAATAAAGAATATATTTCAAATTCTTTTGGATTCCATTTAACAACATCTCCCCTATATGAATAATGTCCACCATAATCGAAATAAATGAGCGTCATTGTCCCCTGCAAACAAATAATAAAAAACATCAGTGTATAATGCATATAGTTTAACTTAGTTTAACCTCAGTTTAACTTAGTTTAACTTCAGTTTTACTTAGTTTAACTACAACATAACTTAGTTTAACTTCAGTTTAACTTAGTTTAACTCCTGCAATATAGTTTAACTTAGTTTAACCCTGTCATTTAACTTCAGTTTAACTAGGTTTAACTCCTGCAACATTTTTTAACTTAGTTTAACTTAGTTTAACCATGTAAAATAGTTTAACTTCAGTTTATCTGAGTTTAACTTTCGAACTTACTTTACCAACATTAACTGCGATTCTACCCAGATCCACTCGTCAAATTCCAAACCAAGATTTGACAATGGCTCTAATCCAAACTCGAATTTAAACTATTACTCATATATAACACTTACATTGAAGATATTAAAACTCATAATCAACATATTGAAGAGATCAAAATCTCACCTCTTTGACAATGGCGGAAGGAGTTTGAGGATTTCTGAGAAGAGGAAGGAGTTTCAGAGCTGGATGACCGGAGAATAGAAAAGGAGATCGCCGGCGACAGAGGAGGATCGTCGGAGAAGATGCAGGAATCGGAGATGATTTTTCTTCGTTTCGTTCTTTCAATGTCGGGAAGAAGAGGATGAAGACGACGATGACGAACATCTGATTTTTTTAAATTTCAATTTAATTTTCAATTGAATCAAGGTTAAAATAGAAATATCACATTTATGGGTTAAATAAAGGTTATACAGATTACATAGAGGTTATGCAGCTTCCTTTTCTTTCAAAAAGGTTAGTTCAGCATTTGGTCCGAAGAAAATTGCATCGATAGTCAAACTGCTCGAAAATCTAAGAAAACATTAAATTAAAACATTAAGAGAACGAATATCATAGGGATCGACACAAAATCAGGAGTCCATTCGGATCCAATCCGAAAATAAGTTATGTGACGTTTTCGGATTTGGATTCGGATATTTGTAATTTGAAAATCCAATAATTCAGAAGAATATATATAAAAATATTATTTAAACTATATGTATAGAATTTATTTTCTATATAATTTCTAGAAGAATTATGCAAAATATATATATAAAAAGTAAATTTTATTTAAAATTTTTGTGTATTTTTAACAAAATCACATAGTAATTATGTTTTAGAATTCTAATAAAATCTTTTTGAAATATTTTTGTGATATCTCTTATATATTTATTATTTGAGAGACACACTTTTAAAATTAATCTTGCAATAGTGTGTGATTTACAATCATGTCTGTACTAATGTTTTCCTTCTGTTAACTCCTTTCATAATTATGTACCAAAATTTGAACACAATATAAAAATAAACGGAGATAACGGATTACCTTAACGCAGTCTTATTTTCGGTTTGATAAAACCATGTGAATACTCATTTAAAAGAATCGGATATGTAATGGAGCAAACACAAACCATGATCTAATCCACCCATTTACTATGAAACCCGAAGCGTTGAAACAAATTCTTCCAAAAATTATTTTTAAATGTTCAAACTAAACCATTATAGTTCGAGGACTTAACTAATATCAATTTTTTTTGGTTAAAAGTTTTTCTATTTATTTTGATACTAACTCAATCCTATAATATTTTAAAAACAAATTAGATTTTTAACCGTGTTCACAATATTCGTATCGTTTAAATCTTGTTTATTTTGATTATATTATTGATTTATAAAAAGAATAAAGTTTTATTGATTGTGTATATATATGTATAGTACGACGGTTTATTGATTATATTATAGATTTATAAAAGGAATAAAGTCATGGACGACCAAAAGTTGGAAAAAACAAAATTTCCTCACTTTTTATTCAGAAATTAGACCTCCAAAATAGGTAAATAATTGTTTTACTTATTACGAGGTTTAAAGATAAATGCAAATGAAAACAGTGTAAAATGAAATCTCGAATATCTCTCTCATATGGCTAATCACAATTAATTATGAATACTATTAGTCATAAAAATATTTGGTAAATCTCGCTCAGATTTTAACAAATCAAAGTAAGTAACATTTTTTTTCATTTTTCAAGGAGGTGAGAAAGTTAGAAGATCATGAAGAGAAGAGATCTTTACGATGATGATTCTTCGTCGTGGGAATATGGAGAGTTCGGGCTGAAGGAAGGAAGTGAAGATGAAGATGATTCTCCTCAGCCGCCGCCACAGCTGAAGAAGAAGCACTTTTGTGTGATTTGCAATAAGCAGTTTAGCTCCGGTAAGGCTTACGGTGGCCACGTGAGAATCCACTCGATCGAGTACAGTAACAAGGGAAAGATAAAGAAGATGAAGATGAAGAAGAAGAGAAAGAGCGATGTGGTGAAGAAGGAGAAGGAGAAAGAGACAGATCTGATTAGGGCTGACGTGGAAGGTAAGATTAGATGTTTTCTATGTGGTAAAGAGTTTCAAACAATGCACTCTTTGTTTGGACATATGAGGAGGCATCCTGAGCGGAGCTGGAAGGGGGTACGGCCTCCTCCTTCACCAGAGAAGTTCAAGCTCAGCTATTTGGATGATAATGAAGATGTTGATGATGATGATGATGATGATGATAATGATGATGACCATGATGATAGGAAGAGTAGATCCATGGTGATGAGTGATGTGACCGAGGATGTTCAACAAGCTGCTTGCATTCTAATGATGCTCAAGTACACTAAAAGCAAGTACTGGGCTGGGATAAATAAAGCCATGAAATCACCCAAATCTGATTTAAGTTCAAATTGCTATAAGGATGGTAGTGAAAAAGAAATTGAAGTGGAGGTGAATAAGCCTCAAGGTGAAGCTAAGAGATCCTTAGGGTTTGATCTCAATCAGCCTTACCATGAAGACCATCCTTATTCCAACTGGTTTGAAAGTTCGATTTGATTGATAGAGTTGATTAGTATTCAAGTTTTACACATTGCTTAATGAATCTACATTTCTATTGCATGTCTTGTGTCCTATACCTTGGCTTTTGCACTTAATGAAATCTTCTAGTCCTTCTTTTTGTATATGTTCATTACTCTTGAATATTACTATTGAGTCTAACAAGGTTTGGGATTTCAAGTTGTGGAAATTCTTGCAAATCGAGTAGTTCATATGCATAGCAGCATATGATATCAGTTTTTTTTTTTTGGTTAACATCCAAAAGCTCTCAACTTTTTTCATATAAATATATCAATATCAATGTCATAAAATAATTAAAACTTCGGTGTCAAAACCTAGATGTAAAACCTAGATGTAAAAGATCAATTTTAAAATCAAGTTTATAGTTTGATCTACTGAATATTGTCATAAACAAGGTTTGAGATTTTGAGTTGTAAAATTTTCGTAAATCAAGTAGTTCATATGCATATCACCATATGATATCCAAATGCATCTCAAATTTTCACATATAAATGTATCAATAACAGTGTCGTAAAATAATTAAAATTTGGGTGGAAACATTTAGATGTAAAAGATTGTAAAATATGGAACAAACTCCTTTCCAAATGGAAAGAGCTTCTCTCTAGACCCTACTCATTAAACAAGTTGAGGCTTGGAAGACCAAACTAATTAAAAGATTACAGTTACTTTACCGTTAATACATCTACCAAGAGCCAGCTCATCTAACAATACGGATAACACCCAAGCAAAACCTATACCCCTACCTCTACCAAGGGCAAATAAAGTCTCCGCCTTGGAAAAACAAGTTTTTTTTTGTAAAATCTCTCATCATTAGAAGAACTCTGATCTGGTTTCCCATGCAATTGCAACTAGGGATGGGCAAAATACCCGCTCCCGATACCCGAACCTGAATCCGATCTAAAGTAGGCAGTTCGGTTCGGGTACGGGTGTACCAAAATACCCGATCTGATGTAGTTTTCTTCGAGATAGGATACCCGTACCCGATCGGGTATACCCGAAGAATCCAAAGTACCTGAAAGTATATAAGGAGACATAAGATACCCTTTAACCCTAATTCCCTAATTCTTCTTCTTCCTTTCCTTTGTCTGAAAAAATCGATTGAACTCCCATTTTTAGGATCGGAATACTGACGTCTGAAACAAGGAAGAAGATGCGACGAGTGAGTGAGCTGTTTCCCGTTGAAAACGCTGGCGCTCATCCTCCTTCTCTTCCTCGCCTTCGTATCTGTTATTATTTCGTCAAGCAGCAGCCATCGCGAATGGGAGATCCTCATGGAGCAATACTTCTCTTCTCAAATCCGTCTCCACCCTCACGTCTTCCTCTCTATCACCTCTCCATGTACTCTCTTTCTCTCTCTCGCGTAGCTATGTATAGTTTGCGTATAAATGTACTTGGGATGAGTCTGATCAGATTGTTACTCTGAATTTGTTGCATCATATTGCTACAATTTATAGGATTGTTAGTCTGAATTCGGATTATTATCGGATTTTTAATGAATTCGGATTGATTTCAATTTTTTTTATAGATTTCAGGTTTTTTTACTTTGTTTCAGATGAAAAATACTGATACCCGATCCGAACCCGAAATCTATTTCGGATTTCGGGTATAACCCGAAAACACCCAAATCCGACCCAAAATCTAAAAATATCCGTTCGGGTCTATACCTCTATACCTAAATACACGAAAAACCCAAAATACCCGATCCGAACCCGATCGGGTACCCGAACGCCCACCCCTACGTGCAACTGTCTCTCAAAGCATAATTTCAGCAATCTCCAAAGTTCAATATGGTTTTCTAAACCATCCACTTCTCAATGAGATTAGCAAGCTGGAACTGCCAACAACTTTCTTCGAATGATACTAGAAATATCTACAGCAATATTTCTATACTATAATTTAAGCAATGTTAAAAGTAAACTAACCTTCTATTTACATGGGATATTACAGCAAATGCCATTGGATTTAAATCATAGTCATATTATATAACTATTATTAGATTTAAATATTCTCTCCGATTTTATTTCCAATTAAATCATACTAAATATTTGTTAATATTATTTTCTCCTCTCATTTTTATTTGATTATATGTTTTGTAAATAATTAAATAATCAAATAAGTTTTATAATAAAAAACTATATATATATATATATATATTTCCCGCATTTGTTATGATTCATGTTTTTTAAAAACGGACATAAATTGTTTCATATATTATGATATCATTTAAATAATGGTTTTGGTTTACCAAAAATAGTTCAACATTTAAAATATGATAATTTTAATTCACAATATATATTAGATACAATTTTTATTTAACTCATTAAAGCTATTAGTCGAATTTTTGTAAATCACATAATCTGCCTTATATAATAATCAAAGTTTATAATATCTATATTATATTGAATAATTAAGAATATATATATATATATATATGCATTTATCGTTTAAATAAAACCATATCGTACACAAAATTATTGTCAAATAACTTTCATAGGCATAACTTAAAAAAATACATAAACATATACGTTACTTTAAAAATATCTCTAGTGCGTTGAGGTCACAAACACCCAACTTGCCTAAAACGTTATATTAGATATTGCCAAGAATGTTAAACTAAAATCTCTGATCCATTCATTCACAATCAATCGATACATATATAAGATATGAGATAAGATTGAATCTCGATATTGAAGCTATCACAATATACATAATTATATACTGACAATAGTCTCCTAATATATCACTAATACTCGCACTCAAGGTGGAGGTCACAAACACCCAACTTGCCTAACAAGTAATGAACCTGATGACGACCAAGTGCTTTTGTTAAAATGTCCGCATGTTTCTTTGTTATTGAGATGTAAGCTGTTTTGAGAAGTCTGGCATGAACCGCATCACGAACATAATGAATATCAACTCCAATGTGTTGCGTACATTCGTGATAGACCGATTCGAAGCGAAATGTAGTGCAGCCTTTTTATCACAATACAAAAGAATAGTCTGGCGACAAGATATCTCAGGAGAATCCAACAATGCGATGATCCATCCAGCTCTTGAAATGTATATGCCATTGCGGGATATTCTGCTTCTGCAATCGACCTAGAAACAGTCTTCTGCTTCTTTGTTTTCCAGGATACATGCGAGGTACCAAGTGTAACAATATACCTTGTGACAGATCGGCGTGTGAGTGGACACATAGCATAATTAGAGTTGCAGTAAGAAGTGAGTGAGAGATCGCAATGTGCGCTGAGAAAAAGACCTTGTCCAGGAGAATTCTCAGAAAACAAACTCCTCGTGAAGCAGCTAACCATTGGCGATGGCTAGGTTTCAGCATGAACTGATCTAGAAGATGAACCACATAACTAAGATCCGGCCGTGAAATAACCAGATACCCAAGTCTTCCAACAAAACAACGGGTATTGGAAAGAATCCGTACAATAATCACTATCATCACTAGCGAAATCTTCTTGATGATACCATAAATATCTGTATTTGTAGAAATTAGTTACATAAAATATAATAAATAAATACCATTATAATCTTCAATAATTACCAAGAGGAGATTCTGAACGAAGATGGCATGAAAGTAGGTCAGAATAAGAATGATTGGACTTAAAGAACCTACTGTCAGAAAGAGGAAAGATATAATGAAAGGATACGCAATAGCTAAAAATGATTTCATAAATATGATATGTGTTTCTGATAGCTTCTCTATGATCAACTACATCAAAACCATAAAGGGAGATCCAGTCGCCATCTTCTAGCATAAATACACGCTTTTTGATAGGGTTGTATGGACTGACACTGGCTTCGATTTTACGACCCTTGACAATTTACAAAATAAAATTTTAAAATTATGGCTTAAAAAGGAACAAAACATGTAAAAAAAATTTAATATAAAACTTCTATAGATCTTACACTATTGTCAGCTAGTATCATCTTGCAATAGCTTGGAAACCCAAAACGTTTTTCTTCCCACAAACTTAGGATCGTCACACATATTTTTGGTGAATTACCTCCTTTCTTTAGCTGGGCTAAACTCAAATAATCAGTCATTTGTTTTTTTTTTAATTAAAATTCTTGTTGATGAAAGTTACTCTTATGAAAAAGAGAACCAATGTTTATATATTGACAGTTTAAAATAGGTTTAGATATTAAATATTATATTCTAATATTCGTTTGATTTGATTTGATAGATACAAATATCTTTTACGATATAGTTATTACTTTCTATTCCAAGAAAAATATATCATATCTTACAGTATGAGAAACTACCAAATTTTGAAAATATAGTACAACTAAATTAACAGAAATCATAATTTTGATAAGATTTATAAAAATGCATAAAAGATTCAGAGTTTATAAAACAGTATATAAACTAACAATGATCGGTTTTGTTTTTTTTTCTGATAAAGGTTTATATTTTGCAATAACCTTAGATATGATGATAATATTAGATTTGATCTATGCACTCATAAAATCATGCAACTTAAGATTATCTAACCATAACTGTATTGAAAAATGAGATTAAAAAGAGAGTTTTAAATATAAATTAGCTTGGATACAGTGAAATAAAAAACAGCAACAAACAATAATTGTCTTAAAATGCATTGAAAACCAAATAGATAAAGAACGATTTAAAAAGTAGCCATTGAATCTGATAGGAGAAGTGTTTATAATCATCTGGAAAATCTCGTCATTCATTCAGATGAGCTAGTTTCCTCATCAGATTCATCAGCATTGTTCAACCTGTATAAAATATAATTCCCTTTAATATATAAAACTATGTTTTCGACATCAAATATGAGAACTCTTTAGGTAAGATACCTAAAATTGTTTTTAAAAGCTCACATATGTCTTAGTTCAACAACTTGATCATTCATTGGATCAAATAACAACTCAGACACATTTTTGGCAGAATAGATAAGCCCTTTAAGGAAAATGTTGTTGTATGATTGATATAGGATGGATAAATGAAATAGCTTAGCAAAAACTTATTACTATACAAATTACAGAAATCTAAAAAAAGGAAATCAAGAATCACCATCTGATAAGTAACTCAACCTCCAAAACCTTAGCACAACAATGGTTGCATTAGATGTTGGTTGGACATTATGTTCATCCAACTTATCAGCAAATTCATTCACAGTAATACATTCAAGTTGGAAACCACTACAAAAATTAGTTTCGTATTAAAAGACTATAGACTAATAATAATAAGGATAATAATTTAAATTTAATGTAAAGTATAGCATACATACTTGATGTCGCAAATCTTAAATTTGACAGTTCTAATCCTCTCACCGAAATACTCTTCATATGGATGGTCAATGCAAATGGTGAGTGGTTGAACATTTGAAATTATTCCATACAAATCTAAATAACACAATAAAACATTATTACAAATCAAACAATAGAGTTTAATAATATGTTTATGAACTTGGAAAATCATATCAGATAAAAAGTGAGGATTGAAAATAGTGATTAGTTCTTACCAATCACCGAATTTTTCAATGGTTCAGGCAAACGATCACTGAAAATATCATCAAAGTCGATAAAGTCGTAAAACTGATTGTTGTCAAATCTACAACTGTCACTGACCTTAGTTCCTTCATAGAAAAAGATACAATATTTATGATCTGTATTCCTGAAAGTCCTAGTTTCCTCAGCAACATCAAAATCTTCAAGGTATTTCCAATCAGCTTGTTTAATCAGATTATTGAATTGGTAAAAGAGTGATTGACGAATAGTGGCTTGAACTTTGTTACTCTGCATAGAATAATTAACCGTAGTAAAGGTTTGAATCAAGTATGTTATTATTTGTAGATATAAAGCTTGCAAAAACAATGGTCTGATTCTTACACAATAATCATAAAAGATGATTTCGATGGTGTAACCATTGTGAACTCTTCGCTTCCATTTTTTATAACTTTAACCCAAAGCTTCCAATCACGTGTTTCATCATCCAACTCTAACACATAATCAAGATTCGACATCACTTGTTTAGATTTGGAAGAAGAGGAGAAGTAGAGAGAGTATGTGTGAAGATCTGTTTTCTGGAAGGATGATAACTTTATTTTACCATAAGAGTATTTCAAATTATTCATCACTTCCAAGGTTAGTCAGTTTTTGTCTCTGAAGTAATTATGTTTTTTCTGAATTGGATTCCCAAAAAAAAAAATCAGGGTGTAGTCATATCAATAATATTTTTTGAAAAGAGAGAGTTGTTGAGTTTATCAAGTAATAAGATGCTAAATATTAAATCGGTTACATTTCAATGATTACCTCCATTAATCATTTCTGTTATTTAAACAATATATTGTATAGGATAATATGTTAAGTACGATATTTTATTGTTAACTATGAATATTTCTTCATCATTTTTAATATTTGCAGAAGGATTATTTTGGAAAAAGGGAAATAAGGAATGAACTTATTACACAATATTTCAGATGATCGTAAACGTTAATATTACTTGACTTTATTCTGCTTTAATTTAAAAAAATGAATCAAACTTTGAAAATTCTAAGTATACTAAAAACCATAATTTAAGTTATGTTACTTGATTGAATCGCATAATATGTTAACTGCTATATTCTATTGTTAAATATGGATATTTCTTGATCCTTTTCAATATATTATAGCTGTTTACTTTTACGATCATAAAATTTAAAAAATTTGCAGAAAAATTAATTTGGAAAAAGGAATAAGCGATAATAACTTTAGTACTACCTATTTATGATGACTGTAAAAAGTTAGTATGCTTACATCAAAACACACATAATAATATTAATGTTAACAATAAACCAAAGTTTAAAAAGGAATTGAAACATAGATTATAAATTAATCATCAACTCCATCAGAAAGTCTAATCTAACGTGGAGAAACATCTTTCTGACTTGTTTATTTCTCTTCATCATCAGTCTCGTCTAATCATCAATTCCATCAGAAAGTCTTTTGTTACCTTCACTAACATCAGCAGAACTTGTTTCTGTCTCTCCAACAACGTCTGCATGCTCTAAATCATGTTCATTCCTACTGAAAAGTTTCGTAATTAACTATTATTAATATATACTCATATCAATATATACTTAACGGAGATAAAAAATGGTTTAAACTCACGCTAGCTTTAATTCATTAATTTCTCTGATAGAAGGATCAAAAAATAGTTGAGAGACATTATAACTATTAGTAACCTCTGAAAATCCTTGTAAAAAGACAATATATTTGTATATATCAATAGATGAAGAACTGTATAATATAAATCATTTACAAATAAGCATTATATCTTTGACAGATCATTTAACTATACATGCTTTTTATTTGACTCTCCAGAATCTAAGAACAGCTGTAAGTACATCTGCTGTAGAGCACATCTACTATAGAGCGGGTTTGCCACTTCTCATTCAATCGATCAGCTAGTTGGTCCTCAGCAACACAGTCGATAGTAAATCCACTATAAAACAAAATGGTTTAGATCAAATATATCAATATATATATAGTTTGTACGATAAAAAATATGAGAATATATAAGTAGGTCCTGAATAATTTTAGTGATAGTACTTGATGTCTTTTAGAACAAACTTTATCACTCTGACTTTGTCTCCGAATAAATCGTCATGGGGATTATTTTTATAAGTGATGATAGGATCATTATTGTCAATGATTCCATACAAATCTAAAAAATAAACTTTTAAAGTATGGAAAAATTCAGTAAGTATAATTAGCAAAGCATAATAGTTAATCAATGGAGGAAATTGATTTTACCTATTAAATGATTAGAAGATGAGAAAATGTGATTTAAAACTGATTCAATAGTTGCAAAATAAAAAAACTGATTATTGCAACTTCTATAACACCTCTTCACAATAGTTTCCGAACAAAACACAATACGGCGATTGTGTTTTGTAATACGAATTTCCCTTCTTTCTGTGTGAACTTCAAATTTCTCGAGATATTTACAAACACCTATCTCGAAGTGATGATCGAATTGTGGTATCAGTTCGTGTGGAATTGATGCTTGAATTTTATCACCCTTCAAAACAACAGAAATTTTTTTATATCATTTTATAATAAATGGTAATAGATCACATATAGACAATTTATATTGAAAGTGGCTTATAAACATATCCGAGAAGATGATTTCCATTGTGTTCTCGACATTATCAATCTTCCTCCACTTCGTTATCAGTTTGACCATTATTATAAATCTAGAATGGTTTGGATTAAAATCTCTAAAAGCAACCGTCTGTAGTAGGTAACCAGTTTATAATTAATATTAGTGATTTAAAAATGTTGAAAAAAATAATTATACTCGATTACTTTCATAACCGGTAACCGTGTATATTTCTATGTAGATTCTCATTCTTATCAATTATAGTTAAGATTTCTATAAGATTTAATTATAGTTAAGATATAACTTTGATAAAGTATTAATTATCTTATAAAATAGTACTGATGTCTTCAAAAGTAAACATAAATAATCCGACTAAGTTTCCAGAAACACTAAACAAAAAAAAACATCTGATACATGTAACAATTTTAAAATAAGTTGGTTGTAGATGATGCACTCCGCATGATGCTTATTTGGGGATTCTTTGATTCATGAAACTGTTTTCAATATATGTGTGAACAAACTCGGTAAGATAATCACTATCATACAAAAAAAGGCAATGCATTTTGTTAGTCACCTTGGAACAGTAATTTTTTCTAATTAGAGTGATGCAGGATGGTTTAACTACACATACTCCAAATTCATTTCGTAGGTACACCATCAGATTGAATATATTGAATAGGTTTGCGACCAAATCCAAGGAAGCGAGACCTAAAATGAGATATAACATTAACAATAATTTGAAGTTAATATTGTTAAAGTGAATCAAGTTGAACAATATGGTTTCTTACATGTCAACGCAATCAATTTTTTCTTTCAATCCTGAATCCACTATAATGTCCGAGATTCCATTGCCATTTGTGAGTTGATACGCATCTAATAATTTAAAAGGAAAAGAAAATCAAACTAGGTAAAATATTACTTATAACAATAGATTTCTATTATTTACATAAGTAGAGAATTTACCTCCAACTTTTATGACTTTCCAAAGTTTGAAAAGACACAGATTTTCAATATCACTACGGTTTTTAAACCTATTGAACATCTCGTTCGCATAGACACCGGTTGCAAAACACTATATTTCCTCTTTATACTCATCTGAAAGCAAATCATCCTCTGGTTTCTCTTCCTCAGATTCGAACTCTCCATTATCAAGCAGAATCATCACCTTTCTGTTTGTGCATTCATTTGCATAATGACCTCTGCCTTGACACTTGAAACACTTGACATCTCTAGTTCTGGAAATAGTAGCTTCAGCCTTGCCCTTGATGTCTTGAACTGCAGTATAAGGCTTCCTTTCATCTCTGGAATTCGCAGGTTGCTTGATATCCCTTGAATAGCTTTGATAGCTTGGTTTTTCTTCTCTGTGAAAGTTTGATCTTGAAGAAACAGCTCCAGTTCCATACGTTGGCCTTGAAGATCCTCTTCTTTTGAGCTGCTGTTCCACCAGAATAGCCTTATGATGTAACTCCTCTAATTCCACATAATGTTGCATCTCTAATCTGTCTTGAATGTCTCTATTCAGGCCTCCCATGAATCTAGACGTGGTTGCTTCTCTGTCTTCAGATATATCAGCACGCAACATTAATGTTTCCATCTCTTGAAAGTAGTCTTCTACACTCCGGCTACCTTGAACAAGTTGTCTCAGCTTCTGATGCAATTCTCTATGGTAATGACTTGGGACAAAACGTTTTCTCATTATAGTCTTCATCTCTGTCCAAGTCTCCACTGGATACTCTTGATTGCGTCTTCTGGAAGTGACTAACTGATCCCACCAGCTGAGAGCATAGTCATAAAACTCAGTAGCAGCTACCTTAACTCTATTAGCTTCAGTATAGTGTTGACAGTTAAACACCAACTCAATCTTCTTCTCCCATTCCAAGTAAGCATCTGGGTCGTTTTTTCCATGGAATGGTGGTATTCTGAGCTTAAGACCATTGAAGTTGTCTTGTTGATGACCCCTGTCTTCTCTAAACCGTCTCTGCCTTCTCTGGCTGCGATGAGAAGAACCACTGTGATGACTGTAGTAAGCATTTGTTGCTTCATCTCTAGGTTGTTTGCGTGTATCTCTCTTTCTTTCTGGAGACCTCTCTTGATCTCTCCTGGGTTCAGCACGCCTCTGCTCTTGATTTGTATTCTGTTGAAATTCTTCTCTGAGAGTTTCCATTCCAGCAGCCATCATCCTTCTCATTTCGGCGGTAAGAGCTTCAAGAAGCAGTTTATGGTTCTGAGTATTGCTTGCTTCCTCCTCTTCTTCTGTTCCAGGCATGTCTCTTGCAATAGAAACACAAAACACCAGTAAAAAGTTATACAGAAAGAAAACACTTAAGAACAGATCTAATAAGAATTTTCTTCACACACACGCAAAGATTGGACAGACAGACAGGGGTGCAATTGAAATTCGATTTAAATTTCAGTTTAACTCCGAAAATTATGATTCCAGTTTTAAAAAAAATTTAACTCATCCTAGCAACAGAATCAATGAACGAAACATCAAAACAAGTCACAAGCATTTTTAGAAAATTCGAGCAATACAGAAGATGAACAGACAGTTTTCACAAAAATAGTTCTTAATCGTTTTTCCTAAAGATCCAGAATTCAAACAGGTATAACTATCAGAATACGAGCTAGAACAAGACGATTCAACAGCAAATCTGAAAGATAAGAATCTGAATAACAAGATATGATCGGTTTTATCCAGATTTAACAAACGAATCGAGAACGAAAACACTTAACTTGCAGATTGGTTAGCGCTGATACCACTTAATATGCTTCTCCTTTGAATCGCCCAATCTGGAGTTAAGAACTTGAAGAGTCTGTGTCAGATCCGAGCAGAACAGAATGGAAAAGGGGGAGGCGATGGGCTTCACTTGGAGGCTGCGGATTGTCCTCAAGTAAACAAAGGTGAAATCTCTGATATTACACACAGAGAATTTCGGATTCAATTGGATATGACACACCAAAAGAATATCTAAATTCAAAAAGAGTTTTTGATAAAAAGAAGATAGATAGATCCGAAAATGAGGGTTCAAGAGAGTTATAAAGAGTAGAAAAGAAACAACAATAAAATTAGAGTTTGGCTGAAAGTCCTTAATGGGCCAGGTCTTCTAATTTAACAATTGGGCCATTAGAAAGTGCAGGGAATACCTCATTAAAAACCTTGTCAAGAAAACCCATTGGGACCAAACTTGACAAGGGAAAAAGAGCATAAACCCAACACTTACCCGATTGTTAAATTATATGGCTTGAATCAAAATAAAAATATTTTGACAAGCTCTCTTGCTATCTTGAACGTCTGGCTTGCTTGTTTGCTTGATAAGTCCTCTGACCGCTTGGTTGAACATCTTAGTCTTTGATCTAGTCATCGGACCAGTAGGCACGACCAAAGCTTCTTCTCCTCCTAGCTCAGGTAGAAGCTGCTCCTCAGGTTATAGCTCCGGTTCAAGCTGCTCCATAGACTCCTCTCCATGCTCCAAGCTCCAAGACTTGTCCATTATCATATCATCCTCTCCCACTTGAAAAGGATTTGATGATGAGATCCTAACCAGCAGCCGACTTGAGGAAGCTAAGGAAATAGAGGAGCAGCTTGAACCAGAGCTTAAGGGAGCTAAGGAGATGGAGGAGCAGCTTGAACCAGAGCTTAAGGAAGCTAAAGGAGAAGCCACAAAGCAACATGGACTTGAGGAAGCCAACGACAAAGATCTACATGTGCCCCTTGGTCCGATGACTCGATCCAAGCAAGCAAGATTCCATCAAGTATTCTACACTCTCTTACACCATATCCAGGGCCGACTTGAGTTTGCTAATCCAGTCACCTTGATTGTGATTCACGCCGCTTAAGCATTCATCAAGAGAGGTGTGTGGACTTGTACTCTTTTTCCCTCCTCTTGGTTTTATCCCAATGGGTTTTCCAAGAGAGGTTTTTAATGAGGCCAGCCCACACACTCTTTATCATTTCCTCTTGATGAAACCAAGCCCACTCCATTCACTCCATTCTCGCCACTTTGAAGCTGAAGAGTTACTTGTCTTAAGTCTTTTGTACACTTAATGATCAGCTTTGACTCATTAAGTAATTGCTATTTTCTATATTTTAGTTCTAAGTATCTGAAACTCTATAAGTACTTGTATTCTCTTTCTCTTCAGATTTATCAAACATTTCTTATTCTCAATCATCTTTGAAACTGTTTGATCAAAGTTCGATTAGTGTATTTCGGAAATATCCTTGCACTACGAGCACCTTTGAAAGTCTAAGAGTGATTCCGCAACTCTTAGAAGTTTCATTCAATCCATTTTCGTGGTTACTCATCCACCTGAACCGATCTGTTCCCCTTCTCACTCGCCAATCATCATCAAACCGGTTCATCGGAGGCTTTCCTTGCTTCAAAGACTTCACCTATCATTTGGAGGACATTCAGGGACGTGATCCTCCCCCAGGATCACATCATTTGACCTCAAATCTGTCTCATCTGCAATAAAAGGAACAAGGTCAGAAACATTAAAACTAGAGCTCACATTATACTTACCTTGGAGATCCAGCTGATAAGCATTGTCGCTTATTCTCCTTGTGACTGTAAAAGGACCATCAATTTTTGGCATTAGCTTAGACTTCCTTTCAGCAGGAAATCGTTCCTTCCTCAAGTGAACCCATACTTGGTCGCCAACTTCAAAGATCATGCCATGCCTGCCATTGTTTGCTTGTTTGGCATACTGCTTTGTCTTCTCTTCTATGTTCTGCTTAGCTTTCTCGTGAATCTGTTTTACCAAGTCAGCTTTCTTTTTCCCATCTATGCTAGCTCTTTCACTCAAAGGTAAAGGCATTAGATCCAAAGGTGATAATGGGTTAAAGCCATAAACAATCTGAAATGGAGAAAACTTTGAAGCAGAATGCATAGCATGATTATATGCAAATTCAATGTGAGGCAAACAATCTTCCCAAGTTTTTAGACTCTTTTTAATTAAAGCACGCAATAGAGTTCCTAAAGTTCTATTAACAACTTCTGTTTGCCCATCAGTTTGGGGATGACAAGTGGATGAAAATAACAGCTTAGTTCCTAGCTTAGACCACAATGATTTCCAGAAATAGCTAAGGAACTTGGTATCTCTATTAGAAACAGTGGTTCTAGGCATGCCATGTAAACGAATGATTTATTTAAAAAACAAGTCTGCTACATGAGATGCATCATCTGTTTTATGGCAAGCAATGAAATGTGCCATTTTAGAAAACCTATCAACTACTACAAAAATAGAGTCTTTTCCAGTCCTAGTTCTAGGCAGTCCAAGCACAAAGTCTATAGAGATATCAGTCCAGAGATGAGAAGGAATAGGTAGAGGAGTGTACAAACCGTGAGGCTGAACCTTAGACTTTGCTTGTTTACACGTTGCACATCTGCCACAGATTCTTTCCACATCTCTTTTCATGTGAGGCCAATAGAAGTGATCCTGCATCACTTTAAGTGTTTTAGCAATACCAAAGTGCCCCATCAGGCCTCCACCATGGGCTTCCCTTATAAACAAATCTCGAACAGAGCAGTTAGGCACACATAAACGATTATCAAAGAAAAGAAAACCCTCTTGTCTAAAGTAATGCCCTGAAGCAAACTTTTCACAAGACTTGTAAAGTTCGTGAAAATCAGAATCAGTTGCATATAAGTGTTTAAGCTGTTCGAAACCTAATAGTTTAGCATCAAGAGTAGATAGTAAAACATACCTGCGAGACAATGCATCTGTAACTACATTGTCCTTACCTTGTTTGTACTTGATGACATAGGGAAAGGTTTCTATGAATTCGACCCAGCTGGCATGTCTCTTGTTGAGCTTCTGCTAACCTTTGAGATGCTTAAGAGATTCATGATCAGTGTGTATAACAAACTCCTTAGGCCAGAGATAGTGCTGTCACGTCTGCAAAGCCCTCACCAAAGCATACAACTCCTTGTCATAAGTAGGATAGTTTAGCGTTGCTCCTCCAAGCTTCTCACTGAAAAATGCTATGGGCTTCTTATCCTGCATCAAAACAGCTCCAATGCCTATACCAGAGGCGTCACATTCATTCTCAAAGGTTTTAAGAAAATCAGGCAATTTTAAAACAGAGGCATGAGTGAGCTTCTCTTTTAAGGATTGGAATGCTTCTTCCTGTGCTTGCTCCCATTTAAAACCCACATCCTTCTTTATAACCTCAGTGAGGGGAGCAGCAAGAATGCTAAAATCCTTCACAAACCTCCTGTAAAACCCAGCAAGGCCATGGAAACTCCTCACTTCTCCTACTGTCTTAGGGCTCGGCCAGTCACTTATTGCTTTCACCTTTTCTTCATTTACCTTGACACCATCTGCACTTACAACAAAACCTAGAAACACAAGGTTATCTGTGCAAAAAGTGCATTTCTTAAGGTTAGCAAAAAGTTTCTCCTGCCTAAGCACACTTAAAACGGATTTCAGATGATCAATATCTTCATTTAGGCTTTTGCTGTAAACTAAAATATCATCAAAATAAACAACAACAAACACGCCTATGAATGTTCTAAGCACATGATTCATCAGCCTCATGAAAGTACTAGGTGCATTTGTTAGCCCAAATGGCATAACTAACCATTCATCCAGCCCATGCTTAGTTTTAAAGGCAGTTTTCCACTCATCACCTTCTTTCATTCTAATCTGATGGTATCCACTTTTTAAATCAATTTTAGAAAAGATGCAGGAACCATGCAATTCATCAAGCATATCATCTAGTCTAGGTATGGGATGTCGATACTTCACCGTGATATTATTCATGGCTCTGCAATCCACACACATGCGCCAGCTACCATCCTTCTTAGGCACAAGCAGAACAGGTACAACACAGGGACTCATGCTTTCTCTGATATGTCCCTTTTCCATTAGTTCCTCTACTTTTTTCTGCAGCTCTTTTGTCTCAACATGATTAGTTCTATATGCTGGGCGGTACGGAAGAGAAGCTCAAGGTACAAAATCGATCTGATGTTCAATGCCTCTTATAGGTGGTAATCCCACTGGATTATCTTCAGGGAACACGTCCTCATAGTCCTGCAACAGAGAGATCATCTCACTCGGTAGAACCGGTGCAAGATAAGTTAAGCTCATAAGAGCTTCCTTATACACAAATAACAGCATTGATTTCTTTGCAAATAGAGCTTTCTTAACAACATTTGATTTAACAAAAAAGTTTGAACGTTTTGATACCTGCCCCTCCTTGCATTTCAGGTGTAACTGATCTGCATAGACTTCGTTTGGTGTCATTGGAAGCAGTATAATTGTAACACCCCTATCCGTAAAATCTGCCCACACAATGGTGTTAACCGGTAGACCTCAAAAATTTTCTCGATAATTCTCTAAGTCTCAAACGAGGTTTCTGGATTTCCTCAAATTCAAAGTTTATATGCACAGCGGAACTACAACACTTAAGTCATGCAAGCGAGTCTCAAAATTTCTCAAATAAATTCCATTCAACTAACCAAATCTCAACAATAGAATTCCTCAATAATTCAATAACTCAAATATCTCAAATACTCGCTAACATGGATCTTAAGCAACTAAACATCAAACTCAAAGCACAAAATAATAAAATCAACTAAACTCAAACTCCCAATAAAACCATCCGTCCCATCCAACGCCTCCAGGTCCCACGAGCTCCTCCTTAATCTTTATTACCTGCATCAACGAGTGGATGCGTAAACAACAAAAGTTGCCTAGTGAAGCGATCATCCCGTCTAACCGGTTTAACATATCAAATAAGGTTCAATTACATGCGATTAATTATGTCAATATTATTGTAAAGCAACTGTTCCCTCAAACGCATATGCAAAAGCACATACACACAACAAACGGAATCCAAACTGTCAAGACATCAAACGAATACCAATAACACAACAAAACAACCACACAAACGAACCGTCTCAAATACACCAACCACGGTCACGCACTCACCTTAATATCTCAGAAAGCTTTTGATTAACCTACAGACACATAAAATCAATCAATACAAATATCTAACCAAAACCCTAACAAAATACATATTCACAATCACAAAAACCCTCACCGATTCGGGTCCGCGTGAGCTATGCTAACCAAATCCCCAAACTACTCAAGCTTCTCGAAGATCTCTGCCACAGAACCACTAACCATCTTAAATAACCCAAAACTATCGGACTAGAACACTGGATTTACGATGAGATTCGCTTACCAATCGACGAACTCTCGGACGAATGGTAAAGCTCTAAGGGTTCACAAACAACTCCTCAAATGGATCGACAACTGGCATATTTTCTGTGATAGATCAACATTAATACCTTAATAACGAGATCTGATCGGAACAGAATCACAAAAATCACAAAGGAATCGCTTACCCCTTCACGAACCTTGATTCTCGGCCAAATTCTCCAAAACTCGAAACTCTAGGGTTCTTAGCTCTGGCTGCGCAAACTCTCTGTGTTATGTGACTCTAAAACCCTCAAAACTCTTATACTAATCGTCCCTTAAGTTTAATCCACAAATTGGACCTCGGTCCTTAAGAAAAACCCACCAAAAACTCACAAATAATGGCCCATCTTCATAATATGACTCGGCCCTTCACACCACCGCCTTAATCCATACTTAAGATATATTTCACGAGTTTGGGACTTGACAAAACTTGATTTGACTGAACCAATCAAATTTGGGTCACAAACCACCTTAATCCGCATATCCGGTTCCATAACAACCCAAAATATCAAAATCTCCTTAAACCAATTCCAGCTCGTTCGATTGTCATTAATTCCCAAAATATTAGGATTGATCGAAACAGAAATTCATTTGACCAAGCCAATTGGTCCAAGCCCAACAATTTCCCCTATTTGGTCCCCAGTCCTTCTTTAATGAATCATGGTCCAATCAGGAATTCTAGATGGCCCAGCCAAATTCCATCTCGACCCAACTTAATCATTTTCGAAAATAATTCAACTCTGACGTCCCCAGCCTGAGCCAACCATTTTCATTTTTCGGACAAAACTTGTCCTAATTCCGACCAAACCTGTCCGGATCCGACTAGAATTGTCCGAACGTGACCAAACTCCATTTTTCCGACCAAACTTGTCCATTTCCAGACCAAACTCCATTTTCCGACCAAACATGTTTTTCCGAACACACATGTCCGAAAGACCGAATCTGTCCGAATGACAAAACCTCAGAATTTCTCGACTGACCGTAACATTGCCCATACCGAGACTCCATTGCCCGGAACACGGGTGTTACAATTCTCCCCCACCTCAATTGGATTCGTCCTCGGATCCATCATCTTTCTTGGTTTTTACTTGCTTACCAAACCACTTCTTAAAATGGACTTTCATAACCTCTTCCGGTTCCCACGTGACTTCTTCCTCTCCGTCACGATCCCAAACAACATTCAACATCCTAATGGACTTTTTCTTTACAACCTTTTTCTTTTTGCCTATCACCTTGACCGGCCTCCCTGCAATACTCATATTCGGCTGTAAGTCCGAAGGTACACTAGGCAAAACTGTGTCCCTAGAGGTTATGCACTTCTTTAGCATAGAAACATGAAACACCTTATGAAATGCAAACATTTCCGGAGGCAATTCCAACTTATAGGCAACCGGTCCGATCTTTTCCAGAATCTTATACGGTCCTATATACTTCGGTGACAACTTAGAACTCATCAATGCCGAATCTTTCCTCTTATATGTGATCATCTTTAGATACACAAATAACAGCATTGGTTTCTTTGCAAATAGAGCTTTCTTAACAACATTTGATTTAACAAAAAAGTTTGAACGTTTTGATACCTGCCCCTCCTTGCGTTTCAGGTGTAACTGATCTGCATAGACTTCGTTTGGTGTCATTGGAAGCAGTATAATCCGCCTGCCATTAAACTCAAAAGAATGACGATTAGTAGAACCATCATGAATCACCTTACGATCAGATTGCCAAGGTCTACCAAGCAGAATGTGTCCTGCCTCCATAGGCAAAACATCACATAATAGCTCATCCTCATACTTGCCAATAGCTAAGGTAACCATCACTTGACTGTTTACTTTCATTTCCCCACTTTCATTGAGCCACTGAAGCTTGTATGGCTTAGGATGCTTTCTGATTTTCAACCCTAACTTCTTTACCATCACATCACTAGCTACATTGGTGCAGCTACCTCCATCTATGATTAAACTGCATACCTTTCCTTGAACAATACAACGTGTATGAAACAGATTTTCCCTCTGTTCTTGCTCCTCTTGAATTGATTGTAAACTGAGAGATCTTCTGGCTACCAATAGTTCCCTTTTAACCGGTTCTTCTTTATACTCATCTGAAAGCAAATCATCCTCTGGTTTCTCTTCCTCAGATTTAAACTCTCCATTATCAAGTAGATTCATCACCTTTCTGTTTGTGCATTCATTTGCATAATGACCTCTGCCTTGACACTTGAAACACTTGACATCTCTAGTTCTGGAAATAGTAGCTTCAACCTTGCCCTTGATGTCTTGAACTGCAGTATAAGGCTTCTTTTCATCTCTGGAATTCGCAGGTTGCTTGATATCCCTTGAATAGCTTTGATAGCTTGGTTTTTCTTCTCTGTGAAAGTTTGATCTTGAAGAAACAGCTCCAGTGCCATACGTTGGCCTTGAAGATCCTCTTCTTTTGAGCTGCTGTTCCACCAGAATAGCCTTATGAAGTAACTCCTATAATTCCACATAATGTTGCATCTCTAATCTGTCTTGAATGTCTCTATTCAGGCCTCCCATGAATCTAGACATGGTTGCTTCTCTGTCTTTAGATATGTCAGCACGCAATATTAATGTTTCCATCTCTTGAAATTATTCCATACAAATCTAAATAACAGAATAAAACATTATTACAAATCAAACAATAGAGTTTAATAATATGTTTATGAACTTGGAAAATCATATCAGATTAAAAGTAAGGATTGAAAATAGAAATTAGTTCTTACCAATCACCGAATTTTTCAATGGTTCAGGCAAACGATCACTGAAAATATCATCAAAGTCGATAAAGTCGTAAAACTGATTGTTGTCAAATCTACAACTGTCACTGACCTTAGTTCCTTCATAGAAAAAGATACAATATTTATGATCTGTATTCCTGAAAGTCCTAGTTTCCTCAGTAACGTCAAAATCTTCAAGGTATTTCCAATCAGCTTGTTTAATCAGATTATTGAATTGGTAAAAGAGTGATTGACGAATAGTGGCTTAAACTTTGTTACTCTGCATAGAAGAATTAACCGTAGTAAATGTTTAAATCAAGTATGTTATTATTTGTAGATATAAAGCTTGCAAAAACAATGGTCTGATTCTTACACAATAATCATAAAAGATGATTTCGATGGTGTAACCATTGTGAACTCTTCGCTTCCTTTTTTTATAACTTTAACCCAAAGCTTCCAATCACGTGTTGCATCATCCAACTCTAACACATGATCGAGATTCGACATCTCTTGTTTAGATTTGGAAGAAGAGGAGAAGTAGAGAGAGTATTTGTGAAGATCTGTTTTCTGGAAGGATGATAACTTTATTTTACCATAAGAGTATTTCAAATTATTCATCACTTCCAAGGTTAGTCAGTTTTTGTCTCGGAAGTAATTATGTTTTTTTTTGAATTGGATTCCCAAAAAAAAAATCAGGGTGTAGTCAAATAAATAATATTTTTTGAAAAGAGAGAGTTGTTGAGTTTATCAAGTAATAAGATGCTAAATATTAAATCGGTTACATTTCAATGATTACCTCCATTAATCATTTCTGTTATTTAAACAATATATTGTATAGGATAATATGTTAACTACGATATTTTATTGTTAACTATGAATATTTCTTCATCATTTTTAATATTTGCAGAAGGATTATTTTGGAAAAAGGGAAATAAGGAATGAACTTATTACACAATATTTCAGATGATCGTAAACGTTAATATTACTTGACTTTATTCTGCTTTAATTTAAAAAAAAGAATCAAACTTTGAAAATTCTAAGTATACTAAAAACCATAATTTAAGTTATGTTACTTGATTGTATCGCATAATATGTTAACTGCTATATTCTATTGTTAAATATGGATATTTCTTGATCCTTTTCAATATATTATAGCTGTTTACTTTTACGATCATAAAATTTAAAAATTTTGCAGAAAGATTAATTTGGAAAAAGGAATAAGCGATAATAACTTTAGTACTACCTATTTATGATGACTGTAAAAAGTTAGTATGCTTACATCAAAACACACATAATAATATTAATGTTAACAATAAACCAAAGTTTAAAAAGGAATTGAAACATAGATTATAAATTAATCATCAACTCCATCAGAAAGTCTAATCTAACGTGGAGAAACATCTTTCTGACTTGTTTATTTCTCTTCATCATCAGTCTCGTCTAATCATCAATTCCATCAGAAAGTCTTTCATCACCTTCACTAACATCAGCAGAACTTGTTTCTGTCTCTCCAACAACGTCTGCATGCTCTAAATCATGTTCATTCCTACTGAAAAGTTTCGTAATTAACTATTATTAATATATACTCATATCAATATATACTTAACGGAGATAAAAAATGGTTTAAACTCACGCTAGCTTTAATTCATTAATTTCTCTGATAGAAGGATCAAACAATAGTTGAGAGACATTATAACTATTAGTAACCTCTGAAAATCCTTGTAAAAAGACAATATATTTGTATATATCAACAGATGAAGAACTGTATAATATAAATCATTTACAAATAAGCATTATATCTTTGACAGATCATTTAACTATACATGCTTTTTATTTGACTCTCCAGAATCTAAGAACAGCTGTAAGTACATCTGCTGTAGAGCACATCTACTATAGAGCAGGTTTGCCACTTCTCATTCAATCGATCAGCTAGTTGGTCCTCAGCAACACAGTCGATAGTAAATCCACTATAAAACAAAATGGTTTAGATCAAATATATCAATATATATATAGTTTGTACGATAAAAAATATGAGAATATATAAGTAGGTCCTGAATAATTTTAGTGATAGTACTTGATGTCTTTTAGAACAAACTTTATCACTCTGACTTTGTCTCCGAATAAATCTTCATGGTGATTATTTTTATAAGTGATGATAGGATCAACATTGTCAATGATTCCATACAAATCTAAAAATAAACGTTTAAAGTATGGAAAAATTCAGTAAGTATAATTAGCAAAGCATAATAGTTAATCAATGGAGGAAATTGATTTTACCTATTAAATGATGAGAAGATGAGAAAATGTGATTTAAAACTGATTCAATAGTTGCAAAATCAAAAAACTGATTATTGCAACTTCTATAACACCTCTTCACAATAGTTTCCGAACAAAACACAATACGGCGATTGTGTTTTGTAATACGAATTTCCCTTCTTTCTGTGTGAACTTCAAATTTCTCGAGATATTTACAAACACCTATCTCAAAGTGATGATCGAATTGTGGTATCAGTTCGTGTGGAATTGATGCTTGAATTTTATCACCCTTCAAAACAACATAAATTTTTTTTATATCGTTTTATAATAAACGGTAATAGATCACATATAGACAATTTATATTGAAAGTGGCTTATAAACATATCCGAGAAGATGATTTCCATTGTGTTCTCGACATTATCAATCTTCCTCCACTTCGTTATCACTTTGACCATTATTATAAATCTAGAATGGTTTGGATGCAAATCTCTAACAGCAACCGTCTGTAGTAGGTAACCAGTTTATAATTAATATTAGTGATTTAAAAATGTAGAAAAAATAATTATACTCGATTACTTTCATAACCGGTAACCGTGTATATTTCTATGTAGATTCTCATTCTTATCAATTATAGTTAAGATTTCTATAAGATTTAATTATAGTTAAGATATAACTTTGATAAAGTATTAATTATCTTATAAAATAGTACTGATGTCTTCAAAAGTAAACATAAATAATCCGACTAAGTTTCCAGAAACACTAAACAAAAAAAAAACATCTAATACATGTAACAATTTTAAAATAATTTGGTTGTAGATGATGCACTCCGCATGATGCTTATTTGGGGATTCTTTGATTCATGAAACTGTCTTCAATATATGTGTGAACAAACTCGGTAAGATAATCACTACACATACTCCAAATTTATTTCGTAGCTAACACCATCAGATTGAATATATTGAATAGGTTTGCGACCAAATCCAAGGAAGCGAGACCTAAAATGAGATATAACATTAACAATAATTTGAAGTTAATATTGTTAAAGTGAATCAAGTTGAACAATATGGTTTCTTACATGTCAATGCAATCAATTGTTTCTTTCAATCATGAATCCACTATAATGTCCGAGATTCCATTGCCATTTATGAGTTGATACGCATCTAATAATTTAAAAGGAAAAGAAAATCAAACTAGGTAAAATATTACTTATAACAATAGATTTCTATTATTTACATAAGTAGAGAATTTACCTCCAACTTTTATGACTTTCCCAAGTTTGAAAAGACACAGATTTTCAATATCACTACGGTTTTTAAACCTATTGAACATCTCATTCGCATAGACACCGGTTGCAAAACACTCTATTTCCAACCCACTAAACATCACAAAGTTAGTCAAACAAAATATTAAATCCACAAATTATGTGAAAATATTTATATCTTCGATGGCAAACTTGATATAATGATTATCTAATTTCCCTACATTAGGGCTATTGCAGTCTTCAAAACTCCTTATTTCACTGAGTTTTGTTATGGATCCAACCAAATCAACTACCAAAAGTCAATAGTTTCTGTAAATCTATACAAACAATTCTAAATAAAACAATAAAGAAATTTAATTATGGACAATTATAATACCGTAAGGAAAAATATCCAGATTTTTTCCATCAAGGACTCTCTGGAAATATGTTTTGGAGTACAAATTCGTTTTGATGGGTTTATCTAGATTTCGGATCCATGTCTTAAATGTAAAAAACATACGATACCCTAGATCGGTTTTTTTAATCTCCTCTTTGTCTCTCTAACTTGAAACTTTGTAATAACATAAGATTATCCTTGTTTAAGTTCATCTATGAAATCACAAAGCCATTCATGTGCGATAGTGGCTTGAATCTTCGTAGACTAGAAACAAAATAATGATCAATTAGGTTAAATCTAAACATAATAACTGGAAACAGGATGAAATTGTTTTAAAGTTGTTACCTCTTCATCTTCTAAGATCATTTGAAGCGATTTTCCATACTTAGGGCTTATCTCCATCCACATGCGTTTTACTTTCACATGGATCATCCAATTTGAAGAATATGGATGCAATGCTTCAAGAAGTTGATATTTCTTCATATTCTTCATATCCACATGGTTTGGATGCGAATCACTAATAGAATCAACCATAATTTCTACTTCTTTTGATAGAAGTTTGGTAGAAAGTAGTAAAGGCAATGAAGGGTAAAGTATGATGGTAAAATTTGACAGAGTTTGTTATGTATAAGACAAAAGAGAAAGAGCAACAATATAAAGAAGGTAACCGGTTTATAATTAACACTAGAGATTTAAAAAACCTTTTAAAAAAATATGTATAATCAATTACTATCATAACAAAGCGTGTATATCTCTATGTAGATAATCATTCTTATAAATAATAGTTTAGATTTTCAATGTAAGTGTAAGATTTAAGTTTTGAGTATTTAATTTCATAACAAACCGTGTATATTTCAATTAGATTAAATATAATTAAATTTAATAACGATGGATGTTTGGTACCGATTGAATATTTGTGTGATATTCAATGAATCTGAGAATATTCTATTGATTTAATGCTTATAGTTAAAAATGAACTATTACTTTGATAAGAAATGAAAATAATATAAACATAATTAAATTTTGATATCTGCCATTGATATTAAAATAATATGAATTTTATTAATTCAAGTCACAAAATAAACAGAAAGAATATAATCTAAAGATATTGAAACACTTTATGAATTTTATAATCCCAAAGACAAATTTGGCAAGCTGATGATACTGGCATGTCATTATTGGAACCATAAGGACCCCATCCGATGTTATTATGTGCTGCAGTTTTACCATTGCAATTGCATACTTCTTTAGAATATGTGTTCTTCAGATTATTTCCCATTTGACGACCCCACCACCAAAACCATGGAAATTCTTTTGCCGTAATGTTTCTTTTTAGACGGAGAGATGAAAGCGAAGATTCTGTAATCAAAGACGATAATATATTGAGACCTTTAACTATATTTTCACCTCCAATACATAGGAGCACCAAACCATAAACATATATGGCTTCTTCATTCCCGTCATCTGCCACTTTTGCCATTTGATCTAGTCTCTTCTTACATTATCGTTCATGTCTTGTTGGATGAAAATAGTTACTAAGGCCTTTTCTGAAAATAGCTTCTGGATTTCCACTTTGGCGACATCTCCTCATAAATTTTTAAAACCTTTTTCAATATTGGTGATGATGAATTGGAAAAAGATCGACTTGATGCAAAAATAAAAATTTTCAAAACAAAGTTATCATTTGCATGTTCAAATAACTTTTTTGATACCAACTCTACACTTTTTATATCTGTTAAGGACGTGTTGGCAACACGGGAGAGGATTTCAAGAAGAATCTCTAGGAAGAGATTCTAGAGTAATAGGTTCATCTTTTTTTGACGTTTATGGAAGGAGAATCAGATTGTGATTCCATTTTAAGAGTTAGTATAAATTATCTAGGAAGTTCGTATAAATATAGAAGAAATCGAAGGGTATATACGGTAGGAATGATCTAGGGTTTCTTCTAAAACGTCACTTTTAAGTAAACGATGGATGTTAGGTGCCGATTGAATATTAGAATCATATTCAATGACTCTAAGAATATTCTATTGATTTAATGTGTTGTGTTAAAAAAACTATTACATAGATATAAATATAAAATGATATGCACATAATTAAATATCAATAATCTACCATTAAAATAAAAATAATCCAACTTTTATAAATTCAGGAAACAAAAAAAATATATAAAAAAAACACAGCGTGAATCAATCTCAAAAGTTTGATACTTAAAATAAAAAAACAGCAGAACATGAAAATGAGAGATTAGGGACTTCAGAAATAGCAGATCATGGTTGCCAAATCAACTTTGATTCATTTTTTCTTTCAATTTCTAGGACATCTTGTTAAAGTCATCCTTCGAAATCTCTTGCTTCACATCATTCATGATCTCTTTCTTCACAACAACTCCAGACATTCGGACATCAACTATCTTACATTCTTCAAGACAAAGCTTTTTGTTGGTTGATGATTGCTCACTTTGTTCTTCGAAATCGTAAGTTGACCGCTTAGAAGAAGAAGTGGTGGCTGATGAGTTCTCTTGACTATTGGTCAACATCAAACTACCCTGTAGGATTAATCCAATATTATCATTAGTAATATTCAATATACAATCCAATAAAGTATGTAAAACATAAGAATATAAAAAGTTTTGAAAGTTAACTAAAGAGTATTTACCTGGTGAACAGGAATGATGGAATCAGAATAAGGTTGAATATCTGAATCACATTTGATTGCTTTTTCTAAAAGTGATCCATTTTTAGACAATACCTTAGCCACGCTATAAGTATCATTCCCATTATAGAGATTGTCCTTCTCGACACACATACGGAATTGGAACGTTTTACCAATCAGATTCTTGAGTGGATCTTGTAAATTATCAGGATCTTCAATCTGTCAATGTAATATATTTTATATGTTTTTTAATCTTATAACTTAGAATTAAACATTAAACTCTGATATAACTTTAAAGATATACCTCTTCAAAAGAGCCACAAAGAAGAGAAGAAACAGATTGACCGACAATTTTTGAAGCCATGCTATCAAAAAGCAAACACTTGATCTCAGATGTATTATCCATTACTTTTACATGTAACTTATACCTGCATGCATTAATAATAAAAGTGTTTGTTATTGACGTTAAAAATACTCCTTAAACAAGTAAAAAGATATACCTTGCAGACACATTAGTAACAATATCTCCGCATGTATCACACTGAAACTTAGGTTTCAATGACTTCTTCTTTTCACTCTCATCGTCAACTCGGTGAACTTTCTTATTGCATTTCTTGCAAGCAAAGTAATACCAAGCCCAATATCGGTATCAATGGCAAAGATGGTGCACAAAATCTTTATTTTCCCAACCTTATATCAGATTACAATAACAATTAATAAATTATACAAAGAACTAAATTCATAAATTTATAATATAGGAGTTGTAAACTAACATCTGTAGAGTTGCGGACATCAACTATTGATCGGTTTGGAAACTGGAGATAGAATTCATCATTGACTTTGATATTCTGATTACGTGGCTTTGCTTCTAGCATTGTGAGGATTAAACCATCAGTTGTTAACCTACAATCAAATATACTATATTAGATGATTCATAATTAAATATATCAAACAAAATTAAAATTATCATATAATCGGCTTCAAGTTCTAACCGTGACCTGAAATCTTCAAGTTCTTTGTATGGAGGATTGATTCTCAACTCTGATATATCCTTAGCATTAGCAATACTTATGACATCTGAACAATTCGATTATATAAAAACAAACCGTAGGTTAGTGTATTAAATATTATTGAATGATTATTTGAAAAAAAGACACATTATTAATAGCAAACCTTTGTAGATGTGAATCTTGGCAAATCGAAGCAAATAAATAACCATTTTACCATCAGATTTTTCACAAGCTGTGAAAATTTGTTCAGCAAAGTATCCCCAGAGTGTACACTCCAATCTCACATCACTATAGAAAATTTGGATTAAAAAATTAACAAAAAGAAATATAAAGACATTTGATAAAAAAATATGAAGAATTACTTGATATCTCGAAGTTCAAAGTCAATCTTCTTCGTCTGCTTATTCTGGACATCAAGAGTTTCCATTGCACCCACATTAACAACTTGGCCGATAACGTCTATTTCAATAAAAATAAAAATTAACATCGCCAAGACAAATATATTAACACAGAGAATAGTTTGAAAAAAATGAAGACCAAATATATCAACACAGAGAATAGTTTGAAAAAAATCACCCACACAAACAGTAATGTTCATTTTCCCTCCGATTATATCATTAAAATTAGCCAAACTCAAAAAATATGAATCAGATAAGCATTCAGATGGTGATACTACTATATTCTTTAGGAAATTCATCTTGTAAGGCAGGCTAGTTGGCATGTACTTGCCAAAGGAGTTCGCCACATTAAGTCTCTCGATGAATTTCCACTCACCATCTTTTAGTTCCTTTTCGAATTTGCTTACAAATTCTTTTTTGATAGATCCATGGATCTTAGTCCCCTACATATTAATAATATGTATTAGTGTGTCATAAATAGTAAAAATTTACGATTAAATAAAGTGTTGAATATATATGAATAACTATTAAACATACCTTGACATTAGCTAAAATCATTTAAAAAGTCTCACCATTTGCTAAAGTATATTGCTTCCATGTATGCAACACTTTAACTTGAATTTTCCAGGCGATTTTGAAGGGTTTCACATCTCTCAGGAAAGCAAATGAAGTAGACATATTGATTGATTATTTATTTTTTAAGAAAAGCGTAGGTGATGATGAAATTGCGAAACCACGATGGTAACTATATATAGTGGAAGTTCGAAACTAATGTTGATTTAGGATAAAGATCTAAGAATATTCTATAATATCCGATGATAATGACTGTTATCTATAGAATATTCGATTAAACTTTGAAGTTTGGTAAGATTTGATTTCGTATATGAAAACTTAAATGTGCTTAGTTTGAGTTGATTTAAATTTGGAATTTTTAATATCCGATTCTTTAAAGTACTTAACGTAATTTGCTGTGATATATCAAATGTCATTGATTGCGTTGATATGTAATATTTGATTTACTGTATCAAAACTTAAATATAATTTACGTAATTTGTTGTGATATTAATGAGACTTGCTGCGATATTAATGATATTATAACCGCCATTATGATAGTAATTAACTTGATCCAACCGATCCAAAACATGCCCAAATATCCATGGGTTGGGACGCGGATCTTGTTATGTTTAATGATGTTTAATTTTTTTTTTAATGTAATTAGGTGGATTGATTAGTCAACATTTCAAAAAGTCAAAATCAATTTTGGTTTTGAATATTTTAAGACAAATTTACCCTTTCCGATTTTAAAATTCTTTTTAGAAAGTAAGAAATTGCGTGGCAATTGACGTAAATAAGACTCTAATTTCGAATAAATCATAAATGTACTCCTTAAATGTTATATAAAGATGTCCTTCAAAAGTTGATAACATTTGATTGAAAGCCTAATTTTCTGCTGATAGGATGATCATTACCGATCAAAACTGTTCATCTTCTCTTCTTACCAACCCAATCATAAATGTTACAACAACTTTTGGTGATGAAAACCCAATTTTCTGTTGATCGGATGATCATTACTGATCAAGTATAAGCCTTCATAAAATTACAGTGGTTGGCATTCATGAGTGTCCATAATGGCTGAGTCGAGACATTGAAGACATAGCTTAAAAGTTTGTCTGCCACAAGAACATTCTTCCCATTCTCAGCTTCTTTATCAATTAAAGACAAAAGGAATCATCTTAGGAAATGGTAAATAACAAACTAAGACTTATATCCTGATTGAATCTAAAATGATTTACCAAATGAAAAAACTTCATAGAAGAACAGACAAAAAGAATTTATAACTTCCAGATATAGAACATAAGTACCTCTAGTGAACCACTTTTATGGCTCTCATGATCTCATCTGCTTCAATACTCAACTGGGATTTCAAATCTTGACCTTCTGGTCAGAAGCTATCACTTTCTTTCACCACTCTGTAGAGCACACAGAGTCAATAAGAATCTTAGAAGAATAAAGACTTGCAAGATCTTTTTTTGAAAGATAAATATCATCAGACTTAAGTTTCCAATACCTTTGCGGATATACATTCTTTAGCTGCCTTTGTATTGATATACCTGATAATGAAAAAACATAGTTCGAAGTTCAGTAAATCACAAACCAAAACAATATCTCTCAAAAGACAAAGAAGCAAAAGTCATGGGAGTGTAAACACTCCAATGTGTCTCATGACAAAAATTAGTGCAAGAAAGAGACTGAGAGAGAGAGGTAACGTACAACAATGCTTTTAAATTTGAATTCTGCAGAGGAAGAGAACCATTGCAAGTCTTAGTTGCATCAACATAGTCAGCAAAGTCAAGAAGACTCTCCCACAACACCAGATTTTATAAATTCCTGCATAACAAAAAAGCTAAGAATATTTTCGATTGCACTCACAAATCTGAAAGATCTCTTCAAAATTTAATTTTCCTCACAATAGTTGACACAGTTAGACTTTTAAATCCGAGTTCTAAGCACAGCACAAAAAAACCAATGCCTTATAGTTTTCTTTATGATTTATGGGTCGCTGTATACCCATATGGAATCAAACAAAAATAATCAGTACCTAAGCAATGCTAACTTAAGTGTGTGACAGAATTGCTAAGACGGATTTGGGATCATTTTTCTACAAATTTCTTATTGTTTCTCACTAACACATATTGACACTAACCAATCTCAACTACTAGGTAATCAGTAGAAGCCAAAGGCATCAAAAAGGTTTAAAACACCAACTTTGAAATTTCAAACAAAGATGAAATGCTCCAAACTAATACTTGATCCATCCTAAGATTTCCCCTGATGTAATTCAATCAATTATTAGCAAAAAGGAAGAACATTTGCAGCAAATCAAATTCAACAGCAACAAAAAGAAAGAAAAATGATACCTGGGCTTTGTTGAAGAAGATAAGGTTCTTCTTTTCAATTATAATCTCAGCTCCCTCTACACAATTAACAACAGTATAATCATTTAGATCTGTTTCCATTGAAATAGATACATTGAAATGAAATTATAAACAGATAGAATGCAAGACAATTCGTTCATTGTATAGTAAGAATTTCAATGGAATCGGAATTCTGAGATTGTACCTTTGTCTAGATATGGAACCGACTGGTCACATCTCTCCTGATATCAACACTCAACAGGTTCTGTAATAAATAAATAGTTGGTCAAGAGTCTTGATCGAACCGAAGAACCGGTTAGAAGGACATCGGTTCGACATCGAGTTCCAAACTGCAAATATTTCAATTAAGTCTGCTTTTGATATTTTAGTGTCTTTGTTTCAGCTGAGTCAATTAAGTCTGCTTTTGAAAGTTTGGGTCATCCTTGTGTTAAGGAGCCACTTTCACCACTTTCCCATTTCCTTGTTGTAAGGAGTTGAATTCCATGATCTGTTTCTTTTACGTTTTATTTAAGAAATGAAAAGCCAAAAACTTAGGCAATCTTAGGTCTTGAATGACAATGGTTTTTAAAGTGGTTTTTGGTTTTAGATTTTTCAAAACTCTAGTTTCACTAGAAGAAAACACGCTAGAACAGACGAAAAAATCTGTCAGAAATCCGTCGGAATTGGCCTATTCCGACGGATTTTTCCGTCTGTTCTATCTCGTCGAAAATAAAAATTCCGTCGGAAATCCGTCAAAAATTGTAACGGATTTCAAATCTGTCGGAAATAGTCCGACGGATTTCCGACGGATTTCTGACGGACAAATTTCAGACTGATTGATTGTAATTAATATTAATTAATTGTAATTAATTATAATTAATATATAAAATTAATTCAGAATAAATATAAATTAAGATTTAAAATTATAATTATAAATAAATTTTAATTATAAAATTTCAATTACAATTACAATTACAATTAAAATTAAAATTTTAATTCTTCTTCTTCTTCTTCTTCTTCTTTGATATAATATCCATCGGAAATCCGTCGGGAATGCTCGACGGATTTCCGACGGTTTTGTGGTTTCGTGGTCGTTTACGATCTGTTTCTCTTGAAATATGTTTGTAATATGATTTGTTACTCATTTACCTTGTTACATATTAAATATACCAAAATTAGAAAATTTTATTTGTTATGTTTATAAATCATCGCTTAAGTATATGTATCATTGTCTAACATGTAAACATGATTGTATAAATTTTTCTAATTTTGGTATATATGATATATAACAAGGTTTTTGGTATTATTTTATGATTGAAATGAGTAACATAGCATACTACAAACATATTTCAAGTTAAACGGATCATAAAAGACCACGAAACCACAAAACCGTCGGAAATCCGTCAGAAATTCCCAATGGATTTCTGACGGTTTTGTGGTTTCACGTGTCTCATTCTAAGGTTTAGTCTGACATATGACTAGACAAGCCGAAAAACAAATTCCGTCAAAAATCTGTCGGAAATCCATCAGAAATCCGTCAGAAATCCATCAGAAATCCGTCCGAAATCCATCCGAAATCTGTCGGAAATCCGTCAGAAATCCGTCGGAAATTTCAGACGGATTTATATTTTGTCGGAAATTTCATCGGTTTGCGGTAAATTTCTTGTAGTGTTTATTGTCATTCATGATTTTAGAAAAAGTGGATTCCCTAAAAAATAGGAAGTCTGGATTTTGATAGTTTTTCTACATTTTTGAAGAGAATCAAGAATCCACTTTATAGGAGTTTTTAGGAGATTCTGAAAAACTAAAAATATACAAAAACTCAAAAACCAAAAAAATCAAAAACCAAAAACCAAAAACCACTAAAAACTATCAACCATTCATGGCCTTAATTGCCAAACAAAGTGTTCATTGTTCTTTCTTTTGTTCTGTATCTGAAACGCATCATTTTGGTATCGGAGCAAAAAAAAAATTTCTTTTGCTTCTTGTTGCGGCATTCCTCACAGAATCAACGTCAACAGGAAACTATTCATCATCTTCATCACTTCTCTATCATCAATCATTTCATCACGAAAAACAAAAAAAAACTCTAATAGAGCGGTTATGGCTCTGGATAACACGATCGAGGCCACAACCAACGACAAATAGCGGCTCGATGCGTTGACAGATAAAATCAATCGCTTGAAACCTCTTTGGATGAGAGACTCCGAGGGCTAGAGAGCTCATTTGCTTGAACCATGGAAGATTCTATGAATAGGATGAGGGAGTTAATAGTGCTGAATCGGGAGAGCGGTTCTAGTGGTGCGCAGAGCGATCAACGACCATGAGGAGGACCATCTATTGCTCCACCGGATGATTGTACTGATCAGTTTGTGGCTGCACCAACCCAGGGACATCATCATTGTATGAAGTTAGATTTACCACGATTCAACGGGGGAGATCTGACTGAGTGGTTATGCAAGGTGAAACAACTTATCACCTATCAAGAGATCCCCATTGATCAACAAGTTAGTTTTGTAGCATTTCATCTCACCGAAGCAAACGTATGGTGGTTAGCCACCGCAAAAAAATTACAGATCCATCCGCTTCACGCAACTTGGGTGACTATCGAGGAGGAGTTGTGGATCCGATTCGGACCAACAGAAGAGGAAACTTTTCACGTGGCTTTATCGAAAATGCGCCAAACTAGGTCCTTAGTGGACTATCAACCGGAGTTTGAGCGTTTACAGAATAAGGTGGATAATTGGTCGGAGGAAGCATTGGTCGGAACCATTTTTGGACGACTAAACGACAACATCGCCAACCATGTCTTGATGTTTGCACCCACAACACTGAGGGACGTCATCAGGCTGGCTCGGCGGAGTGATGAGTTGCTAAGAAAAAAGCGGAGCTTTCAGCCACACATTTATTCATTGCCGGCAACAACATTCTCTCAGTCAACGCCTACAATCAACACGTCACCAGCTACAAGTGTGACTTGTGAAGCACCAAATCAGACACCAAAGAGATTAAGTAGGGACAAGATGAAGCGGAAGAGGAGGTTGGGGCTATGATGAACACTTCAGCCCTGGTCACCGCTGCAAGACCTCGTAATTACTCCTCATGGAAGGAGAAGGTACAAATGATGATGGTGGAGATGAGTTCATCGATAGCCATGACACGGTGGAGCCTGAGATTTTCCTACAATCTTTGATAGGGTGGGGAGCACCCAAGATGCTGCGGGTTCAGATTGAGATATCGTGACGAGAGTTGGTGGCATTAATCGACAGCAGCGCAACCCATAATTTTATTGGTGAGAAAGAAGCATTGCGTCTCGGTCTGAAATTCACACCGAGAAAACCGTTCCCATTCGTGTCGCCGATGGTCATCCTCTGAGATGTCACGGGGCTTATCAGCAGGTACAAATGACATTGGCTGGCAAAGTTTTCGTGGTCGATTTCTACAGCCTACCATTGTCAGGCTTGATGTATTTTTGGGCGTCAGCTGGTTGGAGAGAATTGGGCACATGGTATGTGATTGGAAAGTCCAAACCATGTCTTTTCCATGGGCTGGTAAACAAATTGTGATTAATGGGCTTCCGAAGACGCATATAGGCGAGGCCCATTCAGAAGAGGTTGAGAGAGAAGCTCGGCAAGGGTAATTAATTTTTTCTCTCAAAATTTAATCCACCACCACCGATGGCAACTTCTACTCTCCTGCCTCCGCGAAAATCAGTCACCTACTAGACCAGCTCGCGTCTGTTTTCCAGACACCCATGACGTTACCTCCACGACTTGAAATTGAACATCACATCGCTTTGAAAGAGGGCACTGACCCTGTTAATGTTCGTATGTACATATATGCGCATTTTTAGAAGGAAGAAATCAAGAGACAAGTGTAAACGATGCTCGATGCGGGATTGATCTGACCTAGCTCTAGTCCCTTCTTGGCGCATGTTCTCTTGGTCAAGAAACAGAACGGTTCCTGGCGCTTCTGCAAAGACTACATAGCACTTAATGCGGCAACGGTTAAGGACCATTTCCCGATTCCTACAGTGGAGGATATATTGGATGAATTACACGGGGTGGTCGTATTTACTAAGCTCGATTTGACAGCCGGTTATCATCAGGTCCGAATTCACGAACCCGATATCCCTAAAATGGCTTTCCGCACACATAGTGGCCACTACGAGTACTTGGTTATGGCATTTGGTCTCTGCAATGCCCCATCTAAATTTCAATCGCTGATGAATTCAATATTACGCAGTTTCCTCCGTAAGTTCGTTCTTGTCTTTTTTTATTATATCTTGGTCTATAGCAGATCCAACGAAGAGCACCTACAGTATGTCCAAACGGTCTTAGAGATATCATGGAATCATTGGCTCTTTTTCAAATGGAAGAAGTGCGAGTTTGCGAAAACAGAGTTGGAGTATCTCGGGCATATAATATCCGCTGAAGGTGTAAAAGTCGACCAGAATAAAATTTGCACAATGACCGAGTGGCCGTCTCCAACGAATATCACGGAACTACGGGGTTTTTTGGATCTTATGGGGTACTACAAGAAGTTCATACTAAACTACGGTCTCATCGTTCGCCCCTTACTAATCTTCTCAAAAAGAGCAAGTTTGAATGGAACAAAACTACGGAGGCTGCCTTCTTCGAGCTAAAAACCGCGATGACGACAACACCAACACTAGCTTCACCAGATTTCTCGGTGCCATTCGTCATTCAAAGAGACGCTTCTGGCGAGGGCATAGGTGCGGTGCTAACTCAGAATGGGCGACCCATCGCATTTCTGAGTTGTTCGCTTGGAGTTACAAAGCAGAGAGATGCTCGTGATTGTGGTAGTGGTACGCGCTTGGAGAACATATTTACTTGGCCGCCTTTTCACGATTCAGACCGATCAAAAGAGTCAATGATTTCTCCTCGAGCAATGCATACTCACACCAAAGCAACAAAAATGGCTTGGGAAATTAGACGGTTATGACTATGAGATCACTTACTGACCTGGCGCACTGAACAAAGCAGTTGATGCTCTCTCTCGGTGCAGCCAAAGCCTGTATCTTAATACAGTATGTAGCCAGCAAGCGGCCATTTGGGAAGAGCTGCGACACCTACAGACCATCGATCCTTACTTAGATCGGGTTGGTAAACTAGCTGCCACCACACCAGGTCAACCTTATGCACTGCATAACGGTCTCATCTGTTTTAAGAATCGTGTGGTAATCCCTCCTAGTTCCCCTTTTTATGCACTCCTTGTTGCGAGAATATCATGATACTCGAACTGGGTCTCATTCTGGGGTGCTTCAAACTTTCAAATGCTTGGCACAGATTTTTTACTGGCCATCAATGCACAGGTCAGTCCATGAATATGTCGCGGCTTGCGATATATGTCAACGTGCTAAGTCAGTGAGCCTCTCGCCAGCAGGACTTCTACAGCCATTACCGATCCCTCATCAGGTTTGGAAGATTTGTCCATGGACTTCGTTGATGGACTTCCCGTGTCGGACAGGCACACCACCATCATGGTAGTTGTTGATCGTTTATGCAAAGCTGCACATTTGATCCCTTTCTCCCATCCTTATACAGCTAAGTCGGTTGCTTCCAAGTTTGTTGAGTTTGTGGTAAAGTTACATGGGATGCCAACGACCATTGTAAGCGATTGCGACCTGATGTTTATTAGCACTTTCTAGCGTGATTTTTGGCGATTATCGGGCACCAAAAAATGTATGTCATCAGCTTATCATCCTCAAAATGATGGTTAGACAGAGGTTATCAATCTTTGTATTGAACAGTTCTTGCGTTGCTTCGTTCATGATTAACCCAAGCAGTAGAGTTTTATGCTTCCTTGGGATGAATTTTGGTACAATATGACATATCACTCATCTATTGGCATGACACCCTTTAAAGCCGTCTATGGCCGCGACCCTCCTGTGCTGGCAGGGTATGAATCAGGAGTGACACTTATTCAAGAGTTAGATGAGCAGCTCTGTGAACGCGACGAGTTGCTGAGCAATCTCTAGAAACACTTAACTACAGCATCTAACAGAATGAAACAGGTTGCCGATGCTAAATGAAGAGATGTGAGTTTCGAGGTGGGTGACCAGATTTTTCTCCGGCTATAACCCTACCGTCAACACTCCATCTTCCGACGCACATCCCAGAAACTTTCCACCAGGTATTATGGCCCATTCCAAATCGAAGTAAAAGTGGGTCCAGTAGCATATCGTCTAAATAACAAAGTAATGATGGAACCGAAGAATCGGTTAGAAGGATATTGGTTCGACATCGAGTTCCAAACCGGAAATATTTCAATTAAATATGCTTTTGATATTTTGTTGTCTTTGTTTCAGCTGAGACAAATAATGAAAGGTTGGGTCATCCTTGTGTTAAGGAGCCACTTTCACCACTTTCCCATTTCCTTGTTGTAAGGAGTTGAAATCCATGATCTGTTTTTTGTACGTTCTATTTAAGAAATGAAAAGCCAAAAACATAGGCAATCTTAATTGCCAAACAAAGTGTTCATTGTTCTTTCTTTTGTTTTGTATCTGAAACACATGTCATTTCAATTACAAAAAGAATATGTAATGACATAAGCTGGTAAAACTAATATATCTTACCAAAGCATTCTCATTCTTCAGGGAATTGACTCAATTGCCTATTGAATGTCTGAAAATAAATAAAAATGAATATTAAACTTTTCTTCTCTAGAGTGTATGTCCCCAACTTTACATACAAAAGTAAAAACAGAGAATCACGGTACCAAAAGAGATTATGAATGAAAACAGAGAGATTAAATTTGAAAGTAAAACAGATCCACATACAAATCTGTCAGAATCTATAAAATCTGGTGTTGAAGAGATCTTTGAGATCGAGTATGGTCCAAAATGAAATTATTTTTTACTTAATATATACAAAAGTATTTTTGTCACCAAATAAACAGAGTTCAGAGATCAAAATTAATCAAATAAAGAAGATGAAGCAGAGTAATTTTTACCACAGTCACTTGCTTCCCATTTTCCATATTGAATATCACCATGATTCGATCTAAGGCCTCTGTACAAAGATCGAAAGATGTATCTATAGCAACAATTAACTTAAGCAAAATCTACGAACCGAAAATACCTCACCAACAATTGTTAACGGTACTACAGTTGGAAGAACACGCTCAATACGTGTCACTCCAAGCATCTGCAAGCAAAAAAATGACCGATTATGCAAATAGAGAAGTCGAAGAATAAAAAACCCCAAAAGAAAAGCTAAAACCATCAATGTTAAAACACAAAGAGAGATTGATTGCACACAAACTTATTCAATTGTCGGAAACTCGATCTTGCCATGAACTGTCCGCAAATATCAAATATATTCAATTGAAATGAAATGATGGAAACTTATTCCATTGTCGAAAACTCGATCTTGCCATGAACTGTCCGCAAATATCAAATATATTCAGTTGAAATGAAATGACGCAGCAAACAACAAATCAAATCGTTCAATTAAACACTTCTCAAAACCTGATTTTCTGAATTTATACTCCATTCAAGCAACAAATCAACTCCTACGATCAAGTAATCATACTACAAAACTTCAAATTAAATCTTGGCTAAAACCTAGAAACCATAGCCGATAAGTAAAATTATCTTAAACCACTAATAGAAGAAGCTTAACTTCATAACTCAAAGCAAAGCAGCAACAATAACCAAAAAATGATATAAAAAAAATCAAAATCTGGACCCAAAAGGAGTTTTTTCACTTCATAGCTCTCTTTCATTTAAACGTCTGCTAGATCAGAGTTTTTATTGGTTGGAGATTTTGAGTTCCGTTTTAAAAAGTTATTACTCATCAGGGTCGATTGGTTAGGACTGTTACTTTAGTCTTTCGCTGTAGGCTTTTGGCTGTAGAAACTTTGACTGTAGAGACTTTGGTTGTAGAAGCTGTTGCTGTATAATAAGTTTGATTGGTAACAAAAACTGTAGAAACTGTGATTTTAAATATTTTTAACAGTTTGATTGGTAACAAAACTGTAGAAACTTTCAAATAACTATATTTTGTTATACCATATTTAAATAAAAATAATGACATAAACTGATAAATAAATTGTATTAATAGTAAAAATTTTGAGAACAAAATAGAAAAATCATAAATAACTATTAGTAACCAAAACTTTCATCTGGTCTTGCTTCGAGAGCTTCCGAATTATGAAGATAAATATTGTAAAAATACTCGAAATCAAATTAAATTAAATAACTACCGCAAAGTAGCCCACATAGTGTTAGCTATCTAATCACGAACACCTTCCATGTATTCTCTAGAACTAAGCTCTTCTTCCATCATGTTTGGAAGTTCTTCCTCATATGCGGTTGCATGTTCGTTTGGATGGTGACTGAAAATCAAGATCTGCAATCTTTGACTTGCGAATAAAATTATGGAGGGTCATCGTCGCCACCACAACTTTTTGCATCGAAGAGATATCATATCTTGCTTCATCTTTTAGAATTCGCCACTTTCCTTTCCATACACCAAAAATTCTCTCAATATTAGATCGAAGTGATGAGTGACGATGATTGAACATTTCTTTATAATTTTTCTCTATTGGCTGCTTTTGAAATTCAGATAGGTGATATCGTTCTCCTTTATATGGACAAAGAAATCCACGACGTAATGCGTATCCTGAATCTCCAAAATAATATTTACCATCGGGTGGGTATGGAAAATTATGATCAATTTGCATAACAAGTGATAGCAGTTTTGCATCATGCGCAGATCCCGAATACCAACATAAATATATGTAAATAACAAGTCTATGTCACATATTGCAAGGATGTTCATAGTTGGATCTCCGTGCTTGTTCCAGTATCTCCGTGCATCTCGTCCAGAAACCATGACCGGTACATGCGTTCCATCAATTGCACCAATAAATCCTTTAAAACGTGGCCAATAGTCAGATTGCAACTTTGAATGAACATCTATAAACATTGGATTTGGCGCGAACATATCAACAGCCATCAATTCTACTGCATCAAGTACTTCATGAAATTTTCTGGAAACTGTCTTAGCTGAATGCCCAGTTAATTATGAAATTCATATGCATTATAACCATAAAACTTATTTAGACAAGTTAATTATGAATTATAATAATTCTTTACCTTGCGTGAAGATGATGATGATGCCATATCGGTTGGATTTGCAGGTTTGACAATTACTGAATACTTTTACTGTGAGCAACTTTTTCTTTCTATTTTTATTGAAAAGTAAACATACACTACCATGATCCCTATTTATAACTTTTCTAATGGTTTCTCTGATAACAAAATCTTAAATGGCACTATAAAAACCAAGTCAATAACAATTCGACTATTGTGGCCTAAAAATAGTAGTCAGTCTGTTGAGAAATGTGCTGCGCTTATGTTTAGTCAACTTCTTTGTTTATGTAAGTCCATCAAATTAGTGGGATAGTTTTAGATAAAAAACAAAAAATTAATAAAAGAAGTAAGGCAGATAACAGGTTGAAGAATAAGAAATGGATAAGTTGTTTATCTTATTAACAACTAATAAATTTCATTATAATTTATTCAAAACACAAACCATCTAGCATTCGGATGGAACCTAGTATTAAACTGATTTGTGATGGAGATGAGCCTCTACTTGATGATCCAACTTCATATAGACGATTGGTTGGTAAAATGATGTACTTGACCATTACTAGACCAGATATAACATTTGCAGTCAACAAGTTATGTCAGTTTTCTTCAGCTCCAAAAGAGTCTCATATGCAAGCAGCTCACAAAGTATTGCATTATATTAAGGGTACAGTTGGTAATGGTCTATTCTACTCTGCTGAAAGTGATTTGGTTCTTCATGCTTTTACAGATGCTGATTGGGGTTCCTGTCCAGATACAAGAAAATCAACTTTTGGATACTGCATGTTTCTTGGTAATTCATTAATTACATGGAAGTCAAAGAAACAAGAAACAACATCACACTCGTATGCAGAATCAGAATATAGAGCAATGCAGTATGCTGTGAGAGAAGTGGCTTGGCTTGTAAATTTGGTGAGAGAATTTGAAGCACCTCAAGAAAAACCAGTTGCTTTTTATTGTGATTCTACTGCTGCGATTCATATTGCCAACAATGCAGTGTTTCACGAACGCACCAAACATGTAGAGATGGATTGCCACATTGTTCGAGATCGCATTGTAAGTGGTCTTATCAAAACTTTACATGTTAAGACTGATCAACAGTTAGCAGATGTGTTCACAAAACCGTTGTTTCCAGCTCATTTTAATTCTCTTATAGGCAAGATGGCACTCAAATCCATATACATGTCATCTTGAGGGAGGGTATTAGATAAATGATGTAAACCACCGCTGTGATATAAAACGGTTGGTTCAATGTGTGAGCTTAGTATATAAGCTTGTAATATACTTAATCACATTTAACAGAAATAATAACGAGATTAATAAACTCTCTCTTTCTTCTACAAACGATTCTAACTGAATCATTGTAACAGAATAGTGCCAAATTCTATTCTAAATCCATCTTATTATCGGACATCAAAACAAAACAAAAAACCATCTTATTATCAGACGTCAAAACAAAACAAACATCTTATTATACCACCCATTTCGATTCATTGAAAAAAGAATCAAAGCAATCGGATGAGTGCAGAGAGACTCTCAATCTCAACCGAAAACTAAATCCCAAAACAGAAAAAAAAAAGACAATCCGGATTTAAACTTTTGTTTATTCACCGATAGGTATTGGATCTAAAACTGATCGAAAAATATAAGCATACCAAAAAATAATTTCTTTTAACCGAAAGAATTAAGACCCAGAAAACAAAAATGGATTCTTACCTCAAAATAGATGAGTAGAAGTTGATGACGAAAAGTTCTCAGAAAACGATATTTATAGAGAACTTAAATGTCTAGGGTTATACTGGAGTTAATTATAAGATACGGACTTCAAAAATTGATTATTAGCTCAATCATCATGAATGAGACAGAATATTAAGGAAAGATTAAGATTTCGTGAAATAACAATATATTTCCGACGATTTTGTTTATGAAATCTTGTATTTTTCGAATATATAGAGAATATGCTTTTAATTAGATACCAATTATAAGGATAGTGCCGGCGAATCCTAATCATTAGCATTTAATATTAACCTAAATTAATTAAAAAAACTTTACCCAATTAGTAGAAGGATCCGCGTGTAATAAATTAGGTAAGTGGATCCTCTTTGGTTTCATTTTATTCAATTAATTTTTTTGTTTAACCTAAAATTAGTCAACATTGCAAAAAGTCAAAATTAATTTCGATTTTGAAACTTTTAATACTAATTTATCCTTCCTGATTTTATAATTCATTTTAGAAAGTAACTAAGTGAGTGGCAATTGACATATTTAATAGACTAATTGTGACTAATTCATAAATGTACTCCTAAAATGTTATATATATGATATTTGTAGAGATTTCTTAGTATTATGTCAAACTGCATTCTTGCTCACCATGTGGAATCTTGTTCCCTTTATTAACATAGTCACACAATAATAACTGATAGGAAGCATAATATACGTCAATCTTCACTATGTATGTGTATGCTCAATTAGTATAATCGTGATTGCAGTCCAGAGTTGATTATTATTATTTTTTCTTTAGAGAATTTGTCTGAATGTCCCTAACTCGCTAACGTTATTATTTTTTTCTTTAAGAAATTTTTCTGAATGTCGCTAACAGATTGACTCTTTCTGAGACTGATGAAACTCTTTAACTTAATTTAGGGAAATAAATTTATACTTTGATTTATTTATAACATGAAACTCTTTAATTTATAACATGAAACTCTTTAATTTAAGTGAATAAATTATAACAACAATTATTATTTATTAATACTTTGATTTATTTTAAATAATTTTCTAAATTATATAAATAAATCTAATAAGAGTAAAGTTATTAAATTAGAGTGTTTTAGATCATTTTTCTAACGAAATGACTTTTCAAATTCTTTTCAAAATTCTCTTACTAAAAAAAGCTAGTTATTATGAAAATTAAAGTATAAATGATAAATAAATAATTGATGATGTGTCATAATATTAGAGTTTGAAAAACCTTAAGTGGTTTCATGTGAAGAGAGCATATTTTACTTTATATATATAGATAAAATAAAAACTTTATACATATATTATATATAATTTTAAAAAATTAGAAAATTAATCAATATTTTCATACACAATCGGTTTAACCAGTAATATCGGATCACCAGACTTACAGAATTTTTCAGAGTTTTTCGTATTTTTGTTTGTTCATAATTTTTTGGATTTTTAGCATCATGAAAAAACATAATGCAGCTGAAAAACGTTTTCACATCTGTCATCCAATTCTTCTTTGTTGAAAGTTATATATGTCACCAAAGAAAATAATAAGAATGGGTAACTACAGCACGAATATCTATGGCACGAATATCTACGGTACAAAGTAGAATCTACCATTAAGAATGCGAACTAGTTTTTTTTTTGTCAAATTTTAAGTAATATTAAGGAATGAAAGTGAGGTTTTACAAGAGTTGATTAACCTAAGAATGAAGCCTTGCCAAAAAAGAAATAAAAAACAAGGGAACAAATGGTTTTAAGGAAAGGGAGATTTCCTCATTGGACCTAAAGGATCATCAAATCTCGAAAGTGTTGTCTATGTCTGGGGAGGGATGACTTGCTGGTTGTGCAATACATTGTTTCGTTGCTTCCAGATATGATAGATGGCTGATTGGGCAGAGAGTCTTCGTAGGAGCTTTGGAGAAGTCGTAGTCTTGAGACTGGTCCACGCGAGGAAAGAAATCCAAATGTAAAAGATGCAAGTGGGGAGTCTTAGCCTTTGTTGAATTTTAGCCCAAATGTTCTGGCTGTAAGTGCAGCGAAATAACAGATGGTCTCTAGTTTCTGCTTGATTTGAGCAGAGGCAACAAGAAGTAGGGACCCGAAGACCCCATGACGCCAGTCTGGTTCTCGACTGAATTCTGTCCAATTGAGCAATCCACATGAAAAAGCTTGTCTTTTATCAATCCTTTAAACCAAACCGAGTGATACCAGGTCTGTTCAGGTGCTCTCTGTCTTAAAGCATTCCAAGTGTGTTTTGATGAGTAACTTTGGAGGTTAATCCCATCAACATACCAGCTATAAGTATCCTCAACCTGGGAGCGACTAGGCAGAGGGATGGAGGTAAGATAGATGTGAAGGCTGAGAGCAAAATCAGATCTTGATGAAGGGAGCTTCCATCCTGATTGATCACATGCATCAGCCACTCTTGCGTTAATCAGAATACAGCAGTCTCTAGGTCCATTTCCACCAATATGTTTGATAAGAGGTCCTAAAGGTGTCCAATTATCAAACCAGAAGCTCGCTTCTTTACTTGAACCCACTAAACATTTGATAAATTTTTCAGCTAGGGACCGTAGATTTAAGAGGGAGTTCCAGCTCCAGGAGTCTCTTGCCCTTTTCACGGTAGACCAAAGGCTTCTATTTTTGATGTGGTGATACTTGTGCCATGCTACCCATAAGGAGCCGCTTTCAGAGAAAAGTAGCCAAATAAGCCGCAAGCATAAGGTGGTATTCCATACCCTATATCTTCTAAGTCCCAAACCCCCTTCTCTTTTAGGTAGGCAGACCGTGGACCATGAGACCTTGCCTGACCTTGAACTCTCTATGTTACCTGACCAGAGGAACCGAGAGCATAAAGATTCACATGTCTTTACATCCTTTTGGGAGAATGAAACTTTGAGTCCAGCAATTGACTATGCCATTGATGACAGAGGAGATCAACTGTAGTATTCCCGTATAAGATAGGCTCCGAATAGCCCAGTTTTTGAACCTGGCAGCAATTTTATCTAATAGAGGGGAGTATTCAGAGATTTTGAGCTTACGATGCATCAATGGGAGTCCCAAGTAACGGATTGGGAGTGAACCAGTCGGGAAGCCAAAACTAGAATAGATAAAGATTGTGAATGGTTTAAGTTCCACAAAGAACAACTCAATTTTCTACTTATTTATTTGTAGACCAGACCAGCTCGCAAAGAAATCCATAGTCTCACTGATGCCATGTAAAGATGAGCTGCTCCCATCAAAAAATATCATCACGTCATCAGCAAACATGAGGTGAGATATATTAAGTACAGCCGTGTTTGGGTGATGGGAGATAGAGCCTGAAGCAAACTGTAATTTGAGGAGATTTGTGAATACTTCCATAACCATGACGAAGAGATAAGAAAAGAAGGGACATCCTTGTCTAATACCTCTTGTGCTTTTGAAATAACCTCTAATTTTACCATTTATCACAACAGAGAAGCTTGGCGTTGAGATACGTTGGCTGATCCAGTTAAGAAACTTTGTCGGAACCTGAATTGCTTTCAGGGTTACCAATAAGAAATCCCATCTGACAGAGTCAACCGCCTTGCGCAGGTCCACTTTCAGCATCCCTCATAATCAGATTAGTCAGTTTCTATTTTGTCTTCACTTCCTGTATCATGATTCAGGTTTTGAAGACCAATATCAATGGAAATCGTTCCACTACACTCACCAATGATCATATTGTTTATGGGAGGCGCTGATTTTAAGATAATATCTTGCGTGTGTGACTGATTAATTTGCACCGCTTCTATTGTCTATGAGGAGTCATGGGTGACAGCTTTCCCCTTTTCTTTGTCTGCCTTGGTTCCAGATTTCTGCTTGCGAGGTTTCTTCTTACCCATATTTGGCTTCACGCGAGGGCAGTCTGATATTGAATGTGTTGTAGAGTTGCAGCTAGAGCAAGTGATAGGAGCTGTAGCACATCGCTTGATGTTGTGACCAATCTCTTTACAGTGGCTGCAAACCGGAGGCATCCAAGGACTAGAGACTCTGACTCTTTTGATCTCTCCAGAGTCAGGGAGGTTTCATTGGGTATATAATGGTGAAAATTTTGGCCACTTCAAGGTTGCTTTTGTTTGCAGTTGATGGGTGAAAGAATTTGGGGTGTCCAACTAGCCCTGCAATGTGTTCAAGACCTTCCTCATGAAAGAACTGGAGAGGAACATCCCGCAATTCAAGCCAAATGGGTGCTGATGTAAGCTCGGGCTTAACTGGGACAATGCCAGGCTCCCATTTTGTAAAAAAAATGGTTTAGCCTTCAATCTGCCACAACCTTTGAGTAATTACTCGATTTCTGGTGAAAGAATTCAGAATTCTAAAAAGGAAAGTATTTCCTTCAATTTTGGAGACCAATATATCTCTGTGATGCTTGCTCCAGATTCCATTAACGATCATGTGAAGAGTTCCTTCGTACATCTCATGAGGTCAGACGGAGGGTCCGAATAGAATTGCCCCATAACAAAATTATCCTACGATTTCATGTTTCAGTCAATCACAACATTTGGGATTTTTACGCAAGCTTCTCCTGAGGGCAAGGTGAAAGCCGTGTCTTTCCTCTGAAGAGATTTTGATGTTCCTTTAGCTCGATCACACCAAGAATCAACAATTCGTTTTCTAACTGTTCCTGGCTGGCAAGAGTTACGATTTGGGAAGTCGACTCGGAGGTCGTAGATGCCTTTGCTGGGTCAGTAGCCGGAGTTACTTTCACAGTTGTAGGTGAGGTCTGATTGACCACAATCACCTTTCACAGAGAGCCAATTGCAGCAGCTGAGATATCGATAGCAGCAAAACGCGAGGCGTTGGAGGCCACAATCGCTTTTGTTGAGGTCGCATCTGTTACTGTTGCAGCTTGTTTAGCGTGCTCTGAGACTGTGTTAGCTATTTCAGAGGACGAGGGGGACAGATCTGGAATCGCAATAGAAGATTCGTTTTGTAGATTTGAGCTGTTTGCAATGGCCAAGGTTACCACCGGGGTATCAACTTGGGAATTTAATGGAGGAAGAGAGGCGTCAGAGCTCTGTGACGAGAACGACTTCAATTCTGGAAGGAGGGAGTTTCTTAACAGGGAGAATCGGGGAACTCGAGGATGAGTCCACCGAGCTAACCTTTTTTGGAGGGGATCGAAATGATGCTTTGGGATTTATCTTCCCCATGAGGAGGGGAGGGCCTGAGAAACGAAGTGGAAAAGGGTTCCGACGCCGTGCTTGACGCCGGAGATGAGATGAAAAAGAGTGGGTCAGTGTTTCGCTTTTTCAGACAGTGTTTTGCTGTTTTTTCAATGCGAACTAGTTTCACAAACATGAATAATCACTAAGAAAAATTGGTCGTTTACATCAAAATTTTAGCTAAACCTGATAGATCCTAAAATAGCTTCTATATTTGGTATGATTTCATGATGGTTAAAAAGAATATATATAATCTTGTCCTCCGTGACACATTTTCTCTAGTTTCACAAACATGAATAGTCACTAAAGAAAATGTGTCACGGAGGACAAGATTATATATATACTTTTTAACCATCATGAAATCATACCAAATATAGAAGCTATTTTAGGATCTATAAGATTAGCTAAAATTTTGATGTAAACGACCAATTTTCTTACTACTCAGCATATAGGATGTGTTTGTTAACTTGGTAGATACCACACCCATGCATTCTACCATATTTCCATTGAACAGCATAGCGATACTGACCTTTCTCCCTGGTACAAAAACCATACAATATACAAAGTGTAAACAAAGCACAGAGAGGAAGACAAAATTACATGTTTTCTGGTTGTTTAGTTCAAGTAATCCCCAAGTCCAGCGTACATCTCATGAGGTCAGTAAACCTATATTTTCATTTTAAACTCATTCCTCGACATCCATTCTACTCGCTATCCTTAATTGCAAACTTTGGCCTGAGCCATGACTGGAAATGCCCTGAACATCCTATTTTAGAAATATAGTAAGATACTGAGAATCCCAAATATTATGCAAACTACAGCTACTGCATCTGTGAATGTTGTATTTGTTGTGAAAACAAGCAAAACAATTGTAACCCACCACTGCAGAGGACTTTATCTCAATAATATTCGACTGAAATTATTCACATCCATCAAATCCTGAAACGACACTAAGAAAGAATGGAAAGTATTATAATGAGATTATGGTTAGGACAATTGTAACAATGCAACAGACAGGCGCAAGTTCAACCTGTTGACCTAGATGAGGAGAGAGTAGAGAAAGTATCTGTCAGGCAACTTACACAACATTCAGACTCAAACTTTCAAGCAGAAATTTCTGAGGAGAGAAGATATTTTCTTAGTGAATCTAGCTAGTGGTTTGAGGACGTATGTACTTTGCCGAACTTTGTTAATACTTGTGTGCATCATCTATCTCTACGTTTTCAGATATAACCTAGTTTGGTTTTTTATTTTTTGTGCGAGGTCAATTTGGTCTTGGATTAGGATTAGTTCATGTTAACAAATTTTAGTCCGAGTTGAACCAAACTCAAGTTCACACTGTTCTCCTTAATTTGTTTTGTTCAAGTATATCAGTCATTGGTTTTAATATTTTCCAAAATCATGGAGACATTTATGGAAATGGTTTCTCTTTCGTGCAATTTAAGCAAAACCCGTGACTAGTTTCATTTTTTCTTTCGTTTCAAACATTCAAGTCAATAAAGTCAAGAGAATAAATTAATTCTCTTTTTGGTTTTGGCAATTTAAGCAAAACCGTGACTAGTTTTATTTTTTCTTTCGTTTCAAACTTTCAAGTGAAGAATAAAGTCGAGAGAATAAATTAATTTATAGGGTTTACCATTTCAGATAGATGTTGTTGTTCCGGTAAGAGGGGACTCCATGCCTCCCTAGAAAAAATATTATTTAGGTAGATCTCAACCATTGATAGTGTCAGCAAGAACAAAACCCTAATCATCTGACACCTCTTCTTTCCCAGTATATAAACCTCATCCTCTCAGTCTTCTATAAATCATACCCTAATCATCCTTAAATACATCATCCTTAATTCTTATTTACGTAGATCTCAACCATTCATCGATCGTGTCAACAAGAACAAAACCCTAATCATCCTTAAATACCCCATCCTCCAATTTTCTCAAAATTATACCCTAAACGTTTAAAAATTAAATCCCCTACTTTCTCTTCTTCATGTTTTTCTTTTATACTTTTTAACGATTTTCGTATCGTCTATTCATAATTTTGTTTTCGTTGATAAAATCTTATTGGTCGTGCAACCATAGGGTTCGTTGATAAAATCTTATTGGTCTTGTAATCTTATTGGTCGTGCAACCATAGGGTTCGTTCAAGGTTTGTATATTTTCTTATCGAATTGGTTAATGATGATAAATCCAAAGGCTAATTTTTCAAACATTTACAGTGGCTGCCTAAGAGCTTTCACCTTTCGCCAGGCTTGAGAGTTAATGCTGCTTTATCCCTCCTTGGATATTTGGATGTCTGAAACTTTGGATTGTTTTATTATTTTTAGAAAAAGGTTTTAGATTTGGGACTGATTTAATGTCCCATTAGCAGAACTGATTTCTTAGTGTTGTTAGATTGTGCTCTAGCCATATGATTAGGGTTTTATCTATTGATATTTCATGGGGAAAGGGGATGTAGCTATATATTTCAGAGGTCATACAAGATTCAATCCCAATTATTAAAATAGAATAACAACAAAGCAAGATAGATAGAGAGAAGGTTTTTGAGATGTTTATTTGTATATTTATCCTCAAACGTATAAATATACTAATACACACCTCAAAAAAACCTTTTCTCTAGCTTTGTTTAACTTCTCTTTTAATAGTTGGGATCGAGTCTTGTATGACCTGTGAGATATATAGATACAGTGCCTTTTTCATCTAGGTATGTATTTTCTATAAATGATGAAATATATAGAGCTTTTGCTATTAAATTCTTGAGCAAGAGGAATCGTAAATTTACTTGAATGTGGAAAACTAGGTTATGTCGGGCTTCTGTCACGTTTTAGTTGCTTTCAATTCACTTCCACATTTTCCGAATATGGCACAATCAATGTTAGATCCTAGTCCATGTTTCTGAACTTGCTCTTGAGTTGTTCTTTAAAAAATTCCCACCTGAATCTAATCAAGTTACACTGTTTTTGCTAAACACTAGCTTTACATCTTCAATAGATTTGCTTGCTAAAAAGAATTTTCTTCTGTTCTTAAGTCTGAGGCAGAACCTTTATATCTTCTACATTGCTGACAGATTGAGAAACATTCAGAAGTTCAAATAAATATGCTTATAACATTTAGAAAGCACCTTATAGATCGTTTATTTTTTTGTCAATTTGATGCAAAATTATAGATTTACTATGACTTGTGATTTTTTTGAAAGACTACTAAGATTCAAGCACATATGTTCGGTGAGTTTGGTTGCAGGTTACTCTGTTTTCTCGATTTGTCAGCTATCAAATCGGTTCTATATATGAAGATGAATTTATCTGGGGTTTTTTTTTTTCTGTTTTATGCATAAATAAAATCTAATTTATTTCTCTAGCTAATTTTGTAGTCATTGAATCAGTGCCCTGTTTCTGAGAGATTATGTGACCATTTCCTTCAAATCGGTGAACAAAATCAATAATTTGGTATATTATAAAACATTTCGTGACTTCTATTTGATTACAAGATTCCGATAATTTGCAAGATGCAATCAGAACTGATCAGAGCTATGCTCCTTCAAATCGGTGAACCAAATCAATAATTTGGTATTTTACAAGAACATATATTTTTGTACTATTTCTCTTGTTCTTCTTCCTTTACTGATTTCTATTTTGTTACAAAACCTTTGTTTTTCGTAATGCCCCGACCGCTATCGTTTGTGAGTACCCATGCCTTCTCTCGGCCCGCGTGCCCCCACCCTCTTCCTACTGCTAGGGCATTATTTCGGAAGGTTTGAAAAACTTGTTACTATCCCTACAAATCACCACATGATCTTTCTCCGTGTTTTGGCCTCACTCATATGGTACCAAAAATTACTTTCCGTTAGGTCGCCCATCCTAGTGCTACTCCAGCCCAAGCACGCTTAACTCTGGAGTTCTCTCTGGACGACTGTCGAAAAAGATAAGTGCACTTTGGTGATATAAGTAGCCAAATCTATTCTCTTAAGCAGTCCTTATGCACCCCCTATATCAGAAATCGAGGTATTACAATCACCTTCACTCACATAGCACAACATTCTTGTTGCGCACCAGGACTGTTACCCCCGATAGTGTGAGCCCACTTGATTCTACACTCATCTGGGTTCGGCTCTGATACCGAATTATAATGTCCCGACCGCCACTGTCTGTGAGTACCCATGTCTTCTCTTGGCCTGTGGGCCTGACCCTCGTTCGATGGCTGGTGCATTATTCCAGGAAGCTCGAAAGATTTGTTACTATCCCTAAAAATCACCTCATGATCTTTTCACGTGTTTTGGCCTCGCTCACACGGTACTAGAAATGACTTTTTGATAGACCACCCATCCTAGTGCTACTCAAGCCCAAGCACGCTTAACTCTGGAGTTCTCTCTAGACGAGTGCCAGAAAAGATAATTGCACTTTAGTGACATAGGTAGCCAAATCAAATCTCTTAAGCTCTCGTCATGCACCCCCATATACTAGAAATCGGGTGTTACAATTTTATTTTGTAGTCAACTAGGAAAATTCAGGTTAAACAAGAACATTTCAGAAGAATTTTTTTTTTCATTTGACAATGTTTGGATATGAGATTTTATGTTTTGTACTGAGTCGTACCCATGATACATCATAGTGGATGGTTTTTTTTTTTTTTAGTGTTGTTATTATTTAATATATGATTTTTTATTTAAAAAATTGTTTACAATGATGATACTTATATTTAATGTAATAAACTTTTGATTGTATTCATGGGTTTAGTGTTGTACATATGATAATCTAATTCATGTTAGTATTGTATTTAAAGATAATTTTTAAAAAGTCACTATTTAAAAAAGCCACATTGTCAACATTCCTTGAAAACGCTATTTTTCTTGTGTTAAAAGACTATTTTCCTTTGATCAGTTGAAACTTTTATTTTTCCCATAGGTTTGTGTATTTTTTCCACACGTTTTCGTAGACAAATATTTGGTATGTGTTTTTTTCACGAGATAATTTTGTTTGCATAGCTAAAATATTTTGTTTGTGTTATCAATTTATAATGTAGTATTTAGTTTTATTAGGGTATAGATTTTGGTAATTGATTTAAACTTAATGACATCGACTTTTCCGCTCATACTCAAAGACTTTGATTTTGTTTTCACTTTTTCTATGTTTATGTAAACAAATATATGTTATATGTTTTATCCACTAGACAATTCTGTTTAAATTTTAATTTTTCCATGTATTTTCGTAGTCAACTATATGCAATGTGTTTTGTCCACTAATATGTGTTTAGGATATAAATTCATTCATTTATAACCTTCTTACGAAATACATACTGTAAAATCACATGTTTATATTTCCCATTCCATATGAGTGTAGGGTATAGTATTATTATTTTGTAACTCTTTTAGAGGATTATTTTAGTAAAATCATATGGTTGGGTTCTCTATTCCATATACATATAGGGTATAGTATCATTCTTTTGTAACCTTGTTACGGAATAAATACTTTACAATCATTTGTTTGGATTCCCTAACATGTGTTTAGGATATATATTCCATCTTTTATAACTTAGTTACAGAATAAATGTGAAATCTTATGTTTTCGATTTTCGCATTGAAAAAAACATGTTTTTCATCTATTTGTTCGTTGTCATAAGAAAATTGTCAGAAATTTCTTACCAAAATCCTAAGACCTAATTTGGTCATAGAAAAACTGTAAGAAATTGGAAGAAATTTGGTTGAAAAAAACTAACAGTAAAAATGGTAGGAAATTCAGGGAATCTTTCTACCATTTTCCTACTAAAAATAATTTGTAGACCATTCATAGGAATTTCGTAGGACTAACTACTACAATTTCTCTAAGAAACATAATCTGACGGGGTAGTCGTAGAAATTTGGTAGGATAATTAATAATAATTATGTATTTTATTAATAATTATAACATAAAATTATGGATGCTAAACAAAAAAAATAATATTATATCTATCACTTTCCTAAGAACAAATTTAATATTATTATAAGTTCAAACATTCAATAATAAGAGATTTTAACATATCTTACTTTTTTATTTTTCTTGTTTGGTGGAATAATGATGAGTGTTTTTGTCGATTTTATAATCATTTTCCTTCTCATTTTTGTGCACTTGCATTAGCATTTAGTTTTTTTTAGTTGCATATTGCATATATTTGTGTCTTATTAGGTTTTTCGAGTGGAACCTTAAAAAATGAGACTTTCGGAAAGTAATTGGACCAATAATCAACAAAAAGGAACCAATGGAAACCAAAGAAGAGGAATAGTAGAACAACTGGAGAATCCCACAGTCAACTCCAGCAGACCAGCTACGCGACCAACTTACCTGCTGGATAGTCTGATGAAGACCCAAGATCCAAGCACTCAACCAAACTCGAACCGGGTCGACCCGTCTGACTCTATTTGGACTATTTAAGTAATTTTAGACCTAATATTAAGCTATGCTTTTGTTTATAAGATTCTCTCTTAGCCTCTTTTGGGTTTTTAGACATTTTGTATTAATCTCTTTGTTTCAAAGTTATCATATCTCTTATTTTTCTTAAATCATTCATCTACTTATCTTTATATCATGATTATGCAAAGATTAAACCATTTGCTTTGTGTTATCATTGTAAATTGTGAGTAGTCTTTTAGATGAGTTAAGGGTTGGTAGATTATGATGATTTGATGGGTTGATGATGATGTTTAGGATTAGATCTTAAGTTTTTCATTTACGTTGTTAGTAATGTTAGATTTAAGATTGTAATTGAAAATCTATATCATTAGGATTTCATGTCCGGAAGATGTTCGATAAAATGTTTGAAAGAAGTTAAATGAGCTTTTCTTCCATAGCCTATGAAAATAGTTGATTAAGGTGATTATTGGTTGATTTAGACTTGATTATTAATGTTCATTAGTCATTTAATTGCTAACAGAAGTTGTTGATAATTAGATAATTAGTGAAAAGATTTGTACCATGGAAGTGAACTAGTCTTAGTTAGTGATCCATAACCAAATATAGTGTTCTTAATATGTTCTTAGCATCATCAAAGATTCATCATCTTATCTCAATCATTGCCATTCCCTTGACTTGTCGATTTTCTCTATTTGATTTTAAAACCAATTTTACTCTTTTCCCGCTTTTATTTACTTTGAATTTGGTTTCTAAAACATATACTTTTATTTGCTTAGATTAAAAATGGGATTTGCATTCATAGTGTGTTGATATTGTTTCCTTTTAGATTCAATACCCTTTATGCTCAATAGCATATAAGGTTAATTGATAGCCTTTTTACGCTTATCAATTTGGCGCCGTTGCCGGGGAAACAAACATTATGCCATTAGGATTTTGAGACTATGTTTTTCTTTTCATTATTTTGACACTAACCTTTCAGTTATTTTTTGTTTATCTTGTACTTTTCAAGGTGTATGCAACGAAAAAGTCAACAAGGAGAGGTTCTTGATTGTATTCCGAATTTGGGTTCACTTGAAAGAGTAAATAGAAGGGAAGCGAGAGAAAGGAGAGCTAGAGAGCATGAAGAACTTTTGAGACACTTGGGAATGTATGAACGAGGAGTGTATCCACCGGGTATTGGTGGTCAACCACAAGCACCGGTTAATTGACAACCGGAGCTTAGGCCAATTGGTGCTTTTGATGAGCCCAATACTAGAGAGATAGCAACAGGAATTCTGACGCCCGCCATTGTCGCCAACAAATTTGATATTAAGTCAAGCTTGAACAACATCGTGCAAAACCAAAGGTACAATGGGCTGGCAGTGGAAGACCCTCTAGATCATCTTGATCAATTTGAGTGGCTTTGTGAAACTGTGAAGATGAATGTTATGCCCAAAGAATCTATCCTAATGATCTTGTTTCCTTTCTTTCTAAGGAACAAGGCTTCTCAATGGAAGAAGAACATTGCTTTGGAGCTTGTGTCTACTTGGGATCAATGTAAGAAAAGTTTCTCACTAAGTTCTCCCTAAACAAAAGACCGCCAAACTTAGAAATGATATCACTAGCTTCAAGAAAGGAAGCCAAGAGAGTCTATTTGATGCATGAAAGCATCTTAAGGGTTATACAAGGAGTTGTCCTCATCATGGAGTCTCCAAAGAAAACCTATTGGGCATTTTTCATAGGGGAGTTCTTGAAAAGTATCGACAAGCTCTAGACACGGAGAGTTATGGGAGCTTTGCTAGCTTGAATTCAAACCAAGGGGAGCAATTGATAGAGAATTTAGCTCAAAGTGATGATTGTTATGGTGGTGACTATGATAGGGATTCGAGAGACACTAGCACTCAAGACCAAAGGTTTAAGGAGCTTAATGAGAAGTTAGAGAAGATGAGCAAAATGTTTCTCATAAGTCAAAAGCCGGTCAACTATATTGGAGAATTTGAAGGGTGTCAACAAGGACATCAACAAGGGTATCAAGAGATAGGTGTTTGTTCAAGAAGAGGTCCACTACTTGGGTTACCAAGGAAGATTCCAAGGGAATACTTTCAACAAAAACTACAGGAACCACCCAAATCTCTCATAGCGGAGCAGTAATGAGGAGAATCTTCAAGACCAAGTCTATCCTCAACAACAAGCTCAAGGTTAAGGATACCAATCTATACATTTGTTAACTCTCAATAAGTGCAACTTCAAGGTAGCCAAGCAAGATTCCATGTAAAGCTTTCATTTGTGCCTAACTTCCAACAAGGCCTCAATTCTCCAACCAAGGAAACTCTCACATTCAATCTTCTTCTCAAGAAAATGAGATGAATGCAACATTGAAGCAAATCCTTGATAAACAACCTAAGGGTTATGAGGATTTTTGTAAGAGGTTTGTTGAGATGCACAACAAGATGAATGGGATATATAATGATCTTGATGGTAAGATCAATAGCTTGGCATTTCATATGAAACCATTGATCTTAAGGTCGTTCAAGCCTCTTCAAGTTCAAAAAATCTAAGTGGAGCATTACCGGGTGCATTCATTATAACTTGTTCTCTAGGAGATTCAGAGCTTGATGATGTCTTGTGTGACTTTGGAGCTAGTGTGAGTGTGATGTCGCTCGAAATGATGAAGAGTATTAGGATCAAACGGACTTCATGGTAGTGTATAGATGGCAACCAGATAAGCTTCCTTTCATTCTTGGAAATCTATTCCTCAACACCGCAGGAGCAAGCATCGACTTCTCCAACAAAAGAGTGACTCTCCTCCATGTGAATCCCAATGTCTCTTACCTAATCAAGCATTTTTCTACAAAACTTTCTGGAACAATCACATATGAAGAAATAAAAGTGGAGAAAGTCAAGAATGAAAGGATTCCTCTTGTGCTCCAACCCAAGGATGTTGAAGTTTTGGATGGTGGTTGTTTAGGGCCCTATTTAAAGAATCAATGGAGGAAAAGGCCAAGTTGAAGACACCAAAACCAACCCACCCTCCCACCCTTGTGAAAAAACATCAAAGAGTTGCCTCCCTCTATGACCTTGCACTCTTGGAGATGTGTTGATGGAGAGATTGAGTACAAAGTGAAGTGCAAGGACATGTAAAATTCCTTTGTCATGGTTAAAGAAATCCTCACACCGGAGCTTAAAATAAAATATTCGAAGGGTCTTCAAGGTGTAATGAAGGAGGTACTCACCATCAACCTCAAAGGTGGAACACTTTTCTTAAATGCTCATTCCATCACTTCAACCGGTTCTAGGAGTTCCACAAATCCACTCGCTCCACTCCCTAAGACTCCCGACAAGGGTCAAATCTATGTTATGTGTGGTCGATAGAGATTATATGAAAATAAGGAGTGGGGATTTATTGTTGATGAAAAAAAATGTGGAAGATTAGTTACTCTTAATCCACTACATCTCTTGAAGAGTTGAAGTTGATGATTTTAGAAGACTATGGAATAGGACAGAGTAAAGTTGATGTGGAATTCAGTTTTTTACCCATAGATGTTAGTGTAGACTCTCCTCCTGTTGTTATGTTGAATGGTAGACAACTCAAAAAAAATTTTCTCTATTTTAAAAGGAACAACAATCTACGGTTGTGTGTGACGTTCAAAGGTATACTTGATACTCGTAGCAGTAGATAACATTTTGATTTGAATAAGGAGCCAAGTCACGATGCGAAGGAGCCAAGTGATGATGCTAAGGAGCCAAGTCACGATGCGAAGGAGCCAAGTGATGATGCTAAGGAGCCAAGTCACGATGCGAAGGAGCCAAACAATGATGTTAAAAGCTGACGGGATAATCATAGGAGTGAAGGCTATGATGGAAATGTGCGTGGAAAATCAGTTGTTTTGGGATATGCAGATAAAACGAGTTCTGATGATGCTAAGGTTGTTGATGGTCTTGTAACCACGTTGGTAGAGTCGATGGAACAAAAGAGGAACTATTTCAAAAGTAAGGAAGTTTTACAAGCAACAATGGAAATGTATGTAATGAAGTATAACTGTAACTATAGGGTTACAAAATCTGATACTAAATGGTGATCTATACGCTGCGTATATCGTTTTTGCAAATGGAGTCTCCGTGCTCAATGTTTATATTAGTCTACATATTTGAAAATCAAGAAGTATGTGGGTGAGCATACATGTTCTCCTTCTAGGAAGAATAAATTTTGTAGGACACCTTCAACAAGAACAATTGGACATCTTATTATACATAATTATGAGGGTGTCAATGGAGGACCTAAACTGAATGATATCATTAAGTCAATTCGGTCAAAGTGGAGATGTGAACTAACTTATTCCCAAGCTTGGGAGTCTTGTGAGTATGCAATTAATGAAGTTAGAGGTATTCCAGATAATTGATCGATAGATCAGATAAGTGATCGATCTTTCAAATGATGAGACCAAGGCATCGAATATCAAAAACTATCAGAGAGTAGATCGATCGATCAGATTAAGTGATCGATCGATCACTTGATGAAACCAATGTATCGACTTCTTTAAACCCACCAAAGGATGTATGATCAATCGATCAGATCAAGTGATCGATCGATCACCCTGATGAAACCATGGCATCGACTTCTTTAAAACTAGATGAGACAGATATCTCCTATGTGAGAAGAACAACATGAGTTGGCCTCTGCACCAGATTGCAGGGCATCTTTTGTATACTCACTGCGTCTGTCCTTCTCTTGGTTTTTCATTTCTTGGACCTGGGGACAAGAGGCTGATATTAGTGTTTTTATTCAGGGACTACTTCTGTGGGCAAGGGAAATCTAGCAATAGGAACTTGTCCTATTGGATGTAAATCTCCTGTCAGTTATGCAATCCCCAAGTAAAAACAATGCAACTTATTTATGTGTGTGTATGTAGAAGGATGTATCAATTCTCTAGCATTGTCAATGTAATACTAAGGTGTCAATCCAAATGGGTGTGATGCTAGCAATCAAGATGTGATCAGATACAACTAAGTCAAGCCAGATAGAAAGGCAATGTTTATCTAACAACCTAAGTGAAATAAAAATGAAATGCAGTAAGATGGGTGCTTGACTCGGGTACTAGACCGAATCAAGTGACCGAGTCAATTCAGAAAAATGACAAAAAGGTGCACTCGACCACTCTGAACTAGTCAATGAGATCGAGTGAAGCTTGAAAATGACAAACAACTATGCACTCGGGTTCAAGACCGAGTTGAGAGACCGAGTCAAAGGAGATAAAAAGCAAAGTGCAATTAAACAATCAAACAGCTGTAAAACAAGATGATAAAGCAATAGAAAGACAATAGGGATATAAGGATAGGGTAATCGATCAATAGCAGCTTATGATCATCACTGGTGTTCAACAAACATCAACCACAAAGGCTATTCCCTAGACAACAAATATCTAAAACAGTTTAGTCCACTCTCATGGTAAGAAACCTCAAATCTAATCACTGACATACCAACTTTTGCTTGAGCCACCATGATGAGATAGGCACAAAGAACCTATTTGCTAAAGCCAAAAAGCACCCTAAACATCTAATCTCTTAGGCTAGGATGTGCTAATCTCTGGAAAAAGTTGATTCTGATGGTTCCATCACACTCTCATGTGGAAATCATCTCAGATCTTGTTCCAGTTGATCAGAAAGCAACAAGCTTTAAGCACACTCACCCAGAAGGGAAATTCAACAATCAAGCAATCTTAAACACCAGATCCGATCATAAACAAGCCACTAACCTATCCCATCCTCAGAAACCCTAAATCACTACTCAAGAACACAAATCATCATCAAGAACATGAACCCAGAAAAATCAAACATTTCAGAATTCATTGAAAATAGTTTAGAAAGATAGATTAAGATGAGATAGTAAGACTACAAAGAATTAAAGCAAACTAAGTACTAGATTAAGAGAGATCTGAATTACAAAATGAAGAACACCAAAAACAAGGTTTGGAGGCAGAGAAAAACCCTAAAAATAAAAGACATATCCTCTGGATAATACCCAACAGTGGTATTTATAGTAAAATACAGAAAACCCTAAAACGGAAAAAGACAAAAGAAGTGACTGAGTCTTCGCGGTTTTATTGAGTGGTGACACGAGTGGTACGTCGAGTGCAATATTGAGTGGGCACGGCAAGTGCAGCATCGAGTGGGTACGTGGTGGAGCTGAGGTCGAGTCGGGGATGCGATGTCGAGTGTAGACTCGAGTGGAGGTGGGCTCGAGCAGAGAGCATCGCACGGCAGGGCTCGAGTGGCGTGGCGAGCACGGGCTCGAGTGGCGTGGCGAGCACGGGCTCAAGTGGGACTCGAGTGGGGACTCAAGTGGGGACTCGAGCTGTCCTAGCATCCATGCTCCAAGTTGTACCTGTTTTAGCTTAAAAAATGCAATATGTATGCAAATCTAATGCAAATCCTCCTAAGTATGCAAAATGGACAAAAATGACTTTAAATGGTATAGACAAGGGGTGAATCTTTTCTAAAATGGACTCAAATATATGCTTAAAACGTGTAAAATATGGAGACATCAGAGGCACAACGGCATGGTCTAATCTTAGATATTGCTCCCAATATCTTATGTAGCATCGTGTTGTGTATAACACCTGCGTCAATGATCCATTGTTGTCTTTCAGCTTCAGCATCTGGTGATGGAACTGGTGGTAAGTTGTATTGGGTAGAATCGGATGGCAAGAGATGGTGCAGTTGCGGTGAATATATAGCGTGATGATGATGGTGCTCTGGTATCTCATCATCGTCTGCATGCTCGGATGGATTAGTGCCCGCGTCTGGATGATTGACAACGTACTCAAGGCCTGGGAGAAACTTGATGTTCTGACGAGAGACGAGTGATGTGATATTGGGTTGTGGTAACTCACGTAACAAGGTTTTACCAGCTCGATCCATGTATCCCTATGTAAATGGGAAGTGGTATTGAGATTTAGTTCTCTTCTTCAGTATGTGACAGTTCTCCAAATCTTTGATATTGATTGTGCAAACCTCTTTAATCGTCTCTGGTGTGGAGAGTTGTATTCTCTAGAACAGAGAAAGAGAGGGGGTAAGAATTGTACCCATATGCAGTGCTTTTTTGGGATTAGGAGATGTTTTAGTGAGCTTTACAAACATAGTAGCCAATATAGCGCCAAAGTTAACATTGTTGTCCGGCTTGTCTTGATACTCTACCAAAAGATGCTTGACACTAGAATAAATCATCTATGGACTTAAACAAACACCAAGAGCATGGTTTAGTCGCATAGAAGCCTACTTCATGAAGGATGGCTTCACAAGCAGTCCAAAAGAAGAGACTTTATTAATCAAAAGAAAATTAGGTAATTCTAATTTTAAGCATCTATGTTGAGGATTTGCTATTCACGGGGAATAATGTTGTGCTATTGGAAGAGTTTAAGGGGTTCCATGAAGAAAGAGTTTGACATGACAGATTTAGGGAAAATGAGGTATTTTCTTAGCATAGAGGTGATACAAAAACCAGAAGAAGGAATATTCATTTGCCAAAGAAAATATGATGTTGAAGTGATGGATAGGTTTGGGATGCAAAACTACAATCTGATAAGTAGGTTTTGCAAACCGGGTCTATCAAATAAATCCTATGTACATTGTAGTACAATACGATAAAGAAGATGAATGAATTCATTACAAGAATCACTTATCTTTGATTGGTAGCAGAGAATATGTTGAACGATTGGTAATTGCTTTTCAAGTTTCTCTGTGATCTTTGTACTATTGAAGTTGTCGGTTCGTTTACATGCAAACCCAAACAATAACAAAATCAACATCAAACGAAGCTGATGATTGATCTGTTCAATTTAATTTGTTAAAATGGGCGAAGTTGAGATCAAAAAAGTTGTCGAATGAAGTTGAATGATCGGTAATAAGAGGAAGATGAATAGTGTCATAGTTTCGGTTTATTAACAAAATCATTCATCCAATTGATTTTTTAATTTTTTTGAAGCCCATTAATTTATGCATTAGTGTGTCATACATTTGAACAGCCCAATAATTTATGAAAAAATTAGGATAATCAAATTGTTTTGATTTTATTTAGCATATTTATAATTACTAATACAGCTGTAAATGATTTCGCCAATGCTTATTTAATTTTTGTAAACATTATACATCCGAAAAAATGAAAACACAACTAAAACCAAATTCCAAATCTACTTCCTTTAAAAATAATAACATACTATAAAACTACTATAAACTACAATAAACTACTATGATATTATTACTATTTATTTTTAAAATCTATACTATTAAAAGGAAAGCACTCTTTGTAAGTAACATTTAAGTTCTAAAATATTTACATATAATGCCATTGAATCTAAAAAGAAAAAAAAATCATTAATGGCAAAAATGTATTTGTATCTTAATTTATATTCATGTATCCAAACACAATTAAAATATTTTTTTAAATATTAATTAATAAATAAAAGATTTCATATAATCAGAAAATCTCTAACAAAATCTTTTATAGAAAGATTTATATGTAAATTAAAATTTTTGTTAACCTATAATAATAAATTTGCATTAATAGTGCTTTTAATAAGAAGATTTTTAAATATATTACATAAATAATTTACATAAATAATTTACGTAAATAATTTAAATCTATTGATAAAATTATTATGATTACGTTAATAAATTTATGTTAATATTGCATAGTAACGAATGTAAATCTTCTTATAGATAAACTAATTACATATTTGATGGAGACACAACATATAATGATCTCCTTCAGAACAAGATGGATGGTATATATAATGATCTCGACGGTAAGATGAATAGTTTGGCTTCTCATATGAAGACCATTGATCTCAAGGTCGCTCAAGTCACTTCAAGCTCCACAAACCCCAAGTGGAGTATTACCAAGTAAACCTCAACCTAACCCCAAGGACTTTTGCAACGCTATTCTCACAAATAATGAGAATGACCATGAAAAGGATGTAGAAGAGCTCTCTAGACTTCTCTATTGTGTGAATGATGAAAATTTGGTTGATAAGAACGAAGCTAAGGTGGAAGTGAGCACTAAGGAAGAAGACAAGGCTCACATGGTTGGAAAGGAAAAAGCACCAAGATTTGAAACTTCTCCCTATGAGCCTTCACTACCATTTTCCGGGAGATTCTACACCAAAGCACAAAAGAAGGTGCTCTCAAGCTTCAAAGCAAGTATGAATGAGATTTGAGTTCCATTGCCTTTTATGGATAACTTATACCAAGTGCATACCCACAAGAAGTTTATTCAAGCTATCCTTGATAACCGAGCAAAGGTAAAAGAAGTGATGAGGTTATATGAACCACCAAGTGAGACACCGCTTGAACCCAAGACCCTTCCAAAGCTTAAAGATCCCAGTACATTTATTATATCTTGCTTCCTTGGAGATTTGAAAGTTAATAATGCTTTGTGTGACTCCGGGGCTAGTGTGAATGTTATGTCACTAGAGATGTTGAAGAGTATTGGTATCAAGGAGATGAAGAACTACCCCTCTTCCATCACTTATGCGGACGCCTCTTCGAGATCACATATATGTAACCTATTTCCACTAAAGGAGGGCAAATTCAGTACCAAAACCCTAAACCCGTCGGTAATCTATCAGAAATTTCCAATGGTTACTGATGGGTTTAGGGAGACACGTGGCTTTAGCAAATCAGGCATACAACATGCACAAGTTTGGGGGTCCGTCGGAATTCCGAAGGACCATGAAAATTGGGCCGCGAAAACCTTGTTTTCAGTTTCTGCAGTTCCCAAAATTCAATGGGCTGTCAGAAATCCGTCATAAATTTTTGACGGACTGCCAATTCCAATGGATTACTACATCCGTCGGAACCCCTATTTAAAACCGGTTTGTCTTCTTCACGAGACATTAACGAAAACGGAAAAAAAAATTAAATTCTCTCAATCCCAAATCGCGATTTCTCCTCAAATCTTTCTACAAATGGCTCCAAATCGTTCTAATTTGTAAGTTTGCTAATCTTCTTCATAGATTCACAAGTTTTTGCAAAAGAAATTGAAATTTGGCTTAGATTTGGATTTGGAATGAGGTTCTTCTTAGATTCAGTTTTGTAATTGAGATTTTAGTGTTTCATTGTTAGATTTAGGGTTCGTATAGATAGATTTAGGGTTTGTATATAATGTTTTATGTTTTGGATATTGAAATTTCTCTTTTGAATGGTTAGATTTAGTTTTTGAAGATATATTTTAAAGTTTTGGATTTTAGAAAGATTGTTGTACTTTGTAAAATTTTAATTGATTTTTGGTAGATGTTGGATTTATAAATTGTTATGAGATATAACATTGTATTTTATTTTAGATAGAAAAATTGTTTATAAAATATTGGATGTGATTAAATTATTTGTTTTTAATTAAATTATGAGAATTTTAAATTAAATTAAATTTTATTTAATTGATTGATTTTATGAAATTTTTGTGTGCAATTCATATAGTAATTTCAATTTTAGAATGAATTTAATTTATTTATTTTTTTAGGGATTACAATTATTACATGGATACTTCTCAACCGTGCTGAAGTTTGAACAAAAGACTTCATCCGCATTTTCCTCCAAATACGACATGGTAAATTTTACATATTTAAATAAATAAATATTTATACTTATGTATATTCAATTTTGTATTACTTATATAAATACATTAATTTTGTAGGTTCAATCAATCTGGTAATGGGATATCGAAAGCAGTCAACAACATGATAATCGGGATATTAAAGCATCCTTATGAGAAGTATACGACCATGCCTCTACAAGATCAAGAGATGTGGTTTAGGATGTTTGCGGTAAGTTTTATAATTTGTTATCCTGACTTTTATTTTAATTATTTTGTGTTAATTTTGTTTGTTTTACTTTTGCAGCAAGATTTTTCATGGAGCAGAGACCTTGGACCATTAGTTAGGCGGGAGTTTGACAAAAAATGCAGCAGCTTGTATTCGAGGAAGATGAACGAGTAGAAGTCTAAGTGGAGAACGCGCCAGATTCCAAAGGACTTCATTGGGAACCCAATCCTATGGAAAGGGTTTGTTACTTATTGGGCTCAAGAGGAAACATATCGAATCTCCAAAATCGTTTCAAAGAACCGGATGAGCCAACGAAACGGTAAAGGGCCAGCGACACACAATTTAAGAGCAACGAGCAAGTCTACTCGGGAACAACAACTCGTAAGTTTCTTTCATTTCTTTTAACTGATTTTATTTTTGGAATATGAAAATGATTTGGAATTTAGATAAGGATTTCGAATTTAGATTTTAGAGATTGCTTAGAGATTTAGAATTAATAGTTAAAAGTTCGATGGTAAAATTTAGGTTTATGATCGTTAGGATTTTTAAGAATGTTTGGATTGGGTAGACTTCCTATTTTTAACCAATATTATTAATTGTTTCATTTTGCAGTATAAAAAAGATGGTGTGAAACCCATCTTCAGTTGCTCAAGGATGCGCACACCAACCGGAAGACCGGTGAGATTCAAGATCGCGTTGCTCGGGAAATTTTTGAGACCATGGAGAAGCTTACAGAGGAATATATTCAATCCCAGCCGGTCATTGAGGGAACCCCTCACCCGAAGTTCTGCCAGAGATGTGGAACGATTTGGCTATACAAGTAAGTAACATTTATATTTTTTAAATCTTATTTTTCATATTATAATTTATATTTCAAATTTTTTTACATTTATTTTATTTCGTAGAACACTCTGCAGGCCAAAGGTCATCTTTTTGGGCTTCCACTGGAGTACCATCCTTCTCGAGCTACTACTACCGAGATTCCTTCAGATGTGGAACTTGAGCTTAGGCAGCAACTTGCGGAGAAGACAACCCAACACGAGGAGCTGCAGACCGAGTTCTCCACATTCAAGGATCAAACTGCAGTGGATTGCGGCAGAGTCACAAGTGTTGAAGAACGGATGAACGCATTTTTTGCAAATTACCCTCAGCCCTCTCCACTGGCACTGGAGAAGTTTTAAGAGTATATTTTATAATAATTTTTAGGTTTTTTTTGGTTTTGAATAATTTTATTTTTATATTAAATTTCAATTTTATTAAATATAATTTTTATTTTATTTTAATTTAATTTTCATTTTTATACATTAAATTCATAAAAATAAATAAATAAAATATTCCTCGGTAATCCGTCTGGCCTATTATCTGTTAGAAACAAGACGTCGGAATTACATCGGTAATCTGTCCGAACATTTACCAATGGTTTCCCGATGGAAATTATGACAAACTAACCCCTTCAGAACTTCCTACGGCTGACATCCGTCAGAAATTCGTCAAAAATTTTCAACGGATTCTGATGGATTTTTTATTTCCAACAACGTAGATCCAACGGTTAAATCCATAGGAAACAGCGGTTTCCGATGGATATGGCCTTATGTTTCTCGCTGCTTTCTTGTATTGTGCCACAGATCTCTTCAAGAAGTCACTACCTACCATTACATTCAGGAAACATGTTTATAATATTGGAATACGTCATCAACGAGAATTACAAAATGACATCTGATCATTCGAGGGGGAGTTTGCGTAGTTGTACTCTTTTTACCTATTATAATTTTTTTCCATTAGGTTTTTCCTAGAAAGGGTTTTAATGAAGCAATAAAGATATAGCGCAAGAGACGACAATAACACTGATCTCCAAGGGAAAATGTAATGAAATTCGAGAAAAACTGCAATGCATATTACACATGCGTAAAATTCATTCATAAAATATAATTTGTGTGGTGCCTACCGTCACTATGCATGCATAATAAGTTACCTTTTTACGTCTATATAAACGAACCAAATCGTTCTATTGAGACACACCGCATATTAATAATATTAAGAGTTATACAAAGATTCTCTCTACTCTCTTTTATCAATATCCCGATCCTTTTCACGGGTATTAAATTTTAGTCTTTATTTATATTTATCTTCATGATAATTTGTCATTTTTATAACCAAATTGTTATTATTAGCAGCAACAATTATGGTGAAAATACGTGATACTATGTAAATATCAAATATATAATTATAGTGAATGGACACACCCGCTTAGTAAATGTTTTTATAATATATATATATATATATATATTTATATATATTTATATATATTTACTTACGACAAATTATGATTAAGAGATGAGTTCCTCAGATGTCAACTAAGACCATCTCCAATGGTCCTTCATTTTGAGGGAAAACATAAAAAATGAGGGAAATGGTTCTTTAATGTGCATCATTTTGAGGGGAAAATGAGAATATGAACAGTATTCTCTCATACTATTCACAAAACTCATATTTTCCCTCAAAATGTGTACCATTGGAGAACCATTTCCCTTATTTTTTATATTTTTCTTGAAAAAGTGGGACCACTAATAAGAATATATTTAGAATATTATTTTTTACAAAAATTTGATGTAAATCATTGGAGAAAAACTTAAACTTATTTTAAGTTTATATCATTTTGAGGGAAAAAATAAAGCAAACAATTGGAGATGCTCTAATGTTTTCTAAAAGGGTTGCATCTTTTAGTTATAACTCTTCATTAAAATTTACTAGAATTTTTTAAATTTCTATATTTCTAAGAAATTTCAAAAACAAATAATAGTTAAAAGATAAACTATATGAAAATTTTCAAATTTAAAATGCTATGTATTAAGAATACTGTTAGAAATATAGAATATAGTTGGTTACGAAAATATGAATTAAATATTGAATAACGTTGGTTACTAAAACATAAATTATTTGGATTCATTCTTGAATTAAAATTTTAGCGGATCACAAAACTTGGTTGTAATCTAGAAAGATGAAGATTTACATAAAAGTAAAAAGAAAATGTTAGATGATGAAGACCGAAGAGACATAACTTTATACTAAAATACCAAACAAAAAATAATAATGAATATACACAACTTTTCAAAATATAAATCATAACAAAAATTTAAAGAATCAATAAGAAAAACCACTTAGACGACAAAAAAAATTCACTTTTTGGGCTGGACATTGTCTAATTATCAATTAGGTATTTTCATCTAAAGTTTACATAAATACGCATTCTTGCTCTTACAAAGTTACCATTGTGTCTTTCCTTCTTTATTTATCATTTTGAAAATAAGCTGCATCTCTGTGTTGCACTAGGCCAGTTTGATGATCCCTTGCTTCGTTAAGTCCCTAAGAAAATGATATTGCACCCGTATGTTGCAGTTGTAGCTTGGTCGTGTTAACCAATCTGGATGAGAAGAATTCTGAAGGAAATCAGTCATGAACAAGCTGAATAAATGGTGGTATTTTGCGACTTGTTCACAACTGATTTCCTTTAGAATTTTTCTCATCCAACTGGCTTGACACGCGCAAGCTACTACTGCAACATACTCTGCTTCTGTGGTGGGAAGTGTCACTATAGGTTGTTTTCGTGAAGTCTACGCCACAGCTCCTCCATTCATTAGAAACACATAACCTAAAGTGTTCTAGCTACCGTCTATGCCCCCTGCATAATCATTGTATGTCCATGCTATTAAATCACTCATTTCTCCATGCTTGAACCAAATGCCACACTCCATTGTCCCTTACAGATATCGCAGAACTCTCTTTGCCACTGCGAGATGTAATTGAGTGAGAGAAGCCATAAAGCGGCTGATCAATCTTACCACAAACATTAACTTATGCCGTGATGTTGTGAGATACATTAGGCTACCCACCATTTGCTTGTTCAATTTCGGATCAACCTTTTCTCCAGCTTCATCTCGACTCATCTTTTGACTAGGAACAATTGGATTGCATACATGATTGTGATATCTACGTATCTTACATGTTTTATATTTTAGTTTTGATCACTTTTCATCTACGTCCATCTACTGGATTGTTTTAATTAGACGGATTATGTTCCTTAATCTACTCAAATGTTACAATTTCTTTTTGTCGGATTTGGGTAAATAGCTTGGAGACTAACTGATATGGTATTTTTTTAAAGATTTCATCAGAAGGAAGAAGAATAAATATCAGTTTTTTAAAACGTAGATGTGAATGGCAGAAAATCATAAAGTAGAAAGGTTAGACTCTAATTTCTAGGTAATATTCCCACGCCGTGCGTGGGGAATAAAGTGTTTATTTATTTTTTAAATTAAAATATCGTAACATTTTTAGTTAGTGAAGTCTATTTTTAATTTGCAATACTTAACAATATCCAATTTCAATCTTGATCTTTCGGATAGATCAAATGTAGGAACAATTGCATGTAACTGATGTCCATCACAATTAAATCTATAAACTCCAATCTAATCAAATATTAAATAAATTACACCTTCACCACCGTCTATCTCAGCCTCGGTCAGCCAAGCCATTCACCCTCCGCTGGCATCCTCTTGGACCATGTTCGCCCAAAGCAAAAAAGAAAAATGAGAAAAAAATCATTCAATAGCAGATTAGAATAGAGGCTTCATGAGACTTGGAATCATCCGCCATGGTTACACTCGATATAGAAGAGCTCATACTTCTATACCCATGGCTTCGTAGTTGATTTCTCACCCACATTTCTAACGGCTACACCACATTCACAACAGGTAATAACACCACACGGTCCTCCACCATTACAACGACTATACTATTCCTAAATGTAACGGCTTTTCTATCTTAATTGCGAACCCCCACTACACTTTCTGCCATGATTCCAACAAGTAATATAAATTGTGCTAGAATGGTTGTGCAATTATTATTAAGAGAGTTATATTGTGTAATATATTTGTAAATTCAAGTGTTACAACGGAGAAAATTATATATATTGATGTTCTTTTCACTTTTCTAAAATTCAGCAGCTTAGGCATCTAGGCAGCCAATGTCTTGACTTGTCGAATTGGTAGTTAACTATTTTTGTCGAATTGGTAGTTAATGATTTTCTTTAGAGATTTAAAGGCTTTTGACTTTTTATCATATATTGTCTACTTGTTTTAGGGTTTATTGAGTACATTTTTTAGTTTAACTTAGTAAATTAAATTAAGTGTATATTACCCCTTTGCTTTTGATAGATTTTTTGAGATCTCAACAAATTCCAAGAAGCAGGTCCCACTTTTTTTTTTTTTTTAATCTATTGGTTGTGTTGATATTTGATAATCGTTGCCTCTGTTCGATCATAAATATAATAGAATACAAATACAAAAATCTTTCTCACATCAAGAGCAATTATTATCAAAATAATGTATGAAATACACAACTTATGGAACAATATGTTGATCTCAAGCGGAAAACTACTTTGTATAGACAACGTTTCTTACATTTGGAGCAAAAAGGTCGAGACATATGCTGATAGTTGGGCACAACACTTGTCCTTTCACCAAAGTAGTCCCACGATGCTCCCGGCTTCATGTATAGGTCCTTTCCAATCAAACATTTAATGTGTAGGGTGACACAACAGTACTCATCACATATGTAAAACCGTTTTTTCGGTTTTATTTTTCCTTCACAAACTTCACACCAATACTCCAGGGTACCTATCTCCTTCCCATAAGAAAGAGTGAGAATATGTTTATCATGCTTATACCTCAATTTTTGAGGTAAAGTAGCACATCCAAAACACAAAGAAAAATCGCTCTCAATGCAATTGAATGTTTCCTTGTAAGCAGACCTTGGTTTCTCACAAACCGAACATATTCTTTCCTCTCCTGGTTTGGATGTTAGGAATAAAGGATGAATATGACTTTCATGGACTAATGGCTCAGAAATTGTGGCGCACTGCACGTGTACCTTAAAATTACATTCTACTTTACCACACTCATAGAAGAAACCAGCTATGCACATCCAATGACAAGCTGAACATGATTTCATAGCGTCCATAAGACCACCATGTTCTGCCACTAGAGTGAGCTGATGAGGATGTATCGGGTGATGTAATTTGCGAGAAAGTTTTGCACATTCTTCGTGGAGGATATAATCACATTGCATACAAGAGTAGAAGTTACCAAAATATATTGGCGTGATGCATGCTTGACATTGATTATTCTCGTCATAATTTCTGCTTGTGTTCTCATCAAGTCTCAAATGATGTTGCTGATGACTAAAATGTTGTATGATTCTATCGCTTATTGTTACAAATGGCTCAACAACTTCTTCTTCAACTTCTTCTGGCTCTCCCTCAAGTTCTACCCCATCCCACACATTCCTCTGTGTGGCACATCTTGAATGTGCCGCATACCAACAACCATCCTTGATGCAAGAATAGCCCCTGTAATCATTGTTGATCTTTCGGCGACAAACACCACAAGACCAATCTCTTTGGTCAAAAGAAGGGATATATGAGATACCATGGAGATGGTGTGATATCCTTATGACACGTGGTAAGTTAATACATCTTAGATGGACCACAAAGTCACAAGGCGGACACATATAGATAGGAGAGCTTGAATCGGCTAAGGCACAGAGGTTGCAAGTTAAGGAAGCCTGCAGTCTTGGAAACAGAGCAAGTGTATGCTCATGCCACCTCAGATGGTCTCTATATAAGACTGGTGATTTCTCCACACAAGCTACATTCATAGCAGAATCGCAAGGGGAGCAATAATAAAAAAAACTTTTTGAGATCTTCATCACAGCAATAGCATTCCCTGGTTTTTTCCCCCTTCAACGAGACAAGCGAGAGAGAATGTTTTGGATGAAGAAGGTGTTTGACCTCAACTGGAGCCTTTTCATGTTCTTTATGGTTCTCGCCATAGCAACCTTGACAGCAAAAATGAGTAGCATCTTTTCCTCCTGTTAACATGACCTTTTCCCAGTTTAAAGGGAGACAATTCAACTTGTAGCTCCTCGAGTCTTCTTCAGTAACATGAAATCTTTGTTTTAACAACTCTACTTGTACTTGAGGGCATAAGGAAATAAGTTTTCCTAATTCTTGATTCAAAGAGATGACAAGGTAGAATATTTGATGGATGATAGATAGGAGCTCTGACTCCGGCTCAAATGTCAATGCCCCGTCAACGAGAAACATGAAGCGATAATCCAAATCCACATCTGAATCCATAGATTTGACATGAGAGAAAAATATATCAGAAATGTTTAAGATGAGCGTACTCTGACGCAGCGGCTGGGAAATATAATCCATAGACTTGAAGACAGAGATTGCTTTAGCAGTGAGTGACATCAGCTCCGACTCCGGCCTCGGCAGCAAATCCAAATCCGTTGAGCGGACCAGAGAAATTATTTTAACAATGAGTGACATGACCTGTGGAAAGGTATCATCGTTAACGCGGCCGGGAGATAATAGTTGAGTAATGAATGCTATGAGTTTCAACTCCATTTCCCTTTCCTCCTCTTGCTTCGCCTCCTGCTTCGCCTTCTGCTTGGCCTCCTTCTTCAAATTCGTACAATTGGTCACGAGATTGGCTATTTGATTTAAAAGAGATACAAGCTCTGAATCCGAATCCATTGTGTTGACGAGAGAGAATGCATAACGACAACTCCGGATCTGATTCTATAGAGCTGATGAGAGAGATCATGTTAGTCACGAGTGATATGAAATGAGACTCCGGCCCCGAATCCGATATAGAGTTTCCGACAGAGAGTAGTTTCTTAATGAGTGATATGAGCTCCGGCTCCGGCTCCGACTCCGGCTCCGTATCAATTGAGCTGACCAGAGAGATTAACTGAGTGATAAGAAATTTGATGGCGGCTGTGAATCTGAGTCCGAATCGTTAGAGAGTAAGATTGATATCATTTGAGAAATGACACATATGAGCTCCATCTCCGAATCCATAGAGTTAGCTGAAAGATATTATTTGAGTAATGAGTATAAGAAACTTAGTGCTCTCTGTAAATAGTAGTGCCCGCAGCTTGGGGGTCACGAAACAATCTCATCTTTACAAATACAAAGTCAACCATCAATTTAGGACTTATTCAAATATGATTTAGGTAGAGTTTTAATAACTACAATAATTTTGGAATCTTGTGAACTCTTACATATTTTTTTCTAACTAAAAGTATTTTATCAAAGATTTTTTACATATTTTTACATGTTTTAAAATTATAGTATTGTAAGGTTTTGTTAACTTTATAATTATTATATTATTATTTCACTTTTGAGTAACAATTGCAAGAATGCTGAACTTAATTGTAACCACACTTTGACTTGCAGCTAGCAAGATACTTTGTTTTGTAAAATTGTAAAATTCAAGTATATGATAAAATTCAAGCCTCTTATCAAAACTTCAACAACCCATAATGTGTAGAAAAGATTACACAAAAGGAACAATCTTGAAAGACCTCTCTTTCACGTAATGCAAATTAGGTGGGTAATTCCCAAGTTCAGTTCTCTTTTAGTACGAAGTTCCAGACATTCGGCCCATGATTTCTTATATCGGAAACTTTAAGTCTAAATATCTAAAATATAACTTCGGGTATTAGGGAAAATTATGGATCAAAAGTCTGGAACTCCCAAAGTTCAAAACAAAAAGTATGTGGGTACGTACACTACAAAAAATCAACTGCAATTCCGACGGCATTTCCGACGGAATTAATATCCGTCGGAAGATACCGACGGAATTCCGACGGATTTACGACGGATTTGACAATTTTAATATCCGTCGGAAATCCGTCGGTATTTTCCGACGGATTACCATCCGTCGGTTCCTGTCAGAAATCCGTCGGTTTACCATCGGAAATTTCCGACGGATTAATATTCGTCGGAAAATTTGAACGTTAATATAGCCGTTGTTATAGCCGTTATTATATCCGTTAAATTTTGACGGATTTCCTACGGAAAGCGTTATTATATATATGTTACCATACTTCTCCATTCAATCACAACAACAAAATTCTACCCAAGAATTCTTTAAAAATCGTGTAGAGAGAGATGTCATCTTCTAGAGATTTCAGATCGTGGATGGATGAAGAAATGTTTGATCCGGAGTCGAAGTTATTAAACGATGGTTATGCACGAGGTATATGTGAGTTCATGGCCGTTGCTGGAAATCAACCGCGAGTGAAAACAAGTGGTAAGATGAAATGTCCATGTTCAATTTGTCGCAATTCTCGTAATGTTAAGATAGAATTAGTGTGGCATCACTTGTATAGCAATGGATTTATGCCGGGTTACAAGATTTGGTATCTACATGGAGAAAGAAATTTTGATTTTGGTAGTAGTAGCAGTGAACCCTATGTTGCGGATAGCTTAGGAGAACATAGAACGGAAGTAGATTTTGGTGTTGGTACCGTTGAGATGGTGAATGATGCGTTTAGAGAGAATTTGTCTTCGACCATAATAGATGAGGATAGGGTTGAAGAACCAAATGTAGAAGCTAGAAGATTTTTTGATATGTTAGGCGCTGAAGCAGCCATTATATGATGGGTGTAGAGATGGTCATTCACCTTTATCATCTGCTAGTAGAATGATGACCATTAAGACGGACTTCAATTTGGCAGAAGAATGTGTTGATGCGATTGCAGATATGGTGAAAGATCTTTTGCCTGAAGATAATCTTGCACCGGCATCATACTACGAGGTAAAAAAACTTGTAGGTGGTCTTGGTTTGCCGTATCAAGTAATAGATGTGTGCATCGACAACTGTATGATATATTGGAGAGAAGATGAAGACAGGAGAAGTTGTCGATTTTGTCGTAAACCACGGTTTCAAGATACTAGTGGGAGAGTTCCAATTCCATTTAAACATATGTGGTACTTACCATTGACTTCGAGGTTGAAGAGGTTATATCAATCTGAGCGCACGGCAGAGCAAATGAGATGGCATGCAGAACATCGTCAAGATGGAGAAATTACACATCCGTCGGACGCTAAAGCGTGGAAACATTTTCAATCCATGTATCCGGATTTTACGTATGAGAGAAGAAATGTGTACCTCGGGTTATGTACAGATGGTTTCAACCGATTTGGGAAGCATGGAAGGCAGTATTCGTTGTGGCCCGTAATCGTAACACCGTACAATTTGCCCCTGGTATGTGCATGCGTCGAGAGTTTTTATTTCTCTCCGTTCTTGTTCCCGGCCCTGAGCATCCAAAGAGATCACTAGATGTATTCCTCCAGCCATTGATCTATAAGTTACAAATGCTATGGAGTCACGGTGCTGAAGTGTTTGATGTTTCGCGCCAGCAGAATTTTAGGATGCGGGCGATTCTTATGTGGACCATTAGCGATTTCCCAGCATATGGAATGTTATCTGGATGGACAACTCATGGAAGACTATCGTGCCCATATTGCTCAGATAACACAGATGCATTCCAATTGAGGAACGGAAGAAAGTCGTGTTGGTTTGATTGCCATAGAAGGTTTCTACCGATGGAGCATCCGTATCGGCGGTCTAAAACATTATTTACGAAAAATAAACAAGTGTTTGAAGCTCCAATTGATGAGGAAGACGGTAGTACATTATTGGAGCAGTTGAGAGATTTTGGTGCTCCGATGACTTCTGAATGTGGAGGTAATGGACATGAAACTGTTTACGGAGCCGAGGAAGTTCATAATTGGCACAAGAAGAGTATCTTTTGGGAATTGCCTTACTGGAAGGACCATTTATTGAGGCACAACCTCGATGTGATGCATGTTGAATAGCAATAGCAACCAAAGGTTATATAATGTTGTTTGATTTCAGGCTTTACATGGCAATAATACGTAGCCATTTTCCGGAAAAGACTGAAGAAGAACTTGAACTGCATAAGGAGAACGATTATATTACTTGGCTACAATTTTACGTAAGTAGGCTATAATAGTAACATATAAATGCTTTCAATTATTACGTTAGTATTTTATATTAATTTTGTGGATATTATTTTCTTAGGTTAATGAAGGAATTAGAGGTGGTTCGGTTTTTCCGACATGGTTAGTAGAGTTAGTAACTGGCCCAATCTACATTGCGACCTCATATCCTAGGTATTGCAGTAGGGGATTTGCGTTTAGGATTCACGATGAAGGAAGGTCAAGACCAACTGCAGATTATGGGATTTTTGCTCAATCTGGTGATGTTGTCTACTACGGGATTCTCAAATAAATATTGCTAGTTCGCTACCCAGGGATGTTGGACATGAGGTGCATTGTTTTTATGTGTGAGTGGTATGATCCAGAAGTTGGGCGTGGGGTTAAGGTGAACCAATTTGGCGTCACGTCAGTAAATTCTAGAAGAAGACTTCGTACGTATGACCCAGTCATCCTAGCATCACAGGCAGACCAGGTTCGGATATTTTAATAAATATTTTATTAAAGTTTTGGGATTCTATTTATGTTTTATTTGACTTCATAACTTACATTTGTTTTTTTTAGGTATGCTATATTCGTTATCCTAGGGTAACACGGCGTTCAGATCTTGGATTACAGTGACTCCAATTAATCCAAGAGGAAAAATTTATGGAGTTTCTGAGCACGATGCTTTACAACCAACTAGAAGTGTTCCAATGGATCATGTCGAGCATTCTTTTGATACATTCCTAGTGGTTGATTTGACGGAAATTGGTGATGATAGAGTTCATTCAGAATCTGAGGAAGAACTTGGAGAATTTGATGAGGCCGAAGACGATATTCCTTCAGAAGGATCATTATCTGATTCAGATTAGTATTTGAACCGCAAACATTTGTTTTTATTTATATTTTGTATTTTAATTTGTAATTTAAATATAACATTTTATAATAATTAAAACCATAACTTACATTAATAAATAAAAACAGTAAAAATCATAAACAAACCAAAATAATTAAAAACATCCTAAATTAAACAAAAAAACCAAAAAAAATACTATATCCGTCGGAAATTTCCGACGGATTTCTGACGGATAACAAAAGAAAAGAAATCGGCCAATGTCAGTCAATCCTTAAACTGAAACACGTGTAACCACGAATCCGTCAGAAATCTGTCGGAAATTTCCGACGGATTTCCGACGGATTTCCAACGGGTTTTTGGTTTTGTGGTCGTTTACAATCCGTTTCTCTTGAAATATATTTGTAGTAGGGTTTGTTACTCATTTCAATGATAAAATACTAACATATACCTTGTTACATATCATATATATCAAAATAAAAAAAATCTCAACTATCATGTCTACATGTTACTACATGATACATATCTTATAACGATGATTTATAACCATAACAACTACATTTCTTTGGATTTCGTATATTTCATTTGTAACAATGTATTTGTTTATACCATAACTTACAATGAGTAACAAATCCTACTACAAACATTTTTCAAAGGAAACGGATTGTAAACGACCACGAAACCACAAACCCGTTAGAAATCCGTCGGAAATCCGTCAGAAATTGCCGACGGATTTCTGACGGATTCGTGGTTACACGTGTCTTTTACGCTCCATTTCTATTGATCCGTTACACGTGTCCACACGTCTAATTTTCGCGTATCCATCGGAAATCCGTCGGAAAGTTCTGACGGATTTCCGACGGACACGCTAAATTTAACGCGGCAAATGAAATTTTCATTTCCCGGGAAACTTAATTTTCGCGTATCCGTCGGAAATCCGTCGGAACTTTCCGACGGATTTCCAACGGATACGCGAAAATTAAGGCGGAATCTTACCGAGACCGTGTGTCATTTAATATTTAAAGTTTCCGACGGAATATCCGTCGGAAATCCATCGGAATATTTTGATAAATAGAGTCATCTTCTTCCTCTCGGATCTGAACCGCAAAACTTCCGATTTCGACTTCCGATTTCGACTTCCGATTTCCGTCCGATTCAAGCTCTGATTTCGACATCAATCATCAAGCATCAACATGTCTAACAATCCTCCATCAATTCCATCTAATTTGTAAGTTTCAAAACTATAAAAATTAGAGATTTCTAAGGTTTTAAGATTTATGTTAGAATTAGGTTGTTGGATGTAAGATTTAGGTTTTAGGATGTTAGATTTATGTTATTGGATGTTAGATTTAGGTTTTCTAGTGTTTGACTCAAGATTTATGTGGTTAGATTTAATTTTTTAATTTTGAGAATTTGTTTTGTTATTTTGGAGAATTTTTTAATTTAGAGAATTTGTTTAGATTAGAATAAATTATATATTTGTTAAGAAAAAATTATATTGTTTTTTATTAATTTATATTCAGTTTTAAATATTTATAGTTATTTAAAATGTTTTTATTAATAAATAATCATTATTTATTTAAATTTACTTTACATTATTAATTTATATTGGAGAATTTATAATCCTTTTAAAAAATTTATAATAAATTTTTTTAAAATTTATTATTAATTTTCTATAAATTTATAAATAATTTTCTATAAATTTATAAATAATTTTTTATAAATTTATAATCATTTGTATTATTAATCATTTTTGAAATTATTAATCATTTTAGGAATTTATAATCATTTTAAAAGTTTTTAATCATTTTGACATATTTAAAATCATTTTTATAAATTTATAATCATTTTTTAAAAAATTTATAAGGGATTATGGATTATATTACGAGGGTTCTGGGAACCAAGTACGTCGAGGTTCCGGTAGGCGTAGGGGAGTTGCGAGGAGTCAGTCTACGGCGTCTACCCATATTCCGGAGACCGCATCACCTGTACCATCCCCTGCTGCATCGACACCACCCCCTACAGCACCGTCTGCAATGAGCGTCGAGGACTTCGTTGCTTTACCTGGACGAGAGAGATTCACTCGTCTTCATCCGGATTGTGTTGGGACAGACACATGGTAAGTCTCATTTTCAAATTTTAAATTATTAAATATTTTTTAATAAACTATTTAAACTCTACAAAACATTTTGTTTTGAAGGTTTAAAGATTCGGAAAATGGGATTTCCAAGTCTATCAACCGGATGCTTAATGGATTGCTTCAGCATCCATATCCGACGTACAACCAAATGCCGTTAGAAGAGCAGGAAATGTGGTTTCGGCAATTTGTGGTAAATTTTTCATTTTCTTTATTGTTTACTTTGAATTTAATTAGTTTATTAGTTTATTTTAATTTAATTTCCATTTTTCAGCAAGAATTTACTTGGGATAGTCACATTACCGCTTTGGTTCGAAGGGACTTCCACAAAAAAGCGGCAATCATGTATTCACGGAAGATGAACGAGTGGAAGGCGTTGTGGTCGAGGAATCTTGTTCCAAGGGAGTTGGTTATGAACCCGGCCCTATGGAACGGGTTGATAGCGTACTGGAGTGAAGACGCTACGAAGGCTAGCTCCACAACCCACTCTGCATGCCGGAATAGCGATCGCAAAGGAAAGGGTAAGGCCACGCACAATCTAGGAGCAACCAGTTTGGTCACAAAGGCGAAACAACTTGTAAGTTTTTGGTTTAATCACTATGTTGTTTTTTTAATTTTATATTCAAAATATTTACTACATTTTTTAATTTTGTAGTTTCGGCAAGATGGTGTCCAACCTTCTGCCCTCAAATTGATCGAAGTTGCTCACACCAACAAGACCACCAATGAAATCCAAGACGGTGTAGCTCGGGAGATCGTTGGCAATGTCAGGACGATGGGTGCTGACTATCTTCTTAGTCAACCAATCATTGAAGGAACCCCGCCTCTCACCGAAGTCCCGATCGAGAAGATCAACGAATTCGTCTACGCGGTAAGTTAATTTTAAAATTTTAATCAATTTTTTTTTAACTTTCAAATATTTATTCAATTTTTCATTTCTGCAGTGTACTCCGAAGACCAAAGGTCGGGTTTTTGGTCTTCCTGACGATTCATCATCTTACTCGGCTACTTCACGCTTTTACGGGGCTCCTAGCGCCGATCTTCAAGCGAGGCTCGCAGCAAAAGACGCTGAAATGGAGGAGCTGAAGGCGGATATGCAACGCCTTATGAAACTTTGAGCCTTTGACCATGTTGATTAGGCTAGCTTTGATCTCAAAGTTATTGTTTCCAACCAGAGGAGGCCTAATACCAGTCCTATTCCCATGGATGTTTGGCTCATCATATGCTCTAATCACTCTAGCAACATTCCCTTGACCATTTCTTCGGCAACCCCACCTTGATCAACATTACCATCAAAACCCGGTGGATTGTGAATCTCATCCATGCATAAGCATGCTAACTGCTCTTGCTCATCTCCTTGCTTTAGCTTCCCTTCTATTCACTCTCTCAACTTGATTCAAATCCAAAATGCAATCAAGAACCTCTCCTTGTTTACTCCTTCGTTGCATACACCTTGAAAAGCACAAGAGAAACAAAAATTAAATGAAAGGTTAATGTCAAAATAAAGAAAATAAAAGCTTAGTTTCAAAACAAAACAAAATCCTAATGGTTATTTCTTGTTTCTTCCGCAACGGCGCCAATTTGATAATTCGGTTTTGCAACCAAGGTTATCAAATAACCTTATATGCTATTGAGCATAAAGGGTATTGAATCCTCAAGGAAACAAGAATATCAACACTAGGAATACATGTCCTATTTCAATCTAAGTAAATAAACGTTTTGAGTTTTGAAACAAAATTCAAATCTAAAGAAAGTGAGAAAATAGAGAAAACAGTTTTGAATCCAATAAAGAAAAACGATGAGTCTCGAGAATGGCTATGATTTAGATGAAATGATGAACCTTTGATGATGCTAAAGACACATTAAGAATAATGTCCTAGGCCAATGGATTACTAACTAGACTAATCCATTTCCATGGTATTAGCCTCTACACTAATCAATGAATCATCATCAACTTCCATTGGCAATTCAAATGACTAATGAGCATAGATAACAAATTCTAATCCAACCACTAATCACCCTAATCAACTATTTCTATAGGCTAGGCATGAAAATCACATTTAGATTCTCTCAAGCATTTCATCAAACACCTTCATCAAACACCTTCCGGGCATTAAATGCTAATCATCTAGATTTCTCAATTACAAACTTAATCTAGCATTACTAACAACATAAATGAAAGACTACCTAAGATCTAGTCCTAAACATCATCATTAATCCATCAAATCATCTCAATCACCAAGCCCTAAACTCATCTAAAAGACTACTCACAATTTACCATTATAACACCAAGCAATGAGTTTAATCTTTGCATAATCATGGTGTACAGATAAGTAGATGAAAGATTTAAGAAGAAAGAAAGATTTGATAACTTAAATAAAAGAGATTCATCCAAGATCCAAAAGAGGCTTAAGCCAAAAATCTCTAAAACCAAGCTTAAGACATAAATTAGGTTTAAGATTATTTATAGTAAAAGATAAAATAGAGTTGGTTCAACACATAACCAACTAAGTAACCAACTAAATTATTTGAAGTAGGAATCAAAGAACTAAAAACAACAGATTTAATAATTAAAAAAGTTGGGTGTCCAAGTCATAACTGGACTTTTTACAGTCTCTAGGTAATCAATTAAGCTTGCCGTGTAAGCACTTAAGGATCGAATCCATGAGAGACAAAAGAATCAATGCACTGAGATTGTAGAATTCAAATCTAATCTAAGGCAAAAGTGCTCACTACAAGAAATCTACCGCAAAACTGACGGAATTTCCGACGGACAATAATTTCGTCGGAAATTTCCGACGGATTCCCGAGATTAGAAAATTCTGGAAATCCGTCAGACATTTCCGACAGATTTCTGACAGAATTTCCAATGGAAATCCAAGCCGTTATATTCCGACGGTTTTCTGACGGAGTTTCCGACGAAAATTTATATTCCGTCAGAAATCCGTCGGATATCCATGCCATTATATTCCGTTGGATTTCCGACGACTTCTGGAAATATGTCGGATAATATGAACGTTAATGTAGCCGTTGAATTTACCGTTGTAAACCGACGGATTTCTGATGGAAATCTGACGGAAACGAGTTTATATATATGTTTCTCCCTTCCTCCATCCCATTACACAACAATCTTAATTTCATATCTCTCTCTCATTTCTTGTTTACTTAATACGAATTTTATAAAAAAAGTGAAAAATATGTCTAGATATTTTCGATCATGGATGGACGAACCATTGATGGATCCGGAGACGAACAACTTGAACAAGGAGTATGCACGAGGTATATACGAGTTCATGGAAGTGGCGGGAAAGCAACCGCGTGTTCAAAAATTAGGTAAGTTAAAATGTCCATGTTCAATTTGTAGGAATTCTCGTAATGTTGCGATAGAGATAGTTTGACATCATTTGTATAGTAATGGGTTTACGCCGGGTTACAAGATATGGTATTTACATGGAGAAACAAATGTTGAGTATGGTAGTACTAGTGAACCAACTGTCTCAGATTGTTTAGGAGGTAGCACGGAAGTAGATGTAGGTGTAGGGAGCGTGCAGATGGTGAATGATGCGTTTAGAGAGAATGTCGAGTTTAGCAGTGAAGAAAGAGATAGATTCGAAGAACCTAATGTAGAAGCAAGAAGATTTTTTGATATGTTAGATGCTGCAAAGCAGCCACTATATAAAAGGTGTAAAGAAGATCATTCGCCTTTATCATCTGCAAGTAGATTGATAACGATTATGATGGATTACAATTTGGCAGAGGAGTGCGTTGATGCGATAACAGATTGGGCGAAAGATTTATTGCCAGAAGATAATCTTTTACCCGGATCATACTACGTGGTACAAAAACTTGTATCTGGTCTTGGGTTACCGTATAAGGTAATAGATGTGTGCATCGACAACTGTATGCTATATTGGAGAGAAGATGAAAACCGCAAAAGATGTAGATTTTGTCATAAACCACGGTATCAGGAAAGTAGTGGCAGAATTCAAATTCCATATAAACGTATGTGGTATTTACCAATAATAGAGAGGTTGAAGAGGTTATATACTTCTCAGCGCATGGCAGAGCCAATAAGATGGCATGCAGAACATCGTCAAGATGGAGATATTACACATCCTTTAGACGCAGAAGCTTGGAAACATTTTTAATCATTGTATCCGGATTTTGCGTATGAGCGAAGGAATGTGTACCTCGGGTTATGTACAGATGGTTTTAACCCATTTGGGAAGCATGGAATGAAGTATTCATTATGGCCCGTAATTGTAACCCCTTACAATTTGCCTCCATCTCTGTGCATGCGTAGAGAGTTTTTATATCTCTCGATTCTTGTTCCCGGCCCAGAGCATCCGAAGAGATCACTTGATATATTCCTCCAGCCATTGATCTATGAGTTACAAATGCTATGGGAGCATGGTGTGGAAGCGTACGATGTTTCAACCCAGCAAAACTTTAAGATGCGTGCGGTGCTTATGTGGACCATAAGCGATTTTCCAGCATATGGTATGTTATCTGGATGGACAACACATGGGAGATTATCATGTCCGTATTGCCAAGACAACACTGATGCATTCCAACTGAAGCACGGCAGAAAAAATTGTTAGTTTGATTGTCATAGGAGATTTTTACTGAGTGATCATCCGTATCGTCGTTCGAGAACAATGTTTACGAAGGGTAGGCAAGTTTTTGATGGTCCACCGCCTGAGATAGACGGTGAGACTTTATTGGACCAGTTGAGAGATTTTGGTGCTGAGACGACTCCTTATTGTGGGGGTAATGGGCATGAACTTATTTATGGTGTCGGTGAATTTCATAGCTGGCACAAGAAGAACATATTTTGAGATTTTCCTTACTGGAAGAACCATTTATTGCGGCATAATCTTGATGTGATGCACGTTGAGAAGAACTTCTTTGAGAACATCATGAGCACTGTCTTAAACGTCCAAGGGAAGACGAAAGACAATATGAAATCTAGATTAGACTTGCCAGCATATTGTGATCGAGGTTTTCTTGAAGTGCTCCAAAATGGTCAATGTCCATTTCCATTATACCGGTTAGAAGCAGCAAAGAAAACAGAATTTTTTTATTGGATTCACGACGATGTTAAATTCACTGATGGATACGCATCTAATCTGTGTAACTGCATCGATTATGGAGAAGGAAAGTTTACTGGAATGAAGAGTCATGATTGTCACGTTGTGATGCAGAGGCTTCTTCCATTCGCTTTTGCTCATCTTCTTCATAAAGACATCCACCAAGCAATTGCAGGAGTAGGTGCTTTTTTCGCGATTTATGCACAAGAACATTTACTGTTGAGGGAATCCAAAATTTACAGGCCAATATTCCAGTGATCCTTTGTAATTTGGAGAAGATATTTCCACCATCTTTCTTTGATGTGATGGAACATCTTCCGATCCACCTCCCACGAGAAGCAGAACTAGGAGGCCCGGTTCAATACCGTTGGATGTATCCATTTGAGCGGTATATGTTTCATCTGAAGAAAAAGGTTAAGAATTTGAGTAGAGTAGAGGGATCTATTATCGCCCAGAGCATCAATGAAGAGGCCTCACAGTTTGCTGAATATTACTTCCCGTCAGAAGTTCGTACGAAGAGTAGACGTCCTAGTCGCCATGATGATCGTGGTGAGAGAGCGATTTACTCTGTCGTTGTTCCAAAGTTATTTTCCCAAGTCAGCAGTCAAAGGAAAAAGGCGTAAATTATCTCAAGAGGAGTTTAAACACTTGCATACGTATATCCTAACCAATTGTGAAGAAATTACGGAATACGAAAGGTAAACAAAAAATCTTTTGTGTCATTTAATGTATAATTGATTATTTTATATGTTTTAATTAACTTGTCAACAATTTTGGTTTTCGTACAGGATTTACATGGCATTAATACGTGGGTACTATATGGATAAGACAAAAGACGAGCTTCAAGTCCATAAGGAGGAGGAATTTATGCCTTGGTTGCAGTTTTACGTAAGTGTTTAAAAACGCTAAATCATTTAATAAATATATGTTTTTAATACTAATTTGTAACTTATTTTTGTAGGTTTCTGAAGGAGTAAGAAGCGGACAGACATTTCCTACATGGTTATTGGAATTTGTTAATGGTCCAAACTACATTGCAACTTCTTATCCTAGATACTGCAGTCATGGATATGGGTTTAGGGTTCATGACGAGAGAAAGACAACGCAAACTTCAGATTCTGGTATTTCAGTGAAATCTGGTAATGATGTTTACTACGGCGTTCTTCAGGAAATATTGGAAGTGTGGTACCCAGGTATGTTAGACTTGAGGTGCATTGTTTTCAAGTGTGATTGGTATGATTCAACACTCGGTCGTAGGCTTCATGTGGACCAATTTGGTGTTACGTCTGTTAATTCAAGTCGGAGACTAGAAACATATGACCCATTCATTCTAGGATCACAAGATGAGTAGGTAGGGTACAAATATTACTGTAATTAATACTCAATTCATTATTTTGGTATAATACTTACAAAATAAATATGTTTTTTTTAGGTGTGCTATATTTGTTACCCTCGAATTACATTTATGTTTTGTAGTAATACGATCCTTTACAGCCAGCAGAAGTTGTTCCAATGGATCCAGTTGAGCCTTCTTGTGCTCTGGATCTTGTTGTTGATTTCTTTTTTTAAAAAATAAATTATGTTTTTTTTAGGATTCAAACTCAATTCCATCTGAGGGATCAACATCATCATCTAATGAAGATTAGTTATATGTGTGTTTTGTATATTTTTTTATTTTTACAGAAAGGTGTAAATTTGTTTTTTTTTTTTTTTTTATTTTTAAAATTAAAAAAAAAAAAAAAAGTCCTCGGAACACCGGACGAAAGCATTTTATAAGCTCAACTTCAGCTTTGTATATTTTACAAGTTTTAATAAAATAAGATTTTGCCAAGAAAATATATATTCCTAAACAAACACCTTAACAAACCCACAAAACTCATTAAACCACATATAAACCCAAACGCGGGAACCCCCGTTTTTTTTTTTGATTTTAAAAAAAAAAAAAAGCCAAAAAAAAAAAAAAAAAATTTTATAAAAAAAAAAAATTTTTTTTTTTTTTTAATTTTAAACATGTGGGTTTTTAAATCACGGAAATCCGCCGGTTTTTCCTTTGGAATTTAATCGGTTTTGGGGGTTACATGGTTAACTTGTAATTTCTTGTACATCCAGACAATGTTAACAACAAACTTTGACAAAATAAACTAAATTATGTGATATATAACATATTTTCAAAAGATTTCGTTTTTAGACATGGTTTGACCGAAAGTGTTTGATAGATAAACGTATAGTTAACATACAAGTTTACCAAAAACAAAATAATCGTATAAACTTTTGAAATTTGTCAAATGAAAGATTTCTATAAGTTATTTGTGTTTGCAATCATGAATTTATAATACTAAAAACACATGTTTACTGAAACGGTGCGTAAATAACCGTTAAAACCACAAATCCGTCGGAAATCCATCGTAAATTTCTGAAAGATTTCCGACGGTTTTGTGGTAACACGTGTCCCTGTTGAAGGATTGACTGGCCAATCAGAAGACATGCATATTTATATTATCCGTCGGAAATCCGTCGGAAATTTCCGACGGATAATGAAAATGTAACCGCGATGCCTAAATTTTTGCGAGTCCGTCGGAAATCCGTCAGAAATTTCTGATGGATTTCCGACGGATTCGCGAAAATTTAGGCGCGAACGTTACCGAAACCTTATCGAGAACGTGCGTAATTTAAATTTTTTAAAACTGACGGATTTTCGATGGAGATATCCGTCGGAAATATCGTAATATATGCCGACATCGTCTTCTTCCTCCTCACTTTCGCAGACTCTCCAAAATCGCCAAAAAATCGCCAAAACTCCCCAAATCTTCCGGATTTCCGTCGATCCATCCTCCAAATGTCTAACAATCCTCCAAACTTGTAAGTTTTTAATTTTATATTATGGATTGTTAGGTTTTGAGTTAGATTGATTGGTTTAGAAAATTAGAATTGTTAGATTTATGTTTGTAATGTTAGATTTAGGATTGTAATTTTAGATTTAGGTTTCTAACTGTTAGATTTAGGTTTGTAATTGTTAGATTTAGGTTTGTTATGTTTATTGAAATTGTATGTTTTGTTAATTTATTTATTTATTGAATTATTTATAATTATTTTCATGCATTCAAATTTTCTTAATTTTGGTATGAATTATAAGTTTTCGAAAATTATGATTATGTTTTTGATAATTTTTATTCATGTTAGTAATTTATAATTATTTTCATGAATTATTCATTCTTTTATAAATCATGGATTTACAAATTTAAAATTATTTTGGAATTAATACTTATAAATATAAATGTATGATGATTTTAGTAATTTATAAGTAATTCCATCAATTATTCATTATTTTATAAATGTATAATTGTTTTGGAATAATAATGAATTTAAAATATTTTTTTAAAATTTTTTTATTATTTTGATAATGTATAATTATTTCATGTAATAATCATGTATTTACAAATTTTTTTATTATTTTGATGATGTATAATTTTTTTCATATAATGTTTGATTTCTTTTTTAATTTTTCTAGGGATTACGGTCGGTTTATCCATTCAGGCGGCGGCGGACGTAGTACTCGCCGGAGAGGTAGTGCCGGTTCGAGGAGTTCTCCTACACCGGAGACACATATCCCGGAGACAGCGCCTATGCCGACGCCTTCACCTACTGCACCGACGCAGATGAGCGTCGAGGACTTTGTCGCTCAACCAGGACGAGATAGATTGCCTTGTCTCCATCCGGATTGCGTAGGCAGAGACACATGGTCAGTTTTTTGTTAATTTTAAGAATTTTAATATTTATTTACTAATATTACTTTAGTTACAATTCAAATTATTTGCAATAATTTCTTTTGTAGGTTTGGAGATTCCAGAAATAGGATTTCCAAGTCCATTAACCGGATGCTCAATGGAATGCTTCGGCATCCGTACCCGACTTACAACCAAATGCCGATGGCGGATCAGGAATTGTGGTTTCACCAATTTGCGGTAAGTACCTCATATTTTAAATTGTTTTACTTTTATTTAATATAGTTTATTTTAATTTAATTTTTGATTTGCAGCAAGAATTTACTTGGGACAGCCACATGACCGCCTCGGTTAGACGATGCTTCGATAGAAAAGCAGCGAGAATGTATTCATGGAAGCTGAACGAGTGGAAGGAGAAGTGGCACAAGAATGATGTCCCAAGGGAGTTGCTTTCCAACCCGGGCCTATGGAGCGGGTTATGCACATATTGGAGTGAAGAACCGACCAAGACAAGCTCCACAACTCATTCTGCGTGCCGAAATAGCGATCCCAAAGGAAAAGGCAAGGCGACGCACAATCTAGGAGCGGTTAGTTTGGTCACACGGGCCAAACAACTGGTAAGTTTCTTATTTAATTAAAATATTGTTATTTTAGTTTTATACTTTTATATTTTACTACATTTTCATTTTTGTAGTTTCGGCAAAACGGTGTCCAACCTTCCGCTCTCACATTGCTCAAGGATGCGCATACCAGCAGGAAGACCCATGAAATCCAAGATCCGCTGGCTCGGGAGATCATTGACAATTATGAGAAGATGAAGGAAAACTTCCTCCTTTCTCAGCCACTCACCGAACGAACGCCTCCAATGACCGATCTTTCATTCGAGAAGATTAACGAATTCGTCTATGAGGTAAGTAAAATATATATTTAAATTGTTTTTTGTAATTTCTAATTTTTAACAAAGTTTTCGTTTCTTACCGCAGTGTACTCCGAAGACCAAAGGTCGTGTATTTGGTCTTCCAGACGAAGGATCTTCTTCTGCAACTTCAAATTTCTACGGCGATTCTCCCGATCTTAGGGCACAGCTTGCACAACGAGACGCTGAGATGGAAGCCATGAAGACGCAGCTGCAACAGTTCGCAGAAGAACAAGAAGCCAATCGCCTCCAACGAGAAGCGGATCGCCTCCAACAAGAAGCGGAACGCGAGAGAACCCGCAAATTGGAGGCGGATCACCTGGTATTGCAGCAACGCATGGAGGAATTCTTATCCCGATTCCCGCCATCGTAGTTTTAGTTTGTTTTAGTTTTTTTTTGTTTTTTATTTGAATTATTTTATATTTATTGAATTTTTATTTGAATTATTGCATTATTTTATAATTATTATTTCTTTAATTTTAATTTATATTATAAAACAAAATTTTAAAATTAATAAATTTATTTTCAAAAATTTGATTATATAATTAAAAAAAAATTAAACAATTCCGTCAGAAATCCGTCGGTTTTTTATCCGTCGGATAAAAAACCGACGGATTTCCGATGGAGATTTAATTTCCGACGAGATAGAAGTGATGGAAAAAACCGACGGATTTTGCTAACTCCAACGGATTTCCGACGGAATTGGCCGTCAGTTTTACGGTATTTTTTTATGTAGTGGCTTTTGGGTTTTCTAAACAAAATTCAAATCTAAAGAAAGTGGGAAAATGACTAAAAATTATTTAGAAATTGAAATAAAGATAAAAGCGAACTTTTATAAAATGATAGATGAATAGGGTGATAAAAAGCTAACTAGTGGAGCTTCATTCTATCTCTTAGAGCTAACCCATCAGTCTTATATCACTAATCTATACTAATCCACTTCTGTGACACTAATCTCTTCACTAATCATTCGATAATCAATAACTTCCGTTAGCTATCAAAATGATCAATGAGCATTGGGATCAAGCCTAACTAACCACTAATCACCCTAATCAATTACTTCCGTAGGTTAGGAATGTAAAGCTACTTGATATTTTGTATCCAGCATTTTATCAAACACCTTCGAGACACTAAAATGCCTAAGCTCTAAACTAGCAATTTATTGCCTAATCTAGCATTAGACCCAACTATCAAGCATGGAATCTAAGGGTTACAAGCCTAAACTCTACTAACTGTCAATCAATCACCCTAAATCTACATTCCCAAAAGTCCTAAAAGACTACTCACTCAACATCATGAAAACACAAATCCATAGGTTTGAAAGATAAGTAATCATGATAATGAATATAAGTAGTGAAAGATTTAAGAAGATAAATGGTTTTGATACTTGGAAATAGAGAGATTAAACACAAAGTCTTCTTAGAACTCTCAAAGGAGGCTAAGCATTTCTCTAAAAACAAGCATAAGCATAATAAATTAGGTTTAGAGGTATTTATAGGAAGGAAGCAAAAGAGCTTGGTCAACATCATAAGCCAAGTTTGACCCGGTTTAGAAGCAAATGAAGAAAAATTGGATCCGCCACAGTGGTGTCACAAGGCCGATACAACATCCCGCTACAGTCCAGCGGCTACACCAAACCGCTGCCTCAGCCCGCTGGTTCTTCAGGTGGTTTTTGCTACTTCTCCAGCGGGCACACAAGGCTGATTGGTCCTACCGCTCTTCACTAAATTGGTCGTATCTCCTTAACCGCTGACCCAAATCACTCTAGTCAACCTCCATTGGAAAGCTAAATCAATTTCCTATAACTTTTATCAAGGAATCTGGATCTAAATCTTAAGGGAAGGCCTTCACCTGAGTTGATCTTTGAGACACTTTGGATTGGTTCTTAATCATCATTTCTCTTATTTGCATCCAAATGATCCCTATCGTTGCATAACTCAATCTAAAACCTACAAGATAATAAAACATGCAAACATATGCTTCTAGACTCTAATTATGCAATGAAAAAACAAAACATGTAATCATAAATACAATGTAAACCATGATTAAAATGTAACATATCAATTCCCCCAAACTTATCTTTTGCTTGTCCACAAGCAAACACAAAAGATAAGCCGAGAAAAAGGTTTGAAAATGGGGATTCATAATCACTAAAGACCGGCGAAGCTATAAACATCATATTCCCAAGATAATTTTCCTAGCAATACAAAAATGAATCTCTAATCAACTATCCTCCTCGCACTTATCGCAACTTCAATCTTTTACTCTGAGCTAAACTCAAAACATCCACAAGAAATCATGTAAATCAACTCTTTAACATTCAATTTAATGGCAATAGCACGTAATCTCTCTAAGGGGATGTCAATCGCTCTCAATCAGTTTGGTGAAAAAGGCTAGATGAATGAGGCGGTTTAACACAATTAATGGTTTTTTCTCAAATAAACAAGGAATGTTAGACATGAGGCAAAAGCTATATAAAAAAGGGAACAATTTATGCATATAAATTCAACCTCCATTGTTCTACCCAATCCTAAGCTTTTGATATGTAAATTTCCCCATTCCCAACCTCATTTCTTGAAGCTTAAAAACCCACAAGTGTTTCCCTTTCAAATCTCCATCAACCTCAACAACTTTTATCCTCTTTTTAAAACTCTTTAAGGGATTCTTTTCTTTTCAAACAAATGACTCTTCTTTTTACTTTTGCTATTCTCCTAGGCTTCTCTATTCTTATTCTTTTGCTTTCTTATCACGGTTTTTTTTCTTTTTAGAAGAAGCTTCAAGGCACACTTTTTATTGCTAGAGTCATAACTTTTTTTCATTTTGGATCCCTAGAGTTTTTTTTTCTTTTTTTCTTTCCAATCTCACTATCTTTTTTCTTGGTTCCATTCCCCATCACCTATCCTCAACCATCAACAAGACTATCTATTATTTCTTTATTCCTATTCTAGATGCTAGCTCTTAAGGTTCTAGAGTCTAGCTCTTAAACCTAGGAATGTAAAGCTACTTGATATTTTGTATCCAACATTTCATCGAACACCTTCCGGGTGCTAAAATGCCTAAGCTCTAAACTAGCAATTCATTGCCTAATCTAGCATTACCACCTATCAAGCATGGAGACTAAGGGTTACAAGCATAAACTCCACTAACTATCAATCAATCACTCTAAATCTACATTCCCAAAAGTCCTAAAATACAACTCACTTAACATCATGAAACACAAATCCTTAGGTTTGAATGATAAGTAATCATGATAATAAAGATAAGTAGTGAAGGATTTAAGAACAGAAATGATTTTGATACTTGAAAATAGAGAGATGAAACACAAAGTCTTCTTAGAACTCTCAAAGGAGGCTAAGCATTTCTCTAAAATTAAGCATAAGCATAATAAATTAGGTTTAGAGGTATTTATAGGAAGGAAGCAAAAGATCTGGGTCAACACATCATAAACCAAGTTTGACCCGGTTTAGAAGCAAATGAAGAAAAATTGGATCCGCCTCAGTGGTGTCACAACGCCGATACAACATCTCGCTACATTCCAGCGGCTATACCAAACTGCTGCCTCATCCTGCTGGTTCTTTAGGTAGTTTTTGCCACTTCTCCAGCAGGTACATAAGGCCGCTGGGTCATACCGCTCTTCACTAAAGGGGTCGTATCTCCTTAACCACGGACCCAAATCACTCGAGACCACCTCCGTTAGAAAGGTAACGCAATTTCATATACCATTCCACTACAAGAAATCTACCGCAAAATCTACGGAATTTCTGATGGAATTAATATCTGTCGGAAAATACCGATGGATTTCCGACAGAAATTAAAATTGTTAATTCCGTTGGAAATCCATCGGTTTACCGTCGGATTTTTCCTACTATCCGTCGGTTCCTGTGAGAAATCCATCGGTTTACCGTCAGTAATTTCCGATGGATTCATATCCATCAGAAAATTTGAACGTTAATATAGCCGTTGTTATAGCCATTATTATATCCGTTAAATTCTGACAGATTTCCGATGGATTTCCGACAGCAAGCGTTATTATATATATGTTACCATACTTCTCCATTCAATCACAACAACAAATTTCTACCCAACAATTCTAAAAAACGTGTAGAGAGATATGTCGTCTTCTAGAGATTTAAGATCGTGGATGGATGAAGAAATGTTTGATCCGGAGTCGAAGTTATTAAACGATGGTTATGCACGAGGTATATGCGAGTTCATGGCCGTTGCTGGAAATCAACCGCGAGTGAAAACAAGTGGGAAGATGAAATGTCCATGTTCAATTTGTCGCAATTCTCGTACTGTTAAGATAGAGTTAGTATGACATCACTTGTATAGCAATGGATTTATGCCGGGTTACAAGATTTGGTATCTACATGGAGAAAGAAATTTTGATTTTGGTAGTAGTAGCAGTGAACCCTATGTTGCGGATAGCTTAGGAGAACATAGAATGGAAGTAGATTTTGGTGTTGGTACCGTTGAGATGGTGAATGATGCGTTTAGAGAGAATTTGCCATCGACCGTAATAGATGAGGATAGGGTTGAAGAACCAAATGTCGAAGCTAGAAGATTTTTTGATATGTTAGACGCAGCGAAGCAGCCATTATATGATGGGTGTAGAGAAGGTCATTCACCTATATCATCTGCTAGTAGAATGATGACCATTAAGACGGACTTCAATTTGGCAGAGGAATGTGTTGATGCGATAGCAGATATGGTGAAAGATCTTTTGCCTGAAGATAATCTTGCACCGGCATCATACTACGAGGTATAGAAACTTGTAGGTGGTCTTGGTTTCCCGTATCAAGTAATAGATGTGAGCATCGACAACTGTATGATATATTGGAGAGAAGATGAAGACAGGAGAAGTTGTCGATTTTGTCGTAAACAACGGTTTCAGAATACTAGTGGGAGAGGTCCAATTCCATTTAAACGTATGTGGTACTTACCGTTGACTTCAAGGTTGAAGAGGTTATATCAATCTGAGCGCACGGCAGAGCAAATGAGATGGCATGCAGAACATCGTCAAGATGGAGAGATTACACATCCGTCGGATGCAAAAGCGTGGAAACATTTTCAATCCATGTATCCGGATTTTTCGTTTGAGAGAAGAAATGTGTATCTCGGGTTATGTACAGATGGTTTCAACCCATTTGGAAAGCATGGAAGGCAGTATTCGTTGTTGCCCGTAGTCGTAACACCATATAATTTGCCCCCTGGTATGTGCATGCGTCGAAAGTTTTTATTTCTCTCCGTTCTTGTTCCCGGCCCTGAGCATCCGAAGAGATCACTAGATGTATTCCTCCAGCCAGTGATCTATGAGTTACAAATGTTATGGAGTCACGGTGCTGAAGTGTTTGATGTTTCGCGCCAGCATAATTTTAGAATGCGGGCAGTTCTTATGTGGACCATTAGCGATTTCCCAGCATATGGAATGTTATCTGGATGGATAATTCATGGAAGACTATCGTGCCAATATTGCTCAGACAACAGAGATGCATTCCAATTGAGGAACGGAAGAAAGTCGTGTTGGTTTGATTGCCATAGAAGGTTTCTACCGATGGATCATCCGTATCATCGGTCTAAAACATTATTTACAAAAAATAAACAAGTGTTTGAAGCTTCAATTGATGAGGCAGACGACAATACTTTATTGGATCAGTTGAGAGATTTTGATGCTCTGATGACTTTTGAATGTGGAGGTAATGGGCATGAAACTGTTTACGGAGCCGGGGAAGTTCATAATTGGCACAAGAAGAGTATCTTTTGAGAATTGCCTTACTGGAAGGACCATTTATTGAGGCACAACCTCGATGTGATGCATGTTGAAAAGAACTTCTTTGATAACATAATGAACTTCTTTGACAAAAGACAATCTGAAGTCTAGGTTGGACTTGGTAGAGATTTGTGATCGTGATTTTCTTGAAATTCTACCCAATGGTAAATATCCTTTTGCTCCGTACTGGTTGGATGCACAAAAGAAAAAAGAATTTTTTTGATTGGATTCAAGACGATGTCAAATTCACTGATGGATATGCATCTAATCTGCGTAATTGCGTCGACTATGGAGAAGGAAAGTTTATCGGAATGAAGAGTCATGATTGTCATGTTGTGATGCAGTGACTTCTTCCATTTGCTTTTGCGGAGCTCCTTCATAAAGATGTGTACGAAGCAATTGCAGGTATAAATCGTTTTCATGTGTATTTTAACAATTACTGATATTTATATTTTATATATATTTAAATTTGTGTATTTTTATTTGCAGGAGTTGATGCTTTCTTTTGGGATTTATGCACGAGAACACTTACATTTGAGGGGATTCGCAATTTAGAGGACAATATACCCTTGATCCTTTGCAATCTTGAGAAGATATTTCCGCCGTCCTTTTTTGATGTTATGTAACATCTTCCGATCCACCTCCCCCATGAAGCCGCACTAGGTGGTCCTGTTCAATTCCGTTGAATGTATCCTTTTGAGCGGTACATGTTCCATCTTAAGAAGAAGGTTAAAAATTTAAGTCGAGTTGAGGGGTTAATTGTCGCACAGAGCATCAACGAAGAAACCTCACATTTTGCGGAATATTACTTTCCATCGGAAGTTCGTACGAAGAGTAAACGTCCTGCTCGCCATGATGATAGAGGTGAGAAAGCCATGTATCCCGTGGTGGTCCCTGAGTTGTTTTCGCAAGTTGGTCGAGTCAGTGGAAAAGGGAAGAAACGCAAATTTTCACAACAGGAGTGGACTCACTTGCATAAGTATATCGTAACAAATTGTGAGGAGATGGCAGAGTAAGAAAGGTAAAAAACTTAATCTATTTAAATACTAAATTATTTTATAACCATAAGTATTAGCTTTCAAAGGTTATATAATGTTGTTTGATTTTAGGCTTTACATGGCAATAATACGTAGCCATTTTCCAGATAAGACTGAAGAAGAACTTGAACTGCATAAGGAGAACGATTATATTACTTGGCTCCAATTTTACGTAAGTAGGCTATAATATTATAACCATTAAATGCCTTCAATTATTATGTAAGTGTTTTATATTAATTTTGTGGAAATTATTTTCTTAGGTTAATGAAGGAATTAGAGGTGGATCGGTGTTTCCGACATGGTTAGTAGAGTTAGTTACTGGCCCAATCTACATTGCGACCTCATATCCTAGGTATTGCAGTAGGGGATTTGCTTTTAGGATTCACGATGAAGGAAGGTCAAGACCAACTGCAGATTATGGTATTTCGGCTCAATCTGGTGATGTTGTCTACTACGAGATTCTCAAAGAAATATTGCTAGTGCGCTACCCAAGGATATTGGACATGAGGTGCATTGTTTTTATGTGTGAATAGTATGATCCAGAAGTTGGGCGTGGGGTTAAGGTGAACCAATTTGGCGTCACGTCAGTAAATTCTAGAAGAAGACTTCGTACGTATTACCCATTCATCCTACAATCACAGTGATATGATTATGGCCAGCAAGGAGGAGGAACCTATGCAGCATGGAGACGACAAAGAGGAGCAAAGGCAGCAGCTTGAACCGGAGCTACAAGGAGCTGAAGATTTATGCATTTCTCCGGGTCCTATCACTCGGTCTAAACAAGAGAAGCTCAAGACCACTTTGCAACATCTCCTCAACACCATCTCGGGCAGTTTGGTGTGTGCTAATCCAGCCACATTGGTTGTGATCCAAGCCACCTAAACATTTATCAAGAGAGGTGATATGACTTACACTCTTTTTCCCTTCATTTGGTTTTGTCCCATTGGGTTTTCCAAATAAGGTTTTTAATGAGGTAAGCCATATCACTCACTCATCAGCCTCTTGATAAAGCTTAAGCCCATCTCTATCTCCTATCCAAGTGAAGCAGCTCAAGTCCAATAAGAGATTCAGCCGAAAATCTCAAGACATGAAGAGTCCTTTCTTTGTTCAAACTTTGGTTTTAATGCTTTGTATTTTTTGAGATTTTCCTTTACTCTTTGGCTGATTTAAACTCTTGTAATGCTTCATTTGTGAGTTATCAAACATCTTTTCATATTCTCAAACTCTCTGAAACTTGTTTGTTCATCCTTGCTTAAAGTGATCGGATCTTCATCCTCACACCAAGTAAGCCGAAAGTCTTAGGATCTTTCACACTCCTAGGAAGTTTCATCTCGATCCACCCCTTGTTCACCTCGTCTAGGGTCTTCACCCACGTCCAGAGCAAGCCTGAAAGTCCAAAGGATCTCCATCCCTTTGGAAGTTTCGCAACAATCCCCCAAAGACTCATCGGATCCACTCTTGTTCTTCACCTTTCATCTCTTCCGCATCACTCGCCTTGTCACCAATCATCACAACCTCTTGGAGAAGCATTCAGGGACTTGATCCTCACCTAGGATCATATCAAGTGGTATCAGAGCTGACTCCACGCCAGGTTGTATCTCTTTCGATCTGTGATACCTTTTCACATTCCGATCTGTTTATCTGCTGACTGTTGGAATTTTCGTAAATTCATCTTGTCTGATAAAATCGTGAGATCTGTTGAATCTGCTTCAAAAAAGAGTCTAGTATTTGTTAAAATTGATTCTAGAATTTTTGAACATGTTTTGATAATTTTCCGAATCTGATTTCGTCGAACAGTCACATTTAGAGGTTATCAGAATTTGAACAGTTATTGTCGTGTAACTTGCTAGAATTGTTTAAAATCATTGGTTAATCCTAAAATCGTGAAATTTGCTGCATTGAAACCATGATTGAGTCTAGTATTTGTTAAAATTGACTCTGGAATTGTTGAACGTGATTTGATATTTTATTCTGTTCGATCAAGTCAAACAGTCATTTAGGATTCTAGAAAAGTTTCTGAGTTTTCTTTGTTGTGTTTCTTTGGGCATTTTTACTTGTTACTTGTTTGAATCTGAACAGGTACCATGGTGGGAACCAGCTATGGTGAAGAGGAATCGTCAAACTCCAACAAAGAACTGCTTGATTCCTTAAGAGCCATAATGGACGAAAGTATGGCAACCATGAGAGCTGAATTAGAAAAATCAAGAAGAGCACAGAAGGAACAAGAGCTTAAACCAAAGCCACCAGACAACACATTGAGAACAACTTGGAGCAGCCCACATAAAATCTCTCTTACTCCAAAATCCAAATATGTGCTTTGTTCTGAATATCATTCGGCTAATGAACTCTTTAAATTTTCAGGAAAAAGAAGCTACCTAGAGTGGGAAACAAATATGGAAGATTGGTTTTACTATAACCACATACCAAGAGAAAAGAGGATAGCTCATGCAATTCGCCAACTCACAGGAGAAGCTTATCAATGGTGGATACGAAAGGTTGATGAACGCGGGACTTACAAGGAGCCACCTATCACCTCGTGGAGAGATCTTAAGGAACTAATGAGGAATAAGTATGCACCAAATGGTTTAGTTCCAAAAGAATCTTACAGTCCTCAGCCAAAGGAAGTATCCAAGAATGTTCTAAATGAGAAAATGAAGGCTAATGTAACCTCTCAACCAAAGAAGGTCGCTGAACAAGTCGTGGTTCACAAGCAAAGCCTAAATCCATCAATTGAAACAAGCAATGAACGTCCAAAGAAATGTAAGTCCTCTGATCTTTCAAAATCCAAGGAAGTTACTTGTTATAACGCTCGTAAGAAAGAAAATTTTTCCAACACTTGCCCGGAAAAACAAGAGCCGAATATCTCTTCATTAGGATCAAAACTGAGTTCACCAAATTCAAATGGTGGGGTAGTTAATCAAAGTTTAAAAACTTCCAATTCTTGTATGATACACTTGGTCTTGTCAAAGGATGATGATTCAGGTCATACTCTGGAGCATAAGGATGACAAAGCTGAAGGAAACATAAAAGAGAAGAATCCACATTCAGTGTCAACCACTTCAAAAGCTTGCCAAGATAACAAGACTGAGCGAAATGACTATGAAAACTGTTTGGTGACTAGACCATATCCAACACCGGCTGGCTGTGTTTCAAATATCACCGTCTCCAAAGCTGAAATGTTACCAAACATCCTACATGGTACTCAGGTAAGTTTAGCTTGCGAGTTTATACGATATTGGAATAATTTCACATTCACTCGTAGCTTCAAACAACCTGTTTTGAATGTTGAAATTTCAAGTATAATACACTTGATTTTGTCTTTAAGTGCCGAGAAAGATACAGGTACCTTAGATGTGTGCACTGACCTGGTAGGAACCACCTCCACCTGGAGCTTAACAATGGATCAAAAGGCGAAGCCACCAACTGTTTCACCACCAATCAAGACCCGAGGTAACTATCTTGACTCCCAAAGGCGAATGAAAGCTAACTTACTTTCTCTTGGTGCAGATTGTACAATGGTGAGTTCAAAATATTTTCAAGAAGATAAGACTACTCTTGTGCCATTGCCGGTTCATGAGTTTTATCTTGACAAAATCAAACCCAAAGAGAATCAAGAGCAAGATAAGAAATCTAATCTTTTTGCTAGGATTAGTAAGGTTAATGATGCTGAATATTTTGATCATAAAATATTTGTCTCTTGGGATAAATTCTCTTGTGTATCTAACCTTGCACCGGTGCCACCGAGTGAGCTTAACAAATTTTTGCAGGACTTGTCTTTAGGGAACAACTCACGGAAGCTTCCCTTTGATAACTTCCACGACTACAGTGTGATCCTGAGATATGATAATAAGATTCTTGTTAAATTCAAAGAAAACAGAGGACAAAGGATTAATGAAGCACTCGAGAACTACCAAGCTGATTTGGGTGCCAAAACCTTTGCTGATATTGGCGAGAAGAAACTATTTACTTATGCAGTTTTTCCTCACAATGAGTCTGAAGAATCTATACAAATTCATGCCATGATCGTTCTGAAGAAACAAGGACTTCATTTCAGCATCAAAATAAATTTAAAGGGCTTAACTTTGATAATATTACATCCGGGTCATATGGATGATTTCTTGATTACTAACATGGAATTTTCTTTTTGTCTTGTTAGGATAAAAGCAAGAGATCCTAAGGCTTACAAGAAAAAGATGTTTGAATTAAAGAATAGAAATGCAACTAAGGACATTGCAGGAAACGGCAAGCATGGGAACGCAGTCAAATTTTCTTCGAATTTCAAAGATGAACCACCAGATGCATTGCCTATGCTCAGAGATAAAGAACTTGAACTCGACAAGGTAAGTATCTTTGTTCCCAAGAATCATTTTATCCCTGATCACGCAGATATAATTCACTTGTCTCTGTCACAAGAGTCAAACAAAGGTTTTAGGGTAGTCTTGAAGCATACAAGAAGAAGTGAAAAGAGAGAGGACGTAAAGAGAGAGGAAGACCTCCACGTCACGGCTAAGGAGCAGTCACAAAAGGAGAAAGTATCCAATGAGTTAACTTGTGAACACAAACATGTGAGTTCTTCAAACTCTTTTAATAGTACTGGTAAGGACAAGAGAGCATTCATTCTTAAACCACCTGTGCGTACGTTTATGTATAAAGAAACTCTTATGAGTTTCACTAACCTTGCACCGGTGCTACTGAGTAAGAAACCTTGTCATTTTCAGGACTTCGAAGTTGTATGCCCTAAATACGACTCAGGAATTGTCTCACTAATCTGCGGGAAGGAGAATCATATCGTCTTTGATCCAGGAGCACCCGTTGAAGCATTTCCTTATGACATTGGAAACAAGATATGTAAGGAAATTGTTGTGCCTAATGCAACCATTCAAAGTGCACAGGATAAACAAGCTGAAGAAATGAAAGCTCATACACCAGAGACATGGTTAATTTACTTGTGGCTAATTCGGTTTACTGTCCAAGTTGATTATGACCCGTTGAAATAATGGAGAAAGGAACAGCGAGCAAACATTGAGGTGAATTCTTTTGGCATTCGAAAAGGTAATGAAATTATTGTGTATGATGCAATAATTCCAAGGTACGTGTTTCTTTTTGCTCATGAAGCTAGGTTTGAACCTAATAGAAATTGTGGAGGATTTTTGTTTGATAAAATGTGTGGACCTAATAGAAATTATGTGCTCATAGATATTGCTAAATTCTCTAATTTTGCTAGTGCTTCACCCAATGCTGAATTATTCTTTGGAGAAATTGTTTATTATGATAGCATTCTGAATTTTAATAAACATTTAGATGATCATATTGAACCTTTGAAATCTGTTTTAGATGATCTAAGTAATAAATTGTGTGCTAGTCGGAATGACTATATTCTTTGCACCTATGATCTCTTGTCTCGAGTCTTTGTTGTGAGGATACAGGATATACAGGATGGAGAGCTAAATTTTCATGCACCTAGGATGTGGCTCTACCATGTTTGGCTTAAGAAAACTGTTGTTCAAATTGTTCTTAAACCAAAGGAGCGTTTGCTAGACATAGAGCATCAAAAGCCAGCAAACGAAGAGGAGAATATTAAGAACTTTGAGATTGGTTACCAGTTTTGGATTCGTATGAAGGAGAAACGTTTTGCAGCCCAAGAGGAGTTCAAACTAATGCAAGAAGGATATTGTTCACTTCGAGTCATAGAACAGATCCATTCCTACAAAATCTGCTTGCAAGGTGAGTATATTCCGACTTACTTCAAATATTCTAATTTAATCTTTTTCCTTGCAGATTGTTCGGATTTGAGGTCAAATCCTTTTCAAGTGGGAGAGGGTGATATGATTATGGCCAGCAAGGAGGAGGAACCTATGCAGCATGGAGACGACAAAGAAGAGCAAAGGCAGCAGCTTGAACCGGAGCTACAAGGAGCTGAAGATTTATGCATTTCTCCGGGTCCTATCACTCGGTCTAAACAAGAGAAGCTCAAGACCACTTTGCAACATCTCCTCAACACCATCTCGGGCAGTTTGGTGTGTGCTAATCCAGCCACATTGGTTGTGATCCAAGCCACCTAAACCTTTATCAAGAGAGGTGATATGACTTACACTCTTTTTCCCTTCATTTGGTTTTGTCCCATTGGGTTTTCCAAATAAGGTTTTTAATGAGGTAAGCCATATCACTCACTCATCAGCCTCTTGATAAAGCTTAAGCCCATCTCTATCTCCTATCCAAGTGAAGCAGCCCAAGTCCAATAAGAGATTCAGCCGAAAATCTCAAGACATGAAGAGTCCTTTCTTTGTTCAAACTTTGGTTTTAATGCTTTGTATTTTTCGAGATTTTCCTTTACTCTTTGGCTGATTTAAACTCTTGTAATGCTTCATTTGTGAGTTATCAAACATCTTTTCATATTCTCAAACTCTCTGAAACTTGTTTGTTCATCCTTGCTTAAAGTGATCGGATCTTCATCCTCACACCAAGTAAGCCGAAAGTCTTAGGATCTTTCACACTCCTAGGAAGTTTCATCTCGATACACCCCTTGTTCACCTCGTCTAGGGTCCTCACCCACGTCCAGAGCAAGCCTGAAAGTCCAAAGGATCTCCATCCCTTTGGAAGTTTCGCAACAATCCCCCAAAGACTCATCGGATCCACTCTTGTTCTTCACCTTTCATCTCTTCCGCATCACTCACCTTGTCACCAATCATCACAACCTCTTGGAGAAGCATTCAGGGACTTGATCCTCACTTAGGATCATATCACACAGGCAGACCAGGTTCGGATATTTTAATAAATATTTTATATTACGTCAGTTTTTGGATTCTATTTTTGTTTTACTTGACTTCATAAATAACATTTGTTTTTTTAGGTATGCTATATTCGTTACCCTAGGGTAACATGGCGTTCAGATCCTTGGATTACAGTGACTCCAATTAATCCAAGAGGAAAATTTTATGGAGTTTCTGAGCACGATGCTTTACAACCAACTAGAAGTGTTCCAATGGATCATGTTGAGCATTCTTTTGATACATTCCTTGTGGTTGATTTAACAGAAATTGGTGATGATAGAGTTCATTCAGAATCAGAGGAAGAACTTAGAGAATTTGATGAGGCCGAAGACGATATTCCTTCTGAATGATCATTATCTGATTCAAATTAGTACATTATGAACATTTGTTTTTATTTATATTTTGTATTTTTATCACGTATTTTAAATATTACATTTTATAAAAATTAAAACCAAAAAACCATAAATAAATAAAAACATTAAAAATCATAAACAAACCCAAATAATAAAAAACAACCAAAAAAAAAACTAAAAAACAATAAAAAATACTATACAAAAAACATCTCAAAACAAAATTACACTCAAACCGTCGGAAATCCGTCGGAAATTTTCGACGGATTTCCGAATGAATTGACATTTTTTCTTCGCCAGCCGATGTCAATCAATCCTTAAACCGAGACACGTGTAACCACAAACCCGTCGGAAATCCGTCGGAAATTTCCCGACGGATTTCCGATGGATTTCCAACGGGTTTGTGGTTTCGTGGTCGTTTATGATCCATTTCTCTTGAAATATGTTTGTACTATGGTTTGTTACTCATTTCAATGATAAAATACTAACATATACCTTGTAACATATCATATATATCAAAATCAAAAAAATCCCGACGATCATGTCTACATATTAGACAATGATACATATCTTAAAACGATGTTTTATAACCATAACAACTAAAGTTTTCTAATTTCGTATATTTCATTTGTAACAATGTATTTGTTTATATTTTATCATTGAAATGAGTAACAAAGCACACTACAAACATATTTCAATAGAAACAGATCGTAAACGACCACGAAACCACAAATCCATCAGAAATTTCTGACGGGTTTGTGGTTACATGTGTACCACCTCAAGGTCTCGGACGGATACGCGAAATATTACGCGACAAATTAAATTTTCATTTCCCGGGAAATCAAAATTTCGTGTATCCGTCGGAAATTTCTGACGGATTTCCGACGGATACGCGAAATTTTAGGCTGGAATCTTCCCGAGACCGCGTTTCATTTAATATTATAAGATTCCGATGGATCTTCCGTCAGAAATCCGTCAGAATTCTTTGATAAATAATGTCTTCTTCTTCCTTGCGGGTCTGAAACGAGAAACGAAAAAAAAAATGAAAACCTCCGATTTCTCCATCGACTTTTGCTCCGATTAGACAACTTTTTTTGGCTCAATCATCAAGATGTCTAACAATCCATCAATTTCATCCAATATGTAAGTTTCCAAAACTCTAAAATTTAAATATTTCTAAGGTTTTAAGATTGATGTTAGATTTAGGTTGTTGGATGTAAGATTTAGGTTTTTGGATGTTAAATTTATGTTATTGGATGTTAGATTTATGTTTTCTAGTGTTAGTTCTAGGATTTCTATGGTTAGATTTAATTTTTGAACTTTGGAGAATTTGTTATGTTATTGAATTTGAAGAATTTGGAGAATTTGTTATGTTATTTTGGAGAATTTTTAACTTTGGAGAATTTGTAATTTTTTTTTTACTTTACATTATTTATTTAGATTAAAATAAATTATAAATTTGTTTTAATAAAATTATAATGCTTTTTATTAATTTATAATCATTTTTAAAAATTTATAATCATTTTTTAGAAATTTATAATCATTTTAGAAATTTATAATCATTTTTACAAATTTATAATCATTTTATTAATTTATAATCATTTTTTAGAAATTTATAATCATTTTAGAAATTTATAATCACTTTTACAAATTTATAATCATTTGTATTAATTTATAATCATTTTTTAGAAATTTATAATTATTTTAGACATTTATATTTATTTTAATTAATTTAAAAAATTAATTTCGTTTTAAAATTTTATAAGGGACTACGGATTATATTACGAGGGTTCTGGGAGCCGAGTACGTCGAAGTTCCGGTAGGGGTAGGGGAGTTGCGAGGAGTCATTCTACGGCGTCTACCCATATTCCGGACACCGCATCACCTGTACCATCCGCTGCTGCATCGACACCACCCTCTACTGCACCGTCGGCAATGAGCGTCGAGGACTTTGTTGCTTTACCTGGACGAGAGAGATTCACTCGTTTTCATCCGGATTGTGTTGGGACAGACACATGGTAAGTCTGATTTTCCTATTTAAAAATATTAAATTTTATTTAATATTTTTTTATAAACTATTTAAAGTCCACAAAACAATTTGTTTTGAAGGTTTAAAGATTCGGGAAATGGGATTTCCAAATCTATCAACCGGATGCTTAATGGATTGCTTCAGCATCCGTATCCGACGTACACCCAAATGCCCTTAGAAGAGCAGGAAATGTGGTTTCGGCAATTTGCGGTAAGTTTTTCATTTTCTTTATTGTTTACTTTGAATTTAAATAGTTTATTAGTTTATTTTAATTTAATTTTCATTTTTTTAGCAAGAATTTACTTGGGAGAGTCACATTACCGCTTCGGTTAGAAGGGAGTTCCACAAAAAAGCGGCAATAATGTATTCACGGAAGATGAACGAGTGGAAGGGGTTGTGGTCGAGGAATCTTGTTCCAAGGGAGTTGGTTATGAATCCGACCCTATGGAACGGATTGATAGCGTACTGGAGTGAAGACGCTACGAAGGCTAGCTCCACAACCCACTCTACGTGCCGGAACAGCGATCGCAAAGGAAAGGGTAAGGCGACGCACAATCTAGGAGCAACCAGTTTGGTCACAAAGGCGAAACAACTTGTAAGTTTTTGGTTTAATCAATATGTTGTTTTTTCAATTTTATATTCAAAATATTTACTGTATTTGTTAATTTTGTAGTTTCGGAAAGATGGTGTCCAACCTTCTGCCCTCAGATTGATCGAAGTTGCACACACCAACAAGAACACCAATGAAATCCAAGATGGTGTAGCTCGGGAGATCGTTGGCAACGTCGGGAAGATGGGTGATGAGTATCTTCTGAGTCAACCAATCATTGAAGGAACCCCGCCTCTCACCGAAGTCCCGATCGAGAAGATCAACGAATTCGTCTACGAGGTAAGTAAATTTTAAAATTTTAATCAATTTTTATTTAATTTCAAATATTTATTCAACTTTTCATTTCTGCAGTGTACTCCGAAGACCAAAGGTCGGGTCTTTGGTCTTCCAGACGATTCAACATCTTACTCGGCTACTTCACGCTTTTACGGAGATCCTAGCGATGATCTTAGGGCGAAGCTCGCACAGAGAGACGCTGAAATGGAGGAGATGAAGGCGGATATGCAACGCCTTAGAGAGGCTGGAGAAGCGCAACAGGCGAAATATGAAGCTGATCAACAAGCGATGATCCAACGGATGAACGAATTCTTTTCGCAATATCCACCACCTCGACCGGGCGATTAGTTTCATTTTCGGATTATAAACAATTTTTTTTTTTTTTTTTTGAATTATTAAAAAATTTCAATTTTAATTTTCAATACAATTCAATTTTATTTTTCATTTCTTTTATTAAAATTTAATTTTCTTAAAATTAATACATTTATTGATTTTTCAAATTATTATATTAAAAAAAAAACTACGAATTCTGTCAGAAATCCGTCGGTTTTTAGATCCGTCAGAAATCTGTCGGTTTTTATCCGTCGGTACTACGTCGGGAATCTGTCGGTCTCCTTCGGTTCAAAAACATCGGAAATCCGTCGGTGTTTAGATCCGTCAGAAATCTGTTAGTTTTTATCCGTCGGAACTACATCAGTAATCTATCGGTCACCGTCGGTTTAAAAACATCGGAATTCCGTTAGGAATCCGTCGAAAATATTCCGACGAAACCCGACAGAGAACCGACATAAGAGATTCTGACGGATTAACGACGGATGTCCAGAAACTCGATTCCGTCGGAAATTCAGACAGATTTCCGACGCGGATTTTTATTCCGACGACATAGTTCAGACGGCAAAATCCGACGGATTTCCGATGGATTTTGCGTTTTCCGACGGATTTCCGACGGATTTTTTCGTCTGATTCCGGCTGTTTTCTTGTAGTGTTCATCAAAGGTTCTGGATATACATCTCAAGGGAAGACCTTCATCTGAGTCAATCTTTAAGACACTTAGGATTGATTCTTAATCATCATGTCTCTTATTTGCTTCCAAATGATCCTTCTTGTTGCATAACTCAATCCAAAGCCTACAAGAAAATGAAACATGCAAACATATGCTCCTAGACTCTAATTATGCAATGAAAACACAATAAATCTAATGATAAATACAATCTAAAACATGATTAAAATGCAACATATCACCAAGACGTGAATGTCATATTGATAATGGACACTTTATTGAAGTAGTAAAAAGCAGAAGAGATTGATAATGCCATAACCGTCGTCTTTAGTTTTTCATCGAATTATTGGCGCCCCCGAGTTGAGATCCTGTGCTTGAAAAGAGGAAGGGAAAATTTTCACTGAAACATAATTGTTAGAACACAGTTTCTTGGCCGACAAGAGATTCTTGGCAATGAACATGGAGAAATATTTTAAGGTGAGTGTACGGGTTGGAGAATGAATAAAAGATGAACCAGTGTATGCAATTTCCATGCTTGTACCGTCAGACACCAAGACTTCATCACCACCATTGTAAGGCGCATGAAGTTACATGTTGGCAAGATCAGATGTAATGTGGTGCGTGGCACCACTGTCAAGGAGCCACAATAGCGTGTCATTGGGAAGGTTCATCGCAGATTAGACATGTGGTTGCCATTGTGATGACCGTTGTTGAGGAGCCACGCTAGTTCTGAGGACGAAAATCACCTTGCTATCTCGAGTTCTGATTCGATTGTTGCCAATTGCGAGATCGGCTTTCAACTTGATTAGCAGAAACTGGAAGATTGACTAAACTAACTAGGACTACCATTAAACTAACTAAGCCATTGGCTCTAACTGAACATTGACTCGGTAAACTTGAAAACAGAAACCAATAAACGCAGAGCATAACAAACTTAAATAGACTCCAACAGAAACCCATGCAAAACACATGCAACCTTCAAAGCCATTGAAATTGTTATTATTATACATATTTTAGCAAGAATCTCGAGAAATCTTCCGGAAATGCCAAATAACCGAGGTCTGGTTAACTAGTCAAATTCGTTGACAAGCTTGTTAGCTAAAGAGAACATTAAGAGATCAATGTTGACTGATTGAACTGATCATCTCTAGCAAGAAGGCTTCCATATCACTTTAATTTATCGGCAAATGCGGTTTATATATTTACAACTTTCTAACACAAACCAATCCCACTTCCCCTACTCATCCACACAAAGTAGCCGGAATAGCAAAAAGCTCATAAACAAAAAAAGCAAGGTTTTGTCCCAAAAGATCAAACAAACATTCATACATCACTTTCCGGTTTATTTCTTAACTTCGTTATTCGTCCAAACTACTTGCTCCAGAGAATTAGAGAGCTTCTTATAGAACTGCAAACACACCATCACCTCCAATTAGCTCATTAAAACAAGGTTACTTACACTATGATCTAATTAATCTAAACAAAACTATAAAGCTACCTTGTGGAATTCAAGTGTGTCCCCTTTTGACTTTGATACTTGAACCATATGAAGACTTGGTGCTACTTGGAATATCTACTTGTCACACACCATACAAATCAAAAACACAATGAATAAAAAAAAACGCATAAACCATCACCAATACTTTCTTAAAATGTCAAATCTCATATAATATACCTCTGTTGCCACATTGAGATTCCCTTTTCTTCCAGCCTTCACATTCTCAAGCCTCATCTAATTACAAGTAATACCATATCTTAGTTTTCTTTTTTTTTCTTTTTTCATTTTAATTTCCTTTACAGAGTTTTTCACTAACCTTGTAGTTCTTTTTTTGCACATCAAAACCTAGAGGCTTTGCAGCTTCTTCTATCTTGTCGATGATCTCATTCGCGCCTCCTCTAAGTGTTATCCTTGTTTCTCTCTTAAATTCCTGTTTTTAAAAAGAACATATTTCATCATCAGAATATAGATAAGTTATATGAACAAAACCGTGCACAAACACACAAACCTGTTCTGGATCGAACAGATTCTCCAAGTTAAGTCCCCTTGACATTGATATGATCTCAAAGGCATTGATTGCAACTGGCTGCTCTTCTTTCTTCTCAGTAACAAGATGCTCCTGTACATGATCATCACATGTTTTCTGTGATGCTATTCTTAATACAAAAGGAAAAGAAAAAAAAAAAAAACTATCCTCACCTCAGAGTCCTTGAACACAGCTTCAATATCATCCATGTTTGAGTCATCCTTCTCCTCAAACACTGGAGGCTTGTAATCTTTCTTGAACCATTCATCTTCGAAGACCTCTTGTGGCGTTACACGCTATCACAAAATCAAATCAACTCAGTTTCTTGGTTAAATTGCATAGTCAACAAAAAATCTAAAGAATGGGTGTTGAGAATCCCCATTCTCAAGTAATCAAAATAAGTTTATTTGAGTATTATTTTTAACCACATCTACTATCCTTTCAACTCAGCTAACCGAGGATTAGTGATCGATTTTTCACAGGAAAAAAAACATAAAACTGTGCAGGAAAATGAAAGATGAAGCAGATAAGAGTGTACATTTTAATATGTATAACACAGATTCCCCAACTTTTTTTCTCCAGCCCTTTTGTGCTGGAAAAATGGAAAACATGATTGAGTACTACAAATAAATCATGGTCAGGTGTATAAATATAGAGCTCATTACGCTACTTATAGGTTTTTTTTACTTCTTGTTCTTTTTTTAGATAATGAATACAATGTCATAAAGTTCATGTTTGTGTGAAAATTCTTAGCAATGGACAGGTGTATATAAGCATGTAAACTCATAGTAGCATGTTTAAATTACTTACGGTCATCGGGTTCGGATCTAAGATTCGAGTGATCAGTTTCATCGCGCCAAGTGAGAGCCACGGAGGACAGTTGAATTCACCGGATGAAATCTGCACAAAAAGAAAAATGGCAAAAGGGAGTTTTAAAACCTGAAATAAGGATTTGCGCAAGATTCCAACTTAAGAGAGAATTTAGTTAAAAAGAGTAGCTCACTTTTTTATAAAGATTCATTAGATTAGAATCATCAAAAGGCAAGTAACCTGCAAGCAGGACATAGAGGATAACACCACATGACCACATGTCAGCTGTTGCTCCATCATAGCCTCTATCATTGAGAACCTAAGAACCACAAAGATAAAAGATTGGTTATAAAGAACTCGACAGGCGATCATCATATGTAAGGTTTAGGCAGACCTCAGGAGCAACGTAGTTCGGAGTTCCACATGATGTATGAAGGAGTCCATCATCCTGTTATCCACAAGCATATAAACCATGTTTAAGAATAAATACGGATACAAGTTTCGATATCAAAACCCGTAAATTAAAGAATAAATCAAACAATAAATTACTATGAAAACAGATGGTCATTACCCTGACTTGTTGGGACAAAGCACTTAATCCAAAATCTGAGATCTTGAGGTTTCCATAGGCATCTAATAGTAAATTTTCAGGCTGCAAAATAAAATAACAACAGAACAGTTAATTGTTACACATAGCGTGTGTATACATAGTAACATAACTTCTCCATTAACACAATCCTAAAGGCTTTGTAGTTCCATTCCTAAACGTTTTATGTAATTACGTTTTATCAAGTACCTTGAGGTCTCTATGGTAGACACCTCTGCTATGACAATAGTCCACAGCATGTATAAGCTGTTGGAAATATCTCCGCGCCTCTTCTTCTTTCATCCGCCCGTCATTTACCTTCATTCATATGGTACACAATCAGATTTCAGTTGTAATGTGACATTACAGAATCACCAAATAACAATTGTGTACTAACTAACTTACAATCTTATCAAAGAGTTCTCCTCCAGTAACATACTCCAAGATAATAAATATCTTCGTCTTACTAGCCATCACCTACCAAACAACCAATGCAATTAGTAATTTTCAAGCATATGATAAAAGAAAACATTTACCTAAAAAAATGTTAATTACCTCATATAACTGAACAACATTAGGATGCTTTATCAACTTCATAGTAGCTATCTCTCTTCTGATCTATACAATTCAATAAAGAGACTAAGGAAGATTAGGTCAACCGATAAAACCGCAATGCAAAAGCAGTGTATCATTAAATTAAACATAGAGAGACCTGTTCAGCCATCTTATGCTTGAGGACTTTCTCTTTATCAAGAATCTTGAGAGCCACAGGTTCACCAGTATCAGAGTTTCTAGCAAACTTAACTTTAGCAAATGTTCCTTCTCCAATTGTTCTTCCAACTTCATATTTACCTACTCTACGCTTTACTTGCTGTCTCCGATTCATTCTTAAGCACCAAGTCAAAGAATGCTAAAAAATCACCAAAAAAAAAGAAAACCACAAAACTTTGAGAAAACTTTGAGAAGATTTGATTAGAAACAAAGAGAGGGTGAAGAAGAAGCAAGACAGAGAATAGATAAATAGATAATATCTCCATTTATATAGTTAAATAACAGCTAGAATATATATATCTAGTTTTATCAAATTTTAAACAAAAATGAAAAAGATAAAAAAAAGTACCTTAAATTTTTTGTTGGGAATCAGCACAGAAGAAAAGATCTGAGAGCTGCAGGAGATTGAGATTGAGATTGAGATTGATAGATTGATTCGAAATGACCTTTGAGAGAGATGAAGAGGCAGAGGTCGTGATAAACGATGAATACAAGAAGATGATTTATTTATTGGTAAAATTCGTTTTTGGTGTTATGTTACAGTTTTGCTTTTTAGGAGTTTCACAACCAGACAAAAATGTCCTTACAGTACTTACTGTGGAAAGAAACAAAAGATGAATTGCTGTCTTATAGCTTTTAATAGTTGTAACTTAAAATCATTAAAAACCAAAAAGTAGCCTAACCGATTCAGAACTTATGGGAACTCAATTCGGATCTGTTTTCTCTTTTTTATTTTTTAATATTATATTTTGTTTTTCATTTTTAATAATGATAATAGTGTTATAAACTCTAACATTAAATATATATATATATGTATATATGTATAAATAAATAAATATATATATATATATGTAAAATAAAGAAATAAGGAGGAAATAACGAGAGGGAGGGAGTGAAACTCTTTCTCTTATTACTATCGTTTATACTTTGTTACAACTTACAAAACTTATTTATAGTACATAAGATTAAGTAAGACAAAGATAAATATTTTGATGATAAGGATAATAAGATGATGTGTGTAAAATAGAGAGGAAAAGCATATAACAAGTGTATTGTGTGTTGTTTATATGATGGATAATCACATATTAAATATGTTTTTAATACTTTTTTTTGAGTATTAATCATTAGTAACACATTGTGTATTGCCTCATTAAAATATTTATCATAAAAAAATTTATTGGAATAAAAACTATGATAAGACTGTACACATGAAAAATGGTAGTTTTATTTTTGTAGGATTTTCGATCAGATAAATTTGTAGAATACATAAACTTGAACAAAAGTTAAATCCTAAAAATGTCTTAAATATTGATGTTGTAGTCGGTATTCTTTGGTGATAAATACTCTCTTAGCTTAGAAAAAGTTACAATTTTATCCCTATTTATATTAATATATTGCCAGTAAAATGAGAAAACTTACTCTAATATAATCAACTTTTTCCTTTGAATAGCTAGTATAATTTTTTTTTTACTTTTATTGGCTATATAACTTACTTATTCTCTAACAAATTTTATAATTCCAAAATTGTTCTTCTGATTGTTTTTTATCAAAAAAATAGTTAATGAGTTTTTCAAAATTGATAATTCCATATCAGTTTTATCATAAATATATTTATAATTTATGTAACTAAATTCTTTTATACCTAAATGATTTTAACATTAGTATAAGAAAAATAATATAAAAAACAAAACTAAAACCTACTTTAAAAATATTTTCTGTCTATAATACCAAAATTATCCTTTCTAACTAATAAATATTTTTGAAGAGAAATTATTAATAAATTATTATTTAATTAATTCTACTTTTTAATTCATATTTATAATTAAAAGTGCAGTTTTCAATATTTATTTACTTAAAATATTTGATTAAGTTAAAGAATAATTTAAAAAAAAAACTTAAATATTATTACAAAAGTCCGTCAAATATTAGCAAAGTTTGTGAGATGTCCGGAGTCTGTCATATGTTCACAGAGTTTGTCATATGTTCACAGAGTCTGCCAAATATTCGTAGAGTCTGTCAAATATTTGCAGAGTCTGCCAAATGCTCGCAAAGTCTGTCAAATGGTCGCAAACTCTGTCAAATGCTCGCAAACTCTGTCAAATGCTCGCAAACTCTGCCAAATGCTTGTAAACTCTGCCAAGTGCTCGCAGACACTGCCAAATGCTTGCAGATTCTGTCAAATATCTATAGAGTTAGAAAATTATTCAATAGAGTCTGCCGAATGTTCGCAGAATCTGTCAAATACTCGCAAAGTCTACCAAATACTTGCAGACTCTGTCAAATGCTCGCGAACTCTACCAAATGCTTGCAAACTCTGCCAAGTGCTCGCAGATTCTGCCAAATGCTTGCAGATTCTATCAAATATTTGAACAGTCAGAAAATTATTCAACAGAGTCCGCTAAATATCTGCAGAGTCAGCATATTTTTCTGCAGAGTCTGTCAAATATATGCAAAGTCTGCTAGATATCCGCAAAGTCTGCTAATTACTCCGCAGAGTCTGTCATTTACTTCACAGAGTCTGCAAAATGTCTTAAAAGTCTGCCAAATATGTGAAAAGCCTATCAAATATCTGCAGAGTCTGTCAGATGCTTGCAGAATTTGTTAAATATTCGCAGAGTCTGTCAAATGCTCGCAGTGTCTGCCAAATACTCGCAGAGTTTGCTAGATGCTCGCAGAGTCTGCAAAATATTCGCAGAACTTGCCAAATGCTTGCAAAGTTTGCCAAATATATCATTAAGGGTATTTTTTTAAAATTATTGCATTTAAAACTTTAAAAGTTTTTGATAAATTATTTTGGCTATTTCAAAAATAAAGTAGGTTATTGTGGTAAAACACTCACAAAATAATACATATATAAATTATATATAAATATATTAATAATGGAGAAAATAGAAAATTTAATTATTTTCTTATTATGTGTGAAAAACTTTAAATGATACGTATTTATAAATAGAGATATTATGTGTTAGGATAAATAAACTAAGTATTAAAATTTATTAATAGTTTTCTAGATTTTTCTTGATTTTTCTATAATCAATTTTCGTGATTTTCATAATTTTGGTTAGTCATTTCGACCGTTCGATCTTAATTGATCTCCAATACTTAATCTCACATATATTTTGTTGTCATTAACAATATGGTTGATGATAATCATTAATAGATAGAAAAGGGATAGAGTGTTTTTCTGCTTAAATTTGACAGAAAAACACTATCAACTAAATAATTATTGCAAAAAACTAGAAATGACTGCAATAAACTGTCGTGTACACGAAAAATGATTATTTGTTTGAGCTTGTTAAAGAGAACTACGTTTTAGTGTCTTTGTATACTTTATCATTCCAAAGAGATAGACTGCTTGTATATATCGAAGAGCTTACGTGTTCAATTTCTCTAGTATTTGTGGACAAGATAAAATAGAAAAAAAAAAACATATGAAAAGAAAAGATTGAGGCTGGCCAAGAACAAAACCTTGAATGTGGTTCATACTAGAAATGATAACTTATCACTTAGTGAAAGTTTAAAGATTATCGTTTTCTTTTCTCTCGCGTGATACGCCTTTCAATGGATAAGTTTTTTTTTTTTTAAATAATGATGTGGTGGTCTACTATGCGTCAGAAGATATAGAGCGGATCAAGAGGAGAATATTTAATCAGTGGCTAAATTTGAGCATAATATGATGAAGATATTCATCATGTTCTTTTTTTTTTTTTTTTCCTGTAATGTAGAGGTAAATCTCAGGCCTTATGCACAGACTAATACTTTTAGACTCATTTTCCTTTTCGCGCAGATACTCTGCGGATTGGGTGGCCAAGTAAAGTCGAACCCGAAACTCAAGGCAGACACATACCCAACCCCAAACCACTGGAAGATTGCATATTATCATAAAATCATTACAAAATTAGAGTTTTGATTTGGGTTCTCTAGAAAAATGGCTTGTTTTCTACTTCAGAATCAGAAGTGTGCACCGTCCTCATTGCTTCATATGATCGCATATGGCTGAAAATCACGTTTGATTCCACTTACTTCCTCTTTTAATTAGTGCAGCATTAACTTATTAAACACTGTATTAGTCTAACGTAGAGAACAAAAGTTAAATAAATTGCTATAAAACTAAGTGAAATAAACAATAATTGAATCAAGCAGCCCCACTGGCAAGTGGGTAAGACTTAACAGTCAGAGATCCTAGAAAGATTATTCAAACCTAATTTTTCTTGTTCAGATTTGTTTTTAGTTTTTTATAGATTTGTACGTTGTAGAAACTATTAAAAAAAAAAAAGGGTTCAACGTTATTTGTATGATTTCGGTGCATATCATCATCGCTTGCAGTTACTGTCTAGTTGCAATATAGTTAAGAAATCACTTAAAACGTGATTTAGGAACTTTCAAATCCTTTTCTTAGTATTGAATTGTTTTAGTAACTCATAAACTTTCTTGTGCAAGTAAGTGTAGACAAAGAAAGAAAATACTACAACTTGACAATATAGTTTACAATAAGTAATTATATTAACATAAAAAATGCTCTGGTTATGTAATCGACCTAGATTTTCGAGAAATAAATACATCTGAGTTCGTTGAAAATAAATAAATAAATATATTTGATTTCGAAGCCCGTTGCAAACTTCACATGGATATAAGTTGAGTAGTTTTTTTTTTATCTCAAAAACACTAAAGGTCAAATGAATTTTTTATACACCAAAAACTACATCTCACCTTATTTTTATTTTCAATCCTATTTTATTTCTTGAGTCAAATCTATCGTATTTTCTTTTTGGATCAGTTTTTAGTTTTTTTACACATTTGTTGATTTTCATGTCCAATCGAGATGATTTTATTATGTTTCATTTATCTCACACCTAATTCTATTTTATTTTTATATAGGTTTTTACACATTTGCTGATACTAAGTCAGAAGTGATAAGAGTATATAATAAATTTATAATCATTTTCATCACTCTTATCACTTCTAACAGTTAGCTCACACGAACCAAGGCACATGTGTTCCTAAATGATAATACAGTCTGTGATGTTTCTGTTCATGCGCCAATTTGCATTACCAACTAACGAAATAAAGTAGTCACGGCCAAAAAAGGGTGGCTCACATAACTCCATCAAAATCCAGCTATGTCCAGTAACACATCATCCACAGAGATGCAAAACCGAACCACAAAATCTATCGAAAAGATAAGTAAAAAAATTAACAGACTCGGTTGGTGATACTAAGAGAAAGAGACTTGAGTTGGGTGTTCCATTTATCAACCGCCTTATGCAACTTCCTTCCATTAGCACTGTCACCTCTCAGCAAGTAACGGTTCATTTCGTCAATGTGACCATCGATTCGGCTGTCCAGTATCAGCGACACAAGCAACTCTGTTACCTCCTTCTCTGGCACGTTCAGTTCCTTTGATATGAATGGAATCCCAATCTTTGTGTATGGCTTTATCAGCTTCAGCAACACTTGTGTTCTCACTTTCTTCAGCAGATCATTCATGTAGTTTCTGATGAATGGATCATCCATTATTGTCCTTCGGTTATTCTACATTCCAAAACCATTTCATGAGTACTGTTTTCAGATATATGCTGAAAAAGAATCCCAATAATACTTCACTTATTACCTTAAGTATTCTCTCAAACTCTATGATCTCATTTCGTTGATATGCTGCGATCAAATTAGTCATTGCCAAGATCTCAGGGTCGTTTTTGTACCTGTAGAGAACCAACTATGAAGCAAAGAACCAAAAGACGGGTTTACAATTCAAGTATTTAGGGAAATGACTTACGGCTTTGCCTCTTGGCCGTCAAATGGATTCACTTCCGACTCCATCAGCATATTCGCCAGAACAAGATATCTTTGCAAAGCCAAAAGAAAGAAAACAAAGATCAATAACTCTTACCGTGCTCAAACAAATCACAATACAAAAAGCAAGATACTGGACAAGAGTAAAAGAAAAAATGCTCATGTACACCACTTCTCCTTAATGTCAAATCTAAACTGCTTTGCTTTACTCATCCTTAACACCACTTCTCCGTGCTCAAACTGCTTTGCTTTACTCATCCTTGTTTGTTTACTTTTAAACCATGTTTATAATCTAATGACCAGAGAGTATCAAATAGGAAAGATTAAAGAGATTAGAGGATAGTTGGAAACATACTTAAGACACTGTATACGCCTTTGGTTGCCAGCTTCATCATAGTTTTTAAAAGCCTCAAAGAAGTCTGTGGCTGCTTCTGCCCACTGACGCTCTGCCATATGCATTTTTCCACCACACTCACGGATTATACCCATGATCCTAGGATGAGGTATCGCAGATTTGATGGCAAGAGCTTTCTGGTATAGTTGCTGCATTCATTCAAAAAGTGTTGGTTGCAAAAAGTCCTTTCTGGTATGTATGCAACAAATAAAATTGCAAATATCAAAAATACTTCGAGGTGAAAAACCAACCATATAGCAGAGGATGTTTACCTTAAGCTTTTTGTTGTCCTTTGTTTCAGTGTAAATCTGAATTTCAATTGCATAAACCTCAAGCAGCTGACTTCCTTTCTTCTGATCATCTGTTCCATCTTCTTTTTGGCAAGATTTATGGAGTTCCTTCAGGATCTGGCAAAACAAATAAATAGCGGTTATTGTACATGCTAAGTTCTAAGCATAATCAGCTTCAATCAAAAGATTTGATTTAACCAAGTTATACCTTCATCATTCGTCTGTATTCACCAATGTCAAACCAGATGTTGCAGAGTTTTAAATTCGTCTTGAACCAGAGTCTCTGCAAAAGAAACCAATACGTCACTTCTCCCAAACCATTGAGAAGAAATGTAACACATACAAAACATTAAAATAGTTTCCACACCTCATTCTTAGCCTCTTCAAGGGCTTTCAGGGTGGTCTGATAAAACTCTTGCAGCAGACTAGTGTTCTGGCTAGCAGACCCAGAGACAAAATCCATGATATTATTTATACATTTTTCGCTGTAATTCCTGGTCACTGCTGACTTGATGTACGTAAGCATCTCTCTATACGCATCCATCATTTCTTTGTATTTACCAAGACGGTAATAAATCTTCACAGTCTGCTTAAGCGCTTTGAAACCCCTGAAAAGAAACACACCATAAAATGGTTTAACTAAATCACCAAAACATCAAGAACAATATCCACATATAGATAACAGTTATACAAATAATAGAGGCAATGAGACTTAGGAATACCAATGTTTAGTGTGAAAAACAAAAACACAGCCTAAAGGTACATAAATTAACTAGACATAAACCAGCAAGATCTTGCAGGTAAACTCAAGATTATAACTTAAGAAAAGGGTCAAATCTAAATGCAGCCACAGCCCAAGTTCAACATAGTGAATTCAACATGTAACAAGTATCCAGTCGTAAATTATCTATTCCATACATTTCAAAACCTAGACAAACACAAATCTAGTACTCTCAAGATTTACAACAATCGTCACAAATCTAGTATTCCCAAGATCTACAACAATCTTAGATACTTGATCAGAGCACTATTCTAGAGTCTTACCACTCAGCTTTATCTGGTTCCATCTTAACAACCTCGGCAAACCCAGAAAGTGCCTCTTCAGGTTCAGTCTCAACCATACCTTACAAGAAAGCAAACACTATGAGTCAAAGATTTACAAGAATCACAAACACAAGCTGAGAAAGGAAAACGCAAAAAAAAATAACCTTTAGAGTTATAATACTGGTTCTCAATATCAACATCTTGCTCCTCTTGTTCTTCATCAGAATACTCAAATCCGTAATCCTCCATATCAGCATCTACAAAATTCGAAAACCCAAATCAATAAACCTAAACGATTCGCGACGACAAGTACATAGTCCGATTTGGGGAATTTCAAAACCCTAGATGATTCAAAATCGAAGATTAAAGAAAGTTAAACAAGAACAAGACCTGAAGCCATTATGATCCGATGAAGAAGAACACTACACGATTCGAAGAAGCAAAGATTTCGTAAGATTAGGGCACAAGAAGAGGATTTGCTTCGGATTTTTGAGAGTAAACAGAGTTGCCCAAAGGGGTTTTGAGAAGGTGGGAGATGGATTTTGCGATAGTTTTGGTATTGGGCCGAGTTAAACCAAATGGTATAGTCTTGATCATAAATATATACATAGAAACCCAATCTATATAATAATAAAAATTCAATCAATGGATATATGAACATATGATTCATGATTTGATTTGAAAAATCAAACAATATGGAATAAATTTAAGGGGCACTAAAGTTAGGGAAAAACATAATCTAAAAACAAAATAAAAAAAACTGTAGTTTAAAAAGAGAGGTTCTAAAAAATTATTAGACTCATATTTTATATTAAAAACTAGATTATGACATGTCCGATGAATGAATTTTTTTAAAAATAAGATAAAGCATAAAATAAATTAAAATTTATTTTAAGTGATATTTCTTAAATGCTTTTAGGGAGGGGAGTAGAAAGCCTTTTAAATAAGAATATAATCATTTACATAAGTTTTGTTTTTCTAGGTGAATAAATTAATTTAAGTATCGATATTATAATTTTATTATTAACATATTATAATATAGTAATATAAATGGTCAACACCAACTTTCTCTCTTTCTATACCTAATCGATATTTACCATATCATTCATAGATCTAGTTTTATAAGGTCGGATTTCCACGCTTGGTGGCTCCCTCAGCGCCGACATTAGTTACATTTCCTCTTCCTTCTTCTTTTGCTTGTTTATTATTCATAAATCTTGTTTCAGCTCTGATCGCATGAAAATAAGATTTGTTGTTGGATTTTTCAGTTTGGGACAAGGATGGAAATGCTGTAGAGAAAAGAGTCGCTAACTAAGAAGCTCAAATGTACGCTTCGTCTTTGGAGATGATGCAAATGCATCACCTCTCGTTGTTTCTATCTCTATTTCTTTTCCGTAAATTTATGGATCTCGTTATAGTTTATCACAGATAGTTATCCAGTCTCCGTCAGTTTTATATATGTCTTTGCTTTCGTCTCAGGTTAATAATTTTTCTTTTTTACAATGGCAGAGCTGTTTTATTTTAGAAGTTTAGTATTTAACTTTTTAGTATCTAGATCATTTTGGTTCTTCTGGACCATTGATGTGGTTCATTTGTTGCATTATTTCGTTTATGAGATTGTGTTGCTACTGCGTCAATCTTCTTTTGTCGGTGCTTCCCATTATCTTAGTCAGATCACATCCTTCATCATCTCTTTTTCTGAAGTTTTTGTGAGTTGAATAAGAAACTTTTTATCCTCTTCCACTCGAAGTCAAGATCAATTCAAAATTTGATTAATTGTTGTGTCTATCAAACCGCATAAAAGTTGAGATATTATCGACACCACATACCCCAAAATTTTCAATGATCATTTATACTCATTAAAATAATAATATCAAAATATTTGACATGGATCTGATATTTATTTTAATTTTATTTTTATTTTCCACTTATCAATAAGATATTCTATAGTTGGGTGATAAACATGATTGTTATCCAATTCATCTAATGTTAAAAGTACATATTATTATTTAAAATATTATATTTGTTATTTTTATTTATTTTTATGCTAAAATGAAAATATTATAAAAATTGAAAACTCAATTTAGTCTTATTATGTCGATTAAAAAAATCGAATATGATGAAAACTGAAAATAAATTTAATTCAAATAGAAATATAAGAAATAATTTATCAAAGATTTGGAGAAAAGAGAGATATTTTAAATCTTTAAATTAAATCCAAATCAAATAGAAATAAGTGAATAATTCTTAATTTTTACTCGTGTCATAATCTAATCCTCTAATTGACATGTGTCATGATCTCATTAATTAAAACTTTTACATTTTTTTTCTGATTATAACAAACAAAATTAATTGATCAATATAATTAGGTAAATAGTTAATGAAATATGTTGATTTCATTGAAAAATAGTTAAATCTGTTGAAAATTTGAATATATAAACAAACTAGGAAAAGTTTTGCGCAATACGCGTGGTTGATATATATATATATATATATATTTATGTATAGGTATATATATAGTGTTTTTTTTATTGTTTTATTTTTTATGTATTTGTTTGTTTTGTTTTATTTTATTTTATTGCTTAATAGGCTTTTTTATGCAATATTAGATATTTACATTATTTTATTTTCCATGGTTTGAGAAATCTTCTTATCGATTATAAGAAGTATCTTTTTGTTTGTTTATTTGGTTGAATCTTATTTTTTTCCTCTATTACATATTATTTTTGTTCTCTTAACGTTTATTTTTTCTCATGATTTGGATTTTTCCATTATGTAAAATTAATTTGTTATTTTAAGAGTATCATATTTTGTTGAGGTGTTGTATTATCATTTTGATTTTATTGTTTTAAACCATATTTTCTCACTTTATCATTTAATTATAGTCAGTATATATATATATATATTGTAGTTACTCTTTTTATTTTTATACATTGATTTTTTTCCTATCTATATTTTTTGTGTTATCTTCTAAAAATGGCCTCATCATTTAATTTCTTGTTTATTATATGGTATTTCTCTCTATAATCGTGATCAAAATTTAGTTTGAAAAACAATCATGATACAACTGTATCATTTTGAAATACAATCGTGATCAAAATTTATAATTACAAAGTAAAATGTTAGTATTCTTTTGGCCCTTTAAAATTTCTAGATATATTGAGCAATTATCTATTTTTTCTTCTTCTTCCTCTTCTTCTCTAACTGGTGTTTATGAACTTTCTAGATCTCCAATTAGCACTTTCACATCTAATCTTGTTGAAACATTTGTGTAAAGATCTTTGATTTTGAAAAACACTTCGAGGCTAAATGTGTGTGGTGTTCTTAAGATGGGAATATCGTTGTACGAATGAACTTTAACAAACCATTGATTAACGCATCTGATGTTTATTCATTAATGTCATGAAATGTGAGGTAGAAATGTATCAAATATTTGAAGTTGTTGTCATGTTTTTGAAGTATATGTTCATTGGTAAAGAATTGTGTAGTTGATGTTGTTTCTACAAGTAGAGGTCTTATGATTTTGAATTGGAGATTTATCAAATCTTTGAAGTTGTTGTCATGAAATGTGAGGTAGAAAATTATCAAATCTTTGAAGTTGTTATCATGAAATGTGAGTATAAATTAATCAAATCTTTGAAGTTGTTGTCATGAAATGTGAGGTAGAAATTTATCAAATCTTTGCAGTTGTTGATCACGTGTTTGAAATATATGTTTGTTAGTAAAAAGAATTATGTAGTTGATGTTGTTTTCTCCAAGTAAAGGTTTTGTGATTTTGAGTTAGAGATGATTCATGCTTCTAGTTGGTGATGAACTCATTTCATAGTAAAATGTTTATGATATCTTATCTACTTCTTTTAAGGGTTGTATAGGAGGAGAACGAGAAGAGAATGAAGGTATTGGAGACCCAACTCGGTGCTTTGGAGGTGAAGGAGTTAGAGGAGAGGAACAAGAAAGTTCGGGCAGAGGAAGAGATGAGAAATTCACAATCAATTTCCTGCAGATCTTAGATCACAATTGTTCGATTCTGCTCAAGCGTATGGTTTCCATGAGATTCCTGAAGAGATTTCAGCAAGTGTTCTTGAACAGCAAGATGATCTTAGTCATGCACTGGGCATTTTAACTTTTGCTTATGTAAGAAAAATTAGTCTATGATTGTCAATGATGAATATGCAGTCAATGATGAATATGCAGAGCAATTTTATCTGATACATCTTTGAGTCTCTGTTTGTTTTTGTTGTAAACAGTCAATGTGCAGATAGCCTAAAGAATTTCTGAGGTTGGTCAAGAAAGAGGTACTTCTGTCTGCAAATGCTTGATTAGCATTTTCTGTCGTTAAGTAGTTTGCTTGATCAACATTTTCTTCCTTAAATTGATGATGTTGATATCAAAATTGGCAAAGGCTGGCAAGTTCTTAACAGGTATTTTGACATTTCATGTTCTCCATTACCGTTTGAATGTTGTGCTTTGTGAGACTAAAGTTTATAGGGTTGTCTCATTCGAATGCACACAGGGATCGAGATGGGAAGTTCAAACCTTATAAAGTTGTAGCTGCTTCAATGTATCTGAAAGACACTCGCTAAGGATTGCTTTCTACAACTAATCAGCAATCTCTCTAAAGATTGATCCTCTCCTTCTTGAGCATCTATCTTTCTAAAATTGTAAGATCTTTTTTTTGAATCGGGTTTTCAACAAAGGGAAGCTAAGAATCATGGTGGAAGAATCATGTTTAAAGCAACCACTTGATAGAAGCACGTCTGACCAAAAGACCGAGGTAACAACAACTGCCATTTTGATCAGCGATGGATCTTAAGGACAGACTCATAGCTTCTGATGGTATATGTATGTTACTCTGCAACAGAGTTGATGCTGCTTGGCTTCATATCACTTTTTTGAAGAACTACATATGCTACAATAGCCGGTGATTAACTAAACTAAAACTCATGTAATCTTCTTGCAAATGTAGTTGTTTATCGGCTTCTTTCATTTTTTGTTTATTGCGATGTTTTGTTTTTGTTTTCAGATACTTGGTAAGAAAAGATTCTTCCAAGAAAGCTAATGGCTCATCTTCATCATAAATATGATGGCAGGTTTGTCGTCTATGAACTTCTATGGTCTTCTGTGATAATACAGTTATTAATTTTATCTATACTATTAAAAGGGAAGCACAATTTGAAAGTAACATTTAACTTCTAAAAAATTTACATTAATGCCATTGGTATAATAAAAATTTAAGAAGAAAAAAAAGTATTATGGGCAAATTCTGAAAACCAAAAAGAGAAAATACGCGGATTTAAACTAAGTCGGGCGTAGATCTTTTCTTTCGTGTCGGATCCAATACATCAACCTGTTAAGTCAAAATAAATAAAAAAAGCAAAAAAGAAAAAAAACAACAGAATCAGAATGTGCTATAGGAATCTCTAGTAAACATGTTTAGTCAATATTCTCATTTTCTTGCAAATCTCAGAAACAGATTTACCTCGCATATCAGCTTACAAACATAAATGAAATCTCCAATAAATTTGCAAAATAATTGAAACAAAAACAAAATCAGAATCATAAAATTTTATACGAATCTGTTTTAACAGATTAATTACGCAAGAAAAAATAAATCTAATAACAAATCAAAACTGTATATATCATAGCATCTTTAAGAAAATCTAATTATGATTAGATTCAATCTTTAATAAAATCCTATTAATAAGAATAAACAACAAAAAAAAAAATTTCGGCTCTAACATATCTATAAATATACGACTACACAAATAATTTTACATCATAAAATCAAAGAAAACGATTTACCACATTAACAATTTCATTAAAAACGATGGCTGCAAACCAAGCTTTTACAAGTCTTAGTGAGATAAAACCATTTAAAAAGTTATGGACAATTAAAGCAGAAATTATTCATTCATGGAGACAACTCACAAGCTACGGTGCTGAGAGTCTAGACATGATTTTGGCGGATGAAGCTTTAAGTGTTTTGTCTCTTAACTAATGTAGAATATAGATGATTATATATGTTTAAGAAACGATTTACTTAAATTGACATGATTTCTATTGTTTTCCTTTAGTGCACCCTTATTCATTCTACCATAAAAAACAACAATTTTAGAGGTTTTAAGTTTATCAAAACTGGCGAGTGGAGAACTATTGAACATTTCACTCTTTCCAAATCCATGGGAAGTATAGAGCAACAAATCACACCTACACGATGGCCTTGATGAACAAGACTAATATAAGTCGCTTTCCATCAATTTCCAATTATTGGTATTTTGATTTTGCTAACTTTGAAGATATTTCAAATGATAAGGATTGAATGACAACATCTTGATCGGTAAAACTCTTATTTTAAATATCTTTTAGAAATATATAATTATATTTTATGGAAAATCTATTGATTAACTGTATTTTGTTTTTGCAGATGTACTCGGACAGGTTGTTAATGTTCATGAAATTAAAATTCATGATCAATAACAAGCCTACAAAAAAGCTTGAAATCGAACTTAGAAACACAAGGCATAGATTCTGATATTAGTGTTTTTACTCAGGGACTACTTCTGTGGGCAAGGGAAATCTAGCAGTAGGAACTTGTCATACTGGATGTAAATCCCCTGTCAGTTATGCAATTCCCAAGTAAAAATAATGTAACTTGAGTATGTGAGTGTATGCAGAAGGATGTATCAATTCCCTAGCATTGTCATTGTAATACTAAGGTGTCAATCCAAATGGGTGTGATGCTAACAATCAAGATGTGATCGGATACAACTAAGTCAAGCCAGGTAGAAAGGAAATGTTTATCTAACAACCTAAAAACGAAATGCAGTAAGATGGGTGCTTGACTCGAGTCCTAGACCAAGTCAAGTGATCGAGTCAATGCAGAAAAAATGACAAAAAGGTGCACTCGACCACTCTGAACGAGTCAATGAGATCGAGTAGAGCCTAAAAACGACAACAAATAAGCACTCGGGCTTCAAGGCCGAGTCAAGAGAGATGAAAGGCAAAGTGCAATTAAACAAGTAAATGACTTTAGAAAAAGATGATAAAGCAAAAATATGTAAATAGGGGTCTAAAGATGGGGCAATCGAAATGTGATTCTCGTTGGTCTCTCGTAGACGCTTAACAAAACTTCACAGAAACTATCTCTAGACAATGAACATCCAAGTAAGGTGGATGGTGACTGGATAATACCTAACAATAGTATTTATAGTAAAATATGGAAAACCCTAAAACAGAAAAAGACAGAAAAAATAGCTAAGTCTTCGCGGATGGTGCAGCTCGACCAAGTCTGATCGAGTGGTGTCGAGTGTGTTGAGTGGAGTGGGGACTTGAGTGCCAGCGTCGAGTGGTAACGTTGAGTGCAGCATCGAGTGGATTGTGGTGGAGCTGAGATCGAGTCGGAGATATGATGTCGAGTGCGGACTCGAATGGAGCTAGGCTCGAGCAGAGAGCATCGCATGGTAGGGCTCGAGTGGGGTCTCGAGTGGGGTGGCAAGCACGGGCTCGAGTGGGATCTCGAGTAGGGTGGCAAGCATGGGCTCGAGTGGGGTGGCAAGCGTGAGCTCGAGTGGGGTGGCAAGCGCGGACTCGAGTGGGGTCTCGAGTGGGGTGGCAAGCGTGGACTCGAGTGGGATCTCGAGTGGCGTGGCGAGCATGGGCTCGAGTGGCGTGGCGAGTGCGGGCTCGAGTGGGACTTGAGTGGCGTGGTGAGCGCGGGCTCGAGTGGGACTCGAGTGGGACTCGAGCTTTCCTAGCATCCATGTTCCATGTTGTACCTGTTTTAGCTCCAAAATGCAACATGTATGCAAATGCTAGTGCAAATTCTCCTAAGTGCAAAAACATATGAAATTGGACTAGAAATGCTGTGAACTCAAGGTGAAACTAAACAAATAGAAAGGAAAATGTATGCATAAATCATGTAAAATACTGACATATCAACTCCCCCAAACTTAATCCTTGCTTGCCCTCAAGCAATAAAACAAGCATAAGCTGGAGGAGAAGTGTGAAGTTGGAGATTCAGAACCTAAGCAATGCAGCCTTAAAAGACTTGATCAAATTTCCGAGAAGCTATCCTGAATGCAATGCTAACAAGTTTTACTTTTAAAGCCATAGCCATGCTTGTCGCATCACTACTTAACAATGACCTTAGCTTACACAAGTGTTCAGATTCTTCATACCCTTTAACATTCATTAAGCAGTGAACATGAATCAAATTTATGCAGAGTCATTGAACTCATTTGGCTAAGGGAATGGTCAAAGGACAAAGATGGTCCCTTCATGTAACTGGTTACACTCATCCTCACTCAGGGAACTCTCAAAGAAAAACTGAGCTTTAGAAGAAGGCTAAAGGTCAGGGCCAACCGATGCATACAAGGATAGACTCCCATCTACCCATCCATATACATAATCAAACCCAAACCCCTAAATCTAAACCCAGAAATGATCATATTACTACCCTTTGGCACTTTGTTGCCTTGAATCTCTTTGATCAATCTTTTCTTTTTCTTTGTGTTCTAAGGGGGTTCCTTTTCTTTTGATTACTCTAGCGGATTGGGTTAATATCTGAGGCTCTATCTCTTATGCAACTCATACATGTTATTTTTTTTTCTGAGCCTATACAAATTTTTTTTTTCTTTCTTTCTTTACTACCCAATCCTTTACTAGAGCTTCAATCATACACATCCCTCTACTTAGAAGTTTCTTTTCCTTTCCTTTTTCTCTTCATTTTTAACACATCGCTCAATGAATTTCCATGACTTGGATATCCCAATTTCTATTTCTACCCAGAATCATATTCCCATCTAGTCCAAACTAGTCCAAAAACCGTGAACTAGAACTAAATGCGAACCTATCCTTGTCGGCTCCAACCTAACACAGTCTACCAAGCTCAGTCAATAAAAGGCCTCACACACACAGAGAATAATATTGGCTTGAAAGAAAGGTAGGTTCATGGTGGGGGAAACTGTTCCAATGATGGAAATCAGCTACTTGGATAGCAAGAATGGTAAAAAGATGAAAGAATATCCAAGTATGTATATAGGTATCCATGAGTTCAACTTCAATGCATAAACATGATAATTATAGGTCAAGTTAAGGTTTAAATAGATAGGGAATGAATGCACTTTACAACATACTTCAGCTAAAATCAAATGTCAAGCAATGAATTCAAAGGGTGGTGCTGCCTTATGCTTCAAACTTAATCAATATACACCACAGAACAACTAAATAGTTCGTTGATTTTGTCAGTTTAAACTGCATACTAAACTAGGCAAAAATAATCATTATCCCCTATGCAGAAATCTTAGATAAAATGCAACTAGACTCAATCCTAAAATGCTAATGCAACTACATAAACACTCTGTTTTTATGAAATAGTTTTCGAAAAAATTTCAAATTTTTATGTTTTTCAGATGCACATAGATGATGCAAAAATTTAACTTAAGAAAACAGAAAACAATGTCAAATACATCCTGAACCCTCCCCCAAACTTAAATTACACAGTCCCTTGTGTAATAAAAATTTGGAAAAGACTCCAGGATAAAAAACAGGAGTAAACTAAATGCAATGGTATATACAATGATGGGTTTGGAACTGGTACCTCAGTAGTTAGAAAAGTAGGAGTCGAGTGACTCTTCCATGCTTGTGCGTGAGTATTCCTGGTGGGGGAGGTCATGTCACATGCTCGAGCCCGCTCTGCTCGACCCCGCTGCATGTCTCTTCCGTTGCCGTGGTTCGAAGGAGGAAGCTCTGGGGGGCTCGAGTGACTGACTCGATTAGAAGGATCGACTCCATCCCCTTCCTGCGGTAGTTGGAGCAGTTTAAGTGAAGGTGAAAAGTCAATGTTGGAGTCTAGAGAATTTTGTATTGCTGCATTGAGAGTAAATGAGCTGGTCCTGCGGTAGGGTAAATGAACTGGTAGAAGTAGTCTTCCATGTCTGTGGTTCTGTCGAGGAACTTTGCACTCCTAAGATGTTCAACGTCCAGCTACCTTGGTGCGGTTGGTTCTGAAATTATAGGCACGTTGCAGGCAATGAGTATGGGCATAATCACTCCCCCAATGTGGAGGTCTCCTTTTGCATTTTTCCTATGCATCTTCACAGCTCACTCTCTATAGTTCTGGAACTGAGCCAGCAAGACAAAGGCGAGGCTTGTATTAGCTTTATCCCCTACCAGTTCTCTTCCATCCCTAGCAAATTCCAGAATCCCTTTTAATCCCAAATCCATTATTTGCAGCTCTCCTTCATTGACAGTGCCAGTTGCAGGACGCGCAAACATGGTGTTGGTGATCGCCTTGTGTAGGTATCTCACCGCGGGGTGTTGAATCTGTGAACCCTTGGCTCTGGATGATGAGTACGGCATGTCTGTGCCTATTGTCAGCCATAAGGATTGCAGCTCCCCTTTGTCAAAGTCTTGGTGTACCCCTGTTCCGCTAGCAAAACCGTACAGGTTGTCGAGCTCGTTGGTGGTGATGGAGTACTTCTTGGCCCTGACTTTAAAAGTGATCCACCCTAATCCTCCGTCTGACTCGCAGTCAGGGTTCTCTTCGTAGAAGTGCACCTCCAGTGATGCCAAGAAGTGGCAAGTCTCGACTTGATAAGCTGTCATGTTGCACTTCATGAAATTGGTTAGTCCGCATAGTGCAAAAAGGCAGCTTACGTCCTCGCTTATGCCGAGTTTTTCCATGGTGGGGAGATGGGGATAGTGCGTTCCTGTAAAACCCCTAGCAAGGAAAACTGCACGCATTTCTGTCTTAGTTAGCTCTGGCTCCGACTTCCGTGAATACCTCTTTTTGAACTTGGCTCCCATCTCCATATCTTCACCGTGATCGACAGCCTTTCCGTGAGCTACGTCATCCTTTTAGCGTGAGAACTCTTGGGCTGCATACCATTTGGATGAACTTGAGTGTTCGACTTGATCAGCGTGGTCGAGTCCGTCACCTTCCTGGTCGAGTCCATACCCTTGCTGCTCGGGTCCATACCCTTGCTCAACTTCTGGTTCTATTTCTGCTTCAATAGCTTTTCTCTTTTTAGCCTTATGGCTTATTCTTGCATAACGCCTAGCTAGTGTTGCAGCCCTTGCGTGGTTGCGCCAGTCGGGTGTGGCTTCGTCAACTTCCATGGGATCCCTTGGAGGGGATACATGTCCTCCCTTTTCAGTGTAACGCCTTGATATGGCTTCAGCTTCTGCGCGCCCGCGGAGGTTAGACATAGCTTCGAAGCGTAAAGAAGATGTGAGAGCGTAAGGGGTGCGCGGGATCGAGTGATAGTGAGATTAAGGCGACGGCAAGTTGGCGAGAGCAAGCGAGAGAACTTCGGCGGCGGCGAAGCGAGAGCTCGAGGCGGCAGTGAGAGCAAGCGAGAGAGCTTCGGCGGCAGTGATGCGAGATAGAGCTCGAGGCGACAGCGAGACAAGCGAAGAAGAGCTCGGCGGCGAAAAACGAAAGGAGAAACTCGAGGCGCGGCGAAGATGAAGCGAGAGAGCTCGAAGCGGCAAAGTAAGCGAAGAGACTCGAGTAGCGAAGATAAACGAGAAACTCGGCGGCGAGTAATGAAAGCGAGAGACTCGAGGTGGCGAAGGCAAGCGAGAGAGCTTCGGCGATGGCAAGTGATGAAGCGAGAGAGAGCTCGAGGCGATGGCGAGAGCAAGTGAGACAGCTCGAGGCGGCGGTAATGACGAAAGCTCGGCGGGCTAGAGATAAAGCGAGAGAGAGCTCGAGGTGACGGCGAGTAACAAAGCGAAAGAGAGCTCGAGGCGACGGGGAGAGAGAGCTCGAGGCGACGGCGAGTGACGAAGCGAGAGAGAGAAAGCTGGCTCGAGTGTCGACGAAAATGGAAGTGAGAGAAAGAATGCTGAAAGACGCGGATGGTGATATTGAAAGGGGGAGGTTTGCTAAAAGCTAAGTGCACTAGGCCCCCTTTGATTTTAAGCAGTTCTTAACTCGAGTCACGTTTAGCTCCTTCAACACCTACTTCTGACCTTCCTTAGCATGAATCTGATAACAAAAAAAAATGACTAGAAAACAGATCAAGGGTCACTGAAATAAAATAAAAATTAAAGCAATATGTACAAGGATAAACATGGGACTTCCTCCCAAGTGAGCTTGTTTAAAGTCAGTAAGCTTGACTTACCTTACTCATCAATTTCGGTCAGCCACACGAGGCTTGACTCTTTTATCACTCACCGTAAACTCGATCCCTGTCCTGCTGATCAAGGTAATAGTTTCATGGGGGGGATCTCCAAACTCGACGTGCTCTCTGGAGTGATCCGCGAGGTTGTTCTCAACCGTTTCCTCTTGGAGGCAGACTTCATATTCATCAAGTGGATAATCATTTTGTCGTTGACCAATAGGTTGATTATGTTGCTCTATTGAGAATGGTTGGTTCTCTATAGTCGGCTTCTTCATAGGGTCTTTGATATCGAACATCATCTTGCAGCCTCCTCCCAAATCAAGATCAATCTTCCTGTTTTTGACATCAATCAATGCCCCAGCAGATGCGAGAAAGGGTCTGCCCAAAATCAGGTGTTCTTTTTGTTCCCCATCAATGTCCAGTACTACGAAGTCCGTTGGCACTTCAATAATGTCAATCCTGATAGGCAGATCTTCTAATATCCCACGGGGTCTCCTAGAAGTTCCATCAGCTAGAACCAAGTTGAGGAAACTAGACTTGTAATGTGTGAAACCTAGCTCCTTGGCTACTGATAGTGGCATGAGATTCACAGAGGCTCCAAGATCGCATAAGAAGTCCTTGAAAGTCGAAAGACCTAAGGAACAAGGGAGAGTAAAGAAGCCTGGGTCGCCTAATTTCTTTTTGACGATCAGTGGAGGAACGATCCCTTGAAATATGACGCTGCATTCCTGTCTCAGCTTCTGTATGAATTTCTTTCTTTTTTTATCTTGCTCTTCTATGATTCTGTTGATCTTCTCCATCACTGCTTCCTTCATTAACCTTAGATGTGGAGGCTTGTATGAAGTGGGAAGGAGACCAAATTTTCCAGCCAGTGTATCTTTGACTTGGTCAGTTGATCGAGTCCTCTATTCGAGTTTGTCCTCCTTTGCTTCAGTTTCGTTGTTGGGGGTGTTGACTAGATCAGTAGGTCGAGTTAGTATGTCGAGTCGGTCCTCCTGATTGTCATTTTGAAATATATCCCCCCAACTTGATCTTCACTGTCTCCAGTGAGTATACGGTTGGGGTAGTTCAGATGGATAGCATTGACGTGGGCAAAGTCTGTGGGGTTCTGGATAGATTTTCCTGGGAGTTGGCCAGTGTGTTGTGGTGTAGCAGTTGCAGCACCCATGTTCAGCCTTGAGTTTATGATCTCAAGAGAATACCCAATTGCTCTCATATACTTTCTTAGCCCTGTTGGAAGTGGTTTGAGCTCAACTTTAGGTGCTTTAAGTTCTGACTAGTCATCAGAGTGAGTGGATTCGAGCTGTATGTTGAGTTCTTGGGTCGAGGCTGCACTGTCTGGGTCCGACAGGGTCTGACTCGAGCTGCTGCTCAAACTTAAGCGCTGAGTTTTGCCAGTTTCAGCCTCAATTAATGCGATGCCCTCTCCATTTAGCTCAACCAGTATTTCAAAGACTTCTGCACCATCCTTGGTCAACGCTGTCTAGAGATGATCTTCTTCATTAAGCTCTTCAAGTAACTCGTCTGCAAGCTGATCCATTTCTTCAATCCAAAAGAGTTGACCCTCTATCGTAGGCTTCTTCATTGTGTCTTTGATGTCAAAATGCATCTTAAGATCTTTTCCCATATTGAGTGCCGAGCTGATGCACTCGGGCAGGTTAATCGAGTGGTACCTCAAACAATGAAAACCCAGAAAGTTAAAAACTAAAATTAAATGAAAACGAACTTGATCTCAAGAAATCAGAAATCCTAAATGTAACAAACAAACACCCAATCGGCAACGGCGCCAAATTGATATTAGTGTTTTTACTCAGGGACTACTTCTGTGGGCAAGGGAAATCTAGCAGTAGGAACTTGTCATACTGGATGTAAATCACCTGTCAGTTATGCAATCCCCAAGTAAAAATAATGTAACTTGAGTATGTGAGTGTATGCAGAAGGATGTATCAATTCCCTAGCATTGTCATTGTAATACTAAGGTGTCAATCCAAATGGGTGTGATGCTAACAATCAAGATGTGATCGGATACAACTAAGTCAAGCCAGGTAGAAAGAAAATGTTTATCTAACAACCTAAAAACGAAATGCAGTAAGATGGATGCTTGACTCGAGTCCTATACCAAGTCAAGTGATCGAGTCAATGAGAGATGAAAGATAAAGTGCAATTAAACAAGTAAATGACTTTAGAAAAATATGATAAAGCAAGAATATGTAAATAGGGGTCTAAAGATGGGGCAATCGAAATGTGATTCTCCTTGATTTCTCCTAGACGCTTAACAAAACTTCACAGAAGCTATCTCTAGACAATGAACATCCAAGTAAGGTGGCTCCACTCTCGTGACAAACACCAACAAGTCTTTACCACTTCCTAATCTTAGTACCTAGTCAAAGATACAAGAAAACTTAGAGCATATATCAATGAAACATAATATAGGCAAGCATTAAGAACCAATTCATTAACGTCAAAATACAGCTAGAACCTCTTAAGCCATGGGTTAAAACTATAGATCTCTGGTATTAGTTGGTTCAAGCATTTCATCAACACCTTCTGAGTGGGAAATGCCTAAGATCAAAATTACCAATGTCTTGGCTAACTAAGCATTAAGAACACCTAATCTAGAAGAGATCTATGCAATCTAAAGCTCAAACATCTAAGGAGACTAAGAATCCTACACAAATCTAATCCATCCTCAAAAACCCTAAATCACTGCTCAAGAACACCAATCATCATCATCAAGAACAAAAACTCAGAAAAATCAAATGTCTCAGAATTCATTGAAAATAGTTTAGAAAGATAGATTAGGATGAGAATAGTAAAACTACAAAGAATCAAAGCAAATTAAATACTAGATTAAGAGAGATTTGAATTACAAAATGAAAAACACCAAAAACACCAAAAACAAGGTTTGAAAGAGAAAAATCCTAAAAAATAAAAGACATATCCGCTGGATAATACCTAACAATAATATTTATAGTAAAATATGGAAAACCCTAAAACAGAAAAAGACAGAAAAAATAGCTAAGTCTTCGCGGATGGTGCAGCTCGACCAAGTCTGGTCGAGTGGTGTCGAGTGTGTTGAGTGGAGTGGGGACTCGAGTGCCAGCGTCGAGTGGTAACGTTGAGTGCAGCATCGAGTGGATTGTGGTGGAGCTGAGGTTGAGTCGGGGATGCGATGTCGAATGCGGACTGGAATGGAGCTAGGCTCGAGCAGAGAGCATCGCATGGTAGGGCTCGAGTGGGGTCTCGAGTGGGGTGGCAAGCACGGACTCAAGTGGGGTCTCGAGTGAGGTGGCAAGCGCGGGCTCGAGTGGGGTGGCAAGCGCGGGCTCGAGTGGGGTCTTGAATGGAGTGGCAAGCGCGGACTCGAGTGGGGTGGCAAGCGCGGACTCGAGTGGGGTGGCGAGCGTGGGCTCGAGTGGCGTGGCGAGCGTGGGCTCGAGTGGCGTGGCAAGCGCGGACTCGAGTGGGACTCGAGTGGCGTGGCGAGCGCGGGCTCGAGTGGGACTCGAGCTGTTCTAGCATCCATGCTCCAAGTTGTACCTGTTTTAGCTCCAAAATGCAACATGTATGCAAATACTAGTGCAAATTCTCCTAAGTGCAAAACCATATGAAATTAGACTAGAAATGCTGTGAACTCAAGGTGAAACTAAACAAATAGAAAAAAAAATATATGCATAAATCATGTAAAATACTGACATATCAGATTCAGATTATATTATTAAGTGTGGTACAATCATATCATCTGAATATATTAAGTATACTAATAATCATGTTTTTGTTTTGTAGGGATAAAAAATTGTCATGTACTCTTTGGGAAAGATTTGCTGATAGCATGTGGAATACATGTAAGAATGCATGGAATGAGATGATGATATGTTTGATTTGTTTTGCTAAGATCAATACATTCAATGGTATGATCTCATGATAATCTTTTAAGTATAGATTATTCATTTAGCATTAAATGTAAACTTGGACTAAATTCTTATAATTAGAAGATCAATTACAAATGCCTATGATATATCTTTGTTAGAGATCAATCCCAACTACCCAGTCGTGGAAGAATTTCATGCGAAGTAAGTATATGTATAAATATTTAGCTTTGTTATAGAATAATATCATACAGTTCTCTTAACTATTTTTTATTTTACGGTTAAATAATTTTTTTTTTTTTAGTTTACCAAATGATGTGCTACCTTTGACACTTCTAGTAAGTAAGCCAAAAGAGTCCAAAGTTGTGAAAAAGAAAGAATATTTCGATATTTTTCCAAGGAAAACAATTTGCAACATTATTGAAAACAATATTGAACTAACGTTTTTCATATGAAGTCCACATCCTTATTCGTGTATTTATCAGCAGCTTTGGTTAAGATTAGTCGATCTTACCAACTGAAACCAAAAAAATACATTAGATATAAAATCATTTGGTGATAGACTGATAGATATAACTTTGAAAAAATCTGATCAATTAGTGGTGTTAGTTTCTTATCTTTTGGTGTTGATAACTAATCTTGATTCAAGGAAGCTTAGTCTTCAAAGCTTGAAAAGCTGAACCAATTATGATAGCACCTTGCAGCTCTCTCATGATATGCTTGAAGTTCGATCTGATTAACCTAAACACAATACTTGATGTCACATTCTTTGTACAAGACAATCTATATGATTTCACACAAAAAGAAAAACGACAATCCAGGAACATAAATATAAACACCATAGAAAAAAAACTGATCTTAACCAATGCTATAGAGGAACGCAGAAGCAAAATCACAAATACATAACGTAAAAACAGTGTTTAGTTTCACATACTAAGAACAATTCGCCAAATTATAAAATACAGCAAGTATGATACAAACGATGAACTAAAAGAACAATGAGCAAATTCAATGGAAAGAAGAAGAAGAAAAGCAGTGCTTACTTTCTCCCAATTCTGAAAGTAGTGATCGCCTTCACTACTTGCCAAATTATCAAGCTTCTCAAGCGCACGATTGATTGAAACTCAATCATTCATGGTGTGAATGTCTCTAGAAAAACCAAATCAAACGTTAAAACCAAATCTAATTAAAATCAAACAGTATAATTGTTTCAATAATTCAATTACAGTAAAATTAATTCATAAATATGTTCATATTTCTCATTTCATATTCGATAAAATTGAAACAAGAATCAGAGACATAATCTTCTGAAATCATTGTTGTTATCTGAAATGTATTTGATTCTTCAAATATATCGGCGAACCCAGAAAATTTTAACAAAAAAGAAGTGCATCTCCCGTGAGAATGAGGTTGAAATTAGGGTTCAATAAAATAAAATAAATTCAAATTTTTTATTTCCAGATCTATACTATTAAAGAGTAATATGATAGCACATGAGGAATTAGGTCGTAAGAGTTTCTATTACAAAGAAGAAAATAAGAAAACTTACGTTTGAAGGTGGAGAAGAAGAGAGAATTTGTGAAGTTCCTTTACAAAATTAGTAAGGTCTTAATGAATTCACAACCGTAATAATTTACTAAGGTTTAAGAAAAACTAACAGTGTATAATCAGACATGAATTAGTTGTGAATTGAAGAAAAGATTGTTCGAAGGGAAACTAAAATGGAGAGAAAATTGTTTGAAGATAAGAGGAAAAAGCATGTGGTTTTGGAGAGTTTTCAGAAAACAATTTTTTTCACACCAACAAGTGGCCTACGTGTCAATTTTCTCTTGAGGTTTGTATTTTTCTGATTTGTGTCATAAGATGGGCCTAAATTAAATTGGGCATTGTACTGCTTCATGAATCTTTAATTTTTCTACTACAAGAAAAAGTGCTGATCCAACAAATCTATACTATTATTTGACTCATGGTCCACTCATGACCAATTAATTCAATTTCAAAATATATACTTAGTAACTAAATTATTACACTAATATTAATAATTACTTAAATAATATATATTTATTTTAAAACAATGAAAATTTTCTATTACATATTAGTTATAAATTTTGTAATATTTTTTAACATGCGTGAAACGAAAATCGAATTACAGTTTCTCCTCTTTGTTAATTTTCAAACTCAACTTTCTATTATAAATTTATAACAAAAAAACACATCAAATTATACAACAAACAAAATACAAACTTATGAACAAAACTATTTATAAAACCCAGAACATAATGATATTTTATTATACTAACTTTATAATATATATATATATATTATTATACATAGATTTTAAAATTTATTCAAACAAATTTCTATAAAAATTTTCCCTCACGTATGTGCGGGTCCGTATATAGTTATTATTAATTAATGATTATATTCTTACTAATATTAATATTAGCTATTACCTAAACTATTACCTACTATATTCCTTATTCGTTATATCCTTACAATAAACCTTACAACCAAACACAACATTTAAACAGAATACTTATAATTTTTATTTAAACCAATTATTTCAACCAATATTTAAATTTTACAAAATCAATTATAAACAAAATGTTATCCGATTTTGTTAACTACATGATATCTCTCTACTCATATTAAGAAATTAAAAGATTTTAACTTAAAATCTATCAATCCATAACAAGAATTCAGAAATAAATAATAAATAAATAAATTAAATCCAGTTTGTTGCTAGAATCTCTCATAGCTCAAAAAAAAGTATATTTAACTACCTAAAATCGGATATGCATATCAAAAATTCAAAAATAAATTTTAAAATTATTCAAGATTCACAGATTTGGTTTTCAAATCATAACATTCCTTAATTCTTGCGAATATACTTTCACTTATTCTACATTCCTTAAGTTTAAATTATGTCGTGATCACCAAGATATTCCTTGCACCATATATTCGCTAACCCTACTAAAACTCTATATATATACTCTCACACATTCACAACTTAGACTCTCACACATGTGAATGTGTGTGTGATAACTTGAGTGATTCTAAATATTTAGCATTGGTGCAATTTCCTCGAATTTTAAATGATCAAGTTAATCCAAACATCTTAGTTGGTAAGTTTTCAAATTTTTTTTATTTTATACAACTACCTCATCTATTTAACTACGGCATTTAATACTTTTAGCATACTTTTTTTTTTCTTTTTTATGCTTAGATGTTATGGGTGAAGTCGTCAACATCGGACAAATAGAGGTACTTGAGGCGCAGAATAAACCTGTTAAGAAGATTGAGTTCGAGTTAAGGGATGAAAAGTATGTTCATTTGTAAACATACATTTTCTTATCTCCAAACTATTTACTCTCTAATGCTGGTGACTTTGTGGGGTAAGTTTGTCGATCAAGTTTTTAAAGCTTGTGAGAATGCTTACGCAAATGAAGTCCGCGTCATTGGTTTGTTGAGGTTTGCAAAGATCAAAGCATACAAACGTATTGAAAATGAAGTACAACTAAGTACCTTTGTTTCAGATTTGAGATATTAATGTCTGTGTTTTGGCTTTATAGATACTAGAAGTGTTTCAAACTCATTCAATGCTTCTCAACTGAGTGTTAATCCTCCGTTTCTAGATATCGAACCATTTGTCAATATGTAAGTGATATTAACTATAGAATTATAGTTTGTATCCGACCAAACACTGAGAATGTTTCACATTTTTTAATTTTCTAATTTTCTTGGTCCTAATAAGCCTTCCAAATGATGGATTAACAATCGCCTTCCATCAAAGCAAATGAAAGTGTCAAATCTCAATTGTTAATGAGCTGAATTATCTTAAGTACGAGCAAAAGACAATCGCACAACTCAAGAATTGTTCAGAGGTTGTTTTCGATATTATTTGGATTTACCATTCAATATTACTGTACTAATTTGGTTGTAATCAAAATTTTTGATGAAACTATTACATAGGTTGGAAGAGTGAAGCTCATGTGTTCAATCTATGCCATAGATACTAATTGGGCTTGGTATTACTTCAGCTGTAAGAAATGCAACAAAAAAGTCACACATGTCAACACTCAGAAGAACAGTTCGGAGATTTTTCTGAAAGAGAAGATACCTAAGTTTTTGTATGACGCATGCATATCAGATGTCACTAATGTTCTTTCCAGGTATATTTGTTTCTTTTACTATTCAATTAATTGATTGAGTAATAGCTTTACTTTTGTATAAACAGTAGACTCAGCTGATTAGTTTATTTTTTGTTGTTGTTTCTTAATGTATAAGCTTCATGTCAAAGTAATGGATAACACAAGTGAGACTAAGCTCATGTTGTTTGATAGTGCCGCCTCCGATGTCGTTACATATAATGCATCTACTCTTCTTGAGGTGATAAACTATATTATTCTTATGAACCGAATATATTTATCTTACAATTTAATATGAATAGATATGTTAAATATACATTTTCATACATAGATTGTTGATCCTGATGTTATGCAGGATGCTCTTACCAATCTGAAAGGCAAGACTTTCCAGTTTCTTATGTGTTTGGAGAAAGAAAATTTGTGGGATGGGTTGGATACTTATAAAGTCTTCAAATTTTTGTCTACACACGGTATGATATACTAATCAGTCGTTAGATGGTTTTTGAATTAATTAAATTACTCTGTCCTTATTGAAACTTATACAAATTTTCAATATGCATCAGCTGCTCTAACAAGCACAGCACCAAAGAAAAGAAAGGATCATACTCTTTTGATACCATTGTTTGCAACAAAAAAAAACAAATAGTAAGTAGATTTATATTTTCAAATAAGCTACTATATTATCTATGTGTGTAGGTTAGTCAAATTTCCAAGTTTATGGCATTAGCCTTCTAAGGTCTACAAAATATTTTGCTGTGTCATATCAAATACTTACGAGTATTTCTAAAAAACTACGTACTAGATGATTTATATGATATGGAACAAGTATACAACGACAGTAGTTGTGAAGTAGAAATGACTGGAAATACTTCCTCTTATGATCGAGTTGAGCCGATTTTACAAGATGCAACTGGTACAAATAAGGCAGATGATACGGGCGCCAAATTATATATTGGTTTAAAGAGGCCTTCTCAAAAAAATACTTCCTCAAGAAAAAAAATCAGATACATTAGAATCAAAAATAAAAAAATCAGGTACATCATCAGTTTAAACTTTATTTACATAAATTTCTAAATTTATTATTTCCGCACCATATCTACGTCATGGTGATCATGTCTACAAGTGTGAGTACTGTGGGGAAAAATGTGGTATGAAAAACGTCTAAACAAGAGAAGGAATTCAAAGAAACCAAAATTTTTACTTTGTTGTAGTCTAAGAACAGTTAAACTGCCCTTTTTGGAAGAATCATCGGAATTCCTCACAAGGTTACTTACTGGTAAAGATGCCCTAAGCAAACACTTTCAAGAGAATTTGAGGGGTTATTGCAGCGTATATTTGCAATGATGTCCAGGGGAAAGGTTGACCGAATTGTTCCTAAAGGTAGAGGAAATACTGTGTTTAGATTACAAGGAGGAAGCTATAATTTGATGGATAATATGAAACCTAAAGGCGTTGATTATGCTAAGTACTCACAATTATATATTGTGGACACTGAGAATTAAGTTGAGAATAGAGCCACTGTTATGGGTTAAGTAAATATTTCAATTTTATTATAATGAAAACGGTTAGTATACAAAAATTAAACTATACAAGATCATTGTGTTTTTCTATATTATAGGAAATGGAAGAACTCAAAGGTGCAAGGAAGCAAAAGGAACTTGAGAAGGGAACTCATTGAAGCTTTTATCAAAATGCTAGTTGATGTAAACCCTTATGTGAAAAACTTCAGGTCAGCCAGAGATAAGTTTGAGATTAATAAAAACAAAACATTTCATACGAGGGTTGTTAGTGATAGAGCAGGGGTGGATGCAAGGCAATATAGCACCCCAGCCGCATCTTAAGTTGCAACCTTGATACAGGTGATATTGAAGGATCAAGGAGTATCATCCTTCATATTTACCACTGCAATATCCTTTAATTTTATGTTATGGTGAAGATGGATGGAGACCTGGAATTGAGAAAGCTTTTACAGGAATTAACAACAAAAACAAGAGAAAGTGTATTAGTATGAGGCAGTGATTTGCATTCCGATTTAAAGAGAGGGATAATGAGTGCCAAACTCTTCTACGATGTAGAAGATTGTTCTAACAGTTTGTTGTTGATGCATACTCATCAATAGAAACTAACAGGTTGTCTGATGTTAACTTCAATCAGTCTAAACTAAGATGTAATGATTACAGCTCTATAAAGGAGGCGGCCGATGCTGGACACACAAAAATGAGTGATCAAGGAAGGCCTGTCACTATTCCAGCTTCTTTTCACCGGTGGACCTCGGTACATGGTTAATAGCTATTATGATGCTATGACTATATGTAAGCATTTGGTTTCCCGGATTTATTCATAACATTTACATGTAAATCATGATGATAGACCATATATAATATGCCATGTTTTCAAGATCAAGCTTGATTCCTTAATGAAGGATTTGACAGAAAAACAAATGCTTGGGAAGACCCATGCATGTAAGTTTTCGATTTTTTTCCTATTGTTGTGTTTTTTCTCCTTGCTTTATTGTGATTCCGTCCAGTTTTGTGCTTCATTGATTAGTGTTTTGTTTTGGTTTCTTACATGTATCTATTTTTGGTTGTTTGGTAGTTAAAACAACCGCACCCATTTTTTTAAACAGATAATAATATTCCCATAAATATTAATTATTCCCAACATCATCCTCTCTTCCTTGGCATGATTCCACGATCACTCTTTTTTTTTCTGTATCAAATAAAGGAGATGCATAAGTATTTCGATAAATACTTAGTGAGGCAATCCTCCCATCTACGAGATATACACACACAGGAAAATACAACGTAAAAACATATAATCCAAATACCAATCATCCAATCAAATAACATGCTATAGACTCTCATCCGATGGCCTCTACACAAGAAGACATGTTAATACATTCAAATTCCCACAACTAATCTCATGGTCATGCACTCACCTTAGCCAAGCACATAAATTTCCGCAATAAAATTCTACAATTTTCTAGAACTCCTAGGATGAATAAACCCTAGATTCCCCGATGCACACCTAAAATAGTAATGAAATAATAAAACTTGTGCATCAAAAAACGAACTTCACGTTTTCTATAATCACAAAAGGACAAAAAGATGATTCTCACGAATCATCTTCCTCAATCCATAATTGGATCATCTTCTTCGTAAAACTCCTGCAACAACACCACCCCAGCCATAACGAACATCACAGCACCCCCAGCCATAACGAAGATCACGACAACGGCCATCAATGACACACATCATCAAAGTCGACGATACCCGAAACCATCACCGACATCGCCACCGTTCAGATCAAATTCTCATCACGTCACCACCGTGACTCCGTTATGTCTCATCGCCAAACTCCAACATCAAAACTCGACATGGACAACTAAGAGGAGAGAGAGAGACATTACCGTACGAAATGAGAGGTGAGAGAGACGAAGCTAGGTGAAGATCGATCCAACCACGAGATCAACACCACTGCGACGGCAGCTCCTCTTCTCACGTCAAGCACACCACAACCCCGCTCTTCTCTCCTTTCTCTTCCACTCACCAAAACCCAGCTACTACGAACCCATGCACCGCTCAGCTCTCTTTCTTTTTCTCACCACAACACCAACGTCACTCTTCTCTTCTCTCACACACACGATGGGGGCGTCGACAATAAGAAGAAGAAGACTAGGGTTTTTGGTTTTTACAGCCTTGTCCCTGAATTCTTGAATGTTTACAATCTACCCTCAAACTTTCAAATTGATCAAAAACACCCCTACCAACTTTTGAATTGATCAATTTACCCCAAAATTTTGCGTGTTATTAATTTCTGGCTCACTTAATCCCGACCGGAGTTACATATTATTGTGAAATTAATTTAAACTTCTCCGGTTAATTATTTAAAATCATAAACCGGCTCCTCAACTCCAAAACTGGAGTTAGCCAATTTGACTCTAAATTCCTGAAATAAATTCAAATTTCTCTTTTTCAGGACACAAGCATTACAGTAGTATAATATTAAAACAATATTCGTTTCAATTTCCAGGTTCATGTAGACCACCTTGACCGTGTAGTGTTGTCGTAAATTGTCGTAAATAAACTTTATATAGCGTCTTCTTCTTTCTTTCAGTGAATAGAGAGTAAAACAAATTACACAATTCTTTTGATGAAGACATCCCTACAAGCAACCTAGAAGCTGAGGAGAGTGTCATCCCAATTCCACAACTACGGAGAAACCCCAGGACGAGAGGAGGACTCAAGAGTGTACGAGAAGACTTCAACAAGTTCGTGGAAAGCTTGAGCACTGATGGAACATGAAGAGCTCAAAAGAACACTTCTCACTAGGGAGATTGATCAAGAAACTCCAAGGGAACTGACACACATAGAGAATTCGCTAGAAGACAAGGATTCATCATCAGCACCAGTCGGACAACTCAAGTCTTCATCCGTAGCATTTTTGCCTGTTTTAAAAGGGCATCAAGACTCGACACTTTTTCGTCATCACCAAAAATGCCATGTGAGTATTTGAATCATGTTGTAAGCTCACGAGTGTTTTCTGTTTATTTTGCAGGAATTATTTTCTTTTATTTCTTGAGTCTTAGAACGTCCCAGCATTTTGTATTCGAGTGTCTAGACTAAGCGTTGTTTTGTTTTAAGTTTCTTTCCTTATGTTGCATTTTCGGCCAAGAAGCCACACGCCGTCGAGCTAGTTCTCGGCATGTATTATATTTTTACCCTATTAATAAAGAACTGAATTCTCTTCGTGAAGAAAAACCCTAGCCGCTCTAGTCTCTTCCGCGTGAGATTCGCCTTAGAGCTCGAGTCCTGCTTATCAAAGCTTCCCCTCATCAGCTTTGTAGCGTCAAACGATCCACCCTTGTCTCGTCCATCTTCTTTTTCGTCGCTGAACTCGGGGAGAGTGTTACCACCTCCGGCTAAGCTCCATCCTAGATCCACTTCAATCCATTTTTCGTCAAGTAAAGAGAGTGTTACCACTCGTTACTCGGCTCCATCTCTATCCACTCTCCTGTACAGTTTTTTTTGGGCCTACACCATCTTTCTTTAAATAAATAATATCAATTGATTAAATATAATGCTTTATTTACATTCAGTCAACAACTTGGTCCAGTTTTACGTAAGTCTTCTAGTAATCATATTGGACAAATATTCTGATTTTTTATTCTCTAACATTAGTAATTAGTAATTTTTGATTTTTTATTCTGATTTAATATTCTAATTTTTTTTTCTCGAGGTCAGGTAAGTTTTTCTTCTCTGATCTTTTATTTTCTAACACTTATTACGCAAATATTATGGGTTTTTTTTCTAAACTGAATTTTGTTTTTGGTCTTTAGCTATGTAAACAGTTGAATTTCAGAATCAAGGCTTACCATATGCTCACATACTATTGTTCATGGAAAATAAGAGCAAATTACCATCTACTGATGAAATTTACAAGATCATATGTGCTGAAATTCCGGACAAAAAAAGAATCCAAAGCTATACGATAACATCAAAGATTCTAGAATACATGGACCTTGTGGCACAGCTAATACCAATTCACCATGTAAGGTGGATGATAAGTGCTCAAAGTTTTTCCCCAAGCCTTATTCTGATATCACTAAAGATGGTAAAGGTGGTTATGCTGTGTATAGAAGGCGGCACTCTACTAATTATGTTGAGAAGAATGGTTTTAAGTGTGACAAAGACATGTTGTTCCTTATACTGAAATCTTGTCTCTGCATTATCGAGCTCACATAAATGTGGAATGGTGTAACTAATTCAAGTTCTATCAAATACCTTTTTAAAGTACCTCAACAAAGGCCCTGGCCGTGTTTCTGCAGTTTTTGAGCCAATCCATCAGAGTGAAGTACAAAAGAATGAAATCAAAGATTTTTTTAACAGCAGGTATGTTTATCGTTTAAACACTTTAACTTCATATCTTTTATTTAAATTATCTATTCTCAAATTTTTTATAAATGATCTTTATTTTGTAGGTATGTATTATGGAGAATTTTCAAGTTTCCAATTCAATTTAGATCAACACCAGTCCAAAAGCTTTCTTTTCACATGGAAGGGAAGAAGCCATGTTATTTTGATTCAGACGATGACATAGAAGATGTATTGGAATGGAACGCTAACGAAGATTCCCAGCTAACGGCTTGGTTTTCTTTGAATCAGAGAGATGCGTTTGCAAAAACATTGCTTTATGCACAAATCCCGGCTTATTATACATGGAATGGAAGCAAAAAATGATTCAACAAAAGACTGAAGGGATTTTCGTTAGGGAGGATAAACTATGTCCAAGGAAGATGGAAGCAGAATATTATATGAGGATCCTACTAAATATTGTCCCAAGTCCCGAGTCTATTGACGATATGAAAACATACAAAGATGTTGTTTATAAAACATACAAAGAAGCATCTTTTGCTCGTGGTACATGTGATGATAATCAGATCTACATCGACTCCCTGGTGGATGTAGCGCAGTAGGGTTTTAGAGACTATCTCTGTCATCTGTTATGTGTTATGATTCTTTCTAGCACTCTTTCTAGACCCGGTCATGTATGGGAAGAAACGGGGCATCTGTTATCTGAAGATATTGAGTGAAAGAAAATAAATGATTTCAAACCAGGTTTGATTCATAAACTTAAAAAAATCATTCTCAATTACACTAATAAATTCTATCCACGTTGTTGTCCTAATTTAAGTTTTTCTTTTTATTATTGTTATGTTGAGACCTATATCTAACAGATGAAAAGAAGATGAACTATATTCTTCAAGAAATAGAGAACTATATCTAATCTATTTGAAGTTCTCTCACAGAAATCAGGGAAATGCCTCAACCAGATAGAGAATGTATGGATAACTCCAATTGGTTAATATCAGATGAAAGGAGATATAATCATGCCGACTTGAAAGAAAAAAAATGAGGAGTGGGTTGAAATTTTGAAATTGGAGCAGAAAGGCATATATGACAAGATCATTGGTTCTGTAAGAAAAATGGTGGAGTATTCTTTGTTTATGGATTTGGAGGAGCTGGAAAAACCTTTCTCTGGAAAACAATATCTGCGGAAATTAGGAGTAGAGGAGAGATTGTGCTTAATGTGGCATCCAGTGGTATTGCTTCTCTATTGTTACCCGGTGGAAGGACTGCACATTCACGTTTTGGTATTCCCATAAATCCGGATAAGTATACGTTCTGTACAATTTGTCCTAATACAGATCTTGCTGATTTAATCAAGGAAGCTTCACTAATATTTTGGGATGAAGCGCCTATGATGAGCATATATTGTTTTGAGTCTTTTCATAAAATTTTATGTGATATTATTGGAAACATAGAGAACGAGCCTTTTGGTGGAAAGGTAGTTGTTTTCGGTGCAGATTTCATGCAAGTACTCCATGTGATCAATGGTGCAGGTAGAGCAGAGATTGTTTTAGGTTCTCGAAATTCATCTTATCTTTGGGATCATAGCAAAGTCCTAAAGCTGACTAAGAATATATGACTTCTCAACAACAAGTTAAGTATTGATGAGGTGAAGGAGATAAAGGAATTTTCTGAGTGGATTTTAGACGTTGGAGATGGAAAGATTGCAGAGCCTAATGATGGTGAGGCTTTAATTGATATTCCCGATGAGTTTCTAATTACAGATGTTGTTGATCCTATCGAAGCAATAATTAGAGAAATTTATGGTGATCCAACCCTTTTTCATGAGGAAAAAGATTTGAAATTCTTTCAAGAGAGAGCGGTTTTGGCTCCAAGGAATGAAGACGTCTATTCACTTAACCTACATTTGCTTGAGAAATTAAAAGGTGAGCCTACAATTTTTTTCTGAGTATTTTAGCATTATTTGTTTTTTTTTTAAAGCACTAAATAAAATGAGTTTTTATGTTTTGATTTAGTTTTATGGAACAAGTGAAGAAAGGGTATATCTTAGTACGGATAGTCTAGATCCCTCCGATCTAGATTCAAATACCAACCTTGTGTTCATACCCTGATTTCTTAAACACTATCAACATCTCGGGTTTGCTAGTGCATAGTTTACGTTTGAAAATCGGTGCTCCTATTATGTTGCTAAGGAACTTAGATCCAAAAGGTGGGTAATCCAATGGAACTAGACTGTGGATTACACAAATGACTGATCATGTTTTAGAGGCAATAGTCATCACATGAGGTAGGAATAGAGACAAAGTTCTGATTCCCAAGATTCTCATAACATCATCTGACGCCAAACTTACATTTAAAATGTATTGCAAACAATTTTTTATATCTCTCGCCTTTGCTATGACTATCAATAAGAATCAAGGAAAATCGCTGGCCAAAGTAGGACTCTATTTGCCAAACCCTTTGTTTTCTCATGGTCAGCTTTATGTTGCATTATCAAGGGTAACATCAAAGAAAGGTTTGAGAGTGCTTATTTTTAGACAAAGAAGGCAAATCTCAGACACAAACAATGAATGTGGTGTTCAAAAAGGTGTTTCAGAATTTGGAAAAAAACAAATTAGAGGAAAGGAAGCCTACAATTTGTTTGAGCATTCTTTCATTCTTTATTTCATTTTTGTATAACTAAATTCAATGACTATTTATGTTCTCACTTAGTTTTATGCAACAGGTGATGGTGAAAATCGAACCAAACCAAGCTTGATTCGTTTCTTCAATTTGAACTTTCTTAATTGCTTTTATTTGATTATTAAAATATTTAATTATGGTATTGCTTTCTTATTTTGAATTTAATTTGTTAGTTCTTTTCTAATAATAGAATAAAATTGTTGGCTTTGCTTTAAAATAAGACAAATGGTCGAATATTTGATCTTTTATGCTCTTTCCTCAACGTATAGTGTACTTGATTTAAGAGCATTGACAAGAATAATAGGATAGTTGTATGTTGTGAAGAATTATTAGAAGATAAGAGTTATGATTATGTTTATGTTAGCGTATATGTGATTGGAGAGAATGTATTTGAAAAAATAATTGTCAAACAAAACCATGTATATGTAATCTAATAAGCACTCTCAAGCCTTTATTCGGTGCTGTAATCTAATTTCCAAGATTAAAAACTTTACAATTCGATTCTTAAACCATGCTAAATATATTATAAACTGTAAAAAAAAAAACTACAAATTTATATTAAACAACCAAAATAAATGTTTTTATAAACAGTAAAGAAATAAAATAAATAGCAACTTAAACTTAGACGAATATAATAAAAATATTAATAGACAAACAACTACAAATTTATATTAACAGCGCGGGTTCGAATCCAGTATTAGTGTAAAATATATGTTGATTTAAGTATTTTGTGATTTATTGTATCATATTTAATTTCTTTTAATTTATAGTCTTTATTATTGATTATTAGTCTTAATTCTCTTTGATTATAAGTGTTATTTGTGTTGACCAATTGTTTTGTTTGTTACAGTTGGAGATTTTTATTGTAGTGAGTTATTTAATTTAAGTGTAAAATATACGTTGATTTAATGTTTTATGATTGATGTTATATATTGCCGCCATACATTTTTAATAAACTTTTATGGCTAATAATTAAGTTACTAATTGTGTTATTTTGCTTTTAGCTTTGGTTAAATTGTATTACTTTGTTTGTCGTTTTATATGTTTTTAATAAGTTGACCATACATAGCATACTAGAGAGACTTATGGGTGATTGAATTCCTTGGGAAGTAACAAAAATAAAATTTCAATCCAATTTAAAAGTGCCTCTACTTTTTTGTGTGTTTTCTTTTAATTAGAGAGAGTTCATATTCCATGTAAATCTTTGTTGCTGATGTCGAATGCAATTGTAGGTTTCCTAAAACAAAATTTTGATAATGTTATTTTCATATTTGTATATTTGATGTTGAACATTAAAATAATTCTATATAATTTTTATCATTTTACCTTGGTAAATCTTTGAGTTTATACTTGTAACCATAACGGTTTATCGTTTATTAGTTTGCTTGAAGCTTGTCAAATATATTCAATTTTTGGAAATATGGAGGAGAGGGTAAAAATTTGTGTGGTTTTTGGTTTTTTGATTTTTGTATGGTAGACATAGATTCATTTATTTTTTTTGTTGGTTTGGACTTTTGTTTTATATTTTGGGTTGATTGAAACTAATTTTTATAAATTAACTTTATTAGTGTGTTTATAAAGCTTTTGTTTTTAATGTGGATTTTATATTTGGGTTGATTTTGATTATTAAGGAAATTTTTAATTTGAAATAGTTTAATTTTTTGATTAAAGGTAATACGTGACAACATTTCGGAACTCCACAAAAAGATAATCCTACTATAGTAGATAAGATTTTAATATATATATTTTTGGACGAGATATGATATTTTAATATCATTTAAAGAATCAAAGAAAATGGCCGTTTGGCTCTACAAAATCTGAAAGAACAATTTTTTTTCTTGTCAACAACATGTAAATATTTGTGTAACTTTAAAGTTCTTAATTAACCATATACTCATAATTACCTAAAACAAATAGATTTATTAATCCAAAAATAACTAGTATCTATTTTTTTTTATTTTTAGTTATGAAACATATATTAATAATTACATGAATTTTTTTTTTTTAAACTTATGATTTTTGAGAAACACAATTTTCCAGTAATCAATTAAAATTTTAAAATCTAGAACCTTATTAAATTTTCAACAAATTGCCTAAAACACTATAAATGTTATCCTAAAAATTTATATTTCAATTGATTTCTAAGCACAATATCAGATCATTATTGATTCGTCGAATCTAATATATATTAAATTTACTTGGATTCACCTCTCTACTTTATTAGTTGACTACTAGATTGACATTTTAGGATTTTTTGTTGTTGTAAAATTAATGAAATTTGAGAACTACTTTGTGATTTGACTCAAGATCAGTACTTACATAATCAAGAAAAATTATGGCATATGATAGAGAGGCAGATGACCTCTTTATGGCATATGATAAAGAGGCAGATGACCTCACGAGGGCCAGCTTCCACTCATGAGGTTCTAAAATCTATCACGAGGATGGTTGAACCTATTGATGTATGGACCTCTTGCTATGGGCAAGAGAAATATCATGTATGTTATAGCTTGTCGAGAAGGATATCCTCTATGTTTTCTAGTGTCTAGGTTTATGTGTTTAAATGATTGTTGCATAGGATTAGAAAGTGTTTTATGTTTCCAATTGGCGAAAAGGATCTCCTCACTGAGTAATTCATTACTCACCCTTTTTTTTCCTTTTTCCTTAGGTTAGCAATTTACGGTTTGAAGTTGTGTTCGTTCGTGAATTTTGGAGGAAAGTGTTATAGGCGAGAATAAGGAATAGCATGCTGTCTTGGCCTGTGTGGCGGGACGGGTGTCATAAATCCATTGAAATTGCATTCTTCAAACTTGTCTCTCCATGATCGTGCTTCTCTCACCAATTAAAGCATCCAAAGTTCATTTTCTTTCCATTAATAAGATCATTAATCTCTTTATCCAAACATTCTGTATTGCAAAGATGAGAGCTTGAAATTCACTTTCTAGAGTTGAACCCGTAGATTTACCTTCAGCCTGTCCAGATCCAATATATACTCCATTTTCATCTCTTATCACCCAACCCGCTTTGGCAAGAATTATATTGTTGATAAAAGCTCCATCATAGTTACACTTCTTCCATCCTATCTCTGGTTTACTCCATCGATTCACACCTCTGGAATGATTTGTGATCATATTTGGAGATCTGTTTGTCGTAGTATATAAGTATGCATCCATCCACTCCTTTGCATATGCCTTCACATAAGAAACATTGGTCCTACATGGAATACTTCTTTGTTGAAATAGAAGAATATTTCTACTCTTCCAAAATCTCCATAAAATCCACAAAGGTATCAATATTCAATACCACTATACAACGGTTATTATTTTACACAAAGCTGCAAATGTTATAGAAAAGTTTTTATATCAACTAACCTATCTCAACCAAGTGGTGGTGGTTTAGTGGTGTTTCCAATTGAGGAGGAGTTGCCCTTTTAGTCTAGGCCAGGGATCGATTCTCCTCAAGTGCAGAATTATCTAAATCACTCCCATTTGGCCAGTGAAAGTGGTGTCATGCTTTAGACCCATTAGAAAACCTGGTGAGTGGGTTATTCGATGGCTACACTCACCCTAGGGAGATTAGTCGGTTGTTAAAAGACCGGATCACAAAAAGTAAAGTTACATATACAAGGTACATACAAAAACAAAACAAAAAACAAAGGATGAGAAGATCATAAACATATACATACTGATTCAACTTCTCATTTCTGCAACCACCTTCGACTGTAACCACGTCGATCCTTCAAGAGTTAAGTTAGACTGAAATTGGCCTTCACCAGTTACACTCGATGCAATATCCCATGCAACCAAGTTATCTTCCTTTGGAACCAATTCGATAGCCACTTGATTAAAAGAAGTTGAAATTCTTTTGATTAAGTCCAAACAGTTTATATATCTTGGCCAATTCTTTAACTCGATTCAAAATTCCACATGCTTTGAACTGTTACCTGAATATCGACAAATGCTACCTGAATATCCCGCATGATTTGAACTGTCTATTGAATACTCCTAAACTCAGCCATTAGTCTATTTGTAACAGGAGAGAAAGCATATTGGGCATGATGGGCTACCTAACCTGTAGTCTGTAGAATATTTATATTTCTCATTTCTCCAAAATGCATTAACATTACCTTTTAACATCTTTCTTTTTATTTAGTCCAATGACTCTCCACATGCAATTTCCAAGACAGTTCATAATGTTATCTTTGATTCAAGTTTTGAGCAACATTCCATTTGATATAATAAAACTTTTAAAGTTTAATTTTTTTTTTGTTTCTTTATGTAAAATATGTGAGTTGATTTTTTTTTTAACTAAACATCTCATCCTCCATATTTATATCATCCTCTTCTTTCACCACTTTTTGTTTTGGTTCTTCAGCTTCCTCTATATCATCACTCTTTTCTACTACAAAATTCTTCTGTTAAATAGAAACAATAAAATCAAACATAGAAAGCGACAAACTCTCCGATGTGGAGATCTACAACATCAGAACAAAATTTGGCTAGAGAGAGTAGAGTATATTTTGTTCCTTGCTTTGTGAAACAAACTCTCCAATTTGGTATCGGGGAAAACAAATGAGATCAGTCACATGCACACTAAGAACAACTCCATTGCAGGTATTTAGGGAGTATCTCGCTATTAAAAATGAAAAAAAAAATAGAAAAGGAGGAGAGAGGAGTAAAGCCGTCTCTGAAAAACTACCAAACAATTTTGAGAAACCCTGAAAACATATGTATGATTATGATTGGATCGAACCTTTTATTATTTAAAAATTAATTGTATAATAAAATTATTAAAAAATATATTAGTATTATGTTTGTGAGATACTCATAAGAGTATCTCCACTGATGAGGATGCTCTAAGATACATGGAAAATAGGGAAAACGCAAATCCCATTTTTCAACCAAAACTTTTATCACAAAATTCAAGCATGCAAAAAGTATGTATTATTCATCAAGTAGACAAGCGAAAATGAAGAGGAGAAATTATTTGGGGGGGGGGGAAGTATGTATTCTTGATATTTGAACATGGATCCAGTTTGATATATAGTTTACTAAAATATATGTAAAATGATAAAATATTTTTTTTAAATACCGAAAATAAACTGTTTCAAACCAATTTTTTTTAGATTGCAACCTCATAAAATGATATTTGAGATCCTTGAAAGCTCAGCAAATGACATTTCTCTCTGCCACTTCAAAGTCTTTTTTGGAGTGAGCTTTCAACACATCAATTTTTTTAACCTTTTCAGAAACCACATTCGTATAACATAAAACATATCAATTTCTTTTTCGTATTCAACTAAATAAAGATCATGCAAATAAAGAAAAATTATCGTCATTTACATCGAATATCAGGTACCGCAGGGTCATACATTCAAACTAAATAATGTGTTAGGACCTACACCAACAAATAAATTTTCATGGTAATATTTATGAACAAACATAGAATATGTCGCCAACACCATAACCATCATTTTTTTACTATTCCAGCATGTTGACACAAGGGGCGGATGCACTATAGGGAGAGGAGGTGCATGTGAACGGAAAAAAGGTCGATTTAGACCCGAACAATTTTCAAAGTGTCATTTCATATCTGTACAATCACATGGTGCTTATATATATCCAAACCTCAAAAAAATTAAATTTCTGACCCAATGTTCATATATCGTGCCTATTTCAAAGTTACCAGATGCTAGCTAGTCAACTGTTAAGCCTGCTGACTCAGCTAACACGGGATTGATGATATGGCATAGTACGACGTCGTGTTACAGATTGGGTTTAATTTTTAAAAAACATCTGTGCACCCTAGATTCGAACCCACGACCTTGAGGTTTAGTTCACTTGCATTTAACCGGTTGACTACAACCATCATAGAATATAATATCCAACTTTAAAATTTATAAACACTAAAATCAATTTTCCAGCTTTTTAAAAAAATTGGTGCACCTGAGATTCAAACCTGCAATCTCTTTAATGTTTCACATGTCATTTACCAGTTAATCTATTTAATGTTTCACATTAGTTAAACCAAACTTTCAAATATATAAACAAAACTTATCGTTTTCATGTAATTAACCTAGGGTTTCGAATTGGAGAAATTTTAGTTTCGCGTTGTCTTTTTCTTCTTCTTCTCCTCGTCTGTGAGAGACTGAAATTCAAAAAAATTCAAGATAATCGAGTAGAAATCAACTAAAATTGCCATTATGATGTTAGATTTTGGTTTCTTTTACTCGATTTAACCAAATCGATTCCAGTATACTCGATTATGAGGTAAGATTTCAAATTTGAAATACACAGATATACTGGAATCGATTTGAAATACCCGATTATGTCATGCTGGTGTAAGGATGGGAAAACGATAAGTTTTATTTATATATTTGAAAGTTTGGGTTAACTATTGCGAAACATTAAATAGATCAGCTGGTAAATGACATGTGAAACATTAAAGAGATTGTGGATTCGAATCTTGGGTACACAATTTTTTTAAAAAGCTGGAAAATTGATTTTAGCGTTTATAAAATTTAATGTTGGATATTATATTGTATGATGGTTGTAGTCAACCGGTTAAATACAAGCGAATTAAACCGGTTAAATACAAAAAAAAACTACAAATTTATATTAAACAACCAAAATAAAAAAAATTATAAACAGTAAAGAAAGAAGACAAATAGAAAATTAAACTTACACGAATATAATAAAAAATTTTATAGACAAAAAAAACTACAAATTTATATTAAAACAATTGACCTGCGGTACACAATCCAGTATTAGTGTAAAATATATGTTGATTTAAGTTTTTTCTGATTTATTGTATCATGTTTAATTTCTTTTAATTTATAGTCTTTATTATTGATTATTAATCTTAATTCTCTTTGATTATAAGTGTTATTTGTGTTGACCAATTGTTTTGTTTATTATAGTTGGAGATTGTTTATTGTAGTGAGTTATTTAATTTGTGTTTTATGATTGATGTTATATATTGCCTCCATACATTTTTAATAAAATTTTATGGCTACTAATTAAGTTACTAGCTAATTGTGTTGTTTTGCTTTTAACTTTGGTTAAATTGTATGACTTTGTTTGTAGTTTTATATGTTTTTATTAAGTTGACCATATATAGGATATTATTGAGACTTTTGGGTGATTTAATTAATTCCTTGGAAAGTAACAAAAATAAAATTTCAATCCAATTTAAATATGCTTCTTCTTTTTGAGTGTTTTTTAGTTAAAGAGAGTTCATATTCCTTGTAAATCTTTGTTGCTGATGTCGAATGCAATCGTAGGTTTCCTAAAACATAATTTTGATAATGTTATTTTCATGTTTATATATATGATGTTGAACATTAAAAGAATTCTATATAATTGTTATCATTTTACCTTGGTAAATCTTTGAGTTTATACTTGTAACCATAACAGTTTATCGTTTATTAGTTTTCTTGAAGCTTGTCAACTATATTCCAATTTCTAGAAATATGGAGGGAGGGTAAAAGTTTGTGTGGTTTTTGGTTTTTGTGTGGTAAACATAGATTTATTTATTTTTTGTTGGTTTGGACTTTAGTTTTATATTTTGGGGTGATTGAAACTAATTTTTATAAATTTATGTTTATTCTTGTGTTTATAAAGCTTTTGTTTTTAATGTGAATTTTATATTTGAGTTGATTTTGATTATTAAAGCAATTTTTAATTTAAAATGGTATGATTTTTTTGATTAAAAGTAACACATGACAACATTTCGGAACTCCACAAAAAGATAACCCAACTATATAAGATAAGATTTTAATATATATTTTTTGGATGAGATATAATATTTTAATATCATTTAAAGAATCAAAGAAAATGACCGTTTGGCTCTAAAAAATCTGAAAGAACAATTTTTTTTTCTTGTCAACAACATGTAAATATTTGTTTAACTTTAAAGTTCTTAATCAACCATATACTCATAGTTACCAAAAACAAATAGATTTATTAATCCAAAAATAACTAGTATCTATTTTTTTTATTTTTAGTTATTAAACATATATTAATAATTACATGAATTTTTTTTTTAAAACTTATGATTTTAGAAACACAATTTTCCAGTAATCAATTAAAATTTTAAAATCTAGAACCTTATTAAATTTTCAACAAATTGCCTAAAACACTAGAAATGTTATCCTAAAAATTTATATTTCAATTGATTTCTAAGCACAATATCAGATCATTATTGGTTCGTTGAATCTAATATATATTAAATTTACTTGGATTCACCTCTCTACTTTATTAGTTGACTACTAGATTGACATTTTAGGATTTTTTTTAGTTGTAAAATTAATGAAATTTGAGAACTACTTTGTGATTTGACTCAAGATCTGTACTTACATAATCAAGAAATATTATGGCATATGATAAAGAGGCAGACTTAAAAAAACAACCAACCGTTGATAATTAGATAATTATATTATTTTTGTAAAAAAGATTAGACAAGCAACTTATGTCTAAATCTTTTGGGAAATTAAAGATACAAATTTTAATAACAAAAACTAAGACCCAACAGGAAACATAGATGAAATTAAATTTAAAAGAAAGACATAAACAAAAAACTGAAACATTAACTTTAGAAATAGAGAACGGGTAATACGGTTAAAAGTCAAGAATCATGCTTCTCCAAAAGATAAGAAGAAGACATAAACAAACAATTGTTTCTGATCCCATTGTTGTTCTTGTTCATCTCAGTCCTTGGAGATCCTATATTTTCACTAGTACTTGCTTAATGATTTATTATATCTACAGTGTTGTTGAAGCTATGGTTCCACTTGTGTTGTTCCACTTGATTTATGTGATAACCATTATGATTATCAGCATATCCGCATATCCATCAATTGATTGGGTTATCACAGGATTACCAGTCAAATCATTGGACCCAACATCGTAGTATTGTTGAAACGATGTGTCAGGGAAGTTTAAGCAATCCATTGGTCGAAAAGTCCGAATTGGAGACACATTTGCCACACCATGAATTTCAGAAAAAGGATAAAAATGGTTCCCAACGACAAAAGAAGAAGAACCACCAAATGAGCCAGCAAACTCATTGTTTTCTTGAACATGTAAGAATGGTTGATGACTAACTGGTTGGTTCTCAACATAAACAATCTGAGGAACCGAAGATTGATCTACCTTTGGAAGCTTGGTTTTACGACAACTTCCACCAATTGGTATATTTCTTAAAGCCCCACCGTGAGTCCAGTGTCTACGACAATTTTTGCAAAAGTAGTGCGGCTGAGACACGCGATAGTTGTTGTAATAACAGAACTTTGTGTTGTTAGAATCACACCTTGGACACACTCGCGGTGGATGCTTCTCTTCATTCACTTGATTGCCTTCCTTTTCGGTAACACTCAAGTCATCCATTTCTCTCAAACACTACTTGATTTTCTCTTAGAAAGAAAAGTCTTAAAGTATAAGATCTTATTGTTGCTATGATCTTTTGTACCATGGAAGGTATCTCTTCTTATATAGGATCTTGGGGTGTGAAGATTTAAGAAGTGATACGTTTCGTGTGTCATAAGAGTGAAATATGAGCAAAACGTGTCAAAAATTGTGAATTAGTAAAATCTAAAGAGATATGCACACCATAAATATACATACACCATAAACCTTAGGCCAAGTTTAGCAACTCTTGTCTCTATATGAAAAATGGAGAATCAACAAGATATATTGAGAGTTTAATGAAACAAACAAATAAACATAAATGAAATCTAGAGATATTGAGAGTTTAATGACAATTCAATGCTAAACAAACATATATTGCATAGATTTAGTATAAGAGATAGAAAAATGTATATGCAAACACGTGTACTATCTAATGATCCGTAGAACCAATTTACAGAAAATCTCTATATGATTTCCTATATTTAAATATATACATATGTGAGAAAATATTAAATTTAGTAAAAAATTAATATAAAATAATCTAGTTTTTGAAAACGACAAAATGCTATAATTTTATATACTAAGAGTTTAAGAATAATTTAAGATGATGATTTAATTTCTACGCGTGTCACAAAATAATATGTTTTGGTAAAACCTTATATTTAAATGAAATACAAGTGGTGATGGTAAAAATGATTAAATATACAACAATACTAAATATAAAGATAACAAGTAATTCAAGCATAATAGAAACAAAATTAATATAAATCAGCCTTTTTGAATAAAAACATCTAAATCATTAACTTTATTAAAGATTAATAGTGATTTATAATTAGAAAAACTTAGTGTGAGTGTTTTCATTGGTGCATTAATTTGTTTTACATAACTAGTTTTAGGGAAAACAACATTTTAAATGGATATATATTGTAAAAGAAATGTTAATTTGAAAACAGTACCTAATATCAAAATGCCAACAAATTCAACTATAACAATAATTTTTAATTAAATAACGTAATTTGAAAAGAAGAACAAAAAAACACCTAGATAATTAATTTTATTAGAGATTTAATAGTGATTCATTGAGAAAGAAATGAAAATTTGCATGAACTTGTGTGTATTCCCATTGGCACATCAAAGATATTTGTTATTAAAATTCATATTTAAAAAAGATATAGCGGGTGAAAATAAAAATGATTAGATATATATAAAAATATAATATCAAGATAACAAGAAATTTCATAATAACAATATTTGTTTTAGTTATTTAATATGAGTATGAGGGTTTATTGTATTGCATTGTACAATGAGGTTACACGCTCTTATAGAGAGCCTTTGATACATCAATAGAAAGAGAAAATATATAGTTTTCTAACTAAGATGATACAGAGAGTAAATGAGAATATATAACATTAGTGATGATTGATATGACTGGCGTACATGCCCCCTCAAGATGGATGTAAGGTATGAAGTCCTATCTTGTTCATCAACGAAATAAACCGGGAGCGTGGGAGCGGCTTGGTTAGACCATCATCGAGTTGATCACCCGAAGTGACGTGAGCTACCCACAGAAGACCATTTTGAACCAAGTTCTGGATGAGGTGATAATCAACGGCAACATGTTTCATCCGAGAGTGGAAGACCGGGTTAGCACATAGATATGTTGCACCTACATTATCACAGTAGATAACGGGCGTCTGTGTAATCTTATGACGAAGCTCAGTAAGAACTGACTGAATCCACAGTAACTCAGACGCTGTATCTGCTACTGATTTGTACTCCGCCTCAGTGGAAGATCAAGCAACTGTTTTCTGTTTCTGTGATGACCAAGAAATTAAATGCTTGCCAAGATACACCAGTTTTGCTCCAGTCGAACTACAAGCTGGTGGTGGTATCGGCGAGGGCGACACTGGAGTTGACAACGGTGACGGAGAACGTGATGATGTCGGTGTCCAGTGAGGAGATGGTGAGGAGTCAGATGAAGAAGACGAAGTCGTTTCATCGGACGAAGATAAAAAGATGATTTAATGTCTCCTGAGGCACATGTCGTGAGTTGGGCTGAGAACCACCATTGAGAGTTGGTGAGAGTTAGGCCTCTGATTGTGGCCCAGTATTAGCTGTTGGATTTGTACATGTGGACAAGAGAGAATTGTTTTCGTTAGTGTCAATAGGCCCACTGAGATCTGTATCGCCATCCCACTGAGTCTCCTCCAATGAGAAGCTTCACCATTGACCGTCGATGCTTGTTCAGGTGACGAGGCTGGGCTTGGTGGCAACAAAATCGGAAGTGGTGGTGGCGAAGATTGGAGGTGTGACCAACTGGGAAAAGAATTGAGTCTGGGATGTGTGGAGATGGCGTATCAGATGGGGAAGAGATTGAGGTGGATGAGCGTGTAGTTTGGAAGGGAAATTGGTGCTCAACAAATTGAACATGCCGAGAGACATAGAGTCCGGAGTTCTCATTATCATAACAAAAGTATCCAGATTGAGTTGGGGAATACCTAAGGAAGACACAAGGAAGGGAGCGAGATTGAAGTTTGTTTGACGTGTAAGGTCGTAACCAAGGATAAAAGAGACAGCCAAAAACACAAAATTTAGTAAAATTGGGTGTTTGGTGGAAAAGTTTCTGAAATGGTGTGTGGAAATTTAGGACTGAAGAAGGTAGACGATTGATAAGATACATGGAAGTTGCAAAGGCATATGTCCAAAATGTCGAAGACATAGAAGCATGAGAGAGAAGCGCAAGACCAGTCTCCACTATATGACGGTGTTTTCTCTCTGAAATCCCATTGTGTTCGGGAATGTGAGGAGGCGTGGTATAGTGAGAGATTCCTTGCTTTGATATACTTTAAGTTTTACTTTAATAACACAACTTCTTAAACTGCAAGTGCACAGTAAATCTGTTGTAATAGTTAAGGTTATCGATTCCACAAAAAGTAACAGCTACGCGGATTGAATTCAGAGAAAGAAATATAACTAAGATAAAATATGAAAAGGGGTTTGTTTTTGGGTTCTCTAACGATTAAACAATAAAATAAGAAAGCAAGTAAATAAAATCGGTTGTAAACTAATGAGATTAAGGCTTTGGGTATTTAGGGAATCATCATAGGGTTTCCATTGTTCTCAACAAATCAAGCGAAAGATCATATGCGAATATTTTTGTTCTAAGTTATCCACTACGAACACGGATAAACAAACAAGCTATAATTCATAGAATGAATGTCTAAAGTCTCAACATCCCGTTACTCAACTTACGCAGGTAACGTCATGCATCAACCAGCAAGATAAACAAGTTCGATAAGTTCACAAAGCTCCATAACTCAACTCAGCAGGTTATGGCGCGAAGCTTCAGTAGCACTAGGTCCGAGAAGTAGGTTTACGCAGGTAGCGCTCCTATCCTCTTAGATCAGTACTTGGTGATCAATCCAAGCAACATACATTCAATAAAGATGTCCCAATGGAACTTAACAATAGACGAAAATCAGATCTAACAACCTAGATGAATTGAACCATGAATTCCCCTTGAATCACCGCATAAAACCCAACAAAGAGAACTACTCACTCATGATGCATAGAAATACAATAGATATTATAAAAAACAACATCATAAACAAATCAATAAATCAAAGGGGGTTCAAAGGAAACTTCTCTAGATGTCACAGAAGATAGCTTGTCTCCCCAAAAGCAAATAAGAGTAAGATATAGATGAGAAACAATGAAAAACAAGGATGAAACTTCAAGGGGCGACTTCTAGGGTTGGAGGCGACGAAGGAGGCTCTGTAGAGACGTCCTAGGGCTTCTGGTTTTGAGGTTGGAGAGGCACAGAGAGTCACAGTAGAAGCACACGAAACCATAAAGCATAAGGTTAAGTATTTATAGGCCTTTTTGGTGTAGAAAGTTGGTTTTAGGGTTTTTGTGGCAAAACTCGGCGTTTTGGCAAGTATAGAGGAAGGCTTCTGACCTCGGTCATGAGCATTATGACCGAGGTGGTGATGAAGGCTGGCTTAGGTCATGGGACCTATGGCCTAGGTCACCAAGAAACTTGATCTCGGTCACACTCCTTGTAACCGGGGTTGGAATGGATTGCTTTGACTCTTGTCCCAGGTGAATCTTGACTCTTTTATCTTTCCATAGACACCAGTATCTCTGGATTTTCTGCAAGGGAAGATCTTTAACGAATCCCAAACTTCTGATGCTCTGAAACTGCCTTAAAACAGGTCTTGCTCGACTGTGTGTCTTTTTTGCTCCAAATCTTCTAAAAGTCTCCAGGAAGTGGAAATAGTGGAAAATGGCCTTGAAATATTCATAATCACTTGTTTCTTCATTAAAACCCTGATAAAAACATATAAAAAATAGACAAAAATAGGATGTTATCAAACTACAAACACGGATAAACAAACAAGCTATAGTTCATAGGATGAATGTCTAAAGTCTCAACACCCTGTTACTCAACTTACACAGGTAAAGTGATGCAAATCAGGAAAGGTACATCGGAACAAGAAGCCACCACCGAGCTTGAAGATATCTGAAAGCAAGGATCGAGGAGTATATTGGAAATGCCTTTGGGAGCAATGACTCATTCGAGGGCTAAGGAGCTTTCCCAAGAAGTTAAGGCATTACTTATCCAAGCTAAGAACTATCCGGATTACTTGAGCTATTATGATGGTATCAAGACTACGCTGGTCGAGATACATGTCCAAGATACTTAGCATATGGCCATGGGAACCATGCATACTTTTTTTTCTTTATCCTCGGTTTTTCCATAGTGGTTTTCCGGGAAAGGTTTTTAATGAGGTGCATGGGACTCATGATCACCTTTGCCATCATGCTAGGTCCAATCCACTCATAGCCCATCTTCTTTTCGAGACTTGGCCCATCATCTTTCTATCTTTTCTCTTTTGAATTTGAACTTGTGTGTGTTTAAGTTTGCATGGTCCGAGTGATGTTTACCGAGGCATGTCTCGTAAACATCCACTCTTTATTGTTTCTTGTCTCTTGTCTCTTCGTCTCCTTCTTCTTTATATGTGTGTCGAGACTCATTTTGTTTCTTAACCATCTTTTTAATCAAATTTATCTTTGAGATTTTTATCTCTTTTGTTGGAGTGATTCCGACTAGAACATTGGTGTGTTTATTGGTGCTTATATCCTTTGATCACTCCCGGTTCTGTGGTGTGTTTATCCATAATTCTAACTCGATCTTTCGGTGCGTTTATCCGAAGATCAACCGACTTATCGATAAGCTTTTCCGTGGCTTGTCGTGGCGTCATTCAATCCACTTCATCATCAATCTATCATCTATTTCTCTTGCTAGATTGCTCGTTTTTCGAGTCTAGTTTGAGATCTTCATCCTCTTGACTTCACGATGTTGAGACTGGGCGTGATTCTCACCGGGAATCGCATCAAGTGGTATCAGAGTAACCATCGAGAAGTTGAGTGGTTTCTAACTGATCTTGTCCAAATTTTTATTAATTCCTGGTTTGTGATAAAATTTTGAAATCAATTGCATCTGAACCTATGACGAGTCTAGTATTTGTTAAAATTGAAACTAGAATTTTTGGAGTTGATTGGCTAATTTTTTGAGATCATTTTTGATGAACAGTCGCGATTATGGTCTTTTGGCAATTGAGGTGTTATTTTCGTGTTCTTGTGTGTTTTAATCTGATTTCCTTCCAAAGAACGTTTCACTGGCGTATTGTTGTTTTTTTTTGCAGGCAGAGATGTCCGAAACTAAAGAAGCATCAAGCCACAAACAAGAGCAGTCATGTTTATGATTTATAGCAAGCAAATTTTAATGATAGAAAGTTGAATAAAGATTAGATGGGGTTGTTCCGTCTAATTTTTTGTGGAAAAAATGCAAAAGCTAGTAAATCCAACATCTAACATTCTATTTCAAGTCAAAACTTCAAAAGAATTGAGATCTTTTTTGTTCTGTTTTCTTCTTCGATTAAGACATCAGTGGATCTTCACCACAAAGCGCATTTCCGGCGACTAAGCGGCCTCCACAGACGCATTTTCGAACATGGGTTTATAACAACATTAACTTTGTTTTTTTTTTGGTTCTTGTTCCAGCTTGTTTACTGCGATGTCAACTCAGATGATGTTAATTCCAAAAAAACAATTATCAAATGAATCCACCGAAGCAACAGTTAATCGTAAAAAGATAAATGAGTCAAAAGGTTTATAGGAAACTTCAACAATTGTCCCTCCTGACAAAATTCAGTTCAAAGTACAAAAGAAACACCATATGACACATTAAGACATAAATTCATCACACTCAGTTTTAGTCAGCATCCATTTCCTCGAGCGCAGTTTTAGCTGCGGTCTTTGCTTCTTCCAGAAGATCATCAGGGACCTACGTTGAATCCAATTTATATGGTTTATGAACAATTCTTTAACTCATCCATCAATAAGCAAAACATTTTAAAATTTTTACCTTCTGATGCTCTCGCTTTGATTCCTCGCAGATCCAACTCATCTCCAACTCAAAGGCCTTGTCTTTGGCTTCATCGTGTAGCTTGTAAATGCTGCATATGAAAAGTCACATTAGATCTTGATATAAAAAGAACCACGAGAGTTTTACCACTGGAAACCGAGTACTTACATTTTCGCAACCTCAATAACGCCTTCTTTGCATGTCATCTCAGATAAATTCAATTTTTCAATTTCCCTGCAAGTTCATCAGATCCATCAGAATACTTGTATACCCTCGCCTTTATTATAATTACCTTATCTTGAAACAGATTCCACACAAGTCAATGACAGCAAAAAGCTATGCAATCCAGAAGTATCTGTAGTAAAGTTCTTCCTCATTTTACACTGATTCAGAACAATCAATCCCAACAACTATGAAAGCTCACCTGATCCTTCAACTTTTGTTTATTTTTTGTCTGGTTAATTGTGAAGTTAGTTAGAATTTGCTTTGGACAAGTTAAATTGGTCAATCCTAGTTACACATACCCTAGTAACCACGCATATCCAACCCTAGAGAACACTATAAACTCACGCTGTAACTTACGTTTTAGCCGCTTGTTTTCCTTTGCCAATTGCCGCACCAAAATATCTCTGCAGTAAAAGAATACATAAGACAATGGAAAGAAATGACACATCTCTCTATGCAAAATGACATATATACAATAGGATGTTAAAAACACTCTTCTACAGGGTAAGTTAACCGAAATGAGTAATGTCTCAACAGAGCAGAAATAACTTACATATGATATGCCTGATGGTTCAATCATGTACAGTTGAGGTCCATCTCTATCATAACCTCCAAGAATGACTCCACAGCCAAAAGGCCTTCAAAATTCAGATCATTTTCTTATAATTCATTCAAGTAGGAGACATGCTTAAGCGACTATCAAAGAGGTCGATGAATTAGACAAACCTGAGCCACCAGTACAGGGTACATAAATGTACATAACTTGCAACACGCTCTGAAAGTTCCTTCACAGGTACAGCATCACCATAAACACTAAAATATCACAAGTGTTAGTAGCACAATCAGGAAAAGTTTAACTACGCATTGACATCTTATGCGCATACGTTTAGATTTTTGATATAACAAAGTGCAGAGAAATCTCCCATTCAGAAAAGTTATAGGAGTCGAACAGTCCATAGCAATAATACTAAGATGCAACTTTAACAGCAGAAGCTAATAAGATCATTCTGGTGCTTCCATTGATACCTCTCATAACTTCTCGCTTCAGATTTCGCCCGTGCAACAATTTGCCTCCCATCAGCTGCAAGCCCAGCAACAGCCTGACACAACAGAAGTAAAATCACTCAAATTAAAGAGAAAATATATTACCAAACTAGACACAGTGGTAACTAGAAAAACTGGCAAGGTTAGGAGAAAAAGGAAAAATGCATACCATGCCAGCATGACGATGAACAGAATGGATTCTCCTGTTGGAACCTGGAAGCATCATCTTGGACGCAATAAGTTTCTCCACCCCCTTAAACCCATAAAAGATGAACATTTAGTAAGACCACTCCTTACTCAAATCTGAGTATATCTTAGAAAACCCAGAGATCAAAAAAGATTCTCAAAAATGTAGAAAATGAAATGTAACTTGAGACATGTGTCATCTTCAGTCAAAAAAATAGAGAAGACTATCAATAATTCAAAGGGCTGTGTAAAATTAAGGCTAAGAATCTGATATAAAACATGAGAGTACTTCATTAAAACTAAACCTGGAGGTTTAATCAAAGAAACTTCCATCTATATTTAGTTACAAAAATCGAGCACAAGACGCTAAAACAACTGAGAAATGTGTCATCTTTAGTCCAAAACTAGAGAGGATAATCAATATTTTCAAGGTTTATGTCTCAAATTAAAGCTAAGAATCTGATAACAAACATGAGGATACTTCATTTAAACGAAACCTGGAGGTTAAATCAAAGAAGCTTCCATCTAAATTGAGTTACAAAAATCGAGCACAGGAAACTAAAACAACTGAGAAATGTGTCATCTTTAGTCCAAAATTAGAGATAACTATCAACATTTCCAAGGTTTATGTCAACCTAAAGCTACGAATCTGATAACAAACATGGGAATACTACATTTAAACTAAATCTGAAGGTTTAAATCCAAGAAAACTCATATACTGAATTACAAAAATCAAGCACAAGAGACTAAAACAACTGAGAAATGTGTTAGTCCGAAATTAGAGAGGACTATCAATAATTCCTAGGTTAATGTCAAACTAAAGCAACAAATGTGATAACAAACTTGGGAATACTTCACTTAAACTAAATCTAAAGGTTTAAATCAAAGAAACCTCATCTATACTGAATTACAAAAATCGAGCACAAGAGACTAAAAACAACTGAAGAAAGTGACAAAGTAAGATCAAAATTAAAAAGAAAGGGGAAAGAATCAAACCATTACAATCCCATCCTTGCACTTGATTCCAACAACAGTTCTGCAAACAAAAAGGGAAAAGACCTTAAAAAAACCCTAATTCGTGAACTAGTATTTCTCCAAAAGCCAAAATCACAAACTTTCAACTGCTAAATCTGATCTATTCAAAAGGAAGAAATCGAAGAAGTAAAGTACTAACCCACTGTTATCAACAGCTTTGGCGGCGTACTCGATCTGGAAAACACGGCCATCGGGAGAGAAAGTAGTAACAGAGAGATCGTAACCAGTTCCAATGCTACTCATCTTTCTTGATTTTTTTCGACTCTTTTCTGATTTCTTCTCCTTAAACTCTTTCTTCTTCCTTTAAGGAGAGGATCGAAGGAGAATGAGCTTTTCTTACTTCTCAAGCCAGGCAAGACAAGAGCTTGATTCGGGTTGTAATGTCGGTTGGGTCGATTTAGTTACTATTGGGCTTTACTGATATAATGATTTGGGCCCTTTGTTTTAAAATCCTTGATAAGTTTTTGTTCGAAAAAGTAATTTTTTTTTCTTTTCAACATATGCATATTATGGGAGGAGAAAAAAAAGGTGAAAAGCGGCATAGTTCAACCGATGGTCAGAAGCTTATATAATTGCGTCATTGATTGGATTAAGGTTGATTTATTTAGTTTTAAATTTTTTCTGGTGATATGTTTTTAACAGCCATCTTTTGATTTCATAAAATGGTGAATGAGATAATCAATGGTTCTTTCGACAGATTCATAAGCAAAGATCCTTGGCGACGGTTTTTCGGCTAATTCTTCACCAAACGCTTGTCAACTATAACTGAGAATACTTTCTTATATTATAGTTTGATGTTTCATTGTATTGGGTAAAGTTTTTGTCATAATTTTTTTTTTTTTTGCTGATTTCTTTTTTTGGCTTTCAACCGGTCGATCACAATCTTTCACATTAACGGTCACAGATGAAGCGGATGCCCCATGCAACGACTGGAGTGGGAGAGTCAGAGTCGAAAAGAGGATTCCTCACTTCTTTCTCTCATTCAAAACCGTGCATGAGACTTTCATTTCGCACGGCTCCTAAGTGATAAAAGTTAGGCGACTTTTCTAGTTTTTCTCCATTTGAATTCAAGACCAGATCTAGTCGAGACTCTGATTAGTTGTTGTTTTCTTTTAGTCAGACCTTAGTTTATTATACCTCGACGTTACTGATGTCGGCGAATAACATATCAGTCTAAAACCTTAAAAAGAGGGCCATCAAGCCGGAATAAGTCTACCAAACATCAAGCGAGGACGTAAAGACGAGAAGTTTTCCGTGAGGTTTGTGGTTTCCATCGACATCAAGACAATTTCTGATCTAGAGAAAGAATTGATGAATAAATTAACTTGATTTTAGCAGGTTTATTTTGTTTTTTTTTAAATTGTCTCTCTTCTTAGGGTTGTTGTCACCGGTGATTGCAATATTTTCTACCAGCTTAGTTTTTAAGGATATTTATTTTTATTTCGTATGTATTGTCACATATTTAAAAGAGAAAAATCTGCATATTATTATTAAACAGTATACTGTTGATACAAATATTTGATTATGTCTTTCGAAGGAATTGAAAAACTAGATGACATATTCTGAGAATCAAAAGCTTTCTTAGCTAAACAGTCAACAACTTCATTCCTTTCTCTGTTTGTATGACCAAGCGACTCTTGCGGTAGCTTTTGAGTCCAAAACTAAATCTCATAGATGTAGCTTCCCAAGGTCTTGTTTTCTTCACTCTTATTCACCAGCTTAGCAAGATCTAGATTTTCTCCTTCAAACCAAACGTTTCGCCATCCATGTATCCAGATGATTTGACTCGCATAGACGAATACATTAGCCTCTGCTTGAAAAACATTCTCAATAGGTGGTAATCTTGCATTTCTAGACAATATATGACCAACATTTTCATCTCTCAAGATCCGACCAACTCCTATTTCTTCATTCTCATTCCGGAAAGAACTATTAAAATTACATTTGACCAAACCTATATGAGGAGGATCCTATGCTCTGCTCCGTTGCACAATTTCCTTGTTCAAAAAGAGTTTATATCATCATAATTACTGAAATGAATATTGAAAATTATTAATGAAAATCTTTTACATTTTTTAAAAACAGCCTCTTTTTAAGAATAACTTTTTTAACATCTGCTTTATTATATAGAAATTGAATTACAATAGTCAGAGTAAAGAACAGTTGATAGAACATGGGGAACATAATTGTAAAAATAGAATAATTACTCTCTAGGAATGTTTTGTTTTGCCATCACATCCACCGGTTTGTTGTTTCCTCTTTTTGTCTATATAATTTGTGTTTCTTCAAATCTCAGCTTCCACTTCCTTATTTCACATATCCAGTTGAAAACTCCGAAGTTGAGGATATCACCACTCAACAAATCTCTTACGGCTTTATTATCACCTTCAAAAACAACTTTCTTATATCCTTTTCTCTCCAGCAATATGTTGCATTGCCATAGTGAGTGCTTGCATTTCACTTTCTAATGGATTGGAAGCTATGTTGCCTTTGCCTTGACCTTCTCCAAGATACACACCGTTTTCATCTCTTAAAATCCACCCCGCTTTAGCTCCGTTATTGATAAATGACCCATCATAGTTACACTTTCTCCAAGCTACAGTTGGTCTTTTCCAATTATGGTTCATTTCTTCTCGAAAAACCGGTGTTGATTGAGGCGAGTTTAAGCTGTGTGTATAGTCGGTCATATCCATCCATTCTTTAGCATCTCTTCTTGCCAAAGCTACCGTTGTTTCCCATTTGAGGTGTTTTTGGTATTTCCGTCTTCTAGTTATCTCTGTATTTTCTGTCAAAAACATAAAAACAGTAATAAATCTTAACATTTTACACCAAAAAAAAAGTAGCATGTTCCTATTTTTCCAAATTCTCCATAAGATCCAAAGTGGAAGTTGTTGTTGATGAGGAGTACATGATGATTTATCGAAGAAGAAAACCGCATTCATCTTGGTTTCTAAAATTTCTAATGATCCATTACAATCAAACAAGATTGGATTTGGAATACCTGACGCTCTCCAAATAGCTATTGCATATTCACAGTCAAAGTATAGATGAGGTGTTGATTCTTCCTCTTTACAACATGTTTGCAAAGAATAATGTGCCTTTGATATAATCTTTGACTTGTTGGTAATTAAGAACTCAGATTACACTCTCCATAAGAAATGACAAATCTTTGGAGCCGTTCTGGTTTTCCATAATCTTTGTTTTAGATCCAATTTACCAGCAGTCGGTATTTATGTTTGAAGATTTGAAAAATAACTCATGTTCTATTTTTTAAAAAATTTAAATTACCTATGGTGTATGTATATAAAGACATTCGATCTTATTTCAATTTTAAAATTGCATATATAATGGTACCTTAAATTTTATAGGATTAATTGGGTGATCGATCTATAGTCTCAGAAATTTTTTTAATACCATCTCCAACTATACAGAGTTTAAGCCTCTGTGAAAAAAACATACAGAATTAAATTTGTAAACCCAGAACCACAGTTTTATTTATCGATCTAAAATTATATAGCGTTTAAATTTCGATGGTTTGCATTCGTTAAACTTAAAATACCTTTTTAAAACAAATTAAAGTAAACCCGATTTCAAACATGCAAACTTGATCCGAAATTAAAATTCAAAATCAAACCTGAATCTAAATTATCTTTTATGGGAACCGTGAGATAGGTAACGAGGCGGAACGCTATGTCTCCAAGTTATTTTCAAGTTCGACCAATACAAACTTATCAAAAATTCTAAGTGAAATCGAGCCAGTGGTCTCCAATAATGATAATGAGGTACTAACATAAGATGTAACTAACAAATAGATACACTCTACGATTGTGTCCATTGGTGTGACACTTGCTCCAGGTCCATATGGATTTACCGGAGCTTTTACCAACACTATTTGCATATAGTTGGCCCAGCAATGATGGAGGAAGTAAGTAAGTTCTTTACAACATAATATCTACAAGAATTATGGAACCACACAAACTTGTGTTTGATACCAAAGATAGATATCCCAAAAGAATAAAAACATTTCTACCTATTAACTTGGGTAACATTATTTACAAGATAATATCCAAAACTTTGGTAAAACGGATGGAAACTATACTCTCGCTGGTAGTGTCGTAACACCAAGTAGCTTTCATACCAGGTTGATTCATAACGGATAATGTTCTTATCGCTCATGAAGTTCTACATTCACTAAGCGCTACGAAAAGATGTGCAAACAACTACATGCTCACTACAGGAAAATCGCTCATTTATAGAGGTCGAAAAACGCTATGTGTCGATATCGCAGTGTATTTAAAAACGCTATATCTGCGGATGCGATTATAGGTTAGCGAGCTTTCGTAGCGGTTTTACTTTATGCTATGTAAGTTATTTTTACAATAGCGTTTTAGTATATGCAATTGTATTTTATGAAATAGCGTTTTTTGTGTTATTCATTTGTTATTTAACGTCATAATTGATACCTATATTGTAGAATTTTAGTTTTTTGTGTTATTCTTTTGTTATTTAACGTCATAATTGATATATATATTGTAGCATTTATCTATTATCCATTTTTTGCAATGAGGACCTGTGTAATACAATTTGTTGGACCAACAAATATTCATAAATCAGAAGATGTTTTATTAAAACCAAAGTACATGTTCAAACACAAACACAACACCACTTATTCAAAGTACACAAATTTGTCGTTTGGCCAAGCAACTATACTGCCCAAAGCATCAGCAATGATTTTAAGTTCTGAATTTGTTCTCCAAAGCGGTGCATCTTCAATAGTAGGAACATCAACCCATACCTTGCTTGCATTGGGACCCAAGGGGACATGATGAACTACATCTTCTGGATTTGTTGAGAAAACTCGACCTTCTGCAACCATTTTCCCAGATCCTTTGCAATCTTTGAGGATGCAGTTCCTTTTCTCATTGTTGCTGGTTTTGGAGCTGTTACTAAAACTCTACAAAGAAAATTCCAGACCATTCATCACAAATAAATTCCAACAACAAATCATTCAGTTACAGAAGAAAATTTATCAGTTTCAACATTTTAAGGCTAAGAAGGTTTAGAGTCTTACCCCAGGTGATCTACTTTTTGATATCCCAGGTGATGCTTCTATATTAGCCATAGAGATCTTATGGATAGGCCAAGCGATGTTCTCACCAATTGCATCACCAATCACCAGCATTTCCTCATCTGGTCTCCATAGAGATCCATCTTTATTAAGTACCCTATCAATCTTGACAATAACAACATTTGGCCCAAGAGGAATGTTGTTTACCAATGTTTTTGGGTCAGTTGACCCAAGACGACCCTCAGCAATAACTTCATCATCCTTAAGCCAATCATAGATGAAGATTTTATCCTCCTTTGCATCTGTAGCCTACATAGTGATGTTTAAAAACAAAACCAACAATAGATTAGTTATCAACATGATTCAGCTACTTTAAAATTTACAACATTATATTTAAACCGTTACCGATAATCAAAAGTCTTATTAATCGCCGAAGAGTCCAGCTTATCCAAAATGATCTTATCAAATTGCCATGCAATTTTCAATCCAACAGCTTGACCAACTTTTGTCACAGTTGACGTAGGCCTCCAGACATATGCTTCTTCATCTATAACTGACTTAACAAGAATAGCAGCCGCATTAGGACCAAGTGGAATGCGTCCAATCTTGTATGTTGGCTCAGCTGAGCAGAATTCTCCTTCTCCGATGACAACGTCATCCATTGAACACCAGTCTAAAATCTGACACCTAGGTCCTCCTTTGCAAAGATCACTAACCTCAGAATTAGAGACATCATCACGTTGCTTCTGGGAGAAAAGGAAAATTACAAGTTAAACGGTAATGATTCAAATTGCTAACTTAGAAGAACAGACTTGATGTTAACTTACGTTTTTCGATGTAGTTAAGCCACAAACTTGATCCTGCAAACCACGAACTACATCCACCAATTCAGCTTGTTTAGCTTCAAGCTTCTGTACATATGAATCTCTAGCATGCATGAATGCTAGCTTGGTAGCAGTTACCCCTCTGCGCATTCCTCTAATTCTTCCTGGTTTGTCTTTGCCTAGGACCTGACTCACAGCATCATCTTCAACACTTATACTGGCAGTGGATTCCATTTGACTGTCAATTGATTTGATTTTTTCCTGATTTCAAATATATGATCTCAATTAGTAGAACCTAAACGAATAAGAGACTAGCTAAAAAGATTATGAATGCTTACAATAGTTTCTTCAAACTCTGGCCTCATAGGTCTCACATCTGAATGTGTGTGTCCTGCTACCCAAACCTTACTCCTAGTCACTTTTGTGGGGTCTGAACTCTTCTTCTTCTACAATTAATAAAAGCATATTACGTACATATTACTAGTTCCTACAATCTTTATTTAATCTTTTGACTTATAGATTATAATAAAATTAACAGAAACATACCATTTCATGAGCCAAGCGAACCATTCCTTTGTGGCTAGTGGTATGGGGAATCTGACTTCTCCTTAGCTCCCTGAATTTGTCACTTTGGACCTTCAAAATAAAACCAAACTGTCAGATTACAATTATCCATACACAAACATCTATTTAGAATAAAGTTGAAGCTAAACAACCTTAAAATCTTTGCTTTTCTTAATCTTCACCCAATTCATCCAAGCTGAGACAGAATGAACATTGCTTGGTTTTAAGTTAATAAGTTGTTCCTTACACCCTATAGCACGCACAAGAGACACAAGCCTTGACTTTGAAGACCTCCATATACACCCCATCTGCTTAAACACACTTTCTTTTTGTCATGTTTCTGTCAAATTGAACCTCGCCTACAATAGTTTCAGAACTTAAAAACAATATTATAATTTAAAACAATAGTTTCAGAAGTTAAACAGTACCTGAATCTGCTCCCACATTCTATCTCTTGTCTGTTCATCAAGGTGCCTCCAATCTCCAAGAAGTACTGGTACATGCTCTCTCACAAGAACACCAAGAAATGACGAAAGTGTTACGGATCCAATGCCAACATGTTCACCGACAGATATAAATTCAACTTCAACCTTGTCATCATGGTTTTTAGCAACTTTGCTCATCCTAGTTAAACCCCTTTGTCTCTTTGTCTTTGTAGGTGGATGCTCAGTTTCACCTGCTTCAGTTGAATGTTGTGTATCTTCTATTTCAACATTGGGAGTCGTCTCTACACTTGGTTCTTGAACTTCTGGTTCTCTAACATCATCATCGTTTTCTTCTTGAACTTCTGGTTCTCTAACATCATCATCTTTTTCTTCTTGAACTTCTGGTTCTCTAACTTCTGTATCTTCTGTTTCCATATTGGGATCCATAACAAGCTTTTTGCGTCTGCGCTGAGTCTTCAGTGACTCAACACTTGCATCTTCACCTTTTTGACACTTACTGCGACGTGAAGCTACATCAGTTTTCTGCTTCATATTGTTTCACCTGAAACTATAGTAAACTATCAGAAACTAATAGCTAGCTAGTAATAAAAACTGGACCACAAACTGTCTACAACACCACAACAGCTCCCACACCAAAGTGAAATCAAAGAACAGTGAAATCAGACCCAGAAATAGTGAAACAAACGAAATCGATGACCTAAATCGAAACCACTAATTGAAACGATGACCTTCTGAAATTAGCCCCAAATTGAAACGAAAACCCTAAAATTTCCCAAACTCTTTTTCTCAAAGATGTTTGTAAACCAGCGATAATAGTTTCTAAACCCTAAATATCTATGACATCGAGCAGCAAGAACCAAATTAAAGCTAACCTTGAATCGAAAATTTTTGCTTCTGACAAATCGAGGTTGATTAGGAGGCGGACTGCTTTGGAAATCGATGTGCACGATAGCACGATAGGAGAAGAATGAGAATAGAAGAGGAGCTTGAGAAATCAAAGAAGATGCGAAATCTGAAAGTGAAACTAGCGGAAGAGTGAAAGGAGATGAATTTCTCTGAGTGAGATGAGAGGGAACGAGAATGGAGGGATTCCGAAATTTTCACTAAGTGTTTAGCGGGGCAAATAAGTTTATTAATTTGTCTTCCTACTTTCAACTTAGATAGTGTTTTAAAATAATAATGCTATGTATTCTAAGCATCACCATTTTTTTCAATACAGCCGATAATTTCATAGCGTTTACAAAATAACAAACGCTATGCAAAACTAAACCATAGCAAAATAACAAGAAATGCTATAATGCACCGCTATAAATGCCTCATATTCCTGTAGTGGCTATAAAGACTTGCATCATTAAAGCGTACAACCAAATATAATGGAATTTCTTAGAAGTCACGAAGAAGAAAGGCTTTGATAGCAAATGGTAGCCCGTATGGTGACTTGAAAACCATTTGAGGACTTAGACAAGGGGATCCTCTATCCCTCTATTTATTTATCCTCTATGTGGATGTGTTAAGTTCACTAATGAATAAGGCTCAACGAGAAGGAATAATCAAAGGCGTTTGAGTCAGGAATAGAGGTCCATCAATACCACACCTATTATTTGTCGATGATTCTCTATTTCTTTTCTTACAGCAGATTACTAGACTAGTATTTGATTAGAACAGAGAAACTTATGGGCAAATGATCAACTTAGAAAAATCAGCAATCACTTTTGGCAAGAGTGTTTCAACACACAAGAAATGAAATAATGCAAACGTTGAAGATACCTAATATTGGAGGAGGGGAGAATTTTAGGTCTCTCAAAACAATTAGGAAGGAATCAAATATGAAAATTTCGTATATTGAAGAAAATGTGATAAACAAGATCAACGGTTGGCAAACCCGCTTTTTAACAACTACCAGAAAAGGAAACTTTAATCAAAGCAGTGGCATATGTGATGCAAGTATATTCAATGAATTGTTTCCAGATACTGATGGAATTATGCTCGGGAATAGACAATATGATTGCACGTTTTTGGTGGGGATCAACAAAAGAGACGAAGAAAATCTCATGGGTCTCATGGAAAAATATGTCAATTTCGAAAAAGAATGGTGGTTTAGGATTTCAGTATCTATACCAATTTAATCAAGAACTACTAGCAAACCAGACCTAGAAGATTATGAAAAGAGCAGAACTTCTACTATTTAAAATGTTAAAAGGTCGATACTTCAAAAATGGATACATACCCTTGGCAACAAGAGCTGCACAACCATCAAATGGGTGGAAATCTTTGGAATTGGGATGTGAGTTACTGAATATGAAAAAAAAAAGAAGAGAAAGTTACTGAATATGGAAACACAAATTGCCATAGGTGATGGCATAAGCACCAAAGTCGGTCATGACCCTTGGCTACCTGCAAATCCTCTTAAAGCACATTTGTTACTACCAAAAGCTATCCCAAAACTCACAGGTAGTAACCTCATGGATCAACATACCTTACAATGGGATGAGCAGAAGACATTGCAACATGTATTTGGAATCTGAATATATCTCCAAAACTGAAAATTTTCTATGGCAAATAGGATCACGTGCGATAGCAGTAGCTGCAAACCAAGACACCAAAACATAAACGTAAATCCATATTGTTTACAATGCTGTTTAAAAATCGAAACAAGTGACCACACATTTTTTCTTGTGGATATGCAAAGGTTGTTTGGCGTTCTACATGAATCCCCACCCATGCATGTCTTATGTGATCAAACCATTTCTCTAGAAGAAAATAAAATGTACTCAAAGGTTACATAATGACACTAAAGTTGATGAGTTAACACGATTAGTTCTCTTTTGGATACATGTAGCACAAGGAAAAGACAAATGGAAATACTATATCATGAATCACATGGATTATATGTGCTCAGCTTGATGCTTTAAAAATTTGGTTTTCGTAAATTTCAAGGAAGACACACGGTCGAGGAAGCAGAATTTACATCATTATTACGGGCCATCCAAGCTACATGGAGACTAGGATATAGATGTGTTGAATATGAAAGAGATGACTAAACTATCAACTGAATTATCAATGATAATACTCCCCATCTACGTCTACGACACTACATAGATACTATTAATCAATGGAGAGATATGTTCATGTCGATGAAGTTTACCTTTAAACCTAGGGAGAAAAATAGTTGTGCTGATGTGCTACCAAAAAAAGCAACCATTTGCATCAATTGGTAAATGTACCATGCTTACCCAAACTTCCGAATGGGTCATGTAAAAAATGACAATATTTTTGAAAATTAATAAAGCTATTAGAAGGGAAAAAAGATTGTATGTTTTTAACAGTTTTCAAAAACGCCGTCATTTTATATATAAACAAAATCTAAAAATTTGTTAAATAAGAAATTCGAACCCTAAAATCCACAAACAAAAACAAGATACTAACCATTTATGCTAGTTGTTTTTTTTACAAAAATCAAATCAAACTAATTATATTACTACAACCATTGTTGTCCTCCCCATTATCGTCATTGTCTCCACCAGCACCAAAGCTGATACGGTCGGATCGCATGGACCCGGGATGGATTCAAATTTATTTACAAAGTCTGAGAGATCAATAGTTCACTAAGAACATTTAATACTCACAATTTGCTAAGAGTTGATTCAGTATTCCTAGTCAACTAAATTTCTTATGGTCAATGATATTTCTTCAAAAATGGTAAGCATATAAATTGTTTCAAATTGAATTAATAAAACCATTATCATTTCTAGTAAAATAATTTATGGTGTAAACATAGAAACTATTTTCTTACTATAACTTTTGTAATTAGTCAACATTTCTGAGAAATTTGTTTTGAAAATTAATGATTTCTACTAATAAGTTAAAAATCTCGTGGTGACTCGCTGACTCGTTGACTGCATTTATGAGTTCAATGAATTGATCCGGTTGACTACCAAATACTTCTCTTTTTGTTAGTATATTCATTAAATTTCCGTGTACAAAATGGAGGTATAAACATAAATATTTCAATTTTCTTAAACATGTATTTAAGTTAAGGCACATAAAAACTTAAAAATCCATTTAGACTATCTCCAATTGTCAAATCAACTTTATAAATAATTGACTAATTTAAAAATTTGTATATATTACTTCTTCTGTTCCTTATTAATCTAATTTCTAGAAAAAAAATTGTTTCAAAAAATCATATTTTTAAGTTTTTTATGCATGTTTTAGTAGTTATTGATGATGAATTATAAACTTCAAGAAAAATAATGGAATACTATTGGTTTAGGATTATAGAAAATTGTTATTCACAAAAAAACTATGTATTTATAATCAATTTTTAATATATTTTCTTAATATATGTGAAAATTCTAGAAATATGATTAATAAGGAACAGAGGGAATATTATTTAAGAAAGTCATTCAAAATCCATTTAGATTTCAATTTTTGGTTATTAACCATATGATATACTCCCTCTGTCTCAGTTTAAATTGTTCAATAGATGTTTTGAGCTTTTTTTCTTGTTCCATTCTATAAGATTTTTCCAATTGCTATGCAGATTTTCAATTTATTTTAATCTATTTAAAAAAGTTTTGGGTCAAAGTATTAAAAACGCCTAATACTCCACTATTAAAAAGAAAAACATTAATTGTGTCATTAATTCATTTTCAAACTCATTATATTGCTACGTTCAAATTCATTCATGCATAAACAAAAACAAAAATCTGAAACTAAAAATAGAACAAAAAGAAGACAAATCTAGCATAGAAATGCAAAATTGTAATCTACCTTTCATATTTTATTCCTTCAAAAGTGATTTGATTGAATTGGTATGACGTCGAATAGCTCATTTTTTTACGCCTATGTAATGTTTCAAGACTCATGCCTATAGCCATGGAAAACGTTATGGTTGTCAAAATGGTTGATCCAAATCAAACCAATCCATTAACTCATTAAACTATTACTAAATGGGTAATGGTTTTATCCAACTCATTCAAGCAAATGGTTTGGATCAAACCATAATTCATTATGTTAATGAGTTAATGGTTTTAATGAGTTGACTCATTTGCTTTGAATTCATGAACAACAACAAGTTTTGAATTCAACTTGCTTTCTTTCATTTATTTTCATAGAATCTTTTTCAAACATCAAACAAACATCCAAGAACAACATCAAATGAGTCTTTTCAAAAGGTCTTAAACATAAAAATGCCAAACAGAAGAAAACATCATCATACACCATCACAAAGAGGTAGAGAGAGACTTGAAACGATAACATACTTAACCATAGGATCCTTTCTTGCATTGGAGAGAGTAAGTGACTCAGAGCATACAATCAGTTCTTGCTGGAAGCCTCCCGAAGAAGTTAAGTGGAACTGATGGGTGCTTGTTTCTGAACAACTTCATTCATCTTCTTCTTCCATGGGATCTTCCACATGATCTGCGTTTGGATCCGCTCGAATAACAACCATCTCGCCATTATCTACAGGAAAAGCTTAGTAAATATATAAATCAAGTAAAAGATTTACTTATGCTAAACAATTGTATCATACCTTCATCATCAAGCTTGTAACCATGTATCCAAGATCGAGTGCAAAGTAATGCTTGGACATGACGAGGAAGAAGTCGAGTCCTATATTTGTTGATCAGATGAGATCTGATACTGAAACTAGACTCAGAAGCGACAGTGGTGATGGGAATACTTAATACATCCATCACCATGTATGTAAGTGCACCAAAGCGATGTCTATTCTCCTTCCAGTATTTCAAAACATTCAAATCCGGATTATTCTTCATCTCCAATTTTGGATCTTCTAAATACATATCTAAAGCTGACTTTCCTTGTTCCATATAATCTGGACCATCATCTAAATCGAACAAATCCTGTATCATTTGAAACTTAAATAGTTAGTCTCAACTATTGTTACAATGTTATAAGACATATCTCACCAAAACTACATAAGCCAAATTCAAGCACACTCAGAAAAAGCATACTCAGAAAGTCAGAATTTCAGCAATTAAGTATTATTGTATTAACTTACATCTTGCACGCCTAAGTTGCCTTTTCCTTGTCCTGGAACACGAGAATTTTTTGCTCTTGCAGAGCTCACAACTGGAGTCAGAGGATACTTTTTCCTATATTCTTCAAAAAGCTTATAAAGCTGACTCTTAAGGTGCTGTATCTTTTCTTCTGAAGTGAATGGATCAAGCTCGTTATAACAGCGCTTTAAAAGTTTTAATTTCATCCTAGGATCTAGGACAGCTCCCATTGCAAGAATAACACTATAATGCTCCCAATATTTATCAAACTTCAGCCTCATTTGATGAACCATTTCTCGAATGATAAGGTCATCGTTCTCTCTATTAACTTCCAACACACACTGAATCTTCCAAATATGCCCAAAGTACAAGTTAGATGTCGAATAACTTCTTCCAGACATCAAAGTGGTGATACTATAAAAGGGCATCAAAATCTCATGGATGATTCTTGCCCTCTTCCATTCTTGACTCGTAGGACAAAACTTGTAGTTTTTATCTACCACTTTAAACCTGTTTAAAGCTCGCACATACTTCAGAGCCTTATCAAGCATTAAGTAAGTCGAATTCCATCTGTGTTGCACATCCAAAGACAAGACAACTTCACCATCTCCTTCTATATATTCTGCGAGTGAAATCCTTCTAGACATTGAAGCTTTAACATACTTCACAGTGTCTCTAATCTTATCCAATGCATCACTAATCTCTTCTAAACCATCTTGAACAATAAGGTTTAATATGTGTGCAGAACATCGAATATGGAAAAACTCTCCTTTGCACAACAGATTATCATCCAAATTCAGGCGATCTCTCAATATATCTTGCATACAATCATTAGCTCTTGCATTATCCAAAGTCAAACTAAACACCTTTTTCTCTATTCCCCACTCCTTTATATATTCATGGAGTTTACTAGCTAAGATATCAGCAGTATGTGGAGGAAGCAAATCACAGAACAATAAAATCTTACTATGCAATATCCACTTATCATCAACATAGTGAGCTGTCAAGACTATGTATCCATCTCCAGGGAGTGAAGACCAACAATCTGAAGTTAAACATATTCTACTAGGAATCTTATCTAATTCAGCTTTCAATTTCACTTTTTCCTTCTCCCAAGTTTTCACCACATCTCTTGCAGCAGTGTTTCTAGTAATACACTTATAATCTGGATTTAAGTATTTAAGGTAATCCCTAAGCTCCTCGTATTCAACAGCAAGAAAAGGAAGATTATGTCGAATTATAACTCGGCCAAACTTCTCCCTAGCAATTTTTTCATCAAAATACGCTAGCCTTTTGTCAACATTTAAACCCAAAGAGCATTTCTTGTAATGGTTTATTAGATTAGATGTTCCACTAGTTGGAAACCATGAATAACTTTTAGGACATTTCTGACAATATACTCTTTGTTCACCATTCTCATCTTTTTCTACAACAAAAAACTTCCACATATCTGATCTTTTGGTTCTTTTAGCAGGACGAGAACTTACAATTGCTAATGATTGTGTCCTACATTGTGTTCCTAGATTATCTTCTTCACTCTCCATCACTATAAACAAACACAAAGACAAGAGATGATTGGTTAAGAAACTTGAGGTGCTCTGATCTAATTCCAAGGTACATGAAACCCCTCATTGCTACTTAATCGAACATCAACGTAACCCCAATGAAGCCGAACATCGAAACAGTAACATATGATAAAATAGCTTCAGATACCCCTCATTGCTTCTAAATCGAACATCAAAGTAACCTAAAAACTCAAACTAATTTTCACTCTGATCGAGTTCAAACGAAGCTGTATATCATCATTCTTAGCTGTAAATCCAAAAGAAACCCATCAAGATCTCATCTTTAATTCACACCACATAATCTCATCGACTCGATTAAAACCAATATATGATTCGGTTCACAATTCAACTCTGAAGATTTACAAAAATCGATCCCAGATAAAGACCATTACGAAAAAATTCATATCAAAATCGGATCTAAGTCGCCGTCGAGTTACCATAAGAATACCCAAATCAGAATCGAGTTAGGGCAAACGAGTTATACTTAAGTCAAACCCAGATTTCAAATCGACGAAATACAAAAAGCAAAAGATTTCAATCGCAAATCGTTTCAAATCAAATCGATTCATAGAATTTCAGAAAGGAAGTATTAACGATAAGTAAAAATCAAATCGATTCAAAGAACTTTAGAATGGAAATATCAATCAACGTTATCCCAGATGAAGAATCGAAGAACATACCTCTGACCTGTTCAGGTACGTTTGCTCTCGTCGCCATTATCGCTCCACTAGTGATTCTTAAATAAAAACATTTTAAAGAATAACGAAGAGAAAACAATGTTATGTGTTTGATTTGAATCTCAGATTTCGTAATTAATTAATTATTTTTATTTGGTTTAAACTATATTGGTTTGGTTATGGATAACCATTAACCACATAATATTTCAACTCATTTCAATCCAATTCAATAAAACCAATAACTTATTAAAACCAATAATCCATTAGAATCCAAATTCTTAACTCATTGGATAAATGGTTTGGTTTGGTTTGGATTGATCCATGAATTCCAATCCATTTTGACACCCCTAGAAAACGTCTTCAAAGTTGTTCGCTTTTGAAATGAATTGTTAGCTACTTGATCCAAATCAAGTCGAAATTTCTTACGGCCACAATTTCCGGTTCTTCTATGAGATACATCGACTTTTCTTTGACTAGCCGTTTCTTTTGTTCGTCGCCAAATCTTTTGTACCATCTGTATTGAAACTGAAAATAAATTTGAAACTTCCCTTGTATGATGTTTTTTCAAATTTCCATTAACACTCCTTTCTAGCAAAGGACTGAAAATCGCTCATCTTTGATAATTGGATACTGGTCCGGCCCTGAGTTAAAACCCATAAAACAAATGCTTTAGGCGTCTGATTTTATGACTTCTGATGCCTCAGTTCGAATCTCAAGTCTACATTTATTACAAAAAAGATTTCCCTGCTTTAGGCATTAAAAACTATTGGACCGGGGAATTATCTCATCTTGAGATGGATCTTCACTTTCTGCTGTAATTATAAAACCATATATATTTACGATTAGCACTTAAATTCTTAGTACTAACATAATAAAAAAAAAACTGGCTGAAAGTCTCAAAATCATTTGATAAAGTTACGTGGATTATAACCACATGGAGTGCTAAAAAGAAAAGATCCTTGTGATAGTGGAGCAATATTTAATTTAAGAAAAAAAGACATGGATTATAACTCATTCTATCTCACTAGAATTATGTAATACTATAAGTGAAAATAATTAACAATAGTCCATGATCGTGATACTATAATTAAGGATCTTAAGTTACATAGACATGGAGTACTTTTTAGAAGATGAACAGGTCTTACAAAAAACAAGAACACATCATTGCTGGCTATTACAAAATAAAAACATGGAAAAAAAAATTCTAACCTGGATTTTGATTAACAGGATGACCAACTGAGAAGACTGCAGCGCCATTAGTAGAATTTTCTTGTGTCGTTGGAATTTGATTTAAATCGAATAAAACTTCACTCTTAAAGTTTAGAATTAGAAAATTCAAATCAATATTAGAATCCATGAATGATTTGGTAAATTATTGTTAGATTGAAGAGATTCTATAGGGATAGAAAATTGGAGCATCGTTTTTCTTTTGGCTCCATTGCAAAATTTTGAATTTTTTTCATTTTAAACTGTTTATGAAAATTTTTAGCTCCAATTATATTTTCTTCTAACTGTGTAATAATGATATTAATTCAAATGGATTAAAAAAACAAAAAGGATATTTAATGATGAAGTAGACAAAACTTCCAAAATGATAATTTGCATTCTCGTTGTCTTTTTTTTACACTGTTTTTAATATATTCATTTAATGATGATTTTGATTAAAAAAATAATTTTCTTAGTAAGTGTGCTTTTACGCAAAACTTCTATTAAACTGGGACAGATGAAGTATTCAGATTATATAAATTACGTAGTATAAATAATAAAACTGTGTAATATAAAATATAAAAAATAATTAATTTAAATTAAAAATAACTAAATATTAAAAATTAAATATATATTCAGTTATAAAATAGTACATATTTTATTATATTAATTTTAAACTCATGTAACGCATGAGACCTTCCCCAGTAAATAATAGAGTAAATGTGTTGGTTTTATCAAACTAGTAAATTGACCAAATACTTTTTTCCTCGCGCTACCAACTTTAATCAACATAACTTCCGTAGACACATCGATGTATCCATCATTAGCTATGTCATCACCATTGCTTAACTTGCATGATTACCATCTTACTATTAACAAGCTTGCAAGATACCATTAGAACTTCCTGGACATCTTCATATTTCGTCCCTTCTTTAGGGCCAACGTAGACTCCTCTATTTTCCCAACCTTCATAGCATATTAATGTTGCAGCAATTGTATGAGTCTTCAGACGTTCTAGAGTTTGCTCTAGAGTTTCAGACCTAAACACCTTACTCATTTGGAACTTTTTTTCATCAGGAAGAAATAGCCTTGGCAAATTGCAATTATAATGTAATTTCTTCTCTTCATCACTGGCTATTGGTATGCCCCGTGACTCTTTTGCTTTTTTGAATATATATATATAAGGACTAGGGATAGTAAGATATAGTTGATGTAGGTGGTAATCGTTTTTTATATAGTAAATTATAGTAATTTGTAATTCTTCACCATCCTAATATAAAATCTTCCCTTTCAAAGATATTGAAAAAATCAAAAATAAATTAGTTCACTATGCAACTATTGAATATTTTACTTTAAAAAATATTTCAAATAATATTCCACACATCTAAAATAATAGCTTATTTATATTTAGTTATCTTAATTATATTTTCTCTAAAACTAATTAGAACAATTTTTTTCTAATAAAATTACCACTAAAATTATAGCTCATAACAGATATACTACTATTTTGACTTGGTGTACAAAACTTGTACCTACTTACTTAATTAATCAAGAATTCTTACAAATTAATTCTCTTAACTTATTTATTTTTTCAAATCTAATTTCCATCAATTCACATCGTATAAATATTAAAACTCTCGTCCTACTCATAATATCTCAAAATTTAAAACTTACTGTATGTTTTTATTTTCATGCATGAGTTAAAAAATCAATTGAGACAAAAATGATGGTAAGAGTTTGATTCTAGCTTTACTTTTAAATTACATTGCTTTTAGTTTTTATCTGATTCTAATTAATTTCATATATTTCTTTCATATTTCTATTACATAAGTTATTTTTGAATCAAAATTATATATTAACAAAGATTTTTATGGCTACTGAAACATTTTGCAGATTCATCGATAGAGTTTTAAAAGTTATCAAGTTATTACAACATGATTATTTTATTTAGTTTTTTATAATATTATATTGATACATATAAATCTTATGTTTTTTTACTAAATAGAGATATATTTATCTACAATTTATTTTTCATGATTTAGCATAAAAATATAACATCAAGTTAATTTATAATAAATTAAGTTAAAAAAAACTAAAAAAAATGTTTCTCTTTCTCCTTATTTTAAATTAAGTTAACAAAACAGGTGTTTAGTCTTTGAGATCATATAAATTATGTGGCACAAACAATAAAACTATGTAATACAAAATATAAAAAATAATCAATTTAAATTAAAAATAACTAAACAATTTTCATATATATTCAGTTATAAAATAGTACATATTGTATTATATTAATTTCAAACTCATGCAATGAGACTTTCCCTAGTAAATAATAGAGTATATGTGATGGATTTATCAGATCAGTAAATTGACCAAATATATTTTTCCTCACACTACCAACTTCAATCAACATAACTTCCACAGACACATCGATGTATCTATCATTAGCTATGTCGTCACCATTGCTTAACTTGCATGTAATTACCATCTTACTATTAACAACCCTGCAAAATACCATTAGAACTTCCTAGACATCTTCATATTTAGCCCCTTCTTTAGGGCCAACGTAGACTCCTCTATTTTCCCAACCTTCATAGCATATTAATGTTGCAGCAATTGTAAGAGTCTTCACACGTTTCAGAGTTTGTTCTAGAGTTTTATACCTAAACACCTCAGTTATCTGGAACTTTTTTCATCAGGAAAAAATGGCTTTGGCAAATTGCAATTAAAATGTAATTTTCTCTCTTTATTATTGGGTATTGGTATGCCCCGTGACTCTTTTGCAAATTTTAATCCATCATTGTAACATCTCAATTTTGGCATTATCGTTATTTGGATGTAAGGCTCATCAAAACCCAATAAAATAAATTAAAAACCTAAGTGTGCATGTGTCATGAATACATATATATATGTGTATGTATCTCCTTTGTCGAGAGTTGTCAAGAGAAAGAAAATAAAGAGAGAGAGAAAGAGAAGATAATTATCGTGAGGCAAAGCCAGCATCAACGAGATCGCTCTGTCCATAGCCGTCTTTCACCAAAATCGTGTTCAGTAGCTCGCTGTCGAGCCATCATCTCCACCTCTTGAACCGTCAAATCACATTGTGGGGAGAGCTGTTGTAGAAGATTAAGAGTGTTGCCAAACCGTATTCCCACTTTCACTAGTCATAAACCAAGAGATCAACCCGATTTGCTGAGGTGAAGGCGGGATTGTGGAAATATATTGATTACTTTCTAAGCATGCTCTTCATGAATTACTTGTACATGCTTAGAAACTATGCGCTTAGACGTGTGTCTTTTGATTAATATTGCGTTACATGGTAAAATGGTATAATGATAAAATGCACAGTATAATGACTTGGTATATAACATGATGGTTGATGATGTAGGATGATATGATATGAGATGATGTGATGGACGAACATGAGATTTGTTTCATACCTTATGATTGGATGAACATGAGATTTGTTTCGTGCATAGTGACTGGAAGCACATGAGATTTATTTCATGCATAGTGATTGGACGAGCATGGGATTAGTCTCATGCCATAGTGATTGGACGAACATGGGATTGGTTTTGTGCCTAGCGGCTAAGCCGATGGGATTTCAGTTTAGCGTGATTGATGGTTTGTATATACACGAGTATGCTAGTATGATAAATATGTGATGTGTTAAATAAGCATGAATATAAGATGATAAATAGGTCGATATTAGTAGATTACTTGTTATGGTTTATATAGTAGTATGAGCATGTGCTAGAATGAGTATTGTGTGAAACCGTTATGTTTGTTGGATGTATGTCTAGGAATGTGGAGTCTGACTCTATGCTATGTGATGATTGTCAAGTATGAGTAGATTGATGTTATTGTGTTTCAATGGGCAATATTGACCCTTTCATTGAGTAAATATTAATTATTCATTCCCCTTTTCTTATTTTCTTAGGTTAGTTTTGTTCGTTGTTTAAATTTTAAAGATTGTGATTTTGGACAAAGCCATGAAGTCAACATGTTGACCAAACCGTGTGGTGGATCGGGTGTAACAATTATATAGAGCATACACGTAGCAACTATGAATGTCATGGTTTATTACATTCAGATCTTCTATAATGTTTTTGTCTTGTGCATGTTGGCACACATACAGTTGATTCAAAGACTCATAATTCTTTATTTGTCCATTTAACATTGATGAAGAGCTAATCAGGTTACAAAGCACAAAGTCCCAACACAAAAGATCTATACAGAGCTGGCGCTTGAAATGCTAAGGCTGCAAGCAAAAAAAAAAATTAGGTCCGGTTAAAAGATAATTGATTAAAAAAGGTAAAATTAAAGAAGTGGCTTTAGAAGGCTTGAACTAGTTATTTGATGCCAAGCGTTAATAACTTTTACCACCAGCCCAAGTAAAGTTTTATTATAACTCATAACTGCTAAAATACATATAATCTAACAGGTTCGCAAGCCCAAGCTTACCTTTCTTGGGCTCAGGACCGGTCTTGGATGGATATCCTGGTCTCTTATGAAACCAGCAGCAGCCTGGTGCCTTGTTCTAGTTTTCTCCACTGTTAAAGTTTTCTATCCAGAGTTTATGTTTCCAATGGACGGAAAGGATCTCCTCAGCGAGTAATTCATTACTCACCTCATTTTTCCATTTTGTTCCTCAGGTTAGAATTGTTTGGTTTGAAGTTGTGTTAGTTGGTGAAGTTTGAAAGAAAGCGTTATAGGCGAGACCAAAGAATAACACGTTATCTTATCCTATGTGGCAGGACGGGTGTTACACCAGGCTCCACCATCAAAGTTGACATTGTGTTATGTATTATCAAGTTGTCCTAATGAGATCAAGTTTTGTATCAACTTTGGCACATGTCTAACCTTTGTGATATTCTACACGCTTCCCGCTAACATTTTCTTATTGATATCTCCAATACCAAATATGTCCAAAGGTAAACCATCAGGCATTAGCTATATATACCTTCCCATAATTTCTCGCAACATAATTCTCCATAATGTTGTGGTGGTGTGGTGTAATGTGAAATGACACTCCTGAGTCAAGAACCCAAGAATCGATCGGGCTATCAAATAGGAGATAGATGGTTTTACAGTGTCTACTATTTCTTCATAAGCTTCACATTTTCTTGGGGAATCAAGAAACACTAATAATATCAATAATTTCATGTGTGACGGCACTGGCTCCACCTCCCTTGTTGTCTTTCTTCTTTGGTGGTGCACAAAAGTTTTTTTTTGATGTTGCATGTCTTTCCATAATTCCAACACTTAGCAGACTGCTAAAATTTAAAATGATCCCTTCTATTCTTTCACTTTAATTTGTCTTTGTCCCGGTTTTTTTGTCTTGGTTTCTGCCTAGAATCTCTACGCTGAAAGTAGAGCTAATTGATGTTTCACGAGAACGTATCCTAAAAAATTGCTCAGCAAGGATACAATCTCGAACATCATTAAATTTAAGCTTTTGAGTACCCTCTAAGTTACTAATCGCTGTCCTTGTTGACTCCCAAATTTTTGACAGAGATGCCAACAAAATCAGTATTTCCACTTGATATCATCAAACTCAATTTCAACGGATGGAAATTGGTTAACAATCGTATTGAACTCGTTCACGTGTGTTGCAATAGGTCCACCTTCTCCCCTTTTCAAGTGGAAGAGTTTCTTCATGAGATAAACACCTTGTTTTTGGGTGAAGGTTTCTCATACATATCTGAGAGAACTTTCATGAGTCTTTTGTGGTCTTTGCCTTCACAATGTCATGAGCAATTTTTTCCGATAATGTTAACCTTATAACACCCAAAACTTGCCTAGTAATGAGATCCCACTCTTCATGATCCATCTTTTGGGTTTCTTGCTCAGTAGTTAATGAAGCTTTCTTCCACATAGATAATCTTCGATTTGCAATATCCAAAATACATAATGTACCTTCAAATTTCTCAATATTGTGTGTCAAACAATCTTTTCATCCCATTGTTTCTGATAATTTTTTCGAACCACCATGTATTAAAACACCTTTATCGACAAACCAATATCACCGACAATTTTTTTTGTAACATCTTGATTTCTCGTATATGCTGGTGAATGTGGAGAGGCTTAAAAAAAAAATTTGACTACCTCTATCGCCAAAGTGCACTTATCTTTTCCATCAATTGCCCAGAGAAAACTCCAAAGTTAAGTGTGCTTGTGCGGTAGTAGTATTACAATAGGTGACCTATCAGAGTCATTTCCGGTACCGTGCGAGTGAGGTCAAAATACAGAAAACGATTATGTGGTGATTTTTGGTGACAGTAACAAGTCTTTAAAGCCTCTCGGAATAGCGCATCGGCCGTCGGACGAGAGTGGAGTCCACAAGCCGAGAGAGGGCATGGGTGCTCACTAACGGTGGTGATTGACCAATTTTGCCTACGTTTTCTGACATGCAACATATAGTTTATTATTATTAACTGAAAAATAATAACACTCTTAACCCACAACCAACCCAATCATTGTCAAGAAATTTAAGAATCTCACAAAAAAAAATCTCTCTCCTAAGTTTTATTTTCTTTCTTGTTTTTGTTCGGATGTCTTCCTTTTTCACTTTGTGTTGGTATATATAGAAGTTGTAGCGGTTGGTGAGAGCCAACAAATATTAACGTTGTCCAATCATATATATAATAGCAGAGTTTTCTCTCCTCTAAAGGTGTTCACATCATCACTAATCATATTTATTGTAGTTATTACAAGTAATCATTTTAAATAATTAAATTTTAAGTTAAATTTATATAAACACTTATAATCAATTAATATATCATTTAAAATAAAAGTAAATTAAATAATAATAATAATAATAATAATACAAAATCTAACATACTTGCAATATATGTAAATTATAATTTAAGTATTTAACACAATAGAAATAATGTAGGCTATTATATGACTAAAATAAAATAATAAAATAATAAAAAAGATAATGATATGTAATTTATCTTGAATATAACTATAAGCAATTGAGATGACTACAAACAGAAAACTACTTATCACAAAATTCCAAGTAAAAAAAACTTGAATCAATTGGAATAATGATAATTTCTAAGAATTACAAGAGCATAAAATTAAAATATAATAGTATATATGAAACGACCCGTCCCGAAAACCACTAAACCGGGACCGGTTTACTAACACAGAAAACGCGCAAATACAACAAATTTAAAATTTCAAACAACTTAGACAGTTTATTTATTAAATCCACCAATTAAATAAATAAATAATGTCTAGCAACTTAGCGGAAGCAAAACATCATACTACAACGTCTAACAATCGACATAAATAAATATGCTCAGGATTTGACAAGCAGTAAAAACAGCATTTAATTAAATTATTTTCACACTAAAATAATTAATTAAAATCAACAAAGCAGCAATTTAAATAAATTTAACGATTCAGCAATTAAATTATTTTTAAACCAAAAATAATTAATTAAATTCACAAAACCACAATTTAATTACAGCAATTAAATTCAGCAATTTCCGGGATTGAATCAACTCACAATTAATTTTTAACACCACATCAAACACCAAAAATCACGGAAATAAATCCTACGCATAAATTAACCGGGAAACCTCCGTAAGTCCAGTCCGACCACGGTACTGCACTCACCTTGAAAACTTTGGGATATGTCTGGGGTAAAGTTTGATGACTTCTGAAACTTCCGGAAATGCTAAAGGCCTCTTTACCAAAATTACCCAAGACATAAAATATTAATAACTAATAAAATATTAATAACTAATAAAATATTTAATCAAACCAAACTAAAATAAACCCTAAAAACTAAACCATCGTCTTCTTCCCATCATCATCACGACAACAACTCCACCCCGAGCTATGCCACCACCGAAACTAACACCAGAAACCTCCACCGATCCCGACACCACGCCTCCTGCCCTGGCGAGACTCCGATCGTGACCTCGATATCAAACCACTCCGTCACGGCCATCGAAGATCACCGCAACGTCCATCCCCGACACACAACATTACCAGCGCATACTCATCACAACAACCGAACAACCCAACACGGCCCACAACACCACTGTCACAACACCACCACAACATCACCACCGAACTTCCTTGACGGTGGTGGCCACGATACCGATCACCGTCATGACTCACACCCGCCACCATTCCGCGCGCTTCCTCTCACACCCAACGGCTACCGGCCAGACTGAACCCTCACCGCCACCGCTCCTCGCGATAGCATCCCCGGTCGATCTCACCCCACGGCAAAAACTGAATGACAATACGTCTCCCCTCCGCCCTTCCCCAACACGAACAACCCCTAAACTACTGATCAACAACATGAACAACAAAGGAGGAGGAAGAATCTTACCGTGAGAAATGAGGAATGAAAATCAAGCTTCTCGCTCGCGGCAACGGCGAAACCCACTCCGGTCGATCCAAACTTCTCGACCAACACCACCGCTTGAAAGTTATCTCCTTCTCCTTGCTTCAACGCCAAAAAACAACGCAGCTCTCTCTCTCTTGACGGCTAGGTTTAGATGAAGAGGGAGATATGTACGCTTATACACACATATACAAGCAACTTCTCGTATTACACTGAACAGTCCTCCGGTTTTCCTCAATTCACAAATTGACCCCAAAACTTTTAAATTGATCAATTTAACCCAACCGAGAACTTCCAATTCGATCAATTTGGTCCTTAACTTTCCGAATCACAAATTGGCCCCAAACTTCTAAAGTTATCACTTAAACTCGCCTGCAACTCCTGGATTTAATCAAATCAACCCCTAACTTTCGAATTCAACAAATACACCCCCATTACTGGTTTGCGGATGTTACAATATATGATAGGAAAAATTGAATCGTTTATTTGTAATAGAAAATACAAAGTTTTAAATAGTCTTATTGGAAATAAAAAAATATATTTTTTACAATAAATTAACAATTTGATATATATAATTTTTTATAAAAAATTTATCAATATGCTGAGAAATTTGAATTTGAATTTAGGATAAATAAAATAAATAAATAATAAATGAAAGGCTAGAAGAAGTTATGTTGATAATAAGAAGATTAGTTATGTTTCGAGGAACTAAATATATTAAATATTTTTAAAATGTTTTTTTATAGTGTTAAAATATTATTATGTTATTTTGAGACAACAATGATTCGTTTAAATTATTTAAATAATTCGATCATAAGAAAGTAATTACAAAACTAAAAATATGAGGAAGGAAGAAAGAGAATCAATGTGTATCGTAAAATATAATTTTATATAGTTTTACAGAATGTTCTATTAAATTTTGATTTTAACGGTGTTTTAAAATTGAAATCCCGCGCAATACGCGAGTACATTTCTTAGTAATTAAAAATTGTACAGTTTGATTCAGAGTTCAGACATTTAAACTTTTTTTTAATAAATGTAAAATGATTTCAAAACTCAATCTCACCTCTAACAAAGATAAAACATAAATGACCAAAACATTTCAAAATATTTTCAGCTTTTCAATCGGTTACACTTTCACATTTGGTTATATCCAAATACAAAGATAGGTGCAAAAAAATCAGCTTAAGGACCAGAGCGGTTTCATACTTTGATTTAGCCCTGGGCGTTCGGTGACTACGGTTCGGTTCGGTTCAGAAGTTTGAAAGTTTGGGTTGTTCAGATTGGAGAAAATATTTCTGAACTTAACCGAACAAGGGATTCTGGTCAGGTCGGTTTAAATTTCAAAATTTCGGTTTGGGTCTCTTAATTATTGTGGTAGTCGAAGTTGAACCGAAATTTAAATTCGGTTCGGTTTAGAGTAAAAAAACATTGAATTTTCCTTATAATTTTGGTTTATTTTGGTTTATTTCAGTAAATTTCACTTCAATTTGGTTAATTCAATTTATTTCGGTTATTTCAGTTCAATAACTTATTACATCCACGTTAAAATTCAATCACCACACAACACCATTACGTGTTGTTGATTTGTCGTGAATGTGATAATGAATGATGATGAGTAAACTGTAGTCTTAGTTAAATCAATAACAACCTGGAGAACCAGAATAAAACACAAATATCCAAGACTTCAAGTTCCAAAAGAGTTAAATTTCAAAGGAGTTAATGAGTTGCAGACTCACACATAAGAAACATAATAAAACATCCGGCCTTAAATACGTAGTTGGCTTAAAAACAAAATAAACAAGTTCAGACTTGGAAACATTTAAGCAAAATGATAGAAATGAATCCGAGGAAGTACAGATTCACTATAATGCGTATGATGAGCATTTGGTTTTAATATTCTCAGACATTCCATTATAATCTGAAACTTTAAGTGAAACTTAGTATCCAAGTGTATACCTGCAACTTGGAGACATTTAAGGACTTAACCATAAAGTTAGTGGCCTGATTGTCTCCTTGAATCTGTAGATGAAAAAGAAGTCATTAATATTCATTAAAAACCAGAATTCAAAATTCAAAAAACATGAGAGAATTTACCAAGTGATTCATGGAATTCAAGTTCCTCTAACATCTGTGTCATGGTAGCCAAACTTGTCTCAGTCTCCATAGATGCTCTTAGCCATTGTTGTGTGCATATGAGTGGTTCAATCATATATGGAGTCAAAGAGCTCCTATATGGATCCAATATTCTACCACTCGTGCTAAAAGCTGATTCAGAAGCAACTGTAGACACTTGAATAGCTAGAACATCTCTACCTAATTCTGCCAAGACTGGATATTTTGGTGTGTTCTTCTTCCACCAAGATAAAACATTATAATTCATTCTTAGATTGTTAGTCGCTTGCAGCTCTACCTTTTCCATCAAGTACATTTCCAACTCAGTACTACCTTCTTCAGTTCCTTTCTCATTAACCATCTGACTATACAAAATATCCATGCTCTCATAACCATTTTCATCGTCAGACATATATGACTGAAAACTTGATGCAGGAACTTCAGAAACACTAGTAGTGTTTGCAGCATCATCAGATGGCTTCACAAGTATGTTGTATACCTTATACAAGTTCCTTAGAACAGTCAGCACTGATTCTTTAGCTTGAATGTTTTCTGCACTATCCTTACCCTAGATGGAGTCAAAGCAGAGTGATACAAACTGCATATTTCGCCGCGGATCAAACTCACTTGCAGCTATTACTAATCCATTCATATTAGACAACCCATCCCAATACTTGTTAAACTTCTCCCTCATACTTTTAGTCTTAATCCTGACAGTTTCATCTCTGTTTCTACCCAAAGAAATCAGATTTCTTTCAATGGTACATATCTCATTATAACAAATGGTAGATGTAATCGTTGTAGATGCAGAAAATGCCAAAGTGTCTTGTGAAAGATCTTGAGAAATTTTACCAACCTTTGGACTTCTTCCCAATCACTTGAAGATGGAGGTCCAATCCTTTTTTGTCACTCTTATCATCCTCTTCCTTTTCAATGAAGTAATCAGCATACAGTTTGTCCTCCACCGCCATCTTCTCAAAAGCCACTCTTAGTTTGAGAGCAGAAGTCAACATTAAATAGGTGGAGTTCCATCTAGTACAACAATCTAAAATCAAGCTTCCTCTATAAAAACTGATTCAGAAGCAACTGTAGACACTTGAATAGCTAGAACATCTCTACCTAATTTTGCCAAGACTGGATATTTTGGTGTGTTCTTCTTCCACCAAGACAAAACATTATAATTCATTCCTAGATTGTTAGTCGCTTGCAGCTCTACCTTCTTCAGTTCCTTTCTCATTAACCATCTGACTATACAAAAAATCCATGCTCTCATAACCATCTTCATCGTCAGACATATATGACTGAAAACTTGATGCAGAAACTTCAGAAACACTAGTAGTGTTTGCAGCATCATCAGATGGCTTCACAAGTATGCTATATTCCTTATACAAGTTCCTTAGAACAGTCAGCATTGATCTTGAGAAATTTTACCAACCTTTGCACTTCTTCCCAATCATTTGAAGATGGAGGTCCAATCCTTTTTTTGTCACTCTTATCACCCTCTTCCTTTTCAATGAAGTAATCAGCATACAGTTTGTCCTCCACCGCCATCTTCTCAAAAGCCACTCTTAGTTTGAGAGCAGAAGTCAACATTAAATAGGTGAAGTTCCATCTAGTACAACAATCTAAAGTCAAGCTTCCTCTATTTAACTTTCCAGTCTCCACACGTAGCTCAAAAGACATAAGTCTTACATAAGAAGACCTAACATACTTTATTGCATTTCGCACAGCAACAACACTTTCATTAACATGCTCCATACCGTCTCGCACTATCAGGTTTAGAATATGGGAATAACAACGCATATGCAGAATGGCTCCATCTTGAATTATCCTATCACTTCCTCTTATCCTCAATGCATCTTTCACTATGTTTAGAGCAGTAGTATTCCCACTAGTATTATCTACTGTGATAGTGAAGATCTTCTCAATTCCCCATTCAGCTAGACACTCAAGAAGCTGAGCAGCGATTGTAGCTCCTCTATGATCAATAATTGGCCTGAAGCTAATGATCATCTTCTGTAGTTGCTAATTTGCATCAATCCAATGCGCTGTAACAACCATATAGCTATAAGAAGTTGTAGGAGCTGTCCAAATGTCTGTTGTGAGAGACACTCTTGTATTGTCATCCATAAACAACCTCTTCAAACAAGTCTTCTGTTGAAAATACATGGCAGCTATTTCTTTGGTGGTTGTCCTTCGTGATATATGCTTATACACAGGTACAACATTAAAACAGAATCGCCTAAATCCCTCACTTTCAACAAATGAAAATGGCAGCATATTCAAGACAATCATCTCATTAATAGATCGTGTAAACAACTCTGGATCATACTTAATGGTTGTGAGATTACAAGAACTATCACCAGCTAAGACCTTCTAATTGTTACCATCTAGCGACATCTTGTATAGATTGCACCTACTAATATGACTTCTCATTGAGCTAGTTCCTACTGATGGTGAGTCACAATTAAACAACCGCCTATAATGAGAATTCTGCCGGTTGTAGTCTGCTACAGTCCAAGTAAAGTGCTTCCATACCTTAGACCTTGGAGGAATTTGCTTCCTTGGCTTCTTTGGAACATCAGAAGAGTTAGGCTTCTCTGTCGTTGGCCTTTTGGTTCCAGCAGACGCGGGTTCTGGAGCTGTTATTTCTGGTCTTTCATCAAACATATCATTGTTCTCCTCAACAGAAGGCAACGACATCTACAAAAAAAAAATTATCTATCAGATACGAGTAAAGATTGATGAGAAGAAAGTAAAAAAAAAGGTTTTTTTGTTTCAAGGGTTGAGATCGAGAACTAAGAAAACAAGGGTTGAGATCGATAACTAAGAGAATTTGAGCAAAATTACCTCTTGAATCTGAGATTTTTTTACCGAGTTAGGGTTTACTCTCGAAACTCGAAAGTAAAAGTGGCCACACAAAAAAAGAGAATCGAGAGTAAAAAGATAAGGATGAATGAGTTATATAATATAACTGGATAAAAATTTAGGGTTTACCAAACAAAACCGATCGGTTTCTGAATACCGAACCGATTTAAACCAAAAACTGAATGAAATTATTTAAGTTTTCGATCGGTTATTGGAGGCAAACCAAATACGAACCAAATTGACTAAACTCCGGTTCGGTCCGGTTCGATAATTTCGGTCCGGAATTAATGCCCAGGGCTACTTTGATTAACGTCTATTACCAAAAAAAAAAAAAAAAAAACACAAACTTTTGAATTATTGCTTCTCTCAAAGAAAACATACGACATACAAAGACAATTGTTGTCGGCAAAATGAATAATACATCACTTGCATCTTCAGCAAAGGTGCATGAATTGAAAAAGAAGAGAATCAGATTCGAAATGACTAATAATTGGGCCTAATGGGCTTTTCTCTTTCGTTTTTCATCTTCTTTATAACTCGCACAACATCGTCTCAACACCTTCATCGCTCACACACACACAAACGTTGATTTTTCTCTTTCTCTTCTCAGCCTTCGCAAAGAACAACCAAAAATGGCAGATCAGCTCACCGATGATCAGATCTCTGAGTTCAAGGAAGCTTTCAGCCTCTTCGACAAAGACGGAGATGGTTCATTTCTCTCAGATCTTTCCTCTTTTGTTTCATTTCGTCTCTAGCGAATAATTCATAACTTTGATCTATAATTATTGCTTCAGTGGTGTTTTTGTAGCTTTCTTCTTATCGATTTTGCTTGAATTACTTATGAATTTGATTTTGATTTCACATTTGGCTTCGATTTGTGTTAGTTCTTTGATATCTCAATCATTCGTAATCTATAATTGCAATTAGATCTATCTCGATGATATTCAATGTAAATCTCATAGTCAATGGAAGTTTAGTAATTTGGAATAAAAATTTTGAAGATTCGTTGTTAAATTCAGTAATCGAAGTATAGATTACATTGAAATTTGAACATTTTGTGTTAAATTGTTTCACTAATAATCCGTAAACCAAATTTTTTTTGTGAAGATTCGTTGTTTAATTATGTAATTGAAGTAGATTACAATAAAATTTGAAGATTCTTTGTTAAATTCAGTAATTGAAGTGTAGATTACAATGAAATTTGAAGATTTTTTGTGTGAAAATTGATTAATGAATAATCATAAACCAATGTAACTTTGAAGATTCGTTATTGAATTTTGTATCTGATTTTGAACGAAATTGTGTGATTTTGTTAGGTTGCATCACGACTAAGGAGCTAGGAACAGTGATGAGATCATTAGGTCAAAATCCAACAGAAGCAGAGTTACAAGACATGATAAACGAAGTTGATGCTGATGGCAATGGAACTATAGACTTCCCTGAGTTTCTAAACCTAATGGCTCGGAAAATGAAAGACACTGACTCAGAGGAAGAGCTTAAAGAAGCCTTTAGGGTCTTTGATAAAGATCAGAATGGTTTCATTTCAGCTGCTGAGTTAAGACATGTTATGACTAATCTTGGTGAGAAATTAACTGATGAAGAAGTTGATGAGATGATTAGAGAAGCTGATGTTGATGGAGATGGTCAGATCAATTATGAAGAGTTTGTTAAAGTTATGATGGCAAAGTGAGGAAACAATTTCTCTATCTTTTTACTCTTTTTTTTTTGAAATTGAATTTAAGAACCTTTGATTTTGCTTTCTTATAAATTTGATTGTTCATTGTTATGCATTTCATGTTTATGAACTATTTGTGACTTCGGCTTATTTATTTGTTTGGCAAAGATTTTAAAATGTATTGTTTTTTCTGTAATGGTCATTTATAAAACTTTCTCTTGATATTAGTAATCTTTTAGTATTTCTTGGTCTGATATTAGTACTTGAATGATATTTAAATTGGAAAAGAACTGGCAAGTGTCGAAAAAGATTTCATATTTTGATGTGTGTTTATATAACTAAAAAGGGTTAATGTTGTTTAAATGGTGGAATTTTTTTTTATATTCTTTCAATTGGTAGATTCTAAAATGCTATTGGTTTGAATTTAAATCAAATAATTTCTTTGTTTTAGAACAATAAAATAATATCTTGGTCAATTTTTTTAAAAAATGTTGGCATTTTTAATAATTCAGATTCGTATCCGATTTTTCAAATTAAACGATTCATATTTCTATTCTAAAAATAAATAAATAAAATATACAAAAAATAAATTTATAATATAAGAAAATTGTGATTATTTAAACTAAGGAAATACGAACTTTATCAATATATATATAGGAAACGCGAAAAGAGTTAAAAACTAAAAAACAAAACAGACAAATAGTTATATGCTTATTCTGAGTTGGACGTAAAAGAAAAAAAATTGATTGTTTAAATTAAAGTCAGATATGTTTGGGGGAATAAAATCTATCTCTAAAAATCATATTGGATGGTAAGCAGCAAAAGCCAGAGAGATGAAGTGAGAATCTTCAAACCTTTTAATTATGAATGAACTTTTTTTGGTTACCATTATTTTCTTCTTTTTCTTTAAATATTTATCGAATCTTATAACTAATTATTTTTAAAATATATGTGGGGAATTTCATTAGGAGAAGAGCGAAGAGGACTATGACGTCGAAGCGTAGTGGCAGTTCTGCTGCAGAATACAAAGAAGGGAACCGTCGCCGAAAAAGCCCATGCAGTATTCTCTGAGTTTCGGCATCTCTCCTCCTCTCTTTATATATATTATGAGTATACATATATGCTTGTGTGTAAGAATTAAGAAATAAGATATATTTGTATTTCATCAACCAAAATAAAATTAAAAAATTGTACCTCATACACCCATAAAATAGATTTTAAATTATATATAGCCCATTAACAGCATTCCAGCGCAATGATTGAAAGCCCACCCGAAACCATTACAACTTTAACCAAGTAATTAGGCCCAATGTAATCTTCCAGTTGCAATATTACAATATTATTTTCTCTTTTTTTTACATTATAATTCAACAGCCACCATTATTGTTTAATAAAATTACAACATTCAACCCTACCATTGTTTAGGATTTGGATAGTTGAAAGGACAAGTAGAAAAATTTTGGGTGTTAAAGGAGTTATTGTTGATATCTATTTAACTAAAACGATGTTTTAAGCAAAAAAACAAAAGTTTATTAGAAGCTAATTGAATAAGTATTGTAAAAAGAGAGTTTTTTTTTTCATGTGTCCAAAATAAATGAAACAAGTCAAGTATGAAAATAATAAATTTTGATATAATATATATATATATATAATTATATTATTATGAAATAATTGATGTTAAATAACTAAGATAGAAAAAAATGTCAATAATCTAAGCATCCAATCAATTAGCTCCACATGTTCCAATCTATATCTTTGCTCCAAAAAAAATCTGAGCAACCAATAATTTATTTTAGCCCAATCAAAACCTACCAAGTTAGGCAAGGTGTTGAATCTTATCAACACTCCAACTTGTCACATCATTTTTATTTTTTTTCAACAAGCCATTGTAAACATTTCAACTGATGTTAAAATATTTCAACAGTTGATAAAAGTGTCATTGAACGTAGTCTAAAGATTATGGTTAATATACATGTGCCTACTCATACGCAGACCCGTCTCAAAACTATGATGGATTCCTGGCAAAAAAAAAAAAAAAACTTTTATTAATTTTATTAAAAAAAATTATGAAAAAAGGACCTTTTAACCATAAGATTTTTTTTGAAATTGAATGTAGGCTCATGGCATTTGCCTACATTGCCTCCGCTAGAGACGGGCCTGCTCATGCGAATACATTTCAACATCTGAGGACTGAGATGCACGCGAAAATGACGAGGAATAGTAGTCAGCGCTGGAGATCTGTCACGGCTGGTACACCGGTGCGAGGCTAAAATTGACCACTGCAAATCTACTATAATAGGTCGCCAAAATTTTATAACCTCTTATAATTTTATCTTCTTGAATCTCCTTCCATGAGAAACTCCAATCTCTCGTCTTCTTCAATAACCTTGACGATGTGGCCTTCAAAAAACAAGACTAAATATATTATTCCTTTCCAAAGGATATCAATCCGATGAAAGAGCTACGAAACCATTCGTAAGAAATCCGCCGAAGTTTCTTCTCCGGAAACTTCAATCCCCGATAAAATGGATTTTAAATGTAATAGCTTGTTTGAATACATTATGCTACTTACCCGCAATGCAAAAATAAAAATAAAAATTACTAACGAACAAAAAATCTAAAAATATTGTCAATATTTTAAGTTGATTTAGGCGGTGGGCATTTCCTATCGATTTACCAAGTATAACAACTCCCATCGATCCACTTGTAAACAAATTCGGTTCATTGGGAAAAAAAGTGAAGAATCAGAAGAATGGATGCGTCTTTGTCAAGGTGTTAAGAAGCTTCATCAGGAGAAACAGAGTGAAGACAATGCATAAATTGATATCGAGTTAAAGACGACTGGTAACAAAAACATGGTTCATACAATGAAAATCCACATTATCTATGTGGTTAGCAAGATTTTAAAATTAAATTAAAACTACTTTGTATATAAAATTGTGTATAGAAGAATCATCATATGAAATATCAAATGTGATGATAAGAAAACCGAATAACAAACATGGCAAACGCATGAAAACAACTTGTTGAACATGAGGTATATATATCCACAATTTAGTATCTCTTTTACAAAGATATTTACATGCAGTTTGCTAAATGAATAGAGATACTAACCTTAATTGCCAAAATTCAATTAACAAAAATTGTGAGTATATATTATTAGAAACTAGTTTATATATTTAACGAATATTATACTTTAGAATAATTTTTTTTCTGAAGAAATAGCAGCGACTAATCCTCTTCAATAAATCCATCCATCAATTGTGGAAACAATGTCTCATTTTGATGTTCTTATACCTCATTTTGCGAGACTGGTCAAGAAGGAATCAATTGGTTCCAATCTTACACCAAACTCTGGACCCAAAAAGGTCCACCACTAGTGATGCAAAAACATGATGGAGAACATGTGTTCCCCCATCTGCATTATGTTTCAAGTGCGACGAGAGGGTCATCCTTCTTCAAAAACTCGAGTTTTCTTCTTCTTCTTCTAATCAATCTGAATACAATATTCATTAAAATACAAATGTTGACTTGAATCGCAAGGTGTTTGTTCACCTTGACCTTAGAGCATAACTTGACCATAGGAGTTTTCCCTTCTCATCGAACAAACTCCAACGTAAAGGTCACTTGTGAAGATGAGACCTTGTTGATTAACCAAAGGTTTAACTCTAGTCAAGGTGTTTTGGGTTAAGTTACTTTTGGGACCACATGGAGGAGCCCCTCTATTTTGTCTTCTTGTGCATTAGGTTTGAGGATGTCTCATCTTGTATATAAATAGCTGAAAACGTGAGAGAGAGAGAGTAAGAAACAAATACAATAGAAGGTAAGAGAAACCTGTAAAAAGCATAAGCTTTGGGGATGGGTTTTCTCATTAGAACAAGAGTGAGTTCATGAGTGTTCTTGAGAGTGAATCACTTGTAACTCTTGTATGTATGTTCTCCTTCTAGTGGATTCCAAGCTAAAGTCTCGACGAGATGTAGGTGGTGTTGGTTTGACCCACTGAACTCGTTAAATATGTGTGCTCCATTAACTTCTCTTTATCTCTTTATCTCCTTCTCTCTAATCTCTCATCGCTCTGTTTTTTTTCTGCAAATCTCAGTTTTAACAGAGGATTCTGTTTTTTGACATCAAACAACTTCAGATCTTGGTTTGTTAGGGGTTTAAGCTCTGAAGAAGGAAACATCTTTGAGCATCTGAATCTTAACAGAGTGGTATCAGACCCCTGGTTCTGTGTTTTGTGATTCTCAAGCCAAGAATCATGGTATTATTAAGAAGAGAAGTGGAAGCTTTAAATGTCATGGAGGTTGTGCGTTATGCAAGAAGAAACTCATGGTATATGTGGAGATTCTAGACATGAGTGAAGCCATGAGGATGACTGAGATTTCAAGAGAGAAAGTCTCAGATCCAGGAGAATCAGAAGAAGAAAGAGAGAAAGTAGATTGAGATCTAAGAGAGAAGAGATCTAGAGAAAGAAGAAGAGAAGAAAAGTGAAAAAGGTTGGATCTTTGGAAAGTTGGAGCACCAAGACTCATTTCCCTTGAGTATCCACGCCTTTTTCTTGAAGAGCTTGGTTTTGTGGAGACAAGTGACGTCTCAGGAGGAACAAAACTGCAGTAGCTCTTGGTAAATTGTGCTGAAGAGAGGAAGAAGCCATAAGACTCTTTTTTGGTGAAGCATCATGGTATTTCTCAGGTTTTTAGGAAGATTGTAGAGGCATTAGTGTCTCAGGCTGAATGTCAAGCGTTCTCTTGGTGAATAGCACGTGAGATGAAGGAGTTGTAAGACTCATTCTGCTGAATATTGAAGCATCTAATTCACATCATCTCAAAGATCAAGAAGAACCAAAACAGTTACATGTTTTCTGTTTTAACTGCAGGTTTTAACAGAGACAGTTTTGGAGCTTAAGTAGTTGGAAAACGTGTTTAGCTCAGGTGATTTTGTGTGTTTTGAGTGTGAAAGTGAGATGTGAACAAGTTGTATCTTAACGAACGATTTATGGTAAAAGTGTGAATCAAGTGAGGTGATTTCAGGAGTTTTATGAAATCAGGTTGCCTCTAAGATACAAGAATCTGCAACTTAGTGAGAAGTTTTTTCAAATTACTCACAAGTTATAGTGTGCAAGCACAAGAAAAAAAAATCACAGATAGAAGCAAGAAGCATTTGATAGAAAATGAGTGTTCTTTATCTATGCTGAAGAAACCGATGAAGATTGGTGTAAGTTGAAGGTGTTTCATAAGTATCAGCTTGTTTTGGGATTCTGAAACGATGAGAACAAGTTATGTGACTCAAAGTTGTATGTCAGAATCAAAACATCAACTTCAAGACTCAAGTTCTGGGAGATTTAATGTCTGATTCTGCTGCAGTCACAAGGTATTTATGATGCTCTGTATTGAAGTTTTAGGTTTGCTCAAGTTCTGCATATTTATTGGAATTGAAAGCTAGTTGAAACACAAAGATTATGCACTGGTTTTGCAAGGGTTTGGCCAAGATTCAGTGATGGTATTCATGTTTTCTTTTGGTTGAATTAGTTTAGTAACGTTAGTTGCAAGTAGTGTTCTAGCTTTGGTGTTTCCAACCTGGTAACTCATAAGATTCATGGAACTAGGGGACGCCTTATAACCTTAAATCTTACGGGTTTTTTACGATTATTTGAGTATCAGTAAGGGTATTCTTGATTCAGTCTAGAAGAAGATGCAGAATGGTTGAAGAGAAAGACATGTTTTCTGTTTGATCAAGACAGAAATAGTTATGGAAATTTCAGTCACTTTTGAGTTTACAAAGTTTTTTTTTTTTGCTGCAGGTTCATCTCTGTGATGTAGCTATCAGTTCTTGGTAATATGATGGTCTACAGTTGGTGAGTCATTTGAGAATGTGAAGCTGCAAGATTGATATTTTCAGAGGAAATGCAATGGAGCTTGTGTTTTTGTTGCAGTCTGGAAATGTTCTGTTGAAACATAAGGAGTAACACTCAACTTCATTGCTATTTTCAGAAAGAATGCAATGAAATTCGTGCTATTGTGAGTTTGAGTGTATGCTGAAAAATTGTTTGAGTTCTTGTTTCAAGGGTGTAAGCTCTTAACAACGTAGCAGTAGCAAATATTTATTTTTTGTACAGATTTGTGTTGTGTAACACATGGAAATTCTGTTGGAATGAATCTCAATCAACAAAGAGTTCTTGTCTCAGGTGGAGCAATGTTTTTTTTTCTCTCAAGAGGGTATCTTGTATTGAATCAGGTCTTCAAGCAATGAAGAAGGATCTGATGGCCTGAAAGCTTAAGACATTAGAGACATCATTTTTATGAGAAAAGTCTCTTAATGTGATTATGCAATGAGATATTCTACAATCTGATATCGAAAGTCTTCTTAATTGGGAGAGTTAAGCGGCGCGTTCTGTTTATTCTAACAGCGGTACAAGAGAAGTATTAGTTGTATTTTTTGGGCTACAAGACAGTACAAGATATGGTGATCTTTGGAATTGAAGTATAGTTTGATGATGCGTTAGCCAAAGTTGTGCATTATCATAACATGAAGAATGCTCTAAGTAAAGAGACAATGTTGTTGAAAAACAGTGAGGTTCTTGGTGGTTTTCTGGTTTCAAATGGATCAGTTGAGGTGGCTACAGGAAGAAAGAAGATGTATTACAAGTTTTGACACACTTTCTCAAGCGATAGGTCATGGTGACTCATTCTGATTCATAAGAACGTGTGAATGATACTGAGGAGTGGTTTAACTCGGAGTGGTGAAGTTGAGGTTACAGAGACAAAGTACATCCAGGTGGTTATTGTTCCAAGTGAAGTATATTGTTGCTACAAGAGAAGCAATGCATATCCTAAAGGATATTTTTTATATATTTCTGGTGGAGCTATATTTAGAGGTTGTCTCAGGTGTTTAGCTGAAAATGAAAGAGTTAAAGGGTCTTGTAACTCACTGTTGTATCAGGTTCATGGAAGTTTTGTGTGCTAAGTAGATGGAAAATCAAGAACAAGTGGTTATCAACGGGAACTCAGTTCAAACAAGGTTAAAATCTGAGGGGTACAAGCTTGTTTTCAGATTTGGTTTGAAGCTGGTTGTTGGTAAGGACATTCAGAAATGAATTGCAGGTTTTTTTCATAATAGAGTTACAGGTTTTCTGGACGTTTTCAGAGAAGACACTAAGGAGTGATTTGAGATGAAGCTATGGAAGTGATTTGAGTGGATTTTCTAAAGAAGAATCTGAAATAGACAAGTGCATACGATGCAAGGGTTTTATCTAATGGCTGTTCACTTCAAGATTATGAAGGGGTTGTGTATCGAGCTTGATGGACAACTCATCTCAAAGCTAGTGTCAGAAACTGAAAAGGAATACTAAAAAAGGAAATAAATGCATGAAATTCAGATTGCATTTAGAAGACAACAACTAAGGTGTCTTAAGTTGTCTGTCTGCATCATGAGGAGTTTATGTAAGTATCTTTTTAGGGAATAACACTTGCAGGTCATTCAAGTGAAGCATCTTCAAGTATCATGAGATGATAAAGAAGATCAAAGGCTTTGGTTTAAGTCTGTAAATTGAATGATGAAAGGTTCAAGTTGTTTAGTGGAGTTCTGCAGGTTTTGTTGGTTTGTTCTACAACAGAAAGTGCATCAGGATTCTAGAATTGATGTGAAATTTGTTGTAAGGGTTGTCTTAGATTATCACAAGGTTTTGTTGATGGGAGACAAGTTCAAAGAATTGCTAGTAGTGGTTGAAATCTGCTGGTGAAGTTTCTGTTTTAATAGAAGAGATGAACAAGAGTTATGTTCACGATTGATTTGATAATCAAGATGCTGTAAAGGTTTAATCTTAGGTTATAAAATATTTGTTGAATACAATTGTCTTAAAATAAAAAAATAAAATAAACTATTGTGAGGCCATTTTCTATGCCCATCATGTAGCTCTTTCTTCCTTATACATGTTCATGACTACATTTTCTCCTCCCATCCCTCGATATTATTACTGTTGTGTTACCTTCTTTTCATCTACAAGATCAGCGAGAGAAAAAAACATATAAGTAACAACAAAATGAGGATTTAAAGAGCATATAAACAAAAACAATAGATCTGTAGAACTTAATCAGCTCTACTAAAACAATAGAATTCTCCATGGCCAATAAACGATAAAGTAAAAAAAATAAACAACAGAATTCTCCATGGCAGAACATGAACTAAATTATCTCAAGTCTCACCAGATTCTTTAAGATAAGAATAGCTCCTCAACAATTTCGATGAGCATGTCGATCTTCTCACCCAGAGACATACTTTTCTTCATATGCTCATACCCACTATCTTCGAATACATCATACACATCAGTGGTTCCAAGAATCTAGTCATCAGCTTTCAATCGATATCCTTTCATAACAAGCTGAACAACTTCCATTAAATCAATGTGCAAATATTGAAACAAAATCATAATGCACTTTTCCAATTTATAATATGTTTATCAAACTTTATATAAAAAAATATATTTACATTGTTAATGTTCTCCACATCCAAAATGCCATTAGCTCGTGATATACTAGTTGAAATCCACCTTAACATGAAAGGATCTTCAGTAGAAGTTGTAGAACACTATTTTCCAAACCTAATATGCAGGTGAGGTATTGTACACAGAGCCCAAAAGTTGATAGTCCAAGCAAATCCTTCAACATCATACTGACCCTTTGTCCATTTTTATCAGACATCTTCAAAATGCTTATTTCAAGTATGTCAAACCCAATCCTCCTCCATCGCTTCCTAATGTAATCTTCAAAGTTTAAAGCCTCTATCAATCTATAAATTGGGATTTTTTTCCTGAGCTATCAGCCTGAATTATTCCCTCAAAATGGATCCGTCCCCCTTATGTCAATTAACTTAGGTAAAGTAAGTGATAATGGATCATTGCTATCATCCATCTAACAAAAAAAATTATATGTAAAATACAAATGATTAGTAATAACAAGTTTATAAGACATTATAAAACTCTTACATTCAAAATATAAGTTTACAAAGTCTTTATAAGGTTTTACAAATCTTATAAAATGTTTAAATAAAGTTTTATAAGAACACTGAAAACATATATATGGTTTCATACATTGTCCATAACTATTGTTTAAAGGTTCGCACGGTATGTGGTGTTGTGATCCAAGAGTCAGATGATACAAACACGAAGTTCTTTCTCATTAAAAAAATAGTATCTTAGGGTCTCCCCAAACCCGTATTGGTTATCCAGCCTTTATATCGAATGATCCAAAAGATTTTAGGGATTAGGTTGAGACTTTTGTGATAGATTTTAATATAAATTCAAAACAATTATATATGGTTTCAAACATTGTCCATAACTATTGTTTAAAGGTTCGCACGATATGTGGTGTTGTGATCCAAGAGTCAGATGATACAGACACGAAGTTCTTTCTCATTAAAAAATAGTATCTTAGGGTCTCCCCAAACCCGTATTGGTTATCTAGCTTTTATATCGAATGATCCAAAAGATTTTAGGGATTATGTTGAGACTTTGGTGATAGATTTTAATATAGATTCAAAAAAATTATTGTTTTTAAGGTTTTATAAAGCTAAATAAAACATTTTATATGGTTTTAAAAGAATATTGAAACCATAAATCTGGTTTCATGCATTCTCCATAACTATTGTTTAAAAGTTCATACGGTATGGTATGTGACGTTGTAATCCAAAAGTGGGATGATGCCAATACGAAGGTCATTCTCATTTAAGAATAGTATCTTAGGGTCTCCCCAAACGTGTATTGGATTCCAGCCTTTATACCGAATGATCCAAAAGATTTTAGGGATTAGGTTGAGGATTTAGAGATAGATTTTAATCTAAATTCAAAACTTGTTCTTGTTTTTATAAGGTTTTATAAAGCTAAATAAAGCATTTTTATAAGGTTTTATAAAGCTAAATAAGACCTTTTTATAAGGTTTTATGAAGCTAAATAAAACGTTTTTATAAGGTTTTATAATATTTTATAAGGTTATATTCTAATGTTTTATAAGGTTTAAAAGGGTCAATGATGCTTACTTTTCTTTGTTTTCCTCCCTTTCTTCTTCTTGAATCTATAAACACATTTTCATCATAATATGATAACACATCAGGCTTTTATAATGTTTTAAAAACAAACTTATAAGACTTACCCAAAGAATAAGAACACATTAAATGTCACCAAATAAAATGTTTTTATAAGGATTTATAAGAACACCAAACCAAAAAATTGTTTATAAAACCTTTTCTACAAAACACAAATGATTAGTAATAATATTGATTTTGCAATATGTTTTTATAAGGATTTATAAGAACATTGAACCATAAATCTAATCTAAGCAGAAGGCAAACCTAATCAAAATCAACTTTAGACTGCAAAATGAACTACTTCAACGATGAAAATCAAAGCTATACACAGAAGCAAAACGAGATTCACATCCACTTTTGACACTTAAACCAATTCAAAATCCCATATGAAATTTACAATTTTGCAGATCAAAGCTCTGTGTTATTAGCGCAAAACCAAACATCAGAAATGAAGATCAAAACTGACCTCTCAACAGTTTGATTCAGCTTCTTCTGCTCTTTGTATAATTTTCCCTCTTAGAGCTCCTCAAGAATTGGATTGAAGCTATAAGATTTGGTTCCATTCAGCAATAGAGTGAGACGATGGCAAAATGAATGTGGTCGAAGATACATAGACGATGACGGCGGAGAAGTTGGTCGTGATCACGAACAGAGATCGACTCAATCACTAGAAATATCACTCACAGTGAGACGACGTCAATGGAAGCAGCATTGGATCTAGGGTTTGAGAAATTTGAGGGCGACGTTTTCTCTCTAAACATAGGAGCTTTTGTTTTTTTAGGTCAACTCATCATGTCCGTCACAACATAATTGTAGTTTTGAAAATGAGTTAACTGACGGTGGTACTTTAAAAATGAAATTCTCCCCAAAAAAATTTGTCAAGTAAATGAACTTATGTTCTAAAATTATTTTAGGTTTTCAAGACTCAAATAAGTATTATATAATACATCACCATGGATCCTAATATCTGCCCAAATTTTTTTTATTCCCTGGATCCAGATCTGCCAGATCTATAATTTTATAATATCCAGATTCGCTTCCGATCATCTTGGATATTCGAATTTTTGGATCGGATCAAATTGAATAGCAGATCGAATCTTGGATCCTGGATACAGTATAACCTCTATAAATTAATACTTTATAAATTAATAATCTCTCTAAATTAATAAAAAATTTTGGTTCCGAGTTGAGCCAATATAATATTTAACATAATTCGATAAAATAATAAGATAATAATTTTTTTTGAAAATCCTATGTAATTATATGGTCCCATCAATATCATAAATAATTATATAAAACTATAAAATATAATTAAGATAATTTAGTGAAATGACTCTAGTGTTATTTTTATTCATAAATTCACATTTTTGTGTAACTCATCTATAATTTTGTCATACTACATCAAAAACATATGGTATTATCTTTTCAAATTACATAAAAAAATTTATTAAAAATTGCATATATGATAATTACTTCCTAACAAATAACTGCCGCTAAAAATATTAAAGTATTATTTTTAATTTTTTACTTTAAATATAAATTGTATTTTAAAATTATGTAAATCTCTCTATAAATTTATAATTAATTTATCGATAAATTAATAACCTCTCTAAATTAATAAAATTTTCTGGTCCCAATATTTATAATTTATAGAGGTTTTACTGTATTTTGTCCACCCCTAATTCAAATCGATTCTATTTTGTAACTATTCCTAAAATGCAATGTGTAGAGAAAAGCAACACAAAGATTAATTTTATTGAAGTCATTCACAAAAATAATTATTGATATCGAAGAAAATATAAATATTCTATTGATTTGAGATGATATTTTGAATTTTTTTTATCATTGGTATGAGTTTTACTAAAAATGTGGGTCCAAACCTCGTTATACAATACATGAAGTTTCTTAGGATTAACCAAGGAAACTTTTGCTTCTGATATATTGGGAAACGAGTCAATTTTAACCCGAACTATTTTTAAACTGTCATTTTATACCTCTACAATCATATGATGCTTATATATACCTAAACAAAAAAAAAATTAAATTTCTGACCCAATATAGGGAAAATGGTCGATTTTGATCCAATATGTTATGATTTATTTTTTTGGTTTTCATTTCCTTAGGCAAATGAAAGGAAATAAAGTAAAAAGAATATTCTCGTTGAAATGATAAATAAAGTAAGTAAATAATAGAAATTTGATATATAACGTTATATTTAATGTTTCCAAAAAATAAAACCATAACGTACATATGTTTAATTAGTAAAAAGTTATTACCAAAATTATTTTAATTTTTTCAAACAATTTTTATGCTAACAAAATATAAGTAAAGAATTTTTTTATGTTTATATATGTAAATGTTTGAGTTAAGTATTGCCAAGAACATTAAGGATTAATCCGTCGGTTTCTATCAGAAATCCGTTGGTTTGCCGTCGGTAATTTTTGACGGATTCATATCCATCAGAATATTTGAACGTTAATATAGCTGTTGTTATAGCCGTTAAATTCTGACGGATTTCCGACGGCTAGCGTTATTATATATATGTTACCATACTTCTCCATTCAATCACAACAACAAATTTCAACCCAACAATTCTAAAAAAAACATGTAGAGAGAGATGTCGTCTTCTAGAGATTTAAGATCGTGGATGGATGAAGAAATGTTTGATCCGGAGTCGAAGTTATTAAACGATGGTTATGCACGAGGTATATGCGAGTTCATGGCTGTTGCTGGAAATCAACCGCGAGTGAAAACAAGTGGTAAGATGAAATGTCCATATTCAATTTGTCGCAATTTTCGTAATGTTAAGATAAAGATAGTTTGGCATCACTTGTATAGCAATGGATTTATGCCGGGTTACAAGATTTGGTATCTACATGGAGAAAGAAATTTTGATTATGGTAGTAGTAGCAGTGAACCCTATGTTACGGATAGCTTAAGAGAACATAGAACAGAAGTAGATTTTGGTGTTGGTACCGTTGAGATGGTGAATGATGTGTTTAGAGAAAATTTACCATCGACCGTAATAGATGAGGATAGGGTTGAAGAACCAAATATAGAAGCTAGAAGATTTTTTTTGATATATTAGACGCAGTGAAGCAGCCATTATATGATGGGTGTAGAGAAGGTCATTCACCTTTATCATCTGCTAGTAGAATGATGACCATTAAGTCGGACTTCAATTTGGCAGAGGAATGTGTTGATGCGATAGCAGATATGGTGAAAAATCTTTTGCCTGAAGATAATCTTGCACCGGCATCATACTACGAAGTACAGAAACTTGTAGGTGGTCTTGGTTTGTCGTATCAAGTAATAGATGTGTGCATCGACAACTGTATGATATATTGGAGAGAAGATGAAGACAGGAGAAGTTGTCGATTTTGTCGTAAACCACGGTTTTAGGATACTAGTGGGAGAGTTCTAATTCTATTTAAACGTATGTGGTACTTACCGTTGACTTCGAGGTTGAAGAGGTTATATCAATCTGAGCGCACGGCAGAGCAAATGAGATGGCATGCAGAACATCGTCAAGATCGAGAGATTACACATCCTTCAGATGCAAAATCGTGGAAACATTTTCAATCCATGTATCTGGATTTTGCGTTTGAGAGAAGAAATGTGTATCTCGGGTTATGTACAGATGGTTTCAACCCATTTGGAAAGCATGGAAGACAGTATTCGTTGTGGCCCGTAATCGTAACACCGTATAATTTGCCCCCTGGTATGTGCATGCGTCGAGAGTTTTTATTTCTCTTCATTCTTGTTCCCGGCCCTGAGCATCAGAAGAGATCACTAGATGTATTCCTCCAGCCATTGATCTATGAGTTACAAATGCTATAGAGTCACGGTGCTGAAGTGTTTGATGTTTCGCGCCAGCAGAATTTTAGGATGTGTGCGGTTCTTATGTGTATCATTAGCGATTTCCCAGCATATAAAATGTTATCTGGATGGACAACTCATGGAAGATTATCGTGCCCGTATTGCGAAGACAACACAGATGCTTTTCAATTGAGGAACGGAAGAAAGTCGTGTTGGTTTGATTGCCATAGAAGGTTTCTACCGAGGGAGCATCCGTATCATCGGTCTAAAACATTATTTACGAAAAATAAACAATTTTTTGAAGCTCCACTTGATGAGCCAAACGGCAGTATTTTATTGGATCAGTTGAGAGATTTTGGTGCTGCGATGACTTCTGAATGTGGAGGTAATGGGCATGAAACTGTTTACGGAGCCGGGGAAGTTCATAATTGGCACAAGAAGAGTATCTTTTGGGAATTGCCTTATTGGAAGGACCATTTATTGTGGCACAACCTCAATGTGATGCATGTTGAAAAGAACTTCTTTGATAACATAATGAATACGGTTTTAAATGTACCGGGGAAGACAAAAGACAATATGATGATATGCATATAATCTGCGTAATTGCGTCGACTATGGAGAAGGAAAGTTTATCGGAATGAAGAGTCATGATTGTCATGTTGTGATGCAACGACTTCTTCCATTTGCTTTTGCGGAGCTCCTTCATAAAGATGTGTACGAAGCAATTGCAGGTATAAATCGTTTTCATGTGTATTTTAACAATTACTGATATTTTTATTTTATATATATATATATTTAAATTTGTGTATTTTTATTTGCATGAGTTGGTGCTTTCTTTCGAGATTTATGCACGAGAACACTTACACTTGAGGGGATTCGCAATTTAAAGGACAATATACCTTTGATCCTTTGCAATCTTGAGAAGATATTTTCGCCGTCCTTTTTTGATGTTATGGAACATCTTCCGATCCACCTCCCCCATGAAGCCGCACTAGGTGGTCCTGTTCAATTCCGTTGGATGTATCCTTTTGAGCGGTACATGTTCCATCTTAAGAAGAAGGTTAAAAATTTAAGTCGAGTTGAGGAGTCTATTGTCGCACAAGAGCATCAACGAAGAAACCTCACATTTTGTGGAATATTACTTTCCATCGGAAGTTCATACGAAGAGTAGATGTCCTGCTTGCCATGATGATAGTGGTAAGAAAACCATGTATCCTGTGGTGGTCCCTGAGTTGTTTTCGAGAGTTGGTCGAGTCAGTGGGAAAGGGAAGAAACACAAATTATCACAACAGGAGTGGACTCACTTGCATATGTATATCCTAACAAATTGTGAGGAGATGGCGGAGTACGAAAGGAAAAAAAGTTAATCTATTTAAATACTAAATTATTTTATACATAAGTATTAGCTTTCAAAGGTTATATAATGTTGTTTGCTTTCAGGATTTACATGGCAATAATATGTAGCCATTTTCCGGAAAAGATTGAAGAAGAACTTGAACTTCATAAGGAGAACGATTATATTACTTGGCTGCAATTTTATGTAAGTAAGCTATACGATTAATATATAAATGACTTCATTTATTACGTAAGTGTTTTATATTAATTTTGTGGAAATTATTTTCTTAGGTTAATGAGGGAATTATAGGTGGATCGGTTTTTCCGACATGGTTAGTGGAGTTAGTTACTGGCCCAATCTACATTGCGACCTCATACCCTGGGTATTGCAGTAGGGGATTTGCGTTTAGGATTCACGATGAAGGAAGGTAGAGACCAACTGCAGATTATGGTATTTCGGCTCAATCTAGTGATGTTGTCTACTACGGGATTTTCAAAGAAATATTGCAATTGCGCTACCCAGGGATGTTGGACATGAGGTGCATTGTTTTTATGTGTGAATGGTATGATCCAGAAGTTGGGCGTGGGGTTAAGGTGAACCAATTTGGCATTACGTCAGTAAATTCTAAAAGAAGACTTCGTACGTATGACCCATTCATCCTAGCATCATAGGCAGACCAGGTTCGGATATTTTAATAAATATTTTATATTACATCAGTTTTTGGATTCAATTTTTGTTTCATTTGACTTCATAAATTACATTTATTTTTTAGGTATGCTATATTCGTTACCCTAGGATAACACGGCGTTCAGATCCTTGGATTACAGTGACTCCAATTAATCCAAGAGGAAAATTTATGGAGTTTCTGAGCACGATGCTTTACAACCAACTAGAAGTGTTCCAATGGATCATGTTGAGCATTCTTTTGATACATTCTTTGTGGTTGATTTAACGGAAATTGGTGATGATAGAGTTCATTCAGAATCAGAGGAAGAACTTGGAGAATTTGATGAGGCCAAAGACGATATTCCTTCTGAAGGATTATTATCTGATTCAGAGTAGTACATTATGAACATTTGTTTTTATTTATATTTTGTATTTTTATTTTGTATTTTAAATATTACTTTTAATAAAAATTAAAACAACAAAACCATAAATAAATAAAAACATTAAAAATCATAAACAAACCCAAAACATAAAAAAACCACAAAAAAAACCAAAAAACCAATAAAAAAAATTATACACAAAACATCCAAAACTAAATTACACTCCAATCCGTTGGAAATTTCCGACGGATTTCTGATGGAAATGAAATTTTTACTTGGCTAGTCAATGTCAGTCAATCCTTAAACCAAGACACGTGTAACCACAAACCCATCGGAAATTTCCGACGGATTTACGACAGGTTTGGGGTTTCGTGGTCGTTTACGATCCGTTTCGCTTGAAATATGTTTGTAGTATGCTTTGTTACTCATTTTAATGATAAAATATAAACAAATACATTGTTACATATTAAATATACAAAATTAGAAAAATTTAGTTGTTATGGTTATATATCATCGTTTAAAGATATGTATCATTGTCTAACATGTAGTCATGATAGTCGGGATTTTTCTAATTTTGATATATATGATATGATACAAGGTATATGTTAGTATTTCATCATTGAAATGAGGAACAAACCATACTACAATTCAAGAGAAACGGATTGTAAACGACCACGAAACTACAAACCCATCGGAAATCCATCGTAAATCTGTTGGAAATTACCGACGGATTTCCGACGGATTGTGGTTACACGTGTACCGCCTCAAGGTTTGACTGACCAATGAAAAGACATGCATGTCTCGCATATCCGTCGGAAATCCATCGGTAATTTTCGACGGAAATTCTGTCAGAATCTAATCAAATTAAATGAAACGCGGTCTCGGGAAGATTGCCGCCTAAAATTTTGCATATCCGTCGGAATTCTTTGATAAATAATCTCTTCTTTTTCCTCGCGGATCAGTTACGCGAAACGAAAAAAAAAACTTCCGATTTCACATGTTTTTTTGGCTCAATCATCAAGATGTCTAACAATCCATCAATTCCATCCAATTTGTAAGTTTCCAAAACTCTAAAACTTAAAGATTTCTAAGGTTTTAAGATTGATGTTAGATTTAGGTTCTTGGATGTAAGATTTAGGTTCTTGGATGTTAGATTTATGTTATTGGATATTAGATTTATGTTTTCTAGTGTTAGTTCTAGGATTTCTATGGTTAGATTTAAGATTTGGATAATATGAATTTTATTTTGGATATGATTTTATTTATCTTAAGAATTTATATGATTTTGATTAAGAATTTGATTTTGGATAGGATTTGAATTTGATTAAGAATTGGATAATATGAATTTGTTATGTTAAATATATTTTTTTACTTTACATTATTTATTTAAATTAGAATAAATTATAAATTTTTTTTAATAAAATTATAATGCTTTTTATTAATTTATAATCATTTTTAGAAATTTATAATCATTTTTAGAAATTTATAATTATTTTAGACATTTATAATTATTTTAAGTAATTTTAAAAAAGTAATTTGGTTTTAAAAATTTAAAAGAGATGACGGATTATACGAGGGTTCTGAGAGCCGAGTACGTCGAGGTTCCGGTAGGAGTAGGGGAGTTGCGAGGAGTCCTTCTACGGCGTCTACCCATATTCCGGACACCGCATCATCTATACCAGCCGCTGCTGCATCGACACCACCCTCTGTTGCATCGACACCACCCTCTGTTGCATCGACACCACCCTCTACTGCACCGTCGCAAATGAGCGTCGAGAACTTCGTTGCTTTACCTGGATGAGAGAGATTCACTCGTCTTCATCCGGATTGTGTTGGGACAGACACATGGTAAGTTTGATTTTTCTATTTAATAATATTAAATTCTATTTAATATTTTTTTTATAAACTATTTAAAGTCTACAAAATAATTTGTTTTGAAGGTTTAAAGATTCGAGAAATAGGATTTCCAAGTCTATCAACCGGATGCTTAATGGATTGCTTCAGCATCCGTATCCGACGTACACCCAAATGCCGTTAGAAGAGCAGGAAATGAGGTTTCGGTAATTTGCGGTAAGTTTTTCATTTTCTTTATTGTTTACTTTGAATTTAAATAGTTTTTTAGTTTTTTTTAATTTAATTTTCATTTTCTTTATTGGTTAGAAGGGAGTTCCACAAAAAAGTGACAATAATGTATTCACGAAATCTGAACGAGTGGAAAGGGTTGTGGTCGAGGAATCTTGTGCCAAGGGAGTTGGTTACGAACTCGGCCCTATGGAACGGGTTGATAGCATACTGGAGTGAAGACACTACGAAGGCAAGTTCCACAACCCACTCTACGTGCTGGAATAGCGATCGCAAAGGAAAGGGTAAGGCGATGCACAATCTAGGAGCAACCAGTTTGGTCACAAAGGTGAAACAACTTGTAAGTTTTTGGTTTAATCAATATGTTGTTTTTCAATTTTATATTCAAAATATTTACTATATTTATTAATTTTGTAGTTTCGGAAAGATGGTGTCCAACCTTCTGCTCTCAGATTAATCGAAGTTGCACACACCAACAAGAACACCAATGAAATCCAAGATGGTGTAGCTCGGGAGATCGTTGGCAACGTCAGGAAGATGGGTCAAGAGTTTCTTCTTACTCAACCAATCATTGAAGGAACTCCGCCTCTCAACGAAGTCCCGATCGAGAAGATAAACGAATTCATCTATGAGGTAAGTAAATTTTAAAATTTTAATCAATTTTTATTTTATTTCAAATATTTATTCAACTTTTCATTTCTGCAGTGTATTCCGAAGACCAAAGGTCGGGTCTTTGGTCTTCCGGACGATTCATCATCTTACTCGGCTACTTCACGCTATTTCGGAGATCCTACCGCCGATCTTAGGGCGGAGCTCGCACAGAGTAATGCTGAAATGGAGGAGATGAAGGCGAAGATGCAACGCCTTGAAGAGGCCAGAGAAGCGCAAAGGGCGAAATATGAAGCTGAGCAACAAGCGATGGTCCGACGGATGAACGAATTCTTTTCGCAATATCTACCACCTCGACCGGGACCACCTCCACCGGATGTTTAGTTTGATTTTCGGATTAGAAACAATTTTTATATTTTTTTATTTGAATTATTAAAAATTTTCAATAATATTCAATTTTAATTTTCAATTTTAGTTTTCATTTCTTTTTAATTTAATTTTCTTAAAATTAATATATTTATTGATTTTTCAAATTATTATACTAAAAAAAAAACTTGGCCATCGGTAATCCGTCGGTTTTTAGATCCGTCGGAAATCTGTCGGTTTTTTTTCGTCGGAACGCCGTCGGTTCAAAAACATCGGAATTCTGTCAGGAATCCGTCGGAAATATTCCGACGAGAAACCGACGGAAACTATTCCGACAGGAAACCGACGGATTCCGACAGATATCCATAAACTAGGTTTCGTCGGAAATACTGACGGATTTCCGACGCGGTTTCTAATTCCGACGACATAGTTCAGATGATAAAAACCGACGAATTTTCGACGGATTTTTCCGTCTGATCCTGGCTGTTTTTTTGCAGTGTTAATCCCTTTCTCTATAATATTTTCATTCCATAATTTATAAGGGACAAAATGTAAAACTTTTATTTTTATTTTTTTGTTAAATGATATCAAAATGTAAACTTCTCGATGAGAAAAAACAAGAAAAAAGGGAAAAGAAGTGTGCGAAGAAAAGTCATTCATACATATAAGCATTATTGGGATTCATGCAAAACGGTTTGGAAATTACATTTCATCATTTTGTTTGATATTTAGTTTTTTTTTTTTTTGATATTTAGTTATAAACTTATCTTCAAAATGCCTCTCGAAATTACATATCGTCATTTTGTAATTCATTACTTTTTTCCGTCATCTCAATGATATTTATAGATTGAGGGATTAATATAAAATACATCAAGCAATTTAAACTAATATGGCAATATTCAAGATAGGAGGAATAGAATAATCGATTGCTTTTTTTGAAATTTCCTCTTATGCAAGTAATTCGTTTCTTTCTCTATAATACTTTTCATTCCATAATTAATAAACAGAAAAGCTCCAATTGTTAGGGACAAAATGGAATACTTGTCGACAAAAAACAATTAAAAAGATCTTTAAGCGGGCCAATAAAACTAAAGGATTAATAAAAACTAATTCGTTAGAGAATGTAAAAAAGAAGCCAAAAGGAAATGTGTGATAAAAGCTCATGCATATCCAATGAATTGAACTGAAGTTTGATGGTTCATACAATTATATATGACTCACACTATATATTATTAACCAAACCCTCCAATAAAACAAACTAAACAAAAGAAAAAAATGGGGAGAAATTTATGGGCTATAATGTATGTAACAGTAATGATATTAATGATAATTCAGATGGTGGAATCAAGTCTTCATAGAGTAGGCGGTGGAAGATACACGTGGAACTCCGATGTCAACTACTCCGATTGGTCCAACAACCAAAGTTTTTACTCCGGCGACTGGCTTTGTAAGTAAATTTTGTTTTCTTATCCCACTTTTTTGTTTATTAAATCTTTTATTCATCTAAAACATGTTATAAACTTTTGGCAGATTTTGGGTTTGATCGAAAGCTTCACAACATCCTCCAAGTTAACAAGAGTAGCTACGAGAAGTGTATTGATACTGATTTCATATTCAACATTACACGTGGAGGACGAGATGTGTTTCAACTTGTTCAACCGAAGCCTTATTACTTCATTTGTGGTAGAGATTATTGTCTTAAAGGTATGAAGCTCGCGGTTAACGTCCTTCCTCAACCACCACGATCAACTCCAACCTCTCCTATCACTCCCGCCTCAACCGCTACTTCTCTCATTCACTCAAATGCTTTCACCTTCGCCATTCTCACTTTGGCCTTTAAAGTTCTATACTTTGATTAGGCTATGCCTTTTCTTTGTTCAAAAATATCACTTCCCACACTTTAGACAATAAAGTCTTAAACTTTTAATAGGTTATGTCGTTTGTTTGGGTTTTTTTTTACTTGGTTATGTCATTTGTTTGGGTTTATGTAAAAGAGCTACTTAAACTAAAGGGTCACTTTCTAAACTTGAAAAATATTCACTTTTGGCTTTTAATGCTCTATACTTTGACCAAGCTAATGTCGTTTCTTCTCAAACTTTATAAATGTTCACTACGATAAGTTTTAACTTTGCCTATGTTACGTCGCTTGTTTGTTTTCTTCTAATGGTAAGAACTATTGAAACAGAGGATTACTTCTTATGTTACCCCTTTGATTGCTTTTACTTGAATCTATTACGTTATATCTTTTGTTTGCTTTGACTTGTCATATCGTTTGTTTAGGTTATATAAGAGAACAATTTAAACAAAAGGGCACCTCCTACACTTAAATATTTCCAGTACATAAGGTCATTGAAACAAGAGACCACCGATAAGGTGAAGGGGCAACAAAACCATATTCAAACCCCACAAGGCAAACAAGGCTGGCGATAAAGGTCACAAAAAATATACCAAGCCTTAATGTTTGTTGCCTTAACCGATTAAAAAGTAAGAGAGATCCTAAGATAAAAGAGTCATAAAGCTGATTTAACTACTTAATTACTGAGCCAAGTTGGGACTGCTCATCTAACAGAAGAACATTGAGTTGGCGACATTGTCTTTGAGTTTTGGGAGTTGATTAACAGCAATTGGTCCTGGAGCTGTGACGCCACCATGGCTTGATGATGTCTCAGACTGATCTTCATACTTCATGAACGTCCCAAGCTGAGCAGCAGCCAAGTGAGCATAGCAGATCGGCGCAACTACACAAGAATTCAAATGTCAGTTTACTAAAAGAACTAATGGAAGACGTTAACGCAATGGGGTAGAGAGACAAGTTATGGTACTTACCAACAGAAATGGCAGTTGTGCTCCTTTGGTACCTGAAATGTGATAAAGAAAGAAACCAAATAATTTCCGTGATCATCACAATCAAAGTGGTCAGAGGACAAGCAATGAAGATTGAGATAACTTACACATAGGAGAGCGAGTGGACGAGTTCTTGAAGTTCATCAGGTGAAAAATTGATTTCATCATACAGGACATGGTAGTGTGTAGGACGAGTAGTTCCCTGATTCAAAACATAAACAGTGTTAAAAAACAATTCAGAGAAACAAACACTAGTAGCAACAGTGACCTATTTATAAGAATTGAGATGATACTTACAATCATTCCAGCATGAGCACAGAGATAGAAATCATTGTTCTTTGGATGACAGATTTTGTTATCGATGATTGTCCCTGCGAAATAAACCAACACCACAATGAGATCATGTATGTGTCGTAAAATGTTATAATGAAGGTTTATGAATCACCTGGAGGAACGTTATCGGGAGATCCACTCTGGAAGAATTTGGTGTGGTGATTCTTTTGAGCAACCAACAAGAGGAATTTTGGGTTCCAAGTCGCATCCATGTGCTTGCATGCCTGCAAGTATGAAAGATGCAATAATTTATTAACAGAGTAGAAAAAAGTTACATTAAGAAACTGTTTTATCTTTGAATATTTCAATTACCTCGATGATCTGATCAAGTTCGATATTCAGAACCTGATTGAACTGAGATTCACTAACACCATCCCTAGAAGCATTAAAACATTGAAACAAGCGATATGAGAAAATAAAGAACAGGCAAAAAATGAAAAAGAGACAAAAGCTCTGATGAAACGAAGTAATTTACCTGAAAATTATGATGTGCTCAGGTTTTCTCTTATTCGAGCTAGAGTAGAAATCTACCAGCAACTCCCTGCAATCAACAAAACAATGTTGCATCAATACTTAAAGACCAGACTTCATGCAAGACTCAACAAAACCCACAAAGAATTAGCATAAGTACACACTTGATAATGCCATCGTCTTCAGTTCCGTTTTTCTGGAAGAGGGACTCAATCATCTCAGCCTTAGGTGACTGTGTCCTAACAGATGCTCTATATTTGGAGATTAGAGGCCACTCCCTTGAACTCACCACCTAAGTAAAAAACATAACAAAAGAGACAAACTAATATCAGTAAGGAAGAATTCTACAAATCAAAAGGTCGATGCAAAAAGCAAACAGTTTATAAAAACAGTAAAGGAGTGATAATATTACAGCAGCAATGGAAGGGACATCAGACTGTCCAGGAGATCCGTGAGATACGTCCATCCCCAGGACAATGGTTGGAACCTTAGAAATGACTGTGAAGGCTGGTGTGCGCTCTACGGACAACACTGAGTTCAGGCCTCCAAGCTGTAGTTATATAGATCAGAGATTGCACACAGGAACCAAATAAACAATTTACAAAAGAGAAATAAAGACAGAAATCACCTTTGCATTGATCTTCAGAAGACAGTTTGTAAGATACTGATCATTTGGCTGGCGCGTTGGAGCCATACATTGAGTGACAATGCCGTACTCAGTCAAGTTTTTCTTCTTCCATGGGCCTAATTAGGAATCCAAAGTTAATATCCAAGGAAACTTTTATTTAATAAACAAAAACGTGTTTTAAGACTGGAGTTAAAAGAGATCTTACCATAGATCTCGCAGTTCTTCCTCTCAGGGAGCAAACATAGTATGAACTGTGGAACACCTGGGAGTTTAGACTGGATTTCTTCAAACATCTTCTCTACACGAGCAACAGGAGAAGCGCGGCGAAATTGATTACCCTCCTCAAATACTTGAAACGGAGGACTAATTTGCTGGGACAACATAGAGAAAAATGCATTTAGCATCTACAATGTTGATGATCACAAACATGTTTTCAAGAATACAAAAAATTAGAGAAGAAGAATGCTACTTACAATTCCTTTCGAATCACCAATTTTTATCAGATCATCAACAAGCTGACGTACATTACAACGAGCAGAGAAATTTACAACAACCCAACGTTCAATCTTGGTGGGATCAACAAATTGCTGCACAACAAAGGGAATCAGACTATCTGAACAGGTAAAACAATACAAAGAAAGGCAGAGAGAAACAGTACCTTGTTGTTAAAGTTCCAACGACCGTTTCTTGGAAACGTTTCAGATCCACATCCCATTTTCAGCTGTCAGTCAAAGAAAACAAGAGAACATTAACTGTATGCAAAAGCATTAAAACTATTTATCATGTCAAAAGTAAGCAATTGTACCATACCTTGGGAGCTGGCAGAACACGACCCTCCACCTGAGTAAAATTTGAGCTGATAGAAATGCCACAGGAACGCAGGAGAGGTTCAGCATCGTAGTTGCTAACTTTAAGAGCCTGAAAACATGAAACCACAGATATATAATTCCAAATCTCTGGAAAAACTGAACAGTTATGAAGCAGTCAAGATACATTACTTTGGATAAAACATTCATCCTCTCTTGGGGTTTCTGTCTAGATTTCTCAACAAGAGCAGATCTTTGGAACGTGTTCAGCGCCTTTGTGTATCTCTGAAGGGGAATCAAGGTGCAGAGCTGCAAAAATTCCATGACATTACAAACATTAGCATGAATTTTTTTTTTTAAATTAATACCATGAGAACGTTGATGAGTAAAAGAGGAAAACCTCAAGAGGAATGTAAGTGGGTCGCTTTGGCTTCCCAACATTGATACATGGAAGATCAGCAGAATAATTCAACTCAATATGCTTTGAATCACGGAAGTAGTCAGAAACAGTCACTTCACTAATCTCAGGCTCTCCGTTTTCACTAGTTGAGTTTCTATTTTTCAACTCAAACCTAGGCAAAACAAGCAAACTTCAGAGAACTATTTATATTTTCAAAAGGGATTACAATGTCAGCAAACTAAAACAGAAACAAAAGCAGCTCACTACAAAGCCAAATATATTGAAAAGCATCTTACGTCTGTTCCCTGCACGGCTTTTCACTTACTCCAGTGATCCTGTACTCCAGATTGGAGGGACTGGCTCTTATCCTCAAGTTTTTGAGGGTTCTTTTGGCCTATTGAAAACATCATGTTAAAACGTTTTGAGCTAAGAAAAGAGTCAGGAAAATGCTTACACATGACACAGCCACAAATCAGAATAAGTAAATCACCTTAGACCAGTCAATCCCATATGGATCCCTCACGTTTTGGTTAGCAATGAGGAAATCCACAACCGGACCAGGCTTGATTATCATTGTTGTTGTAACATCTGGCATAAGAACAAAATAACTATTAGACACTAAATCATTGCTACAAAAGAAAGAAACAAACAGCAACATCAAGTACAAGTACAAGTACAAGTCAAATTATATACCCATGTTAAGTGACATGCCACCCTGAGTTGTTCTGAAGCTAGAGTGGAACCCTCTGCACCCAAGGATGTTACCACCAACTGGTTCACAGTTACTTGGGTCGTTGTGGAAAAACGATTGACGCACAAGAAGACATCCTCTGCAGTTTTTCCAAAGTTATTAGAAAGTCAAAAACCAAGATCTGAGATAAGAAAAAATAATCAAGACACTTGTCACTTACTGTCTAGCTGCATGCTGACGCAGGATAATATCAAGAACCCTAAGGGCTTCCTGAGAGTTCTCAGACTCCTGTCCACGCATAGCATTAGCAAGAGCTTGTAGAGGAATTTTAGCTGCATAGCTGATCTCAACTCTAAAGTTTTTAGTCCGGTTAGGCCTACGCAATCTTTTCCTATCACCATCACTTGGACTTGCATTCCCATTCGGACTAGTATTTCCATTAGTCCTGCTCATAAAATCCTCAATAAGAACCAAAACTTAAGAAAAACAACCAATGTGATGAATATAGTAAGATAATGTTCTCACCTGGCAGCAGAAACTTCCTCAAGTACCACAGCAAAATCCATTTTATTCCTGGGTAAAGCTCCATATGTGAACAGTGTCTTCTCACCATCATAAGCTAACTCTTTACCAGCAAGATCAGCTTTGTAAGTCTCATGAACCTTGTCAAGGATTTTTCTCCCGACACCCTTTGCTTCCACAGGACGACCATCATCGTAGAATAGAGCAACCTAGACAAACCACAAACAATCTCATTATTTCTGACACCATTGAATACAAAAAAAAACAGACAACAATAAACATAAACTGTAACAAAAGCAGATACACTGTAGTGGTAGAAATGGCCCTGAAGATTAGCTACATCGACTTTGAAGTGATTAGTCAACAAAGGTATCTTCTGACCCCTTGTTCCAAAGCCCCGACGTGCCATAGGCACTCGCAAGTTCTTCTTCTCAACTATTTCAGTTTTTACACGAACTGGTTCCACATTTGGGGGTATGACTGGTGGAGGAGGGGGTAAAGCATCACTAACCCCACTCCCATTAGCTCCATTGGCTGATTCAGCATCAGCTCCGTTACCATTAGTTGAATCCATTTCCTGCACAAAGAAACCACACAAAAAAAAATACATTTCAACATTTATGAGCAAAATACACAATCAAGTAAGCAAAAAATCAAACCAACAATACTACATTTATAAATGTTTGCAACTTTCATACATAAAACACTAGAGAGAAGTCAAGTCTTTGACTAAGACCCAAAAGCCCCAATTATTTGTCGGATAGAGACGCATGCAAGTGTAAACAAACATGTATCACATAAAAAATGTGAGCTCTCGTCACATATACAAACAAATAGTGTCAAAACCCCAGAAAGGTGACATCTTTGAAGGAACCACAACAAGAATTTCACAATGAGAACACAAAACCCACAAAATCAAAGAGATAAATATGTAAAATCAAGAAAACCCCAAAATTTAACTCTGAAATCAGCGAAAGCAAACCCAGAACAGTTTGCATGTGCTGCTGACGAAAGCTTAAAGCTTTGAAACCAAAAATAAAACGATTTTTTTGGTGGTTGGTAAACAAGGAACACTTTTTGTAATAAAAAAATTGGGTTTTTGGGAAAGATAAACACAGAAATCACACAAAAAAGCACAAACCCAGAGATTAAAGAAGACACATTCAAAGAGATACTCAACCTAAGAGCCATAAAGCCTAAACCCCTACAGTAGAATCAAACAGAAGAAGCTTGAACAAACCCTAAAATTCACCTGAGAGTCTATCGATGAAACAAAAGACAAAAACCCTAGCCGAAAAAAGAGAGGATTGTGTAGTCTCTCTGTTTTTTTTTTCTTTCGCTTTACTCTAATTTTTTTCGAAATGTTGCTCCGAGCTGAAGAAGGTTGAGATCAGACAAGAGTAATAAATCGAGGATTCTACGGATACAGTTAAGTTTCTCTACGGTGCAGGTTTATCGTAAGTAAAGATGGTTCTACGATCTTGAGCGTTCGTTAGACTGACTTTATTTACTGACTTCCCGCTAGATTATTTTGAATTTTTTAATTCAGTTTTGGTTATTTGGTAAGTGGTAGACAAACCTTCTGTATTCTAATATTGAACGTGCACCTTAATCGACACGTATATCCGTGGATTTAATAATATATTTGTTTAATACTTAATAGTAATATCCTACACTTATTATATCTACCATAAAATTATAAATGTGTCAATATGTATATGTAATATTAGTCATTCGTAACATAAAATTTGCCATCACATAAATAAATTTTTTTATTTTAACTCATTTCATCAAAAAACTTTCCACGCAAAACAATTTTATAAAATATTAAATAAAATCCTACAAAAAACTATAACAATTTTGGGAAATTACCCTAAATTGTTATTGATATTTGAAAATACACCTTTTTAATTTTTTAACTACATTTTTAAACTAAAAATTAATAATATTAACCTATTTAAAATAAAATAAACAACTTTTATTTATTTATTTTATTCTGAAAATTCTCTCAAATATTTTTATTATTATCCTAAATAAATTATTTAAACAATACCAAATGTTCATATATTCTATATATTTTGTTAATTGAAACAAATGGTTGATTTAAGGTCTATAGGTCGAATTATCTCTCTTAGGTGAGGCTTAGGTACTCAATCATTTAATCACGAAGTAGAAGATGCATCCTCCACTTACACCACCTAGACATCTAATGTGTCTCGAGATAATTGAGAAATTTCAAAGAACACACACATATAAATCGACACATGAAGAGTTTAATACACGTGTGGCTCGTAAATTGATTTGTTAAAACATTGTATTATACATCTATTGATTAGAGGTTAGTATTTGAAATGAGGCGGTTATTGGAGTGTAAAAGATAATTAGCTTGCTTGGCATGCAATAAACATTTTTTACACATTTTGCTTTGTTTATGGAATACAAATAAAAATAAAAATTGAACCAAATGGTTTTGAAGACCACAAACATCGTATATTTGTTAGAGTTGAACCACTTTGGAAAGGACTAAACTGATGATAAGTTTGGAAAGACATAAAGAATGATGGGTTCCAAAAATCTGAGGCTTGAGACGTTAAATTTGAAGAAGTTTATATTCAATATTAAATTATCAAGTATCAAATTTTAAAATATTAAATCAATAAGAGATCTTTATATCAAAATTTAATAAAATAATAATTTATTTGGGTTTTTAGTTTTAATTTAGTCAAAATGTAATTTTTGAATTCAAATCAGGATTAAAATGTCATATCACACTAACAAAAAAAATAATTTTCAAACAAATATAGACATAGGGTATTTTTCAATTTATAAACATAAATATGGTATTTTCAAAGAATTGGGAAAATGCCTTATTTATGTTTTATAATTTTAAAAGTACCCTCTTTTTGGTTTCTTTTTAAAAACTATTATTACTTTACTAAAATAATCTCAATAAAACATGATACTAATTTAAAGAGAAAATCTATATTTTAAAAATAAAATCAATTGTTTTTGTTAGATAAATTTTGTTTTCAATGAAAAATAGTCTTGATTATTATCCTAAATTGATTTTGTTTTGAGATGTGTACCTGGTTGGCCCATTACCATTTAATGGAGTTGACGTTTTGTAGATACAAAGAAAAATGATAGACTACAACTAGATGAGTCATTGATTCTTATATTTTGACACTTATACTAATAATGATGGTCTGAGTGACTTATCGACTTATCGTGTGCTGTAGATCATGTTTATTTAAGATGGAGATCTAATGGTTTGTCTTGATTTAGGGTACGGCTAATTGTGAGTATATTCTCAAGGATTAGAGAGTACTAAATCACCATCACAATCAGTATAAACATCTCTTGAAAGATTTTATTGTTAAGTTCAGCATCAAGCAAACAAGCTCACCATTGTTTATCTAAAATTGGTTCTAAATTATTTTCATGCATTAAAATGTTTGCTTAGATTGAAAGAGCCTTCAATGTTCTTGCGTTGTCGTAAAGAAGATTATCACATGGTTGAGTGTATGCTAATGATGTAGGATGAGACATAAGTTGTGCGGGAGAATTGTCAAAGGATGTGATTTCTTCTCTTAATTAGTTTTTGCATTTTTTAAAACTAATGTTGAAATGATTTAACTTGTGAAATTTATACATTTTCTCAGTAGCCAAAGACTTGTTTTTTTCATTTGCAGAGATAAACTTTATAATATTTCTAGAGACTTATCTATTAATGAATTTTAATATATATAATCAATAAACTAATTTTATCTAAAAATAATAATTTAAGGTAATCTAAGTTTTATAAAAAAGTAAGTTGGGATTACATCCTAAAATTGACATCTTGAGAGAACTATTCATGATTATGAATGATGAAACAAATTATATTGTTATAAGTGTAAGTTAAGATGTTTCTGGTGATGGATCTACTAGATGTTGTGGCAAATAACACATTTAAAATTTTTGTCTAAAAAACCCCGAAGCAGCATAGATCACTGGATCATATAATCTTTTAAAAAGAAACTTTGTGGTTTATAAAATGATACCAAAATGATACCAAAAATGATACCAAAATAACCAAGTGGTGGTATCCCAGTGGCTTGAGGTTGGGTATGTGCCTGTCTTGAGACCAGAGTTCAAATCCACTTGATCACCTAACTCACAGCGAAGCTATGCAAAAAGGAAGCTGGATCTAAAGGGGATTAATCTGGGCCTAAATCCCGGAGGAACCTCCAAATTATCAAAAAAAAAAAAAAAAATATGATACCAAAATCTTTATATAGCTACTTTGTTAATGTTTACATATTGGATACATCATATCATAGCCGTTAACAAGATCTTTAGCATGTTGGGTTATCTCTATCAGTCTACTATGAACATTATATATGATATGACTATTTTCATCTTACGGAGTAAAAATATATCATTTGTGTATCACTCGCATCTAATCAAAGTTTAAAAGTAGCAAAAAATACGTAAATCTGCCAGCATAGAAAACAAGTAATGATAGAAAAAAATTATAGTGTGCTTGCCGCATGAAATAAACTAACGTGACAAGCATTGATTTTTTTAGCTTTACTACCTTTTTCTTTACTAAATGTTTTAGTATATATACAAACTAAAAGTTATTAATTTTAATTTTATTTATTCAAATATTGAATGCAAAATAAACAAAAAAATACACATAAAAATAAACACCTCACAATGAAAAAAACAAAATTATCACGAAATATAATATGAGATTTATAATATGAGATTCTAAAATCAAATCTATCACCAAATAACTTTAAGAATTGATTAAACAAATACGATAAACGAAAAAGGAGAAAATGTTTTACCAAATTAAGTGACGGATAGGAATATCCGGCGATGGAGAAGAGTGATGGTGGAGTGATTAATAGCAGTGGAAACAGAGATTTGGTGGAGATGAGCAAAACTATTAGGGAGATGGCGGCGAGGGAGAGAAATGTAGGCCAACGGAGAGAAAGATAGAAAATTAGGTTTTCTTCTTCAAAGATGATCTTTGATATATTTATTAAAAGAAGAGCCCAAAACAACCGAAAAACAAACAAAAATCTAAATAGGTCAAAAAAACTAAAGTAGAAACATTAAAAGAAATAAGGCCCACCAGCCAAGTAAAGAGGATCATAGCTCAAGAGATCTCATGCGGAGCAATCGAGGTGAAATCACTTTCAAATGCCAACATGATTCTTTTCAGACAAGATTAATGGTAACAGCCAGACAGCAGGCTGCAACACATTGAGTGATGTACGATTTATCACGTTTAATGTTTAAGAAAACATTGTGCACTAAGCAGGCGGTGACCCTCCGCCTACCGCCTAGAATCCCTAGTCGGGGCCTAGGCGATTTAAGCGGTTATAAAATAAAACTATATATACAAACATATATATATATATATAATATTGTAACATAATAAAATTATATAATAGAATAACTTAACATTTTGAAATTAAATAAAAAATTAAGATTGAATTTTAAGTTTTATCTTTTTTTTAAAATGATGAGTCATGATTTTTTTTTATTGTAGAAAAATGAAAATCCTATATTTTTACTTTAAAACTTATAAAGATGGATAAAAAGAGATTCTCAAATTTTAAATATGACATTGCTTTGTGAATTGAAGTTTTATTTATCAAAATGACACAATTTTAATTTTTTTTTTTTAATTACTTGGATAGATTCATTACATCTGCCTACCCCACATTGCTTATGGGCAACCAAGCTTGCCCAACTTAGTAAAGGGAGTCAGGCCACCCAATCCCTGTCCATACTAGAAGCCGTTTTTATTTTTTATTTACTCATGATCTGGCCTTGTCAACTCAATCATGATATTGAAGGATGAGACCTTTTCTCGAAAATCTCCCGATACCGTGAAGAGTTGAAGATGGTGCAACATTCCATCTATTCTCATTGAACTCCCTATCACTTTACTCCTGAAATAAAGCAAGCCTTCTCCGCGAACTATCTCAATCCTCGTTTAAAAATAATTGGTTAATATTTGAGAGATTCATCCCCATAGTCCGCATAATCCGCATAATCCGCAAAATCTAAAGTCCGCCTAATATGACCGATTTTTATAAAATTTAAACGGTCTAGGGGTACCTAGGTGACCGCCTAAGCCATTTTTTGAACATTGGTCACAATTTTAAGAGGTGACGCTTCGAGCCATGCTCAGAGCAGGTTCATTACATCTTTCCATTTGTCAAATCTGTTCAAGAAATAATGGATGCCTGCAAAAAATTCAGAGTACACAGGGTAATGATGGGGATTTTTGAAGGCTTATACTGCTGGGCGAGAAGAAAGCTCAAACACCACCTGATGTTACAAATTTTCTAGGTTTTCAGATGTCCAAGAATTTTCAATAACTCTGCTACGATCGAGGACTGAACGCAAGAGTAGGATCAACTGCTATGGAAAAGGGAATTCCCATGAGGGTTCTCAAAAGCCATGCCACACCACATTTATGAATGGAGTTGATCCATGAACTCCCTATATTAAATTTGGTAAACAGTGGTGATGGTGGAGACCATTTAATTGTTTGTACTGCTTGTAATCTATTAGGTTCACCATTGGATGCTAGGGTTAAGTTGGCTAGATATCAAGCATCTGCTTCTTCTTGCGCTTTGTTCACCAAGGTAGATGGAGAAAGTCGATATTTATCAAAAATAAATGTCTTTCTTACCTTCCAGATGTACCACAAAAACAAAAGGAAGGCCCTTCTAGTGGTGAATGCTATAGATTTCTTATCGCAACGACCTAACAGATGATGAAAATTCATAAGTATAGAGTCTTTTGAAAAAACATGATCTTGGAAAGGGTAATCCATCCTCATTCCATGCATGTGCTGCCATCAAAAAATTGAAGAGAACGTGGCAGATCGATTCTGGGTCTAAGTTATAGGAAGAGCATCTTAGATCAACATTAATACCTCTAGAATGTAGTCTCCCTACCACCTCTAAGGCTCATTCCAAAGCTTTCCATATGAAATGTGTGATTTTAGGGGTAGTCTTCAACCTCTATACTCGAGACCACATTTGCTTCTCTAGGGGATGGTCATGGCCTTAGTGATATGTCAGTATTTTACATGATTTATGCATATATTTTCCTTTCTATTTGTTTAGTTTCACCTTGAGTTCACAGTATTTCTAGTCCAATTTCATATTTTTTTGCACTTAGGAGAATTTGCACTAGCATTTGCATACATGTTGCATTTTGGAGCTAAAACAGGTACAACTTGGAGCATGGATGCTAGGACAGCTCGAGTCCCACTCGAGCCTGTGCTTGCCACCCCACTCGAGACCCCACTCGAGCCCGTGCTTGCCACCCCACTCGAGACCCCACTCAAGCCCTGCCATGCGATGCTCTCTACTCGAGCCCACCTCCATTCGAGTCCGCACTCGACATCGCATCCCCGACTCGACCTCAGCTCCACCACAATCCACTCGATGCTGCACTCAACGTTACCACTCGACGCTGGCACTCGAGTCTCCACTCCACTCAACACACTCGACACCACTCGACCAGAGGCTTTTAACCCATGGCTTAAGAGGTTCTAGCTGTATTTTGACATTAATGAATTGGTTCTTAATGCTTGCCTATATTATGTTTCATTGATATCTGGTCTAAGTTTTCTTGTATCTTTGACTAGGTATTAAGATTAGGAAGTGGTATAGGCTTGTTGGTGTTTGTCACGAGAGTGGAGTCACCTTACCTTGATGTTCATTGTCTAGAGATAGCTGATATATCATGGTTTTTACCGGTTTTATGCCATGATATATGTCTTTTATCGAGTCTTTTATATTGCTTCGAGTCTTTTTAGAGTCTTTTATAGGTTTATACACATTTGGGATCTTTTGGATGATTTGGAGCATTTCTAGAGCTTTTGGAGCATATGCAGATGCAGAGTCATGCAGAGACTACAGAAGTTTGGCATTCCCTGAAGAACTTTCCACCGATGGATCGAGCTAATATTTTGAGACAAAATAGATCAATGAGTTATCTTTCATCTGGAAGTGGTTTGAGATTATTCTAACGGTGCGATAAAAAGTTATGCCAGTTTTTGTGGAAGCAGTCCAGTCTGTCACGCGAATAGAGTAAGCCGAGTTCATAACCATGAGTGTCGATCGACACTAGCAATGGTGACGATCGACACTGACCAACTCCGACGCGGAATTTAACATTTAATGAATTGCAAAGTGGCCCAGAACTTCCAAAAAGTTAACAGAAGACCCCAGATCGTGTTTAGCCTTATAAATTAGGTTTTTATGTTTTATTTGATGTATCTTCTTCTTTGTGTTTATTTTGGAGAGATTTTGGGAGACAACTCTGAACCTTTTTTTTTTTAATTGATTTCTTCTATGCAATTCTATTCATCTATGATTTCTGTTTCATTGATCATGTTTGAGTAGTTTCATAGTTAGGTTTAGGGTTTTCAAGGGTTTTTGATGAATCGTTGAATTGCTTATATTATTGGGATTAATTGTTAGAGTTCTTCGCCTTAGGTTGTTCTCAAAGCTAATTCTAGGAGGCACGACAGTGCAATTAGAATTTAGATCTTAGGTTAATCGATTAGGCACGACAGTGCAGTTGATAATCTGATATATCTAAGGTGAGAAAAATTACTTATTCGCAAAGAAATTTGGTTTAGGGATTTTGTGAACATATCAAACCTGAACGTTAAGGCTGGTCTAGATTCTTAGGGTTTGCAAAGAAATTTGGGATTCTGGAATCTAGATCAAGATAGTTTTCGCAATGACAGTTGGTTAATTATAGCTTAGTGATTTGAGTTCTAGAACGGTTCTGAATTATAACCCCAATAATTGATTGATTCGCAGTTCTGACGATTTCCTGAGATTTTCCTATGCCTAGCATATTTCTCTATTGATTTACATCTCTTTTAATTATTTTGCATCGTTATTTAATTACAATTATTCTTGTTTAGCTTAATACTTTCACTGATAATCTATTGTGTAATTCTAAGTCCTTGTGATTTCGATCCCTAAGTACTACAGTGATCTCTTAATTTGAGAGAGTAACTCAGAGTAAATTTGAGCATATCAATAGCTTCTGTGAAGTTTTGTTAAGCACCTAGGAGAGACCAAGGAGAATCACATTTCGACCCCCATCCTGAGACCCCTATTTACATATTCTTGCTTTATCATCTTGTCCTAAGTCATTTACTTAATTAATTGCACTTTCCCTTTCATCTCTCTCAACTCGATCTTGAACCCGAGTGCATAGTTGTTTGTGGTTTTTAGGCTCCACTCGATCTCATTGACTCGTTCAGAGTGGTCGAGTGCACGTTTTTGTCATTTTTTCTGCATTGACTCGATCACTTGACTCGGTCTAGAATTCGAGTCAAGCACCCATCTTACTGCGTTTCGTTTTTATTTCACTTAGGTTGTTAGATAAACATTTCCTTTCTATCTGGCTTGATTTAGTTGTATATGATCACGTCTTGGTTGCTAGCATCACACCCATTTGGATTGACACCTTAATATTATAATGACAATGCTAGGGAATTGATACATCCTTCTCCATACACTCACATAACGAAAATACATTATTTTACTTGGGGATTGCATAACTGACAAAGGATTTACATCCAGTAGGATAAGTTCCTACTGCTAGATTTCCCTTGCCCACAGAAGTAGTCCTTGAGTAAAAACACGAATATCAATTTGGCGCCGTTGCCGATTGGGTGTTTGTTTGCTACATTTAGGATTTCAGATTTCTTGAGAACAAGTTCGTTTTCATTTAATTTCAGTTTTTAACTTTCTGGGTTTTCATTGTTTGAGGTACCACTCGATTAACCTGCCCGAGTGCATCAGCTTGGCACTCAATATGGAAAAAGATCTTAAGATGCATTTTGACATCAAAGACACAATGATGAAGCTTACGATAGAGGGTCAACTCTTTTGGATTGAAGAAATGGATCAGCTTGCAGATGAGTTACTTGAAGAGCTTAATGAAGAAGATCATCTCCAGACAGCATTGACCAAGGATAGTGCAGAAGTCTTTGAAATCCTGGTTGAGCTAAATGGAGAGGGCATCGCATCAATTGAGGCTGAAACTGACAAAACTCAGCGTTTAAGTTTGAGCAGCAGCTCGAGTCAGACCCCGTCGGACCCAGACAGTGTAGCCTCGACCCAAGAACTCAACATACAGCTCAAATTCACTCACTCTGATGACTGGTTAGAACTTAGAGCACCTAAAGTTGAGCTCAAACTACTTCCAACAGGGCTAAGAAAGTATATAAGAGCAATTGGGTATTCTCTTGAGACCATAAACTCAAGACTGAATTACTTAGAGAACAAGGGTGCTGCAACTGCTACACCACAACACACTGGCCAACTCCCAGGAAAATCTATCCAGAACCCCAAGGACTTTGCCCAAGTCAATGCTATCCGTCTGAACTACCCCAACCGTATACTCACTCGGGACAGTGAAGATCAAGTTGGGGGGATATATTTCAAAATGACGATCAGGAGGACCGACTCGACATACTAACTTGACCTACTAATCGAGTCAACACCCCCAACAACGAAACTGAAGCAAAGGAGGACAAACTCGAACGGAGGACTTGATCAACTGACTAAGTCAAAGATACACCGGCTGGAAAATTTGGTCTCCTTCTCCCTTCATACAAGCCTCCACATCTAAGGTTAACGAAGGAAGCAGTGATGGAGAAGATCAACAGAATCATAGAAGAGCAAGATAAAGAAAGAAAGAAATTCATACAGAAGCTGAGACAGGAATACAGCGCCATCTTACAAGGGATCGTTCCTCCACTGATCGTCAAAAAGAAATTAGGCGACCTAGGCTTCTTTACTCTCCCTTGTTCCTTGGGTCCTTCTACTTTCAAGGACTGCTTATGCGATCTTGGAGCCTCTGTGAATCTCATGCCACTATCAGTAGCCAAGGAGCTAGGTTTCACACATTACAAGTCTAGTTTCCTCACCTTGGTTCTAGCTGATGGAACTTCTAGGAGACTCCGTGGGAAATTAGAAGATATGCCTATCAGGATTGACATTGTTGAAGTGCCAACGGACTTCGTAGTACTGGACATTGATGGGGAACAAAAAGAACACCTGATTTTGGGCAGACCCTTTCTCGCATCTGCTGGGGCATTGATTGATGTCAAAAACGGGAAGATTGATCTTGATTTGGGAGGAGGTTGCAAGATGATGTTCGACATCAAAGACCCTATGAAGAAGCCGACTATAGAGAACCAACCATTCTCAATAGAGGAACAGAATTAACCTATTAGTCAACTGCAAAAGGATTATCCACCTGATGAATATGAAGTCTGCCTCTAAGAGGAAACGGTTGAGAACAACCTCGCGGATCACTCCAGAGAGCACGCCGAGTGATAAAAGAGTCAAGCCTCGTGTAGCTGACCGAAATTGATGAGTAAGGTAAGTCAAGCTTACTGACTTTAAACAAGCTCACTTGGGAGGAAGTTCCATGTCTATCCTTGTACATATTGCTTTAATTTTTATTTTATTTCAGTGATCTTTGATCTGTTTTCTAGTCATTCTTTTGGTTATCAGATTCGTGCTGAGGAAAGTAAAAAGTAGGTGTTGAAGGAGCTAAACGTGACTCGAGTTAAGCACTGCTTAAAATCAAAGGGGGCCTAGTGCTTTTGGACATGACAAGAGGAATCAAATGGGGCCTAGTGCATTTGGCATTTAGCAAACCTCCCCCTTTTAATATCACCATCCGCGCCTTTCAGCACTTTCTCTCTCGCTTCGTCTCTCGCCGTCGCCTCGAGCTCTCTCTCGCTTCATCTCTCGCCATCGCCTCGAGCTCTCTCTTGCTTTATCTCTCGCCGTCGCCTTGAGCTCTCTCTCACTTCGTCTCTCACCGTCGCCTCGAGCTCTCTCTCGCTTCGTCTCTCACCGTCACCTTGAGCTCTCTCTCGCTTCGTCTCTCGCCATCGCCTCGAGCTCTCTCTCGCTTCGTCACTCGCCATCCCCTCGAGCTCTCTCTCGCTTTGTCACTCGCCGTCGCCTCGAGCTCTCTTTCGCTTCGTCTCTCGCCATCGCCTTGAGCTCTCTCTCGATTCGTTACTCACCGTCGCCTCGTGCTCTCTCTCGCTTCATCACTCGCCGTTGCCTCGAGCTCTTTCTCGCTTCATCACTTGCCGTCGCCTCGAGCTCTCTCTCGCTTCGTCACTCACCGTCGCCTCGAGCTCTTTCTTGCTTCGTCTCTTGCCGTCGCCTTGAGCTCTCTCTCACTTCGTCTCTCACCGTCGCCTCGAGCTCTCTCTCGCTTCGTCTCTCGCCGTCACCTCGAGCTCTCTCTCGCTTCGTTTCTCACCGTCGCCTCGAGCTCTCTCTCACTTTGTCTCTCACCGTCGCCTCGAACTCTCTCTTGCTTCGTCTATCGCCGTCGCCTTGAGCTCTTTCTCACTTCATCTCTCGCCGTCGCCTCGAGCTCTCTCTCGCTTCGTCTCTCATCGTCACCTTGAGCTCTCTCTCGCTTCGTCTCTCGCCATCGCCTTGAGCTCTCTCTCGCTTCGTCACTCGCCATCGCCTCGAGCTCTCTCTCGCTTCATCACTCGCCGTTGCCTCGAGCTCTCTTTCCCTTCGTCTCCCGCCGTCGCCTTGAGCTCTATCTTAATTCGTCACTCGCCGTCGCCTCGTGCTCTCTCTTGCTTTATCACTCGCCATCGCCTCGAGCTCTCTCTCGGCATAAGTGAGGACGTAAGTTGCCTTTTTGCACTATGCGGACTAACCAACTTCATGAAGTGCAACATGGCAGCTTATCAAGTCGAGACTTGCCACTTCTTGACATCACTGGAGGTGCACTTCTACGAAGAGAACCCTGACTGCGAGTCAGATGGAGGATTAGGGTGGATCACTTTTAAAGTTAGGGGCAAGAAGTACTCCATCACCACCAACGAGCTCGACAACCTTTACGGTTTTGCTAGCGGAACATGGGTACACCAAGACTTTGACAAAGGGGAGCAGCAATCCTTATGGCTGACAATAGGCACAGACATGCCGTACTCATCATCCAGAGCCAAGGATTCACAGATTCGACACCCCGCGGTGAGATACCTACACAAGGCGATCGCCAGCACCATGTTTGCATGTCCTACAACTGGCACTGTCAATGAAGGAGAGCTGCAAATAATGGATTTGGGATTGAAAGGGATTCTGGAATTTGCTAGGGATGGAAGAGAACTGGTAGGGGATAAGGCTAATATAAGCCTCACCTTTGTCTTGCTGGTTCAGTTCCAGAACTATAGAGAGTGGGCTGTGAAGATGCATAGGAAAAAGGCAAAAGGAGACCTCCGCATTGGGGAGTGATTACGCCCATACTTATTGCCTGCAACGTGCCTATAATTTTAGAACCAACCGCACCAAGGTGGATAGACGTTGAACATCTTAGGAGTGCAAAGTTCCTCGACAGAACCACAGACATGGAGGACTACTTCTACCAGTTCATTCACCCTACCGCAGGACCAGCTCGGCTACGACTCCCTTGCGCAGCAATACAAAATTCTCTAGACTCCAACATTGACTTTTCACCTCCACTTGAACTGCTCCAACTAACTCAGGAAGGGGATGGACTCGATCCTGCTGATCGAGTCAGTCACTTGAGCCCCTCAGAATATGCTGCACCTGAGATATTTCACTTTGAAGAGTATGTCGTATCTAAATGTAACAAGAGTCTATGGGAGGCTCACAAGCGGATTGGACTCCTTCAGAAATGGAACAAGGTTCAAGACAAAACGATCAAGGCATTGAAAGGTACCGTGAAAGATTTGTCAGATGGGTGGAAGGAGATGAAGGAACAGCTCAACAAGATTCAAGGCAAGGGTAGGCGCCGCTCTCAAAGAGATGATGAACCATGTCAACCAAGCGCTTTACAGAAGAGTGTTTCTATGAAAACAAGCTCCAAGCGTAGCACACCCCTCGAGCCCCCCAGAGCTTCCTCCTTCGAACCACAGCAACGAAAGAGACATGCAGCGGGGTCGAGCAGAGCAGGCTCGAGCATGCGACACGACCTCCTCCACCAGGAATACTCATGCGCGAGCATGGAGGAGTCAATTGACTATTGAGGTACCAGTTCCAAACCCATCATTGTATATACCATTGCATTTAGTTTACTCCTATTTTCTATCCTGGAGTCTTTTCTAAATTTTTATTACACAAGGGACTATGTAATTTAAGTTTGGGGAAGGGTTCATGATGTATTTGACATTGCTTTCTATTTTCTTAATTCAAATTTTGCATCATCTATGTGTATTTGAAAACTATAAAAATTTGAAATTTTTTCGAAAACTATTTCACAAAAACAGAGTGTCCATGTAGTTGCATTAGTATTTTAGGATTGAGTCTATTGCAATTTCATCTAAGATTTCTGCATAGGGGATAATGATGATTCTTGCCTAGCTTAGCATGCAGTTTAAACTGACAAAATCAATGAACCATTTAGTTGTTCTGCGGTGCATGTTGATTAAGTTTGAAGCATAAGGCAGCACCATCCTTTGAATTCATTGCTTGTCATTTGATTTTGGCTGAAGTATGTTGTAAAGTGCATTCATTCCCTATCTATTTGAACCTTAACTTGACGTATAATTATCGTGTTTATGCATTGGTACTTGAACTCATGGATAACTATATACATACTTGAATATTCTTTCATCGCTTTACCACTCTTGTTATCCAAGTAGCTGATTCCCATCATTGGAACAGTTCTCTCCACCATGAACCTACCTTCCTTTCAAGCCAATATTATTCTCTGTGTGTGTGAGACCTTTTATTGACTGAGCTTGGTAGAAAGTGTTAGGTTAGAGCCGACAAGGATAGGTTCTCATTTAGTTCTAGTTCACGTTTTTTGGACTAGCTAGGACTAGGTGGGAGCATGATTCTGGGTAAAAATGGAAATTGGGATATCCAAGTCATGGGAATTCATTGAGGGATGTGTATGATTGAAGCTCTAGTAAAGGATTAGGTAGTAAAAAAAAAAAAATCACAAGTATGAGTTGTATAAGAGATAGAGCCTCAGAATTTAATCCAATCCACTAGAGTAATTAAAAGAAAAGGAACCCCCTTAGAACACAAGGAAAAAGAAAAAATTGATCAAAGAAATTCAAGGCAACAAAGTGCCAAAGGGTAGTAATAGGATCATTTCTGGGTTTAGATTTAGGGGTTTGGGTTTGATTATATGTATGGATGGGTAGATGGGAGTCTATCCTTGTATGCATCAACACCTTCTGAGTGGGAAATGCTTGAGATCATAATTACCAATGTCTTGGCTAACTAAGCATTAAGAACACCTAATCCAGAAGAGATCTATGCAATTTAAAGCTCAAACATCTAAGGAGACCAAGAATCCTACACAGATCTAACTCATCCCCAGAAACCCTAAATCACTACTCAAGAACACAAATCATCATCATCAAGAACATAAACCCAGAAAAATCAAACATCTCAGAATTCATTGAAAATAGTTTAGAAAGATAGATTAGGATGAGAATAGTAAGACTGCAAAGAATTAAAGCAAACTAAATACTAGATTAAGAGAGATCTGAATTACAAAATGAAGAACACCAAGAACAAGGTTTGGAGGCAGAGAAAAACCCTAAAAATAAAAGACATATCCGCTGGATAATACCTAACAGTGGTATTTATAGTAAAATACGAAAAACCCTAAAACAGAAAAAGACAAAAAAAAATAGTTAAGTCTTCGCGGATGGTGCAGCTCGACCAAGTCTGGTCGAGTGATATCGAGTGTGTTGAGTGGAGTGGAGACTCGAGTGCCAGCGTCGAGTGGTATCGTTGAGTGCAGCATCGAGTGGATTGTGGTAGAGCTAAGGTCGAGTCGGGGATGCGATGTCGAGTGCAGACTCGAATGGAGGTGGGCTCGAGTAGAGAGCATCGTATGGCAGGGCTCGAGTGGGGTCTCAAGTGGGGTGGCAAGCACGGGCTCGAGTGGGGTCTCGAGTGGGGTGGCAAGCACGGGCTCAAGTGGGGTCTCGAGTGGGGTGGCAAGTGCGGACTGGAGTGGGGTCTCGAGTGGGGTGGCAAGCGTGGGCTCGAGTGGAGTCTCGAGTGGGGTGGCAAACACGGGCTCGAGTGGGGTCTCGAGTGGGGTGGTAAGCGCGGGCTCGAGTGGGGTGGTAAGCGCGGGCTCGAGTGGCGTGGGGAGCGCGGGCTCGAGTGGGACTCGAGCTGTCCTAGCATCCATGCTCCAAGTTGTACCTGTTTTAGCTCCAAAATGCAACATGTATGCAAATGCTAGTGCAAATTCTCCTAAGTGCAAAAACATATGAAATTGGACTAGAAATGCTTTGAACTCAAGGTGAAACTAAACAAATAGAAAGGAAAATGTATGCATAAATCATGTAAAATACTGACATATCAGCTTCCTAAAAGAGGGTGTATCGGTCAGAATCTCGGGGTCAATCAGGAAGCGAAGGTCAGCGAGGGTGGTTAAAGCGGTGAGGTTGGACCGAGGTAGCTGCAGGGTGATTTTAGGGGTAATCTTCAACCTCTATACTCGAGACCACATTTGCTTCTCTAGGGGATGGTCATGGCCTTAGATATGATGAGGACTTGGAAAGAATCTCACTTAATTTATATCTACTGTGCTTGTTTTAACACCCGTGTTTAGAGAAGCTCCAAGTATACATGTCTTGTATCGCTATCAAAGGTTTGATCTGGTTTTATCTGGAGTATGAGATTACTGTCATTATCTGCAATACGATGGCTGAGTTAAGGAACATTCCAAAAACTTGATTTATTGTAAAGCAGATCAGACACTCGAACCTCTTCATCACGTGAGGACAAGATCAAAACCGGAGGTCAAGGGAGTTCATCAAACATCAATTTTCCATCAAGAATCTCGAGTTCTACCCATTTTCAATCGTATTTATCAATCCCTGTGCCAACAATTCTCAGCCAAATCAAATGTTGCGCCAAGCATAAGAGGGTCTCGATCCTACTCCACAATCCAAGAAGAATTGATTTTTAAATTACCGATGTTTGAGGATCTCAGCAAGTAACGAGGAAGGTTTGTCCCATATACTCCAATTTTGCTTACCAAGCAAGGCCTGATTAAAACATCCTATATCTCAGAACCCAAGGCCTCTTAATGTGTAAGGTTTTATGGGGTTTTAACCTTTAATATTACTAGTTTATCGAGTCTAGTTCTGGCTTTGTGTCTTTTTTTTTGTTTTGTTTAAATATTTACAGGTTTAGAATCATCACAAAAGATAAAAGAGGTATTGAACTAGATTTGGACGTTTAAAAAATTCAAGAATCAATTGAAGAAAAGCTGGGATCGATCCATCTGCAAGACAATTTCTTTCCTTTTTCTAAACTCATTAGGTGTTAGGTTTTACATAGAATGAAGATAATGAAGTGATATGATACTGTAGTGACCGATTTAATCGAGGACATCATGAAGGTATTTATGGATGATTTCTCTATGTGAAAGAATGTCAACTAGAAAACTAGGAAATCTATGTCATGATCTTAGATAATTAAACACAACCTTGTTCGAAAGTAGAATCCTTACGCCAAAGATTCTATTATATGTAACTTTTGTCAACGAATCAGATAAAACTGTTTATACTCAATCAATTTTTGTTTTGTTCAAATAATTAGAACCATGTAAAAGTTATTTTATTAGATCTTAAATAAAGTAAAAATCTAAATCTGAAAATGAAAATGAAAGTTTAATTTTTATTGAAATAATAAGATTTAACATATATTAGAAAGATGGAAGGTAAAATTATCTATTTTTTTTTGTTGGTTATCCTTTTCGAATAAGGAAAACAAAAATGACACAATTTTTTACACGTGTCAAAATGTAAACGATCAACCGACACATGTCGTGATCCTGTTAATTAGAATTTTGACATGCGTCAAGCTCTAATGATAGCAACGAAGATTTATATAGTATGATATAAATCAAAATGCCATTTATAATTACTTTTTAATATATATTTTTAACCAGATATCTCCTAATTTTGTTTCTCTCCTCCCTGTCAGTTCATCCTCTCTTTTCAACCCTAGCCGCCACCTCTTCACCACCAACAAAGCCATTCTCTCTGTTTCTTTTATTTTTAAAAAATTCAGATTCTCATAAACTTAAGCAAGATTCTGGGGTTTTTTTTTTCTTATTGAAGTTTGGGTATCTTATGTTGTTTATCAAAGTGTTGGATAATTGGCTGGATGCTTATTCTGGAATACACAATTGGTGTTGCTCGCGGCATATCTCCAAATCTGGTTTGTAACTTATAGCTGGTGCTCTTTTGATCCGAGTTGTGAAATGAAAATGATTTGTCCTTTGTTTAGTGTGACATTGCTGATGGCATTAGTATAGCTTGCAGTGATAGGTTTGGTTTATGGAGTGTTCTTTAAATCCTTATCTTGTCGGTTTCATATCATGAAGCCCTTTTTTTATAATTCTACCTTATAACTAGGAAGCTCCATGCTTGGAGCTATTTAATCGTGAAAAGTCTAATTTATTTTTATTTTTTTTAACTAACATTAAAACAAACAAAAAAGTCTAATTTGTTTAGGGGATATTCTTTACTAGGGCTGTTTTTGTATGGTAAACCTTTTGTCGATCACTATCTTCGACTCGTTAAAATATTTTCCTAGAACTTCATTATGTTCATAGTGATAACCTCCATTAGCTTCAACTCCCTAGTTTTTAAATCTTGAAGTGTTAGCTTTAGAAACATGAAAACTTGAGAGTTTTCACTTTTTAACCTCCGTTGACGAAGGATAATATCAAGAACCTTGAGAATTCTCAGACTCCTGTCCACGCATAGCATTAGCAAGAGCTTTTACAGGAATTTTGGCGGAATAGCTGATCTCAACTCTAAAGTTTTTAGACTGGTTAGGCCTACACAGTATTTTCCTATCACCATCACTTGGATTTACATTCCCATTCGGGCTAGTATTTCTATTAGTCCTGCTTAAAAAAAATACTCAATAACCAAAACTAAAGCAAACAACCAATGTGATAACTTTTTGTCCAATGATGTTTTTACCTGGCAGATACTTCCTCAAGCACCACAGGAAAATCCATCTATAACTAGGCAGAGCTCCATATGTAAAGAGTGTCTTCTCACCATCATAAGCAAGCTCTTTACCATCTAAATCAGAATGGTAAGCCTCATGAACTTTTTCAAGGATTTTTCTCCCCATACATTTTGCTTCAACAGGACCATCATCATAGAATAGAGCCACCTAGAAAACCACAAACAATCCCAATTAGTTCTGACATCATTCAAAACAAACCAAAAAACAGACAACATTAACATACTGTATTAAAAACTATATACACTGTAGTGGAAGAAATGACCCTGAAGATTAGCCACATCGATATTGAAATCATTTGCTAGCAATGGAATATTTTGACCTTTTTTTCCAAAGCCACAACGAACCATAGGGACTCACAAGTTCTTCTTCTCAACAGGTTCAGTTTTAATACAAACGGGTTCCACATTTAGAGTTATAACTGGTGGAGGAGGGGGTAATACATCAGTTGATAGAATAGGAATCTTTCTAATTCATTTGTGTACATAAGGGAATTAGGAAGATTCATGTTCTATCATCAGTAACCCCACTCCTGTTTGCTCCATTTGCTGATTCAACATCAGCGCCGTTACCATTTGCTGATTCCATGTTCCGCACAAAGAAACAGCACAAGGTTTAGATTTCAACATTTATGAGAAAAATACACATAAACATGCTACATTTATGAAAGTTTGCAACCTTCATACATTTTATGTTTACTAGTTAGTTCAGTTGGTTGCGAATGCCCTAAAGTTCAAGTGTTCAATCCTTTTTTCATTCAAGAAAAAAAACTAAGAGAGAAGGCAAATCTTTAACTAAACCTAAAAAGACCCAATTTCTTTTGTCGGTTAAAAACGTATGCAAGAGAAAACAAACATGTATCACACAAACAAATGTGAGCTTTCTTCACACATACTAACAAAATATTGTCAAAGATGAAATCCTTACAGCATTGTTGAAAAGAAAAACCGAGAAAGGTGAAACCTATGAAGACACCCTCAACAAAAATTTGACACTTAGAACACAAAGCCCATAAACTAAAAGAGATATAGATGTATAAGCAAGAAAAACAAAACCTTAATTTTAAAATCTGAGAAAACACACCCATAAATTTTTGCATGTGCACCTCATGAAAGCTCAAAGCTTTGAAACAAATATATATGATTTTTTTCGTGGTTAGCAAACAAGGAACACTTTTTAATTAAAAATTGGGGTTTTGAAAAAAAAAAGTATACAAACCACACAAAAAGGCATACAACCTAGAGATTAAAGAAGCCACAACAAACCTACGAGCTAGATAGAACAAACCCAACAGTAGAAAAAAATAGTGGACACTTTAAAAAACCCTAAAATTCACCTGAAATTTTGAATATGTGCATTTACCGACACATATCCTTCAAAATGCTTTAACATTTAGAACATTTTTTATTTTACATTTTATCCTTCAGAAATTTTTTAAAGACAATCCATTAATTTACTTACTCTCTAGCTGCACTCTGGCGAAAGAGAATTTCCAACACTCTTATAGCATTTTGAAGATTCTCTGTTTCCTTTCCTTGATGTGCGCTTGCAATAGCCTGCATGAGGATCTTTGCAGCATAGCTTATCTCAACCATGAATTTCTTGGATTGGTTAGGACGCCTTGATCTTTTCCTGTCTGCATCATTTGTTTTAGGGAGGCTAGCATTTTTGCAGATAAAGAGAATACCAAAACATTATAGAATTTTAAGAAAAGAAATCAGTAAAGAAATTTCAAGAAGTTAAAAAGAAATAGTATATCACACCCTGGGCAAGATCTATTTCTTTTTAACTTCTTGAAATTTCTTTATTGATTCCTTTTATTGAAATTCTGTAATGCTTTGGTATTCTCTTTATGTGCAGAAATGCTAGCCTCAGTGAAATAAACGATGCATGCAGGAAAATATCAATGTGTCCCAACAAAAAAAAAATATTTATTTTTGAAAAAATTATTGCAATATACATGCAGGATATTTCAGGCGCGCTTCAAGGAAAGGAAATAGAGAATCTTCAGGATGCTATAGAAGTGTTGGACGTTATCTTGCGCTAGAGTGCAGCTAGGCAGTAAGTTCATTACTGGATTGTCTTTCAAAAAAAAATATAAATGATGAAATGTAATATATATATTTTTTTAAAATGTTGAAGCATTTTGAGAGATATATGTGTTGATAAATACGCACATTCAATATCTCTTGTGTATTTTAGGGTTTTCAAAGTGTCTTCTGTTTGATTCTACTGTATGGTTTCTGCTTTCTAGCTCTTAGATTTTTGAGAAATGTCGCTTCTTTAATCTCTGGTTGTGTAAGTGTTTTTTTTATTTCAAAACCCCAATTTTTAATTACAAAAGCGTTCCTTGTTTACCAAACAAGAAAATAATTGTATTTTTCGTTTCAAAGCTTTGAGCTTTTGTCGGTTGCACATGCAAAATTTTATCGGTTTGTTTTCGCAGATTTCAAAGCTAAAGTTTTTTTTTCTTGCTTATACATCTTTAACTCTTTTATTTTATGGATTTTGTGTTCTAAGTGTGAAATTTTTGTTGTGGGTTTCTTAAAAGGTTTCACCTTTCTCGGTTTTCCTTTTGAAAAACGCTGTAAGCATTTCACCTTTGACAATAGTTTGTTAGTATGTGTGACGAAAGCTATTTTTTCTTGTTTGATACATGCTTGTTTAGTCTTGCATATGTCTTTATGCGACAAAAAAAGTTGGGGCTTTTTTAGGTTTAGTCAAAGATTTGACTTCTCTCAGGTGTTTAATTGCAACTTTCATAAATATAGTATATTTTGCTCATAAATGTTGAAATCAATACCTTTTTTTGTCTTTTGTTTCTTTGTTTGGAACATGGATTCAACAAATGGTAACAACGGTGATGTTGAATCATCAAATGGAGCAAACGGGAGTGGGGTTAATGATGATAGAATAAGAATCTTCGTAATTCCTA